>CAWUFW010000777.1:2427874-3641812 GCA_963921515.1 Calotriton arnoldi
AACATTCCAAAACGCCGTTCGAGAAATTCTGTCAGGCCTCCAAGGAGTATTAAATGTCAATGACGACATCTTAATACACTCGTCGACCATTGAAGAACACCAATGCTACCTTCAAGCGACCCTGCGAAGACTGTCCGACCACGGCGTGACCCTCCACAAGGACAAATGTTCATTCTTTCAGAGTTCCATCAAATTCTTCGGATACGTTTTCAGCCAAGATAGAGTGCAGGTGGACCCACGGAAATTGCATGCCATACAACAGGCCCCAGCGCCAACCACCGTATCGGAAATACGGAGTTTCCTCGGGATGGCCACATACTGCGGGCGATACATACCCAACCTAGCTGTGATAGCAGAGCCTCTGCGGGCCCTCACGAAGAAAGACGCTGCATGGAAGTGGGATAGAGAGGAGGACGAAGCATTCCGGAAGGTCAAGGAGGCATTGCTCAGGAAGGCCACCATGGCGTACTTCGACACCATCAACAAGGAGGAGTCTACCCTCAAGGACAGAGAAATCTGCTTATTCAGCACGGAGGATGCAGAAAGGAAGTAAAAAATTGAATTTTTTCTAAGAAGACCCCTCACTCACCAACCTAGTTGGTGACATGCTTCATCATTGGGGTCCCACCCGAATAGCCGAATGCTACCCGGGTGTGCTGCGACACCTGATTACAGTGGAGCGGGTTGGTTTGAACAGCAGTGATAGTGCAAAGTGAGTGGCCAGTATCTTCGGTTGCGCCGCAACTGTAGTAAGATCAACGATTACCGCACCCAGGCTAGGGACCTGACAACCAAACTTACAGAGAGAGGTTATCCAGAAAAAATCCTCAATAAGTGCCAAAAGAGGGCCCGAAATCAACCACGGGAGGCCCTACTAGAAAACAAAAACAGACGTGAAGAGGAGATACCCTTAACATGTGTCACCACATACAGTACAGCTTCTAATCTGGTGACCCGTTCCATCAATAAACACTGGGGCATCCTGGGCACGGGAATCTCCATTGGGAAAAACCTCTGTTTTCATTTAAACGTGCAAGAAGCCTGAAAGACTCCTTGGTCAATACACGCCCTAAAAACAAACCAGGGATAACACACAAACTGTTCTTAACGCTTGGGGTCTTCCTAACATTGTGGGCCATTTTCCCTGTGGGAATTGTAGCGTCTGCCATTTGACAAGTCACACCAAAACACTTAACTTAGAACCTGGTAAAGTCTGGACCCAACGTGTCCATACCAATTGTAACAGCCAAAATGTAGTATACCTCATCACATGCCCATGCAATCTTCGGTATGTGGGGATGACGAGTAGGAAAATTAAGCAGAGAATCTGCGAATATCGGAGTACAATCAGATGTAGAAAAACCACTACAAAACTGACAGAGCATTTCTTAAGGGTGGGACATACTCCCAATGATATGCAATGGACTATTATAGAGCAAATGAAACCTGATCACAGCACGCAGCAGCGTCTATTCGAGAAAGAGCAGCGATGGGTGTACAGGCTCTCTACACAAAAAGAGGGACTCAACGATGGTATCCCATGGAATTCTGTATTGAATAGATAAATAAATTTACTGTCATTTCTGTTCATTCTGACAATCTACATCCCATATTTGCCCTTCTTTTGTATCAGTTTGTAATAACCACCGTTTTTCATTCCAATAGCTCTTTAATTTTTTGACGCTAGCTCCAGTAGGAGTACTCCACACTCCTTCATCCTCTGTTGAACTTTGTTTTCATTCAGCCAATTACCTCTGCACTCTGGTTTCAGAGCGCTTACGAACATATCGGCTGTTAGCATCCACATCGTTTTTTTCCTAACATCAACGCGGCGGGCTGACGTCACCGCGCACCGCGCGTTGTTGTGGGCGTACCCGGAAACACCACTCAAACGCTCATAAGCCGCCATGCCGCTTACCCGGTTAACCTCAGAGATCCGCGAGGGACAACCAAGTAGGTGCAGACACAGGTGGCATGGTTTGATGAAGTAAGTGACCTCTCAATCTGCGGGTGGACTCCGCTGCTCCATGACTTCCTTCGCAGGCAGGGGCGCCCCATTTGTAATACCTTTTTATTTCCTCAGTGTTTGACTAAGAGCCAGCGCCTTCCCCCGGTTCTCATGGGGCACGGCCGATTCAAGCCGCTAGTAAGATTTTAACCTTTTTCTCTCTCTCTCTCTCTCCCTTGTACATAGTTTTGCAGTCACTTCGGCTTGCTTATATCTAAGCACTCGCCGCTTGCGAATAGGCACGGTCATACTTTTCCCCACAACTGATAGTGTGAGGGTTACTGCGGTATGCTTATTTGTAAGCACCCGTTTTTCTGCTAATAAGCATGTTTATTGATTGTTCCCTTTCCGGTCTTAGCGACCTTTCGAACAAACCAGATCCAGTTATTTCTCACATTCATTTATCACAGTGACACCGCATGAATTTGTTGGTTGTGCCTGTGAGACAGCACGTTACACTTGAGTATGCATCATTCTTTCACTGGTGTTACCTCGTGTGTGAGAGGAGCATTTTGGTTCATGCATTAACACATGATTAATGCGTAAAATGTACTTGTGACATTTTTTCTCTTTCAGATTTCTCCCTAGATTTGACTTGATGAGGGGATGCCATACAGTGAGTAATACTAGTGTGGCTTTTTATCCATGGGCCCTGGGTTGGGTACACCTTAGAGCGTGTAGACCACCCGGGCTTTTTTACGGTCCTGACGAAAACCTTGCAATTCCATTACAGGTTGAAACATGTAGACCATCACCTTTATTTTCACTTAGACACTACAGGTCAATTTAGCCTGATTAGGGTCTCATATTGTTTTTAATATTGTCGAGTTACTCCATATTAAATTCCTGTAGGGAGTCAAACTTTGACAATTTTTAATATTCACCACCTTTTGGCACTCACTTTGCATTATCACTGCTGTTCAAACCAACCCGCTCCACTGTAATCAGGTGTCGCAGCACACCCGGGTAGCATTCGGCTATTCGGGTGGGACCCAAATGATGAAGCATGTCACCAACTAGGTTGGTGAGTGAGGGGTCTTTTTAGAAAAAATTCTATTTTTTACTTCCTTTCTGCATCCTCCGTGCTGAATAAGCAGATTTCTCTGTCCTTGAGGGTAGACTCCTCCTTGTTGTTGATTTATCATTACCTTTTGGGGATTAGGAGTACTCCCTTTATATATTATTTCTAATATATATAAAAAAAACCCTACCTCTCTTTTTTGTTTCGCGTACTTCGACACCACCCAAGCCACCAAGCTACTGGTTGACGCTAGCCCCATGGGCCTTGGAGCAGTCCTCACACAAGAAATTAAACCAAACAAGTGAGCGCCACTCGCATTCGCAAGCAAAGCTGTCAACCCAACCGAAGCATGCTACTCCCAAATCGAACGGGAAGCACTAGTGATTAAATGGGCCTGCAACCATTTTCACCTATACATCAGCGGGCACCCTTTTAGGGTAGTGACCGACCATCAACCATTAGTCCCGTTGTTTCGAAGCACAGCCCCACATCCTCCGCCGAGGATTGATCAGTGGGCGATACAGTTACAGCACTACCAGATGGAGTTGGTGTATCGGTCCGGGGCAAAGCACCCGGCAGACTTCCTCTCCCGGCACACCCCAGATCCGCAGGGAGAAGATGATGGCAGAGAAGCAAAGACTGAAGAATACGTCGACATGGTCTCCCAATGGTCTTGCCTCCATGCCCTCACCCTCGAGGAAATCAAGACAGCCACCAAAAGCGACCCTGTCCTATCCAAAGTAATGGACTCCCTGCAAAAAGGGTCTTGGGAAGATTTCCTGCGTGACGCCAACAACTGGTGCGGATCAGACAGAGAGCGTCTAGGAAAGCTACGGAGGGTGCGCGACGAACTAAGCTCAGCGGCGGACGGTGCAGTGCTAAGAGGATCCCGAATCGTGATCCCACTGAGCCTCCAAGAGAGAGCAACAGCTCTCACTCACGAAGGTCACCAAGGAACGGTGCAGATGAAGTCAAGAATGAGGGAGAAGGGTGGTTCCCTGGGCCAGAGGCCGCCGTGGACACCCTGGTGCAAAACTGTCGCCCTTGCCAACTCACCAGCAGCCAAGAGTCACCCGCACCGGTAATCACCGAGGAACCTGTCGCAGGCCCATGGATGCGAGTAAGCCTCGACTTTGGAAGCTTCCCGGATGAGAGAGTGACCCCAGTACTCATCGACAGCTACTCCAAATATCCCATAGTTGAGGTGATTGCATCCAGATCATTCGCACATCCGTTACCAGTCCTAGAAAGAACATTTGCGCTCTTTGGTTTGCCGCATGAACTCAAAACAGACAACGGACCCCCCTTTCAAGGGGGGGAATTCAAAGACTTGCTAACATCACTGGGAGTGCGCCATGATCGAATCATACCCCAATAGCCGCAAGCCAACGGCGAAGCAGAGGGTTTCATGCGCACACTGAATAAGATCTTACGCATCGCTGTGGTGGTGCAAGCAGATCCAGAAACAACGCTACAACGATTCCTATGCGAATACCGAAGCACTCCTCACTGCAGGACCCAGAGGTCCCCCTGGTCTTTAATGCTCGCTGGACACCGTTGAGACACCATCCCTGTGGCTGAAAGTTGGGTCCCGGCCCCATATGAGCCAACAGACACTCAAACTCGGGGGACCAAGAATAATGAGCGTGCCAGCCGACGGCGCAGGGCAAAACCCTGAGTCATCGCACCAGGGAGCTAAGTCCTAGTTCGAAATCGATGTGCAGGAGGAAAGTTTAAAACTGCCTATGATCCAGGGCCATGGACTGTTCTGAGAATTAATGGAACTGCCGTCACTGCCCAGCGTGGCGCCGAAGTGGTCACCAGAAATATATCTTGGTTCCGGAAGGTTCAGCAGTCCGACCAGGAGGGAGTCAGTCCCAGAGGCGCTGAAACCAGGAATGTGTCAGACGGAGAGACACCCCCTCTCTGCATCGGTGAGTAGAGCCAGGCAGAATCCCCATGACCATCGGCCAGCACGACAGAAGGAGGTGAGAATTTGGCCGCTCCGTCTCCACACAGACCTCGTTCAAGCCAACGGTCAAGTCAACGGTGTTACCACCTAAGGCCGAACCCTGCACCCAGTCAGAGACTCAAGGACTTTATTTGTTGATATGCTGTGGGTCCATTTTGAGACCAACTTGGGAAGGGATGTAATGATCCAAGTTCCCCCGAGAAGCAGAACCCGGAGTTTAGCCCGGAAGGGCTTACACCCTTTGGGGCAGATTTACAAGCCCCTTGCGCCACTTTTGCGTCATTTTTCCCATGTTAAAAATGACGCAAAAGTGGCGCAAGGGGCTTGTAAATCTGCCCCATTGTATTAACTTCTGGCCAGGCGTGGCCAGAGGGAATAAATAAAGGGATCGCTCGAGGTCCTTCAGCCAGTAACTGCAAAACTGTGTGTGTGTGTCATTTGTGTCTCCCGCATCTGCGGTTAGGCCCTACCTGCACCGCGCACGACAGCACTCACACTTGGGGAGTTTGGAGCGTTATTATGCAGGGTTCCTTTTTGTGTCTGTAGCACCTACAGCTTTGCAGCCAGCACGGGAGGTAGTTCACCTGTGATTTTTCCTTCTATGACGTCTGTAGAACAATAATGAATCAATCCCTTGGGTGTAAACAGAACTCTGTTGGTTTCTCTAGATCATTCATTCAGACAGCCTGATCACTTTTTCACAGGGCCCTCCGCAGGTGCTGTAGAATGTTTCTATTTTTTATTTTTATATAACACGAACTCGACCCCAAGTTAATTGAGCGCTTTACATGAACACCAGTTACATTACACAAAAACACATTCAATTTTTTTTTGTAGGCACGGGGAAATTAAAAAAATTGCTTAGAATAACAGGATGTTGAGCCGACACCGAGATTAGAACCCGAACAGTCGGCAGTTTTAGTCGATGCGCAGCCACATTCTCTCCTCTGTGCTCTGTTGTATAGCTGCCTAGTCTCGATTCAGGTCGTGCCGCTTTCTCCCACTGCACTACCCGCCACTTGCACAAATTAATTACTGTACCCACAATCATCATTAGAAACCTTCTAAATGTAATTAAACGTATATTGCTCTGGAGTTTATGTTAATTAAATTGACAATATAGGAGTTTCAGTTTGGAATTGTCATGGCGTTATAAGGCCACTAGGTGTCAGTGCGATATAAAGCATTGAAATCACTGAAACCACCGCACTTTCCTGCTTCAATGTTTAGAGAAACTTTGACGGAAACTTTCGATCGAGCTAAAAAAGTAAACTAAACTTTGGCAAGTATGTGCTGAGCTGCTCAGAAACAGTGAACATCCAGTTGCTGTTGGAAAGATAGCAATCATTTTCATTCGCTGTTCCTGTGCTACAGCATGCACAGCAAATAAATGTCCTGAAATATAAAACATGTTTTGCAGCAAGATGTTCTCTACATAAACCGTGTCCTGGTGTATTATTACCTCTCCAGTTCTCGTTGCTATCACTGGCATTGTTTACCAAGAGAGTTCATGAGAGAGGCAAACATGTTTAAATCTATACTGGTATGGGCACTGCCTTCCAATTATAACTAAGGGGCGCTTACCATCCAGTGTGGATTGTGTGTGCTTTAGGGCTTTTTTATGGCATTGTCTGTGTAAGGTAGTGGGCTCTAGGGCCTCATGCTTAGGAAATAAAGCACACAGACACAGTGATTATGGTATTGGAACTGGCCCAGGACACGTGCGCCTGGCCCCTTTTATTAGCAGGGTCACCTGTCCGGTGACGCCTGTGTTGAGTGGGTGTATAGTGTGGCTACAGCACAAGGCTGAACACGAGAACGTGTCCAGCAGGACACTACATCCCTCCCAAACGTTATTGGAAAAGAAACAAACAAAGTCCAACCTATTGAAAGAACAAATAAGAAAACATAGCACCACTGTGTCTCTTCAGGTTATCTGCCGGGCAGCGCTGGATCTCTGGACCGCACGGGCAGGAGGTTTTAGTCCACCTCGGTGATGTTGTTTGGACCAGCCTGGTCACACGGTGTTGGAGACTATTTACACAGTTCAATGTGGGTGCATCCGGAGTGGTGGTGGAGTCTTTTTGGAGATCTTCTTGAAGGCACTCAGGCTCCGGTGGGTGGCAAACCTGCAAAGGCTGTGGATGACCTTGATGGATGAGGGCCTTCCCAGTGCCAGCTTGCAGAGCAGCTTCAGACTTTCCTCTCCTGCCTGGACTCCCCTCTCACAGGAGTCTCCTTGAGGCCCTTACTGCTGGGCTGCTACGGGACTGTGTGCTGTGCGGGGCCTCTCGTAGGCAGCGCGAAGGCGTTGCTGAGGAACTGCTAACTGGACCACAACCAAGTCACTCTTGCTGCCTCAGGGTCTGTGTGCTCTGGCCATCAGGACTCAGGTTCACATGCCTTCATCAGATAGTCTTTGGGTGACCAGTCTCTGTCCGTGCTTCCCGGTGCCTGTCGTGGAGCTGCCTCAGACGCATCTCGTTTGTCGGGATTCCCCTCTCACTGGAATTCCCTTGAGGCCCTTGCCCCTGGATTGCCATGTGGCTGCGTGGGCTGTGTGGGGCCTCTCGTAGGCCGTGCAGAGGACTCACTGCCGAACTCCCAACAGGGCCACGGTCAAGCCTTGTGCAACCGCAAGAGTGGATGGTCCAATGGCCGAGTATGGTCTCTTCGGTAGGTCTTAGGTTCACGGGGGCACACAGAAGGTTTCTGGATGGCCATCCTCCCGCGACGCCAGGAATGCCTGCATGGTCTCCTGACGTTTCAGGCATTGGGATCCACTCTGTTGGTGCAATGCTCCTTAGGTGTTTATGGTGATGCACCTGGGTAATGATGATGATTACCTTCTTATACTTGGGCTACAGGTGGCGATATCTTGCTTGAGGTGATATCTTGGAGTGAGGAGGACTGGAGGGACTTCGTGGCCACTTGCGGTTATCTTTTGGTAAATGCACTTGCTAGCTGGAATGCCATCAATGCCAAGCAGCCGGTGACCGGTGACTGGATGGTCACACTGTTAAGCTTGGGGCGTGGATGCAGATCACGCTTGCTGGCAGCTTACAGTTGGTCCTCTCACAAAGCTGTCTCCACTGATGTCTCTGTACCCCGGTGGCTGGATTGTGTTGATGGATGCCCTCTCCATAGAGGCATGAGTCCTTGGTCTTATCACTCTTCTCCCTTTTCTTTTGTGTACCTGTGGTGGTTGTTCACCCTGTGGCATCGTGCCACTCTCTTCTCCTCCTTCGCGATGTGGCATCCTGCCACGCTCTTCTCTACTTCTGACCAGGTTCCTCACAGTGATGTAGCATCATGCCACTTGTCTCATGTTCACTCCACATGAGCATCTCTCTGGTCGCGTCTGGTTCTTAGGACTGTCTTTTCTTCGCTGAGGACCTGTTGCACGTCTGTCCTTTGGTAGGACTTGGCTCTCCTTCTTTGCACGGACCTCTAGCAGGTCCGATCCCTTCCTCAGGGAGCTTCTCAGTGCTCCACTACCTGGATGGAGGGTCACCTTCCATCTTCTTCACTCAAGGGTGTAGTGCTTGCGCCTCGAGCCTGCACCGTTGTGGCGCTTGCTCCTGCCTCCCTTCAGGCATCCTAGGCAGGGTCGGTCACTTCATGTGACATGCTCAATGCTGGGCCAACTGTAGCCATTCTATGCAGTGGGCGGCCAGCTGGCGCAGCCTCTTCCATTCAGCATTGCTTCTTCCTTTCGGCGAGCTCTCTTGCTCTCCTGCCCGAGCTGTCAGGTTCAATGGCGAGGCCCTCTGCACACTTCTGACTTCGCGTTCTCGGTCCTTTGTCATGGGTGCTCTCTTCTGGTGCTTTGAGTGCCCTTTCTTCTGGCTTGCGGTGGCTTCCGTTCACCACTGGGGGCATGCGGCACAATTTCCTCATGTGCAGTGGTGTCACACAGCCACTGGGGGTTGCGTGTGCAGTGCACGTTCTCCCTGTGCCTTTTCGTGGGCTTTCTTCCATTGGGTTTTGCTGCTTGGCCTCACTGGACTCTTAGCAGCTTCCTTGGCTGGGCAGCTTTGAGTTTCTTGGGGCTCTTTCACTGGGGTATACCGTCTCTCTGTACAGTGGTGCACAGTCTCTACCCTCTAAAACACTGCAGCCCACAGGGGGCTTGTGTCATTCACTTGGTCAGCTTTTTTACGGTGGTGGCAGAGCAGTAGTGGCCTCTTACCACTAGGGGGCATGTGGTGCACACCTCATGTGTCTCAGCTTCTAATTACAGACTCCAGCACTGAGAGGGAAACTAGGCAGCTTCCTATGCAAATGAAAAAAAGTGGGGGCACTGCAGGCCCTGATTTCTTTTGCTTTGTTCAGTGAGGCAGAGGCGCTGTTGTGCACACTTTCCTTGGGGCTTGTCTCTTATATTGTCTTTCTGTAATGCTCCTCACCCTTCTCTTTCACCTTTTCATGGGGGGGCCTGCCTTGTACCAACATGCTGGTGGCCTCGTCAGGCTCTACTGTTTTCCAGGGCACCTTAACCAGCTGCGTGCAGTCACGTGAGGTGGTGCTGTAGGTGCTTTTCCTTAACACGCTGCAGTTTCTCTGATGTCGCGGGCCGTGTCTCTGCTGGTATGCAGGTTTGCAGGGGTGATGCAGGCAGGCTGAGAATGCCTGGGTGGTTTTCCTTCTACAAAACTTCAAGCCCTAGGGGCTTCCTCCCGTGTATTTTCACATTGGTTCTGGGTGCGTGGCAAAGACTGCCTGTAGGTGGCGCTGTAGCCTCATCAGCTCTTGGACCATGGCAGTTTCTTCCATGTCGCTCGTGAACTTCCTGATCCACTTGCAGGTGGGCTTCCCGCAGGGCTGCTGCAAATACCGGCGCGGGACACTCAAAGCAAGTGCGGCCTCGCCGGAAACTAGATCATGCGGTGGGATGCCTCTCACCAGCCACAGCACCTCTTCCAGTGTAGGTAGGTGCAGTGGCGGCTCCACCATGGGGGCGTCGCCCCACTGCTTTCTCGCAGTGCGAGAAGGCAGAAACATAAAATGGTAAAACTACCATTTTATGTTTCTGCTTTTCGCATTGCGAGAAAGCAGAAGTGCCTGGTTGTGGGAGGGCGGGTGGGCGGTCCCGCTCGAGGGCAGGGGGGGGGGAGTGGCTTTGCCCACTGTTGTGGGTACTGACTGTTTGGTCGGCCCCAGGGCCGAACAAAGCAGTCATGCGCACTCCTCTTTTTTCTCTATGTAGGCTGCTGCATGCAGCCTACATAGAGAAAATGGCCCGGCTGGGGCGCTCTCCGCTGTGCCTCACCAATCACAACGCTGCCATTGCAGCGTTGTGATTGGCTTAGGGGAGCAGGAGGAGGGAGGCTGCCTACAACGCGCCAGGACTCCAGAGCGGCAGGCGCTGAGGCTGCGGCGCAGTCGCGGAGAAAGGTAAGTTTAACTTTAAAAAAAATTATATAAAGATCCCCCCTGCGCGAAAAAACCCACCCGCCCGAACCCACTTACACTTCAGATGGGTGGGGCGCACCCGCTTACACTTCAAAGCGCCATCACTACGAGCGGTGCTGACAGTAAACTCGCTCCATTTGTCTCCAAACATATTGCAGCGCTTTAATGTTTTTCCACTAGCTCTGAAGTCTGTTCTCGCTGTGTTGGAAGTGGTTGTCCACTTTACGTTTTTAAAGCGCTTGGCACAAGAACCTGAGCCGCACAGCCCGCAGACTCCTTTTGAAATGCACCGTGGCACGGGCAGGAAAGGCCCGCAGACCTTGTTTGATGAACGATTAACAGATTAAGGGGTTGTGTCTGCTGTTTATCACACTTGTGCCTTGGCTAAGGATCACAAGGCGCTAGGAGGAAGAAGGCCGTTGAGTGATGCCACCGCTGGGCTATTTTTGGGTGTTTGTTGAGGGAAGAGGAGAAAGGGAGAAGACATTGTTATGAGTGTCTGAGCCACGGAGACTGCACAGTGGGGGCAGGGCGGGTCTTCCTCATTGCTGGTTGAACTAGAAATGGCTGACGTCTGTCATAAGAGCGGAATCAGTCTGCTGGAGTGGGTTCAGCCTCATGAAAGATGTGACCTTCCGCTGATGGGTGTCAGAGACTTGCTGCTGTAACACCCTGTGCCCAAGGGAGTAGCTACAAAATTAAAATAGCCCCGGGAAACTGTGGAGCGCCATGCGAAGCGGGCTGTCCCAGTGGCTGTGGCAAGGAATCCGCAAGAGATTCTGGAGAGTTTCAAAGCTGTATTATTCCAGCCTTATTCAAAACATGCCTGAAAGGAGCTCCCCGAAGAACCTCTTTGTGTAAAGTTTAAAGCCTTGGAGGTTTTTTTTTAAAGACCTTTATGAACGATGTCATATCACCACGGCTTGTTGGGTGAGGAATACTGTCTGTAAGGCATTCTTGAAAAGCAGAGGGACGCTAAATGGAGGAATTCCAAGGTTAGGAAAAATCATTTTGGAATGTTTTGGTTGAAAGCCTCAGGAATATTTTTTCCGTTTATTTTATTTAAAAAAATGAGTATTTATTTAGTTACAATTATAGCATAATACAAGTGATTCGGATAAGGGCACAATCTGGAAGGTATCGCATTGTCAGCATGGAGGGGTGTCTATGAGGGAGACGAAGAAGTGTGAACAGCTGGCTGTGTGAGGGTGACAGGTTCTAATCATGCAGTGCCTCCCCTACTGTGCTAGGTAGAAGTGAGTGACAACATATGCTGTACTCTCTGCTTCATGTGGTAGAACTGGAAATAGGGTGCAGTACTGCACGGCTGTGTGAGGATAAAGTGCAATCAAAATGGATGCAGTGCCACCATTCTGTGTGAGCTAGAACTGGAAATCGAAAAGATGCAGTGTGATTCAGTAGTGTGAGCTCGAAGTACAATTAGGCGTGCAGTACCTTACTTCTGTATAAGATAGAAATGAAAATAGGATGCAGTATGTCTCAAATGTTTGAGGTCGAGAGCAAGTAGAAGGGATGCCGTGCCACTCTTCTGTGTGTGGTACCAATGACGGAAAAAAGAATAGAGCATCATTGTGTTGTGTGTGGTGGAAGTGTAATTAGAAGGGATGCTCCGCTCGCTCGCTACATGCCGCTCATCCTGAAAATTTACGGCCCACCACTTTCAAATGTCACCAGCTGCCACTGGGTAGGTGTCGGCAGGGCTAGACTGCTACCATTAATAGCCTCACACCATCACGTAGGGAGACGCTGTGCCGGCAACTGTCGGGGGATGCCGTGTTTTTTCTTTCTTTCCCTTCTTTTTACTGGGGAGACTCTGGGAAGTGCAGGGCTGGGGAATGCCTGTGCGGGCTTCCCTGAATCATGATGCGGCCTCAACCCATCATTTCCTTGGCTGGCCGATCGCTGTACTTCTTCCCTGCACTTCGCAGATCACTGCAGGCAGGTAAGGCACCTTCCCTGTCTGCTAACAGGCAAGGCCATGGGGGGGGCTGCCAGCTTGTGGCGGGCATCGGGAGGTGAAGCGGCATGGCTATGGCATGCAGTGAATCGCTTACGTGACACCAATTTCCCACTGTGCTCTTCTCCCTTGGCGGGCGAGTAAAGTCTGCTCTGGCCGGTTCCTCGGCCTTGTTCAGGGGTGGCATTGCTGCTGTGTGCTAGGCTTCATGCTGGGCTGTGCCTCACCTCGAGAGGTGTTCAGGGACGCTTCCCTTGTTCGGTGTAGGCTTCTCCTTATTGTGCTGCCTGGTCCTTTAGTAGGCGGACGGCAGCTGGGGCATCGGGGTGTGGAAGATGAACAGCCTCTTCCCTCTCCACATTTGTGGCTAGGAGATGGTTCTCCCTTCTTTCGACAAGCCGTCGTGCTCTCAGCAGCTGTGGGGATAACATGCTCTGGCCACTACTCCCCCCCACGACGAAGCACAAACGGCTGACAGCACACACATGGGGCTCGACCCCATGATCTCCATTGTAAAGTAGTGGGCTTAGGAAATAAAGCACACAGACACAGTGATTATGGTAGTTAAACTGGCCCAGGGCAGGTGCGCCCGGCCCCTTTTATTAGCAGGGTTACCTGATCGGTGACAACTGCGTTGGGTGGGTGTATAGTGTGGGTACAGCACAAGGCTGAACACTAGAACGTGTCCAGCAGGAAACTACAGTCTGTACAAGTCTACATCCTACAGAAGCTCAGTCTACACCACTTCTTTGACTGCTTTGCTAAATGGCAGCATGTTTTAACCAGCGGTAAACTAGGCTATTACTAGTTCGACACGTTGTACTCTGATTATTTTGCTTGACCCGTTTCTTACTTTGTCTGAAGTTAGTCCGCATTAAGGGTCTGATTACGAGTGGGCCGATTAATTCCGAACCCTGCATAAACCCTTGTTTACGAAGGGGTCGGATTACAAGCTTGCCTTTATTTAACACATCCGATCATTATCAGATATGTTAAATACCTCAACTGTTGGTAAATTACAGTAGGTCAAACCAGTGGTCAACTGCATTAAAAAAAGTTTGCCCACTGTGATGCTGTGCGCAATGGGGGCGGGGTGAGTGAGCGTGGGGGCATGGTCAAGGGTGTAGCTAACAAAACAAAATATTCTGTAACTTATTTGGTCTTTCACATTCAGGTAACTATATATTAAATAACGCGCAGCTTAAATGAAAATTTAAAGCAAGTTATGTTAATCAGTGGGAAATACATTACAGTACATTATGAAACCTCTATTAGATAATGCACTGCAGCAGAGAGAGACAGAATTGAATCCTGGTTGGTGTAGTGGAGAATAGTGACTTGAATATTTGTAGTGCTACAAGGTCCCGGTCTGTGACAGAAAGCACTGTGAACATGTAAGTCGTTATTTTAAACTTGCATTACATGCAGTGTAAGCTAGGGTGCTACCAAATGCACAAAAAGGTTTAGGATAAAAAAGTGCTTCCACATATAGATTTTAGTAATATCCAGACTCTACGAAGTACAATTTTTTTAAACTGTCTTTCAAAAGTAAACACATCAAAGCTTAGCTGGCAGGTGCTTTATAATACCTCTCAAAAACAATAAAAATGTGTCATCAGGAATCAATTTTTTTATAACTGTCTTTTAAAAGCACACACTTCACAGCCTAGTTGGTAGCTCCCTTAGAATACCTCTCAAAAAGAGTGATTCCATCAATTAAAGCCAATATCGACTTCCAAGCACCCTTTGCATTGCAGATTGACCAGTTGCGAAAATTTACATTTCTTTCAAGGAAGCAGGCCCCCTTGCAAGAAAGCTTATTTAGCTGTCTGCCCCTCCCTCGGTTTTACAACACAGGAGACAGCCCCTGTCTTACACTTCAGCTGAAGCATTTCAAACGTGGGAATTAACCATCCCCGGGCGGTTGTCTTCTCACAAAAAGTAGGGGAAATGTTTTTCTAAAATAAAAAAAGATATGGGCACGTCGTAACCATCAGATCCCCCCACTTTGACCACTGGGTCAAACCTGCAGAAACTTAGGGCCTGATTACAAGTATAGGTGCCACTTATCTCACCTTGTAAATAACAATACCAAGGGGTTTGTTATTTAATGGGTGCAATAAATAGAACCTATTACGAGTTTCTGGGGACTAACATCTGAAAATTGGTGTTTAACGCACCAAAATCTGTGTGTTACTTTAATTACTGTATGGTTTTCCCTTGTTAAATTTCAGAAAGTTTGCCCTGCCAAAATTTAATGAAGGTTGAGGTATTTAACGCATCCGACAATTATCAAAGGCGGTAAATACTTTTATGTTCATAATTCAAACCCATGCGTAAACACAAGTTTACGCATTGGTTGGAATATTATGAGCACCTCGTAATCAACCCCTTAACAGGGCAAATCGTATGGTATTTACCATACCAAGCGGATTTTGGTGTGTTAAATACCAACATGCTCGTATTATTCCCCACTTATTTGTGATAGGTGTTATTTATAGCACACAATAAATAACGTACCCCTTGGTATCGTTATTTATAATGTGCAATAAATAACACCTACACTCGTAATCGGACCTCAAGTCTCACCTTCCACTTAATCCATTCTGTTAATAGGTTGTCTGAGGGATACACTGAGGGACTTGCATCTGCTGGTCAGCTTATTTTCGTTTTTTTTCTGATTCCTTTCCTGGGCAGAGAAATGCTTTTTATCATACTACGAACCCCAGTTGGGTTGAACAGGGTAGCACAGCAGGGCCAATAGATTCACAGGCTATTTTGCCTCCAGGTCGAGTGAGCAAATGACAGACTATCTTTCCTGTGATGGGCAGTCTGGAGTCCAGTGGGTGAAAGAGGCTTGGTTGTGCCTATAATCAAGGTCAGACTGGGACAGAAAATAGGCCTGGGAACTACAATAAAAGTGTCCCTCATCAGCAAATCTGGTAGCTAAAAAAGTGGACTACAATTTGAAATTGATGCATTTTTGAACTTGTAAAGACATGATGTATAGGTGTTTTGCAAGGTATGAGAGAATGTGGGCATTTGTGCTTGCTGCAGGCATAGCTTATGGTAATATCAGGGAAATCATCACCCACCACACAATAAAACAGGTCCACAAAACAGCCCAAAAAAACCGGCCCATACATTGACCTGTCAGGCCAACCTGTTGAGCACTGCCAGATTGTCTTATTGGCCAGTCTGACACAGTCTATCGCTACTCCCATTAGAGGAATAGTCAGAGCTGAGACCACTGAGGGGCTGGACATGTTAAAGAATTACAGCAGAAATAACGCATTCAGCTACTGTGTGTGTTCGTCATTGCTGTATGAAGGATATCAGTTATTACATCCCCAACTGTTACATCCTGAGACATTACATCACAGTGAGTACCTTGGGTATACCTTTACATTGCAGTTTCATCCATTGGGAGTTCCTTTATTTTGCAGGTATGCTGGTAATTATTATTTCTAACCCAAATATATATATACATCTTACAATAGCCCCTTCCAAGAGTTTCCCATAACCATATCAAAGAGGTTGTCATGTAAGACAGAATTTGCGGTTTATGTGCTGGAGTGTTCCTGTGGCCTGCAATATGTTGGTAGTACCATGTTGCAGGTTCACAAGAGAATACTCCAGCACATAAGGGCAATCAACAACAACGACGTAGCATATCCAGTTGCCAGACATATTAAAGAGGTTCATGACAACTGCCTGGAACACTTCAGCTATTTTGTGATTGATACAATTCCACCTCTCAGACGTGGTGGCAATCGTGAGGCTCTTCTCAGAAAATTAGAAACAAGGTACATCCTGGAGCTCGATACCAAAGCACCTAACGGGCTTAACTCGAGTGATGACCTTTATACACGTTTATAACGCCTCCGATTATCAGCTTAACAACATCTATGCCCCTATTACATTTTGCACTTCGCCTCCCACGTAAACACACAGTTTTATTGTACACATTTTCGTTTTTTATCACGGTTTTTATTATTATTATAGCACGTTTATATGCACTCGCACTTTATTCAAATACTATAGAGCAGCAGGTGTAGCCCACGTGGGCTCAATCTCTGATCCTTTATAGTGCAGCAATGGCTATAGGTGAAATCCAATTTAATAATTGACGCCTTCTAGAACATCCAATCAGTTAAGTAAATGCAGGTATTGAGATCAACCTCCTTCATTCGAAGGTTGACTGTCAGTTTGCAAATAGTAAACAAATAGATTTTAACTATTAGAATTGCTGGTTTGTACTGTGTATTTTAAAGAGTACCCACGATGATATAATTGTTTAGATTATCTAATGTGTGGGCTCACTGGGTTGCCCAATAAACCTGCAGGTCATTTATAATGTATTATTTACTTATGTATATTTTATATTTATTTATGCAATATTGGATGTGAGATTAGATTGACGTAAAAATGCACTTTATGTGAAGGAGGTAGTTTTTAAATGTTCATGTATTAATGCGCATTTTTTAACACCTATTTTGACGTTTAATATTTCTTTTAGCCATTAATTGTTGTAAGGATATTAGTTAGTGTATGTACCCACTTGGGTAATATTCTCACATACACTATCCAATGTTGGATGTAGATACAAGAGAATCGGTATAACCGGTGTTTACTTATTGGAAATTCCATCAAAATGTGTTCATGAATTAATGGGAACTTTTTAAATGTATTTATTTGCTTATTTTGCACATTTTACATGTTTTCTGCTGCTACTGTATTATGAGGTGATTGTAACACTATGCCTCGTAAAATTTCTTTTATGTTTATTGCACTTTAATGAGCATGTCACGTGCTGTTCACTGTCACTTTAAAAATGAAACTACTCCTTATGGCGTCAAGTGATCAAGGCCTCTGAAAGGCCGAAACGCATCATGGCGGTAGTGCTGGGTCTCGAATAAACACCTTGGATGAAATCTTGGGTCCGTATTCGTCTTTCCTGCATATTTGGAGTTTTGTGACGAAGTTCTTCCAGATATATATATATATATATATATATATATATATACATATACATATATATATACACACATATATATATATATATATATATATACACACACTAAAAAAAACAAAGGTTACAGGGACGTTATAGTTAGGCTCAGACTTCACATGCACAGAACCAGAGGAATTCAGCAGTTATAGTTAGCTGAGCTAACTTTAACTTGTGCCCCTGCAATGCACTGCTGATGACATCTCAAATGTTTATGAGTGTTAAATATATATACCAAGGTGTATTGGTGAATCAGTGGGTGTATGAGTGCCTTTATCAATGATTTAATAGGTGCCTGACTGACTGTATAAGTGAGTGATTAGGTGCCTCAGTGAATGTATGGGTCAATGACTAGGTTGTCTGAATGTCTGTATCAGTCTGTCAGATAGTGTCTACGTGGCTGTATGGGTTGGTGAGTGGGTACATGAGTGGGTATATGAGTGATTGATTGGTTGTCTGAGTACCTCTATGGGTGTATGAGTGTCTGTGTGGTTGGGTGAGAGGGTGTGTGACTGCCTGCATGGATGAGTGAGTGGGTGAGTCAGTGGCTGTACGGGTTAGTGATTATGTAAGTGAAGGGCTGTTTGGATGACTGAGTGTCTGTATGGGTGTGTTGGTGAGTGAATTGATGTGTCAGTGGTATATGGGTGAGTAACTGTATATGAGGGGTTTGCTCTCGTCAGTTTTCTCTGCTCATTTGCACGTTAATCGCTTTTAACTTATTTTAACATCATTGTTAAAGATTTTATTTGCTGCACACTTGCACTGTTTGAATCTGATGTTTTAGACTACTATTTGGGGGCTCTGTGAAAGAAGACTTACACACTTACCTGAGACCGGCTGCCATTTCTGGTTCTCTCCTGGTCAACAGCTAGAGATGCCATTTTGCTCAGTGCGCTCTCTAGTTGTCGGAGGGGATTCCCCATAAGTATGAGCGCTGCACGGACGCCAGTTCCTTGAGGGGTTTGCTCTTGTCAGTTTTCTCTGCTCATTTGCACGTTAATCGCTTTTAACTTATTTTAACATCATTGTTAAAGATTTTATTTGCTGCGCACTTGCACTGTTTGAATCTGATGTTTTAGACTACTATTTGGGGGCTCTGTGTAAGAAGACTTACACACTTACCTGAGACCGGCTGCCATTTCTGGTTCTCTCCCGGTCGACAGCTAGAGACGCCATTTTGCTCAGTGCGCTCTCTAGTTGTTTGAGGGGATTCCCCATAAGTATGCGCGCTGTGCGGACGCGCCGCTGGTGCGCCGTAGTCGTGCCTAAGGCAAGCCCGTCTGCGCCCGTCAGCGTCCTGGATGCGGCCAGCTCCAGCCACGCTGCCCGTTCCTACTCCCACCTTGAGAATCCTCGGACATACAGTCGCAACAAACTGGTTATGCTTTGCCCACTCCCTTGTTTTCCTTCATACAGGTGGGAGGTGTTAGCTCAATCTTCCGCGGTCTGCCAGAAATGCGATTACTGCCTCGGGTCAGGCTTGGATGGCTGTCCCCAGCCCAGTACTGCGCTTATGGATAGTATGAAGGGGCCCATCATTCGTGCAGCAATGATTAATACCCGCTCATTAGGGAAACACCATCAGGACATCTTTGACATCCTCTCTGATAAACCGGTTGATCTTTTCTTCATTACCGAGACCTGGCTGAATGAATTTTCCAACCCTCTAGTGGAGATGGCCATTCCAGAGGGATATAAGATCTCCTGCACTGACCGTAAAAACGGTAGAGGTTGTGGTGTAGCGGTCATCTATAGGGATAATTGGGCCTTTCATCGCGGCGAGGCCTTGCTGTTGGGAGAGGGTGAAATCTTGGACTTCAGTATTAGCATTTCT
Organism: Calotriton arnoldi; assembly: GCA_963921515.1. Classification (NCBI taxonomy): domain Eukaryota; kingdom Metazoa; phylum Chordata; class Amphibia; order Caudata; family Salamandridae; genus Calotriton; species Calotriton arnoldi. The sequence continues at coordinate 2,447,117 of CAWUFW010000777.1, forward strand.
CCTCAATCTTCGCTGGGTGGAACACTGGTCTATAGGCCCCCGGGGTTGGTAGGGGCTTTCCTCAAAGCCTTGGAGGACGTTCTCATCCCCCGCGCTCTACGGTTCACCCACTATCTCCTTCTTGGGCACCTTAATATTCATCTAGACCAGGCTGATGTAGGGGCTACCTGGGAATTTTTGGATTCATTAAGCCTTGCTCAGCTTACTCAGTGGGTCAGATTACCGACTCATTGTGGCGGTCACATTCTGGACCCCATTTGCTCCAACTTCCCCATTATGGTCGAAGATCCTCTTCCGGTGCCCTAGTCCGACCATTTCCTGTCTTACTTTTCCTGGGCCTCAAAGGGCAATAATCTTCCGGGACAGGTTGGACATGGCCCTGCCTCTGCCAAAATTGACCCTCTGACTTTCAGCCATGCTCTGGCAGAGTCAAGACCAGTTCTTCCCACTGACCTAGAGGAAGCGCTGGCTAGTTTTTCTGGTTGGATCATGCAGGTGGTGGATCTTCTCTCTCCTCCATCCCTTCATAGGCGGGCCAGGGAGTCCCCCTCAAAACCTTGGTTCTCGCCTGAACTTAAAGCGTTGAAGCAGCAATGCAAAAAATTGGAACGCTGCTGGCAGCAGGATTTCTGCCCACTGGCGAAGCTGATGCTTAGGAAAGCTCAGAAAATTTATTACACCACCATAGCGCATGCTAAAAGCCTTTACTATGCGGATCGCATTGATTCAGCCAGAAATGACTCTGCAAGGACATTTTCTCCATTGTCCAGAGCTTTCTGGCTCCAAGAGCTGAGTCTATTAGGCTCCCTGCTTCGAACGCCTGGTGCGAGAAACTTTCAAACTTTTTCATTAATAAGATCCACTCTATCCAGGCGTCGTTTACTATTCGGAATCAGGCTATGGCTGTATCTTCGCCTTCGGCGGCTCCACCTGCTTCATCTCCTTCCCTGGTGGCTTTTACACTCATCGATTTGCCGGACTCACTTAGGGTTCTCAGGGCCTTGAAATCAGGTTCTCCATCTGACCCCTGTGCAGCTAGGCTTCTGGCTTAAGTCGCAGAGACAGTCAACCCTGAAGTCAATAGGCTCATTAATTTGTCCCTCCAGGAGGCTCTTGTTCCGGTAGCATGGAAACAGGCTAAGATTCTGCCACTCTTAAAAAAAACGTCGCTGGATCCACTGGACCCTGTGAGCTATCGTCCCATCTCCCTTCTACCTAGTGTGGCTAAAATCTGTGAGAAGGTCGTCAATAAACAACTTGCAGAATACATCGGAAGCTCGGGCTCACTCCGTCCAGCCCAATCCGTGTTTAGAGCCTCGTATAGTACTGAGTCTGCTTTAGTTGAAGTCTCTGAAGCTATTCAGGATTGCTTGGACTCTGGCGGAAGGGCAGCCCTGATTTTGCTGGACCTTTCGGCTGCTTTTGATACCGTTCCCCATTCTTTGCTACTGGCTCGTCTGGCGGACATAGGTATTTCGGGTACTGCCTGGAGCTGGTTGAAATCTTTTCTGGAAGGTCGTACACAACAGGTTTGGCTCCCCCAGTTTGCATCCCCGCCACAGTTGGTGTCCACTGGAGTGCCGCAGGGGTCTTCTTTGAGCCCCCTTCTTTTTAACATTTACGTCACTCCCTTGGTTCGGCTGGCAGAGGATCTTGGAGCCAAAATTATTGCATACGCCGATAATACTCAGCTTATGTTCACCTGGGGCAAATCCGAGTACTCTACCTCTGAGGCAAAAAACTGTCTGACAGCAGTCTTTCATTTGCTTTCCTTAGCACAGCTAAAGTGCAATGAAGACAAATTGGAAATCCTCCTTTATGGGAATTTCCCTCCCCAGTTTAGAGAAGCACTCTGGCCAGCCAACTATCCCTTGCCTTCTTCTTCAGGACATCCCGCTAAGAATCTGGGGATTTGGTTTGAAGAGAACTTGTCCTTTTCCATCCAGATCAAGAAGCTTGCTGGGAACTGTTTTGGGATACTTAAATCCCTTCGACTACGCCAACGCTTTGTACGTTGGCTTACCGGGCTACATGCTCAACAGATTGCAGGTAGTCCAGAATGCTGCGGCCAGGCTTCTTTTTAATATCCCAATTAGAAAGAGCGTTAGACAACATCTGCGCATACTTCACTGGCTGCCTGTTGCAGAACGTGTTAAGTTTAAAGCCCTGGTCTTTGCGCATCGCGCCCTACACGCTTCCGGCCCAATTTACTTAAGGAAACGTTTAATGTTTTATACTCCAGCTAGACAGCTTCGGTCAGCTTCTCAGCTTCTCGCCCAGATACATCGCTTTCGCCTCCAAAGAATGGGTGGCAGCTCTCTTGCTTTTAGGGCTGCCACGGCCTGGAACTCTCTTCCAATGGCTCTTCGCAGCATCCAGGACCCTACTCTTTTAAAAAAATGGCTCAAAACGTTTCTTTTTATCTGGGACGCTCTTTGGAGTATCCGTGCATTCTACAAACTTCAATAACATAACATAACATAACATATGTGAAAGGCAGTATAGGTGAGTGTTGGAGTATATGAATGACTGTATGTGTGAGTGAGAGATTGTGATAGTGGCTTTATGGGTGAGTGTGTGCTTGTGTGAGTGGCTGTATGGGTGAGTAAGTATGTTTTAGTGTCTGTATGAATAAGTGAGTGGGTATGTGTATAACTGTATAGGTGAGTAAGTGGCTGTGTGATTGATTCTATGGGTGACTGAGTAGGTGTGTGAATAGGTCTACTATGGGTGACTGACTGTGTGAGTGGCTGTATGGGTGTATGAGTGGATATATCAGGCGTTGTATTAGCAAGTGACTTGGTGTATGAGTGGCTGTATGGGTAACTGAGTGGATGTGTGTGTAGAACTATGAATCAGTGAGTGGATGTGTAAGTACTGATACTGGTGTGTCAATGGTTTTGAGAATGTTAGTGTGGAAGTTGGAGTGGGTGTATGAAAGGTTATATTGGGGTGTGAGTGGGTGTGTCAGAGATTTGGTGGATGATGTCATCCGTGATGTCATTTGAGATGTCATCAGTGATGTCACTGACCATGTCATGAGTGATGTAATATGTGAGGTCATAAGCAGTGCATTGCGGGGACGCGAGCTATAGTTAGCTCAGCTGACTATAACTGCTGAATTTATCTGGTTTTGTGCGTGTGAAATCGGAGCCTAACTGTCTATAACGTCCCTGTAACCTTTGGATAATATCAGTGAATTTCTAAGGTTTTTTAAAATTCTATTTCCTAACTATAACGGCCCTGTAACCTTTGTTTTTTTTTGTGAATTTCTAAGGTTTTTAAAATGCTAATTCCCAACTATAACGTCCCTGTAACCTTTGTTTTTTTCAGTGAATTCCTAAGGTTTTTTTAATTCTATTTCTTAATTGTAACATCCATTTTTTTTAAGTGAGCTTCTAAGATTTTCGTATTTGCTTTCTATAATTAGATATTGTACATTATAAATATATTATATATCACTCATTTTTTTTATTTGGTATGTATTTATCAGAAAGTACATAAATAACTGTTTTTAATTTTAAGACTTTTTTGAGTTGGTACAACATTGCTGCATTTACTGTGGAGAATGTGTGATCAACAAATGTACTTCACATACTGAAATATACACTTAAATAAATTTTTTAGATAAAGTTTAAGTCTAGATATTTAGTAAAATATTGTTTTAACTTTTCTTTGTGTGATCAAGTTAGGAGAAAACCACCCTTACAATAATTTTTAATATTCGCGACTACCGATGTCATTGCGAGAACGTCGGTAGTCGCGAAGAGCACATGATTTGTACAAAGTGTAAAATATATATATAGACATATTGTACAGTATATTTAACAGTAGAGCTTTATTAGTGTACTTTTCAAACTCATATTTTTGTAGTGAGTTTCCAGAAAAATCGTCTTCAAAGACTATTTTCCGTTTTTTGTGGTGACGACGGGCAACGCAATGACGTCGATAGTCATGAAAAGCGCATGTTTTTCAAAGTGTAAAACATATATACAGACACATTCTACAGTATGTTTAACAGTAGAACTTTATTAGTGTACTTTTGAAACTCATATTTTTGTAGTGAGTTTCCAGAAAGATCATCTTCAAAGACTTTTTTCCGTTTTCGCAGTGACGCCGGGCATTTTGATGACGTCGGTAGTCGCGAAGAGCACGCGTTTTGTACAAAGTGTAAAACATATATATGGACACACTCTACAGTATGTTTAACAGTAGATCTTTATTAGTGTACTTTTAAAACTCATTTTTGTAGTGAGTTTCCCCAAAAATCGTTACAAAGACTATATTCCATTTTGGCTATGACGCCGGGCATCGCGATGTCGTCGGTAGTTGCGAAGAGCGCGTGCTTTGTACACGATATGATTGATATGATTGATTGGATAACACAGATTTCAACTATACTGATAGGAAGTCCCCACCCATATTTTTTTTCTTGAATGTTCCATTCATTGGTGAATCATTCTGAGCAGGTTAGTGTGCAGTGAAGAACTCATTGTGGAGGTTGGCTGCATTTTCATTTTTAAGAGAAAATGTCAGCCGGAGGTGCAGAGGAAAACCATCTCCAACAGGAGGCAGAACATGAAATTGAGTAGGTGAAAGGAGGAGAAGAAGAAGAGCCCGAGCTGAAGAACAGCAGTATAGCTTGGGAATATTTCACTATCCCATCTAGGGAGTCTTAGACAGTTGCAAAATTAGTAAAATGTTCCCTTTGCAACAAGACATTGTCTAGAGGCTCCAACAAAAAGTGCTCATGTGGTACTACATCTATGCAATATCATCTTAAAACATACCATAATAATGATTTAAATAGAGCAAAGAAAGACAGAGAAGCTGTGGCACCATCAACATCACCAAGTGCTCCACCTGTTCCCAGAGACAAAGTGCCAGCTAAAGTACAAACCCATCATGTGGAGTTGGTCCCAGAATTTAGAAGGATGGCTATGTATTGTATGGACTGTTCACCTATAGGTACTGCTGGAGAGCATTCATTTCCAGCTTTGAAAAATTCAGCAAAGGATCACAGATGTTAATTTTTTTATGCAATCCTTAGTTTGTGCAGCTTGTTTCTGCTGCTTGTTTTAGTTTTTTTATACCATGTTTACCATTTCTTTGGAAAGAAAACTGAATTTTGTTTTTTAAAACCCCCCCCCAAAAAAAAAAAAAAGATTCTTTTCAGAACCACCTTTCATGGTTAAAAAGATAAGCTGAAAGGATTTATAACTGAATGGGTAGTGCCTGAGTGGATGACTGTAAGGGTAGTGTCTGAGTGATTGGTTAACTGCATGTTGAGTACCTGGGTGATTAAATGATGAGTGCATGTGTAGTGCCTGGGTGATTGGATGAGTGCAGGTATAATGCCTGGAAGATGGGATGAGTGGAAATGCAGTGTCTGGGTGATTGTATGAGTGCAAGTGCACTGCCTACATGATTGGATGAGTACACGTACAGTGCTTGAGTGAAAGGATAAGTACAAGTGTAGTGTTTGGGTGAATGGATGTGTGAAAGTGTGGTGCCTGGGTGAATAGAGGAGTGCAAGGGCAGTGCTTGGGTGATTGCATGACTGCATGGGTAGTGCCTCAGTGAATGGATGAGTGCATGGGTAGTACCCGAGTGAATGGATGAGTGTAAGGGTAGTGCATGGGTGTTAGAAATGGGGTTCTCTCATTGGCAATGGTTTGCACCTTTGTCCAAGTAGGGACCCTTCTTCCTAGTCAGGGTAAGGGGGATACACTTCTAAAATAAGCCCTGCTCACCCCTTGGTAGCTTGGCATGAGGAGACAGGCTTATCTCAGAGGCAGTGTGTAAAGCATTTGTGCACACATACAGAAATACAGTGAAAACACTACAAATGGACACCACACCAGTTTAGAAAAATAAGTAATCTTTATCTAAACCAAACAAGACCAAGATGACAAAAATCATCATATAGTTATCAAGGTATGACTTTTAAAAGGTAAAAACAGTTATGACTATAGCAAACTGCAGTTGAAACACTTTCAACACAAAGTACCTTGGATGCGTCAAAATCATAAACAATAACAGCTGCTGGGAAGTTGATGCGTTGGTTCCTTATGAACAGGGAAGGTGATGCGTCGGTTCCTTGCTCCAGGGGTGGTAATGCGCTGGTTCCTTACTGCCACGTAGGGGAGGTAATGCATCAGTTCATTACTGAAGAGGTGATGCTTCGGTTTTTTACTGTGCTGGGAGGTGATGCGTCGGTTTTTTACTGCAGCCCAAGTGTTGTTGTAGACCTGGTGCACCAGTGCGATGTGTGGGGATTTGGGGATGCATCAGTTCTCGATGCGGCTGCGGCAGTAATGGCGCTGCGTTGATCTCTCCAGTCACAGTCCCACGATGCGTCGGTTCATGCAGTCGCACAGTTGGGCCTGCGTCGGCGTTGGTGTGGTGATCTTGGACTTCGGAGATCGGTGCACGAGACCCGGCGTGCAGAGATTTCTCCAGCTTAGGGCAGGTGCTGCGTCAGTTTCTTCAGCTGCATGGCGGTGTTGCATCAATAACGGGTGCGGATGCGTCATGCTTTTTAGCTGCTTCTCTTTTCCCAGCTCCCAGCAGCAGGAACAACCTCCAGAGGCCCAACACAGGAACAGGGTAGCTGGTGGTGAAGTCTTTGTGTCCTTAAGACTTCAGAACAGGAGGAAAGCTCTACTTCAAGCCCTTGGAGATCTTCTTCAAGCAGGATACACAGCACACAGCAGTCTTTGTCCTCTCCTTGGCAAAAACAGCCACTTCAGGCCAACCCCAGACAGCACACAGCATAGGGGCAGTAGTTCTCCGTCAGCTTTCCCAGATCTTCTCCTTGGCAGAGGTTCCTCTTGAGTCCAGAAGTATTCTAAAGTTCTGGGGTCTGGGCCCCAATATTTATACACAATTTCTATTTGTTCTCTTGTGGCAGAGAGGCTCTGTGCACAGTCAAAACCAGTTTTGTTCTCTCTGGTCCAGCTTCCCGGCAGAAGGTGGAGACATCATTCGGTAAGGCAGACCAGGCCAATTCAGGTGCAAGGAAATCTCCTTTCCCTACTCTAAATGCAGTCCAGGTCTATTCAGTCCCGCCCTATCTCATCCAGGAAAGGCAGGACACGCCTCAACCCCCCAGCAGCTGTCCACAGTGAATGCACATTCCCAGCCCCTGCCACTCCAAAGTCAGACAGTCAATTCACAAACCAGCAAAGGCACACAGGATGGCTCAGCAAGAAAATACCCACTTTCTAAAAGTGGTTTTTCAAACACACAATATAAAGATGCATTTTTATATTCTGAGTTCAGGCATACTAAACTCCATCTTTCTATCTTGTGCATATGAGAAGTCATACTTATAAGATGTTATAAATAAACTCCCATTCTATCCTGTGAGACAGCCTTTCAATAGTGAAAAAGGAAATACACTGCTATTCACTATCAGTACATGTCACACACATCAGTACATGTCCTATCTTTCACATACACTGCACCCTGCCCACAGGGGTACCTTGGGCTTACCTTAGGGGTGACTCACATGTAATAAAAGGGAAACTTAGGGCCTGTTAAGTGGGTGCACTTGCCATGTCGACATGGCACTAAAAACTGTGCGCAGACACTGCGGTGGGAGGTCTGAGAACCCTTTGAAAGGCTGCTTTTATGGGTGGCACAATCAGTTCTGCAGGCCCACTAACAGCATTTGCTTTACAGGCCCTTGGCACACACAATGCACTGTACTAGGGACTTAGTAGTAAATCAAATAAGTCAATCATGGAAACACCAATCAATAATCACAATTTACACAGAGAGCATATGCACTTGATTTGATTTGGAAATTTATTTAGCGCACGATTGCCCTGAGGCGTCTAGGCGCCACGCGGTAGGTTGCCATACAAAAAAAAAACAGGAGGAGAGCGGTTTAGTTAGAGAACAGCAGGTTTTTAGTGCTTTTCTAAAGGAAAGCAACGTTGGGCTGTTTTTTATATCAGTTGGGAGTGAGTTCCACAATTTCACTGTGCCCAGCACAAAGCTTCTTCCTCCCCAGCGTGCCTTGTTGAATCTGGGGGTTTGGAGGAGTTTGCTCTGCGCTGATCTTAGATTTCTAGCTGGAGAGTACCAGGTGAGGTGTTGTTTCAAGTACTGAGGACCATGTCCGTGCAAAGCCTTGAAAGCTAGACATAAGGATTTAAAGTCTACCCTTTTTTTCACTGGGAGCCAGTGTAGCTTTCTTAGTCCTTGGGAAATAGACTGGAATTTCGGGATGTCCAACAGCAATCTATCGTCTGCGTTCTGCACACGCTGTAGTTTGAGCATATGCTGTTTTTGTAAGCCAGGAAGACCGTAGATGAAACCTTATTAATCTGGTGTTGAAAGGTCAGGTTATCATCAAAGATGACATCCAGATTCTTCACCTTCTTGACTGGGACCGGAAAATCACCCAGGCTGGCAGGCCACCAACTATGCGACCAAAAGGATGTGTCGGAACCCAACAGGAGTACCTCCGTTTTTCCCCCGTTCAGCTTTAGGCAGTTAAAGCTCATCCACTGATTCACACGGGACATGCAGCGGTTAAAGCGGTCAGCTGTTTCCTCCAAATTACTGGAGATGGACACCACCAACTGAGTATCGTCCGCGTAGGAGATCACGGAGAAACCAAACTGCCTAATTATATCTGCCAAGGGTGTCACATATATATTGAATAGTGTGGGGCTCAATGAGGAGCCTTGAGGCACCCCACATGGGAGCATGAACTGCTCTGAGAAGGAAGTTCCGAGCTGAACATACTGAAACCTATTGTTCAAATAGGATTTAATCAGTTTCAGGGCAGAATCCTTAACCCCACCTTCTGTAAGCCTACTGATCAGGATATGATGATTTACGGTGTCAAGCCGCCGATAAATCCAATAGTATCAGAGCAGCCTTGGCACTCGAATCGAGTGTTGCTCTGAGCTCCTCACCTGCCATGACTAAGGCTGTTTCCATACTGTGCCCTTTTCGGAATCCATATTGAGAGGGATCTAACAGATCTGCTGATCCTATGTAGGCTGTTAATTGGATGTTCAGAATCTTTTCCAGGACCTTAGCAGGGAATGGTATCCTGGAGATTGGTCTGTAACTGCTGGTGTCACTGGGATCCAGATTAGTTTTTTTAAGAGAGGTAGGATTGAAGCGGTCTTCCAAGAATCAGGAAAGATACCCGTACTAATAATCTCCTTGAAAAGTATACCAAGTTGCTCACTGATGAGGTCAGGTGCCGACTGAAATATTTTTGGGGGCAGGGGTCTGAGGGAGCTCCGGCCTTTGAAGTTCTGATCACCTGGGATATCTGTTCAATGTTTGGTGGATCAAAGGACAATAAAAAATTATCGGAGGTGGAGAGTATATCGGCTGATGTATTGCCTATACAATCTGTGCCTAAGGGAACTGTTAGACCTGGCATCATTGGCGCAGGTCTCCCTTCCTCTTTTCGCTTCTGACCTTTTATGTTGGCTGGATTTAGATGCTCTGGGCGCTGTGCCACTGCCAATCAGTGACACAGCGCGAATGCTCCCTGTGTAAAGATAACTGTATGAATTGGGATAATCATAATTGGCTCGTTTGGTTTACCTGTCAGTCCCTAGTATCAGTGCACTGTGTGTGCCCAGGGCTGGTAGACCAAATACTGCTGGTGGGCCAGCAGCGCTGATTTGCGCTACCCACCGAAGCAGCTTTTAAAGTATGTCTGTGTAGCATGTTCTAATAGCGAGTTACCCTCCATTTCACTGTTTACTATTGCGAGGCCACCCGTTCACATAGGCCAGAATGTGCAGGCCGAGTATTACATGCCTTAATCCTACCTGCCCCCAGGAACCTGATAGGAACGTCGAATTTGATATGTTTAAGCTCAGAACATTAAGATGCATCTTGTAGTAAGGATTATTAGCGTAGCCCGTGTTCGAAAATGCCTCTACTAGAAACGAGGTATTTTCTGGCCTGAAGCTTTCCTGTAGGCGTTTGCTAGCGTGTGTATTGGCCGTCTGGTTTTGGAGCGGCAGGGCCAGCTGGGTCAGACCTAGCTGGAGAGAGAGATCGGCATTTCGAGTATGGGGAGGGGTGACTCTTTGATCCGAGCAGGGCCGTGCCTGGCAAGGTGAATGATGGCTCCATCTCCCACTGGGCGTCTGATAGCAGACCCCCAGATTCTTAAAGGGCAGGATGTCGCCTCGTAAACCAAGTGCTCCCCGACCCCACCGAACTGGTTCTGGCTGGATGCAGTGATTTGTGACTGCAGAGAACAAAGACTTTTTAGGTATAAAACGCTGCGCTGAAACCGGTTTCAAGTGTGTTCCTTCTGGATGTCAAGACGAAAATCTGTCCGAGCGGACAGAGGAAAGGACTTTGAAACTTTCACCAAGCTTGCTGAAGAAACTACCCAAGGGCCTGAATTGAGAGCGCCTCCTGCTGAAGTCTCAGGGACATTAGACTTCACCCCGTCAGCCGCCCGAATTCCCTTGCTAGGAATTCTACTTGCAGGTGAGGCCTCCGTCGAATAATCCGGAACCTCTAGTCCTACTGTGAGGAACGCGGACTGGTAATCCTTGTGAACTCTGTGTGTGTGGGCCGCCGCAGCTAAGAGAGAACTGCCGCCGCTGAGTGCCCGCCGTAATTTGAATTGTCAGAACCTTCACTGAAACTGTGTGGGCCGCCGCAGCTAAGAGAGAGCTGCCGCCGCTGAGTGCCCGCCTTATTTTTGAATCCTCAGAACCTTCGCTGAAACTGTGTGGGCCGCCGCAGCTAAGAGAGAGCTGCCGCCGCTGAGTGCCCGCCTTATTTTTGAATCCTCAGAACCTTCGCTGAAACCCTGTGGGCCGCCGCAGCTAAGAGAGAGCTGCCGCCGCTGAGTGCTCGCACCCTTGCTAACTTAGCATCACCGAGATTTGTCCTGTGAGCCGCCGCAGCCAAGAGAGAGCTGCCGCTGCTGAGTGCTCGCACCCTTGCTAACTTTGCATCACCGAGATTTGTCTTGTGAGCCGCCGCAGCCAAGAGAGAGCTGCCGCTGCTGGGTGCTCGCACCCTTGCTAATTTTGCATCACCGAGATTTGTCCTGTGAGCCGCCGCAGCCAAGAGAGGGCTGCCACCGCTGAGTGCTCGCACCGTTGCTAACTTTGCATCACCGTGATTTGTCCTGTGAGCCGCCGCAGCTAAGAGAGAGCTGCCGCCGCTGAGTGCTCGCACCCCTGCTAACTTTGCATCATTGTGATTTGTCCTGTGAGCCGCCGCAGCTAAGAGAGAGCTGCTGCCGCGGAGGGCTCGCACCTTTGCTAACTTTGCATCATTGGGATTTGTCCTGTGGGCCGCCGCAGCTAAAAGAGAGCTGCTGCCGCTGAGTGCCCATGTCTTTGTCAACCTTGCACCATCGTGAATCGTCCCGTGGGCCGCCGCAGGTAGGAGAGCACTGCTGCCGCTGCGAGCCCACCACGGAGCTGCACGACGAGAGTCATCGCCACCACCAGCCCGGGACGCCGCAGCCGCGTGCTGCTGCCGCTGAGGGCCCGCCTGTCCCGGAGTGCCCGAATCATTGCAAGTGCACTTTGCAGACCACTGCCATCGAGAACTGTGGTCGCTGGGAGTCCGCCTGTCACCGTCTCCGCTTCTTCGAGAAGCTACGTACTGTGTCCCCGTCCAACGGCAGGTATCTGGTGCGCAACGGGTCACGTAGACCCAGGCCTTGAACTCAGTCAGTGCCACGTTCTGGTGAATACGTATTGCCCTTTTTAAGTCCCTACTGATTTACATGCATGGTGACTGGTTAAAACGCTTTTGAGAGTCTCGTACTAAACCTTAGATAAAGATGCTATTTTTTCCTATACCTACTTGAGTTGTGTCCTTTTGTGGTGTCGTTACTGCCTTATTGTGCATGGTCATAAATGCTTCACACACTGCCTCTGAGATAGGCCTAACTGCTCGTGCTACGTTACCACAGGGTTGAGCAGGGGTTATCAAAGGGGGTAGCCCACTTGCCCCGACTTAGGAAGAAGGGTCCCTATTTGGACAGTGGCGCCAGCCATTGCCAACTAGAGACCCCCATTTCTAACATTGGTGGCAGCGGTGGGATCAGGACTTGCATTTATGATCCACGTACAATAACTGGTAGACACCACTAGTGAGTACAGACCAAAGCGCAGACACGCGCTGATTTTTTTATTTTTTCTCTTTCTCCGAATTTTTTTTTAGTTGGTTGTTTTAGTATTGAATTGTTGATCGCAGCCATGAGTACTGCTAATATGGGAAGGCCAACCTCCAATGCTTCGGAGGATCTCGCCTTTGAGGAGGAAAGATTAGATACCTATACTGCCAAACAGCTGAAGTCATTTTGTAGGCAATTCGCAGTCCCCGTGATAGGTCTCTCTAGGAAGGAGGAGTACCACAAGGCGCTGAAGGCCTGGTGGGAAGCGAGAGAGTCCGCTGGGGATGAGGAAGAGAATGCTGGAGGGCAGCAGGATGATGCAGTAGAGTGGGGGGAGATAGAACACCCTCCAATCCAGGTACTAGTGTATCCCAAAGGAGCCTGACCCCAGAAGAGCTGGAGGACAGGGAGAGAGATAGGAGGCATAGTTTGGAGATGGCTAAATTGGAAGGTCAGAAGGACCTTGAGAGTAAGAAGTTAGACATTGAGAAGAATCGATTGTCATTTGAACTTGAGAAAATGAGAATGGAACATGAGAGAATGTTGAGGGAGATGGAGATCAGGGCGAGGAGTGTCACGGTCTCCCCCTCTGGTGGCAGCATACCTTTAGTAACTTCTGAGAGTAGAGTTTATATTCCTAAGGATGTCATTAAGGATTTTCACAAGAGTGAGGATATTGGGCAATGGTTTGCCGCATATGAGATAGCAATGGTGTCCCACCGGGTCCCTGAGCAGGATTGGGGAGCGGGATTGTGGGGGCGCTTTGTGAGTGATGGTAGGGATACCCTGTTGGACCTGCCTGAGGAGAGCAGGATGGTATATGCCCATATGAAAGAAGCTTTGGTGAACCGTTATGGTTTGACCCCGGAAATGTACAGGCAGAGGTTTAGGACCTGTAAGAAGTTAGAGGGTACCACGTGGGTTGAATATGTGTCTTTTTTCTAAAGAGCAATGGATCGCTGGGTAAAAGGTAGCAAAGTGGAAACTTTCGAGCAATTATATGATTTGTTTGCGTGGGAGCATTTGTCCAGTAACTGTTTTCCAGAGCTACGCCAGCACCTGATTGATAGCAAGCTGACTAACCCTAGGAAGCTTGCTGAGGAGGCAGACCGCTGGGTGAGCACCCGGGTCCGCAAAGGTTTTGTGGGAGACTTCGCCAGAGGTGGGCAGGGTCCCCAGCAGAAAAGTGGGGGGACAAGGGTAAACAGAGGGAGTTCCAGAGGGGGCCCCAAAGTCATTCCCAACGGAACCCAGCCGTGGTGTCCCAGCCTCCCCCTGAGAGGAAACCAGTGTCCCGACAGGTAGGCCTGTTCATAGGGGGCCGCTTACTTGTTTCAAGTGTGGTCAAGTGGGCCACCGGTATTATGATCCCCAGTGTCCCCAGAGGGACCCCAATGCATCCCCTCGTGCACCACCCCGCCAGATTGCCAGTGTAGCCCTGGGGGGGGGGAGGAAATGGAGGTCCAAAGTGGGTGGGATCCCATAGAGTTAACCCTTGTCTTGCTAGGGGACTTCGAGAAGGTCCCTAACCCCACACTGCCGACCAACACTCAGAAGTACCGGCAGTGGGTGACCATCAATGGCCATAGGGTGGAGGCTCTCGGGGACACCGGAGCTAGTGTGACTGCTGTCAGCTCCCGGTTGGTGTCCAAAGAGAAAGTTGTTCCCCATGCATTCTGCCCCGTAGTGTCAGCAGACAACTCAGAGAGCCAGTGTGAAGTGGCTCAGGTTCCCTTTGAGTGGGGGGGGGTCACAGGAACTCTTCAAGTGGCTGTGAGGGCAGCGATGCCTGTAGACTGTCTGTTGGGCAACGATCTGGAGAACTCCCCGTGGGCTACGGTGGAGAGAAAGTCTCATTTGGAAATGTTGGGTTTGCCTGAGTGGGCATGTGTGACCACTCGGTCCATGGCAGCTCAGAAGGATGTTCAGGAGGGTCTGGAGCCTGAAAGTATGGCCCAGGCCCCCGCCTCAAAGAGAAGGGGTAGGGGGCGCGGGAAACCGGCCCCCGTGGTTCCCACAGTCCCGGAGGGAGCAGACCTTGAGGGGGATGCCCTGGAACCTACAGGGGAACAAGTGGCCGAACTGGGGGACCTACCGGGGCTGACCCATTGGCAGCAGGAAGGGGGCCCTCCAGGGAGGAATTTTGCAAGCAGCAGAGAACCTGCCCTTCTCTAGAGGGGGTGCGGCGACAGGCCGCTGCCCAGGCAGCAGGTGACCAGACAGGGTCACCTTGGATCTATTGGGAGAACGACCTCCTTTACTGCGAGCCTAAGGTTGCTGAGCCTCGGTCAGCCCGTGTGCTGGTGGTACCCCAGCGCTTCAGGACCTTCCTACTGGGGTTGGCTCATGATGTGCCACTGGCCGGACATCTGGGGCAGACCAAGACCTTTGAGAGGCTGGTCACCCACTTCTATTGGCCCCAGATGCGCAGGAGCTCCGATGCTCACTGCAGGACGTGTGAGACTTGCCAGGCAAGTGGGAAGAGTGGGGGAAGATTAAGGCCCCACTACAGCCCTTTCCCGTGGTGAGCACCCCATTCGAAAGAGTGAGCATTGATATTGTGGGGCCTCTGGATCCCAAGACAGCCATGGGCAACAGGTTCATCCTGGTCTTGGTGGACCATGCCACCCGGTACCCTGAGGCCATCCCGCTCAGGACAGTGACGGCCCCCGTGGTGGGACGGGCACTGATGGGGATTTTCTCCCGTGTGGGATTCCCCAGAGAGGTGGTGTCCGATAGGGGAATTAACTTCATCTCCAAGTACATGAAGTCTCTGTGGGAGGAGTGTGGGGTAACGTATAAGTTCACCACTCCTTACCACCCCCAGGGTAATGGGCTGGTTGAGAGATTCAACCGGACCCTTAAGGGCATGATTATGGGCCTAGGCGAGCCCATGAGGCGTAAGTGGGATGTCCTCTTGCCATGCCTGTTGTTCGCTTACCGTGAGGTGCCACAGAAGTCCTTAGGGTTCAGTCCCTTTGAGCTGCTCTATGGTCACCCAGTAAGAGGGCCTCTGAGTCTGGTCAAGGAAGGCTGGGAGCAATCTCCCAGGAAACCTCCCCAGGATGTGTTTAGTTACATGCTGGCCTTCAGGAACCAGACTCGGCGTTTCAGGAAACTTGCTGAGGCAAACCTGGAAACCAGCCAGGAAGAGATGAAACGCTGGCACGATCAGAATGCCACTCTGATCGAGTTTCAGCCTGGACAGAAGGTTTGGGTCATGGCCCCGGTGGAGCCCTGTGCGCTCCAAGATAGGTGGACCGGCCCCTTTGAGGTGGTGGAGCGCAAGAGTCCTGTTACCTACGTGGTGGACTTGCAGTCTCCCAGGAACCCCTTGCGGGTCCTGCATGTTAACTGCCTGAAGCCCCACTTTGAGAGGTCTGAAGTGGGCATGCTTCTGGCCACAGATGCTGGGATGGAGAAGGAGAGCGAGCCCCTTCCTGACCTCCTGTGTGCAGGGGAGCGAGATGGGTCAGTGGAGGGTGTGGTCCTCTCCACCACACTGACCCCTGAGCAGCAGGGTGATTGTCGCCAACTGTTGGGACAATTCAGTGATCTGTTCTCCCTGGTACCTAGTGTCACTGATTGGTGTGTCCATGACGTGGACACCGGGGACAGTCCTCCCATTAAGCACAAGGCTTACCGAGTGACTGACCGGGTAAGGGCCTACATTAAGGATGAGGTTACCAAAATGTTTGCCCTTGGGGTGATTGAGTCCTCTAGCAGCCCTTGGTCCAGCCCAGTGGTCCTGGTACCAAAAGCTGCAGCGCCTGGTACCACCCCAAAACTTCGGTTCTGCATGGACTATCGGGGTCTCAATTCAGTCACGAAGACTGACGCGCACCCCATCCCCAGAGCTGATCAGCTCATAGATCGGTTAGGGGCTGCCAAATACCTCAGCACATTTGATTTGACGTCTGGGAATTGGCAGATCGCCTTGACCGAGGGAGCAAAGGAGAGGTCAGCCTTCTCCACACCCGATGGGCACTCCCAGTTCTGGGTGATGCCCTTTGGAATGAAGAATGCCCCTGCCACCTTTCAGAGGCTGGTCAACAGGGTGTTGGTTGGGCTGGAAGACTTCAGTGCCGCCTACCTGGATGACATTGCGGTGTTTAGCTCCTCTTGGGAGGACCACCTGCGCCACCTCTGGGAGGTATTGATGGCACTGCGGAAGGCAGGCCTCACAATCAAAGCCAGTAAGTGCCAGATGGGGCAGGGTTCTGTAGTGTATTTGGGGCACCAGGTGGGGAGCGGCCAGGTGGCGCCCCTTCAGCCCAAAATTGAAACTATCCTGGCGTGGGAACCCCCCCAAGACTCAGACGCAGGTGAGAGCCTTCTTAGGACTCACGGGGTACTACAGGAGGTTTGTCAGAGGATATGGTAACATTGTTGCACCCTTGACTGAGCTGACTTCTAAGAAGCAGCCAAAGAAGGTAAACTGGACTGACACCTGTCAGAACGCTTTTGACGCCCTGAAGACTGCCATGTGCACTGCACCCGTGCTTCAGGCGCCCGACTTTTCAAAGGAATTTGTTGTCCAGACAGACGCCTCAGAGCATGGTATAGGGGCTGTTCTGTCACAGATCAATGAGGAGGGACTAGACCAACCGGTAGCCTTCCTAAGCAGGAGGTTACTTCCCCGGGAACAGAGGTGGAGTGCAATTGAGCGTGAGGCATTTGCTGTGGTCTGGGCGCTGAAGAAGCTGAGGCCATATTTGTTTGGGACTCACTTCCGGGTTCAGACAGACCACAGGCCCCTTAGATGGTTGATGCATATGAGGGGTGAGAATCCCAAGTTGTTGAGGTGGTCCATTTCCCTACAGGGTATGGATTTCACGGTGGAACACCGCCCTGGTACAGAGCACGCCAATGCTGACGGTCTGTCCAGGTTTTTCCGCCTTAGTGATGAGAACTCCCAAGGGAATGGTTAGTTCTCCCCACATTTCAGCTGGTGGGGACGTGTGTTAGACCTGGCATCATTGGCGCGGGTCTCCCTTCCTCTTTTCGCTTCTGACCTTTTATGTTGGCTGGCTTTAGATGCTCTGGGCGCTGTGCCACTGCCAATCAGTGACACAGCACGAATGCTCCCTGTGTAAAGATAACTGTATGAATTGGGATAATCATAATTGGCTCGTTTGGTTTACCTGTCAGTCCCTAGTATCAGTGCACTGTGTGTGCCCAGGGCTGGTAGACCAAATACTGCTGGTGGGCCGGCAGCGCTGATTTGCGCTACCCACCGAAGCAGCTTTTAAAGTATGTCTGTGTAGCATGTTCTAATAGCGAGTTACCCTCCATTTCACTGTTTACTAATGCGAGGCCACCCATTCTCATAGGCCAGAATGTGCAGGCCGAGTATTACATGCCTTAATCCTACCTGCCCCCAGGAACCTGATAGGAACGCCGAATTTGATATGTTTAAGCTCAGAACATTAAGATGCATCTTGTAGTAAGGATTATTAGCGTAGCCCGTGTTCGAAAATGCCTCTACTAGAAACGAGGTATTTTCTGGCCTGAAGCTTTCCTGTAGGCATTTTCTAGCATGTGTAGTGCCCGTTTGGTTTTGGAGTGGCTGGGCCAGCTGGGTCAGACCTGGCTGGAGAGAGAGATCGGCATTTTGAGTATGGGGAGGGGTGACTCTTTGATCCGAGCAGGGCCGTGCCTGGCAAGGTGAATGATGGCTCCATCTCCCACTGGGCGTCTAATAGCAGACCCCCAGATTCTTAAAGGGCAGGATGTCGCCTCGTAAACCAAGTGCTCCCCGACCCCACCGAACTGGTTCTGGCTGGATGCAGTGATTTGTGACTGCAGAGAACAAAGACTTTTTAGGTATAAAACGCTGCGCTGAAACCTGTTTCAAGTGTGTTCCTTCTGGATGTCAAGACAAAACTCTGTCCGAGCGGACAGAGGAAAGGACTTTGAAACTTTCACCAAGCTTGCTGAAGAAACTACCCAAGGGCCTGAATTGAGAGCGCCTCCTGCTGAAGTCTCAGGGACATTAGACTACACCCCGTCAGCCGCCCAAATTCCCTTGCTAGGAATTCTACTTGCAGGTGAGGCCTCCGTCGAGTAATCCGGAACCTCTAGTCCTACTGTGAGGAAGGCGGACTGGTAATCCTTGTGAACTCTGTGTGTGTGGGCCGCCGCAGCTAAGAGAGAGCTGCCGCCGCTGAGTGCCCGCCTTATTTTTGAATCCTCAGAACCTTCGCTGAAACTGTGTGGGCCGCCGCAGCTAAGAGAGAGCTGCCGCCGCTGAGTGCCCACCTTATTTTTGAATCCTCAGAACCTTCGCTGAAACCCTGTGGGCCGCCGCAGCTAAGAGAGCTGCCGCCGCTGGATGCCCGCACTTGTGTTAATTGTGCAACATTGTGGATTGTCCTTTGAGCCGCCGCAGCTAAGAGAGAGCTGCTGCCGCTGAGTGCTCGCACCCTTGCTAACTTAGCATCATTGAAATTTGTCCTGTGGGCCGCCGCAGCTAAGAGAGCTGCCGCCGCAGGATGCCCGCACTTGTGGTAATTGTGCAACATTGTGGATTGTCCTTTGAGCCGCCGCAGCTAAGAGAGAGCTGCTGCCGCTGAGTGCTCGCACCCTTGCTAACTGTGCATCACCGAGATTTGTCCTGTGAGCCGCCGCAGCCAAGAGAGAGCTGCCGCTGCTGAGTGCTCGCACCCTTGCTAACTTTGCATCACCGAGATTTGTCTTGTGAGCCGCCGCAGCCAAGAGAGAGCTGCCGGTGCTGGGTGCTCGCACCCTTGCTAACTTTGCATCACCGAGATTTGTCCTGTGAGCCGCCGCAGCCAAGAGAGGGCTGCCGCCGCTGAGTGCTCGCACCGTTGCTAACTTTGCATCACCGTGATTTGTCCTGTGAGCCGCCGCAGTTAAGAGAGAGCTGCTGCCGCTGAGTGCTCGCACCCCTGCTAACTTTGCATCATCGTGATTTGTCCTGTGAGCCGCCGCAGCTAAGAGAGCTGCTGCAGCAGAGGGCTCGCACCTTTGCTAACTTTGCATCATTGGGATTTGTCCTGTGGGCCGCCGCAGCTAAGAGAGAGCTGCTGCCGCTGAGTGCCCACGTCTTTGTCAACCTTGCACCATCGTGAATCGTCCCGTGGGCCGCCGCAGCTAGGAGAGCGCTGCTGCCGCCGCGAGCCCACCACAGAGCTGCACGACGAGAGTCATCGCCACCACAGGCCCGGGCCGCCGCAGCCGCGTGCTGCTGCCGCTGAGGGCCCGCCTGTCCCGGAGTGCCTGAATCATTGCGAGTGCACTTTGCGGACCACTGGCATCGAGAACTGTGGTCACTGGGAGTCCGCCTGTCACCGTCTCCGCTTCTTCGAGAAGGTACGTACTGTGTCCCCGTCCAATGGCAGGTATCTGGTGCACAACGGGTCGCGTAGACCCAGGCCTTGAACTCAGTCAGTGCCACGTTCTGGTGAATACGTATTGCCCTTTTTAAGTCCCTACTGATTTACATGCATGGTGACTGGTTAAAACGCTTTTGAGAGTCTCGTACTAAACCTTAGATAAAGATGCTGTTTTTTCCTATACCTACTTGAGTTGTGTCCTTTTGTGGTGTTGTTACTGCCTTATTGTGCATGGTCATAAAATGCTTCACACACTGCCTCTGAGATAGGCCTAACTGCTCGTGCTACGTTACCACAGGGTTGAGCAGGGGTTATCAAAGGGGGTGGCGCACTTGCCCTGACTTAGGAAGAAGGGTCCCTATTTGGACAGTGGCGCCAGCCATTGCCAACTAGAGACCCCCATTTCTAACAGGAACTATAGACGGTCTCTACCTTATCCTTGAAGAACTGAGCGAGTCTGTTGCAAAATTCCACACTACTGTCCCCGTAGGTTGTGTCTGGTAATTTAACTAGCCTCTTTAAGATTGCAAAGAGTACTTTGCTAGAGTTACCAGCCTGCAGAATTCTCTCTTAAAAATACTCGCTTTTTTTGCCATTATCATTTTCTTGTAATCAGTCAGTGTCTGTGCATATAATATTTTATCTGCCGCACTGCACTGCCTTCTCCATCTTCTCTCTGCCTTTCTACATAGTTGTTTTTGTGCTCTCAGTGCGTCACAGAACGAAGGTTCAGAGTTTTTTTTTCACTTGGTGGAGAAGCTTTTTTCCGGGGCTAATGTGTCTGCTGCTGCTTTGATCAAATTGGTAAATTTACCTGTTGCCAGATTCACCTCGGTAGTTAAGTCAGGCTTTGAGTTTGACAGAGCTGATTGCAATAACTGGGGGTTGATGTTCCTCCAATTACGCCCTATTAGTGTTCTATGAGGATTATGGGAATGTGGAATGTGGTGTGTGGTGGTTACTGTAAACAATATGGCTTTATGATCTGACCACGCGATTGGCAAAACCTCTTGAATTTTCAAACCGGGATTAGAAGTAAAAATGCCGTCTAATGTGTGTCCAGCGTCGTGTGTGGAGTGCTTAACAATCTGTCTTAACGAGACACTGGCCATCATATCCACAAGAGCGGCTGTGTTATGATCTTCTGATTTTTCGAGGTGGTAGTTAAAGTCTCCCAATATCGAAAAGTCCTCTGTATCGATACTAGATTCGATAGCAGGGCTGATGGCTTCCGAAAAACTGTTTTTTGCACCAGCAGGTCTATACAGCAGCAGTCCTTTAAAAGTATAATTTTCGCTAAGGTTAATTCTAAAGGATAGCAGTTCACATTCTGGGCAACTTCTTGTCGGGGAACCCTTTATTGTCAAAGTGTCTTTGAGAATGATAGCTAGTCCCCCACCCCTTTTGTCTTGACAATCACTTCTAATCATTGTAAATCCTGTAGGAATTGCTAAAGACAGATCGGGATCAGAGGTGCTCTCCGCCCAGGTTTAAGTAATAAAAGCCATGTCTATCTTGTGAGAAGTTATCATTTCTGCAAATTTTAGGTTATGTTTAATAAGGGACCTAGCATTGATGAGCATGCCCAGGAACGTCTTGGGAGAGGGTGACTGTTGGGGAGTTACCTGCCTGACACTAGTGCAGGCTCTTTTTTTCCTAAACTGCAATTTTAATAAGCAGTGATTGCAAGCTTTGGGCTCGTTTGATAAATCCAACAGAGGGCAGTTGAAGGTCTTGTCAGACCTGTTAAAACTCATTAATGCACTCTTTGAATATGTAACTATGGGTCCCTTACTTGATGTAGAACGGACAGGGGTTATGGCCCTGGGCCCGGTCCAGGCACGGACGGGCGCAGATGGGTTTGCATTTGGCGCACCAGTGGTGCCCCAGCGGCGCATCCGCTGCGCGTCCGCTCCGGCATCCTGCTTAAATAGTGGATGCAGCAGGAACTGGCGCGCAGGCACCGGATGCCCCTGATGAACCGGAAGAGGATTTTAAGTGTTTCCGGTCCGAAAAAGCCCACCGCGCAATCGGCACAGGCCGCGGCGGAACAAGGTTTGGACTGGAACACTGAGGGTGCTGCTGGATATCAAAACTGAAGTCCGCAGGACTGTGAGGGTAAGCGCTACACAGTAAAGTGTCTCCTTTACTTTAAGATTTAACAGACGAAGCAATACAATACATTTTAAAAGGATTAAAATGCACCCGATAGCACAGAAATGAGCTAAACAGGAACGCAGTGAATAATCAAGAAGGCGGCAAACCTACCGCTGGTGTCTGCGCGTCCGCTCCGGCATCCTGCTTAAATAGTGGATGCAGCAGGAACTGGTGCGCAGGCACCGGATGCCCCTGATGAATCGGAAGAGGATTTTAAGTATTTCCGGTCTGAAAAAGCCCTCCGCGCAATCGGCACAGGCCGTGACAGAACAAGGCTTGGACCGGAACACTGAGGGTGCTGCTGGATATCAAAACTGAAGTCTGCAGGACTGTGAGGGTAAGTGCTACACAGTAAAGTGTCTCCTTTACTTTAAGACTTAACAGACGAAGCAATACAATACATTTTAAAAGGATTAAAAATAATTAAAATGCGCCAGATAGCACAGAAATTAGCTAAACAGGAACGCGGTGAATAATCAAGAAGACGGCAAACCTACCGCTGGTGTCTTTAGCACTTTAGCACTGATCAGCAGTGGAAAAGTGCCCAGAGTCCTAAAACCAATAAAAACATGGCTAAAAACAGGGGGCTAAAAAGCAAAAATTCTTGGGGTAAACCCGCTGAAAAAGCCAGGTCTAACAATGGGTGATTGCATGTGTGCTTGGGTAGTGCATGCTTGATTGTATGAGTGCATGGGTAGTGCCTGAGTGAATGGATGAGTGCAAGGGAAGTGCCTGGGTGATTGCATGACTGCATGGGTAGTGCCTAGGTGATTGAATGAGTGCATGGGTAGTGCCTGGGTGATTGTATGAGTGAAAGTGCAGTGCCTGAATGATTGGATGAGTGCAAGTGCAGTGCCTGGTGAAATGATAAGTGCAAATGTAGTCCTAGGTGAATGCATGAGTGTAAGTACGGTGCCTGGGTTATTGCATGACTGCATGGCAAATGCCTGAGTGATTGTATTAGTGCAAGTGCACTTACTGGATAGTTGCATGAGTGCAAGTGCAATGCCTGGGCGAATGTATGAGTACAAGTTCTGTGCACAGATTAATGAAAGAGTGCAAATACAGCGACTGGGTGAATGGATAAGTGTAGTGCATGGGTGAATGAATGAGTGCATGGGTAGTGCCTGGGTGATTGGGTGGGTGCATGAATACTGCCTGAGTGAATAGCTGAGTGCAAGGGTAGTGCCTGGGTGATTGGATGAGTGCATGGGTAGTGCCTGGGTGATTGGTTGAGTGCATGGGTAGTGCCTGGGTGATTAAATGAGTACATGGGTAGTGTCTGAGTGAATGAATGAGTACAAGGGTAGTGCCTGAGTGATTGGATTAGTGTATGGCTACTGCCTGGGTGATTGGATGAGTGCATGGATAGTGCCTGGGTGACTGGACGATGGCATGGGTAGTGTCTGAGTGAATGGATGAGTGCAAGGGTAGTGCCTGGGTGATTAGATGAGTGCATGGGTACTGCCTGGGTGATTGGATGAGTGCATGGGTCCTGCCTGGGTGATTGAATGAGTGCATGGGTAGTGCCTGGTTGAATGGATGACTGCAAGTGGAGGTCCTAAATGAATGAAAGAGTGCAAGTATAGTGTCTAGGTGATTCCATAACTGCATTAGTAGTGACTAAGTGAAAGCATGACTCCATGGGTAGCATCTGGGTCATTGTATGAGTGCCTGAGTAGTGGCTGGGTGATTGGACAAGTGCAACTGTTGTGCCTGGGAGATGGGATGAGTACATGAGTAGTAACTCGATGAATCCATCACTAGATTAGTGATTTGATACACGTAATATATCTCGACCTCCAACCACAGTGAAAAAATATAAACAGACAAAAATGTATTAGAATTTCATTTTGAACATTATTTAACCAAACAACTTACAATATTTTTCAACCAAAACTTTAATTCAACATAAACAAATGCTTTACAGTTTTTTCCTGTTTTCAGCTTTCATACTTCTTCACTTTCAACAGTGCTTTGTATGAAGCATTGTCATTAAACAGTGGGAAAAACAATCAATGTATTGTAAAAAAAAAAAGAACAAATGTGCACAGTAGGTCAATACAACTATGTCATACTGTTCATTGCACTCACTACAAACAGTCTTCATTTTTGAATATCCTTTTGTAAACATCATCCTTGTTAGGCCAAATTATGTCTAAAATGTTCTTAGTCCATGTACACAAAACATGACACACAGTACAACTTAGAAGTTGCCTTAGCAGAAACAAAAGGGGTCTTTTTTTGTGGTGTAGAGACTTTTCACATGCACCTCAAGGCTACTGGTATTATAGTACCTCTATTTACTTTTTATCTGTAGTAACACGATGTAGTCCTCAAATGTTTTATAGATTCCTTTCCCGCAGTTAAAAGAGTCCTTCATTTCAAATAGCTTGCTGTAGACAATACCCCTAATAGGTCGAATAATGTTTAAGAAACACAATCTATATATATGTCAACACAATCCCACATTTTCTTAATCTAGATTCTCCTTAGAACTTCAGTTCTAGAAATAGGTGATATGAGTTTGGTAACTTTTTAGGTAATCTTAATTTGAATGTCACTTGTATGTCATTGCACTCTGTCGATCCTGTTTAACATCTTAAATATATTGTGTAGTGTCCAGAGGTTATATTAACTCCTTCATGAAATATGATTGCTATAGTTGTGAAAGTTCTTTTTGAGATGGAAATTTGTGCAGCTTTAAAGTTTATAATTTCATTTCCTAATTTCATCGTTGTAGCATGACTATGACATATTTTCCATGCCGTTGTAGAAACAACGTTGACCAAAGTTCTGATCTGCAATTTGGACAGGTCATAGCTTGATGGCCGTTTGTAGTTAAATTTTCAAAGGGCACAGCTTTACAATCTAGTAATGTCAAGTAGAGGAATCATTCTGAATTGATTTCAGTGCTAGACGTAAATTCACAATCTTCACATTTATGGGTCCATTTATAAGTTAAGCCAAATAATTCATTGACATTCACATCTTCTTCATCTTCTTCAATCTTACCATTAGAAATTCTTGAACATCCTGCTGTAGATTTTGAGAGAACACTACTGATCCTGTACAGTCATCGGTGAGTTTTCTTATTTCAGTAGCAGAATATATAATACTTCTGTCACTTCTTAATTCTTCAAGTAAACTACATAGTTGTGAAGACATTCTTTTCTCTACCTTTTCACTACATAGTTGTGAAGACATTCTTTTCTCTACCTTTTCTTTAATAGAATTTGTAAAATGAGGCAAATGGTGTAGTCCATTTATCACTACATTTGCATAACAGTGCACTCCAGATCCATTACCAAAGTGATAGCCCTCTATTTCCTCATTGTGCTGTACTTTTCTTTTCTTTCTTCCTTGTTGATTTTCTTTTTGTTCATATTTCTGTTCAGCTCTGATAGACTGCTTTGATATTTTCTGCTTTTGACACAGTATTGCTTTTTGAACCACAGTATCCTGGCCTAAATGAGGAGCATATTGAGCTCTTAACCGATTATACTCCATCACACAGCTCACATCAGCACTTACTTTCTTCTTATCAAAATCAATCAGAAATAAACCAGACAATGTTCTAATTCGCGAGAAAGCAACATATGACATTCCTTCTTTCAATACACTACTGCCAATATCAACAAGACCTGTATCTACACTTAAACCTTGCGATTTGTGAATAGTGACTGCATATGCCAAAGACACTGGGAACTGCTTTGGCTGGGCATACAAGTCTTTTACAAGTTGGGAAACGTACAACCCACCTACCAATCTGCTTAACTTCAGCAATATCATCACATTTTATGGCTAAGTATTCCACATCATTTTTGTTTGGATAATTAATACATTTCATAACTTTACCAATTGCGTCAGTCACTAACCCTTCTTCAATATTTACATTACGACGTAATATTACACAACAATATTTACAGATACGTAACTGTTTTTCTAATACTGCATTTTTGACACAGACTTTTCTAAACTATCCAATTATGATTGCAGTTTTTCTGTTAGTAGCACTGTAACTCTTTGATGTTCCATTTTATCATTTGCTCTAATTTCGACTATCTCTTCTTTTTTCAGTTGCAATAATTGTTAATTGAATTTGCTACACTCCTCAAGAGTTGGCATCAAACAAAGAATAGACTTCTCTTCCTTAACAAAATAATACATTACTTCAGCAGCTGAAACATTACCTGGAAACACATTTTTGATGAGATGTGTTTGTAGTACCGTCTTTCCCTCTTTTTTTTTTTTTTGTTTAAATCTTTTTATTGAACATTTTGCACATTTTACAGCGTACAACCATAACAATGCCTATACACCATGATCAGATATTTGCAAGTGTTACATCCTCCAATATTCTGCCATAGAGAAAGGGGAACAGATGGGTCGTGTAACAAAGGCTGAAAGTGGATTCCTGCCGGTGCCTGTACAAAAGGCGCAACAGCGCTTAAAGATCGTAACTCTGGATGGCTCGTGGAGATTTCAGGCGCGGTGCGTCTTAGGCCAAACTGTGGATATAGGATACAACAAAAGAAGGACAACTTAAGCAAGGAGGGATGAGGGAGTCGCGAGAGACCTGCTGCCATGCCTAGTATAATCGGGGACGCCAGGGCTATCCGGACCGAATGACAGCAGAATACTGAGAGGGGGAGTGGGCCATGTCGCTTTGGAGGTCGGGGACCGTCTTTCCCTCTTTTGTGAGGACTCCCACTCTTATGTCCTTTAGTATATCTCCATAATGCATACATGACGCTTGGCGCATATTTTGGATTACCTCTTTGTATTGAAAGTTTTCCCAAATGTTTATATTTCCAATACTTCCTAGTGAATTCCTTGTTTCATTATGTAGTAGTTTCTTGAATACAGGTTGTCCTTTTACGGGAGTTAGTTGTAGCAGGTCTCCAAAGACTATTAAGTGTTTTCCTCCAAAAAAGGTACATCGTAGCCAGTTTTTAATATTTGCTGCATTCTTAATTGTATAAAAGCTAGCGTTAGGTTAGACACCATGCTGACTTCATCAATAATTAGTAGCTTTAATTTCTTTAATACTCTTACCACTTCATGACAAGCATCACCAGATAATTTGTTGTATTGTAATTTGTTGTCATGTTCAACAGGCAGCATTAATAATCAATGAAGGGTAACTCCTTTAACCCCTTCTATGCTCATGACGAGCTGAGCTCGTCATGCTGCGCGGTGGGCATGTGCGCATGACGAGCTGAGCTCGTCACGACCACGCCCGCGATCGGAATGTCCAGCACCTGGGCGGAATTCCGATCGCGGCGAAGCAGTTAACATTATGAGCAGCTAACTCTGTTGGTGCATTGACTACACACAGCAAATTGGAATCTGTTGTCTTCTGTAGGTAACTTGTCAGTGCTTTAATCAAGAAGCTTTTTCCAGTTCCAGCTTGACCATTTATGTACAATAGAACTGTTTTATATGTACAACATTCACACTTTTATTTCTCATTGAGAAATCCGTGTTCTACTTTACCTTTTGCCCCTTTCTGATCTGCATTCAATTGCTGAATTAGTAGTTCCAGATCAACAGTTTCCCATCTTACTTGTTGCATTGCATTCTCCATTTCATTCATAGCTACTGCAGCTTCATTTTCATTGATTGGCTGTCCAAGAGGATCTTGACTTCCAGGTGCTGAACTTTGACTTCTCTGAGAACTCTCTCTTGCAATCTCAGCAGCAATTGTTTCTTCTTGCTCAATCTCTTCTCTCAACATTTAAAGATACACGGAAACACAGAATACTCAATGCTGTCTTTCACAGCATTGAATGAGTCTTCATAACAGTCAAATTCTCCAAGTAGCTCACTTTCAGCTTGTCATGGCTTAAACAAATGCAACAAGGCTAAATAGAAAAACTCTCTTTTGTCTGGAGTTTGGCAAGTTAGCTTTCGATGGTTGAT
This sequence comes from Calotriton arnoldi, assembly GCA_963921515.1. NCBI lineage: Eukaryota > Metazoa > Chordata > Amphibia > Caudata > Salamandridae > Calotriton > Calotriton arnoldi. The sequence goes on from CAWUFW010000777.1 coordinate 2,474,699, forward strand.
TAAATTTCCTTTGTTATGTCTTACCAAGCATCCTTCACATCCAGCCACAACAAATTTACCTTCATCTATGTTTTCTCTGGCATTACTTCTGAAAGTATAATGTTGAAGTATTTCATAGAGACACATCCTTTCCAGATGAGGACTTCTTCTTGGATAGTGCGTATCCAGCATGATACTTTTCAGAATATCTGTACTGTGTGGCTCAAATTCTGCAAGATATTGAATTTCAGGGAAAGGCTTCAGTACTCTGTCACGAGTACTAGCAGGCCCTAAACTCACCTATTGAACTCCTCTAGATTTAGAAAACAAACTAGTTGAACTTAATCACTCTACACATTCATAGGAGCCTATCTCTCTGTGAGAAAGCATTTTCAAACTAAAACTGTACAATTTCTTCGTAAGACTTTTCTGCTAAAATCTCCTCCCACATCTCCTTCAACTCATTTTTCTCTGACTTTGATTTATAAGATATAACATACCGAGCAACAGCAATTGAGTCCATCCATGTTTGTATTCCACATCTCAGAATTACAGGATTGTAGTCATTAATGTACTTGGAGGCCTCTGTTCTTCTTAGGTTGTATGTATTTTACCGTGATTTCCTTGTCAGTGTATGTCTGACTGCGGACAAAAAGATGTTGACTCTTCCTTGTGATATGAAAGGTCGTGGGAATCCGAAACGACATCTTGTATAAAAGTTCCCTTTTGCTCTGTATTTTTGCTGACAGTATTTTCCACATCTATGATTTCAGAATCGTAGAACTTGTTGTCCTAATATGTTGTCACTACTCTCCTTTGGGATGGAGCAAGCTACATACTGCTCAATAAAAGACAACACAGACTCATCACCGTCTGTTCCAAACTTTGGGGCATCTTTTACCCACAACAGCATGTGAATATGGGGAGCACCTCTGGCTTGGTACTCTTTACGCCAAAAGAAATCAATCACTTCACCAAGAGAAGGTTTTGTTTTGTTCAAGATGAAAGCCATCCTTGCTTGAAATCTGCGATTAAAATATCTGCAACATTTGCAGGGTCTGGTGAGCACAGTTCTCCTGGCGTCTTCAGATGAATGTCTTTTATATTTGAATTTGCCTCCTGCAAGAGTACTAGCAGGTCATCCCATGCATATTCTGCACACCTCAGCGTCAGGAACCAGGTAGGTGCTCCAAGATTCCTCAACATGCACTGGAGTTCACCATGACACTGATACCAATATTCATTTGTCCCACACTGACATGCCGTTAGGTTTATTAAATTATATGTTCGAGGCATATGAGCTGCAGATTGTACACTGTGCATAGATCGCCATCTGGTGTTGGGCTCGGATGTTTGCACTTTGTTGTTGTCTTGGAAGAGTCTTTTGTAGTCACGAGATAGGTGACTCCTCCCTTGGACGATAGTGCGCATGGGCATCGACTCCATCCTTAGATTATTTTTATCCGCCATCGGGTTTGGATGTAACTTTTGCGCTCCGGTTCGGTACTCTATTTTGCAAACCCTTTCGACGCGCAAACTATCTACAACTCAACGGTATTGTTTTCGATCGCGTGAACCTCGACGTGCATCTCCCCTACTCGATTCCAGTCGTCGACGCGGGCCGTTGGGCCTATCGATGCCGTTCGGGCCTACAGCTCATGGAAAGGACTCCATTTAAAAAATGCCCCCAGTGTGGAGCAAAATTCCCACACAGTGACCATCACAAGGTCTGTAACCTGTGTCTCTCGCCCGAACACAACGAGAACAATTGCCAGGCCTGCGCCTCTTTTCGATCTAAGAAAACTATCCATGATCGCCGGGCCCGACGACACATCGTGGCGCAGAGAACAGCTCCGGCACCAGTGGACATCTTTGATGAAGGCCCCGATGTTCCGGAGGACGATTCTGAAGACCTGCAGATCGTGTCCGAAGCAGACGACTCAGACAACCACATCACTCCTGGTCAACGAGTGAGTACAACTGCCCCTACCCCAACTCCACCCAAAAAACCAAGGCCCTGGTCAAGACTTTGCCTGCTGGCCGCAGTCGCGACCAAAAACAAGCTTCAGAAGCCCCGCCCTCGGGCTCGGCTCCGAAGATAAAAGACAAGCCTTCTGGTAGCTCGGAACTGAGCAAACCCTATATCAGTGTCCCGCAGGTGCCTTCGGCACCGAAGACCGGAGACCAACCTACTACCAAAAAGAAGTCGGCACAACCACCTCCACGCCGAAAGAAAAACCATCGGCTCCGAAGCCAAAACCTTCGGAACCGAAATAGATTTCTGGCTCCATAACCAAGCCAAAGGACCCTAAACCAACTCCCAAGGCCTCGGAGCAAAAATCAAAACCTCGCTCGGACCCGAAGAAGTCGGCGCCGAAAGCGGTTACCGAACGGGAAGAACTTTTCCGACCGGATCCCATCGATCCCAAGCAGACAAAGCTGCATATAGACCCTAAAACAGGACATGTGGCTACTGTCCCACACAAGAAGAGGAAGCTGGACACATCAGACACTCCTGCAGTGCCTGTAAAGAAAAAAGACTGTGCCACTTCACCTATAAGACCCTCTTCTCCTGTTTCTCCTTATCAGCCTGTTCTTCCTCCTAAGCCTGTCCTTCCTCCTGAGCCAGTTCTTCCTACTAAGCCTGTCTCTCCTCCACAGCCTCCAACACTTCCACCACATTCACCACCACCACAGGATCATGTTCATGATGATTTAGGGGGTGGGGGAGGCACCAATGACCCATTCACTGATCCCGATGACAATACAGACGTACCACAGGACGATTGGGACGATTATGATGACCAAATAGGTCCCTCAGACCTCCCTGCTCCCCAACCATATCCAACAAAACCATCTCCCCCAGATGACAATATTGGTTTTGGACAACTCGTAAATAGAGCTGCTGTCTACCATGGTGTCCACATACATTCAGACCCTGCAGACGAGGACTTCCTTCTAGACACCTTTGAACAGTCCCAGAAGACTGTCCAAACCCTGCCTATGTTAAAAGGGGTCATTAAACATGCCCCAGACATATTCAAAGACCCAGTGAGGACTAGAATTCTCAATCCTAGGATTGACAAAAAGTACAAACCCGCTCCTGACGATCCCACCTACATCAAGGGACAGCTACCCTTAGACTCACTAGTGGTGTCTAACGCTAGGAAACGCGCCAACTCTCAAACCTCCGGTGACACACCACCTCCGGATAAGGAATCTAAGTTTCTAGATGCCTCTGGCAAGAGAGTTGCTGCTCAAGCAGCTAATCACTGGCGCATAGCCAACACCCAAGCATTACTTGCTAGGTATGATAGGGCTCACTATGACCGACTGGAGACCCTATTACAACATTTGCCTGATCAATACAAAACCCAGGCAAATGATTTAATTCAGGAGGGCAAACTAATAAGCAATGCATCATTTAAGTGTGCCCTAGATGCAGCTGACACAGCCTCCAGATCTGTTAACACTAGTGTGCTACTCAGACGACATGCCTGGTAACGCATTTCATGTTTTAAACAGGAGGTTCAAACAGCTATCCTTAACCAACCGTTCAATCAGGAACACCTTTTTGGACCGGCTGTAGACACCATTCTAGAAAAAATGAAAAAGGACACGGAGACTGCTAAATCCATGGGAGCATTGCAGTCTCCATCCACACGCGGTTCCTTTCGTCGCTCCTTCTATAGGGGAACATCCAAAAACATTGGAACAGACACCGCCTCCTCTTCATATAAGAACACTCACACATCCCCCAATAGAGGATATTTTACAGGCGGATACAGGGGAAATAACAACAAGGGGAGAGGCCGAGGTACTAACAACACTCGTGCCTCCCCCGCTACTAAACAGTGACTTCCCTCCGCTCCCCCCAGACCATTCCACTCCAGTCGGGGGGAGACTCTCACAGTTCCTACCTGTCTGGGATTCCATCACAACAGACAAGTGGGTAAAACAAATTATCCAGTATGGTTACTGCCTGGAACTTACAGCAAACCCGCCCAACATTCCACCCAAACAGCGTGCAATGTCCACAGAACACATTACACTCTTAAAACAAGAAGTTCTCTCACTGTTTCAAAAGCATGCAATAGAACCAGTTCCCTTACAGCATCAAGGAACAGGGGTTTACTCACTGTATTTCCTAATCCCCAAAAAGGACGGGACCCTAAGGCCAATACTCCACCTCAGACCCCTCAATCTCTATATACAGTCCGATCATTTCCATATGATCACTCTACAACAGGTTCTTCCACTGCTACAACAAGGCGACTTCCTTGCCACACTAGATCTCAAAGACGCCTACTTCCACATTCCCATGCACGCTGCTCACAGGAAGTATCTCAGGTTCATAGTGGACGGACAACACTATCAGTTCAAAGTCCTACCATTCGGGGTGACCACCACACCCAGAGTGTTCACAAAGTGCCTTGCGGTAGTAGCAGCACACTTGAGAAGACAACAAATCCATGTCTTTCCATATCTCGATGACTGGCTGATAAAAGCCGAGTCATTCAACCAGTGTGTCCATCACACTCATCAAACTATCCATCTGCTACACGACTTAGGATTCACAGTAAATTATCCCAAGTCAAATCTCCAGTCCTCCCACATACATCAGTATCTAGGGGCCACAGTAGACACTTCCAAAGCTCTGGCATATCCCAGTCCAGCCAGGATAGCCAGTATACAAGCCCTAAGCAGCAAATTTCAACCGCAGCACTCCCTCCCAGCAAGGGTATTCATGCAACTCATAGGAATGATGGCCTCTTGCATCTTTATCGTACCTCATGCAAGGCTTCAGATGCGCCCCTTACAGGAATGCCTAGCATGTCAGTGGAACCAGGCTCAAGGACAACTTACAGATCTGGTGTTGGTGGACAGCCGCACACATTGCTCTCTGCAGTGGTGGAACACACGAAACCTGTCCAAAGGGCGGCCGTTCCTCCAGCCGGTTCCACAGATAGTACTGACAGCAGACGCATCACTCACCGGTTGGGGAGCCCATCTCCTAAACCATACAATTCAAGGCAAATGGACCACTCCACAGACAGTGCTCCATATCAACCACCTAGAATTACTGGCAATATTTCTAGCATTAAAATCATTCCAAGTACATCTACAACACAAGACTGTCCTAATCCGCACAGACAACATAACAGCCATGTACTACATACAGAAACAAGGAGGCACACATTCTCTGAAGCTGTCCCAACTCGCACAAAACATTTGGAGATGGGCCATTCCACAAAATATATACCTGCTGGCAGAACATCTTCCAGGAATTCACAATCAGATTGCGGATCTACTAAGTCCACAGACACAGCAGATACACGAATGGGAACTTCATCCCCAAGTTCTCCAACCTTTTTTCCAGATGTGGGGTCAACCAGACATAGATCTGTTTGCCACACACACAAATGCAAAATGCTCAACCTTTGCCGCCAGGTTCCCACACCCATTGTCCAAAGGCAATGCGATATGGATGAACTGGTCAGGCAGATTTGCGTACGCTTTTCCACCACTCCCATTGATTCCCCTAGTAGTACGAAAACTCAGACAACAGTCTCTGAAGATGATCCTGGTGGCTCCCACATGGGCACGCCAACCGTGGTTCACAACACTACTGGAACTCTCAGTGGTTCCACACCAAAAACTACGCCTCTCCACAACGTTGCTAACGCAGAGCCATGGAGAGATAAAACACCCCGATCCAGGACAACTGAATCTAGCGATCTGGCTCCTGAAGTCCTAGAGTTCGGTTATCTTAACCTTCCCCCGGACTGTATGAACATCATTAAAGAAGCCAGACGCCCCACTACTAGAGCTTGCTATGAAGCAAAATGGAAAAGATTTGTCATCTACTGAAAAATAATAAAATTGATCCACTGGATGCTTCCATCCAGGACATCATTTGCTATTTGCTACACTTACAAAGATGTAATCTAGCATATTCATCCATACGATTACATCTAGCAGCGCTCGCCGCTTATTTACAGAACAGACAACATTTGTCATTATTTAGAGTACCTGCAATTAAAGCCTTTATGGAGGGACTTAAAAGAATAATTCCTCCCAGACTACCACCCTCACCAGTGTGGAATTTAAACATTGTTCTTACCAGGCTCATGGGTCCCCCATTTGAACCTCTACATAAATGTGAACTTCAGTTCCTCACATGGAAAGTTGCTTTCCTTGTCGCAATTACCTCTCTCAGAAGGGTAAGCAAGATCCAGGCTTTAACCATACAAGAACCATTCTTACAAATACATCATAACAAAGTGGTTCTCAGAACAAATCCAAAATTCCTTCCCAAAGTCATCTCTGCTTTTCATCTTAACCAATCAGTTGAGTTACCGGTGTTTTTCCAAAACCCAAACTCTGCGGCACACAGAGCTCTTCATACACTAGACGTCAAAAGAGCACTACTTTATTACATTGACAGGACTAAACCCTTTCGCAAAACAAAACAACTGTTTGTAGCCTTCTCCCCACCTCATAAAGGTAACCCCATCTCCAAAGCTGGGATCGCGAGGTGGATAGTAAAATGCATTCAAATATGCTACCAAAAGGCTAAACGCACATTCACAATTCCCCCTAGAGCGCATTCAACACGCAAACTAGGAGCTTCCATGGCATTCTTAGGGAACATTCCCTTAGATGACATATGTAAAGCAGCAACATGGTCTACACCACACACCTTCACCAAACACTATTTTGCTGGCGTGCAGGCAAAGCAACAAGCTTCTGTAGGCCAGGCTGTTCTTAAAACATTGTTTCAAACTACTGCAACCGATACAGGTGACCACCGCTGAGGGAGACACTGCTGTACAGTCTATGCACAGTGTACAATCTGCAGCCATATGCCTCGAACGGAAAATGCTACTTACCAGTATGCATCTGTTCTTGGCATGTAGAGCTGCAGAGTTGTACACGCCCACCCGCCTCCCCGGAACCTGTATCTGTTCCAGTATTATCTTAATTAGATACATTCACATGGACATCTCTTATTTCTTACTGACTCCATCATTTCCCATCATGGCGAAAAACAATCTAAGGATGGAGTTGATGCCCATGCGCACTATCGTCCAAGGGAGGAGTCACCTATCTCGTGACTACAAAAGACTCTTCCAAGACAACAACAAAGTGCAAGCATCCGAGCCCAACACCAGATGGCGATCTATGCACAGTGTACAACTCTGCAGCTCTACATGCCAAGAACAGATGCATACTGGTAAGTAGCATTTTCCTTTAAGTGCTCATCTTTTCCTTGAACATTTTCCAAAAGTTCTTTTGCTGCTATATTATGCAAATTAACTCATTTTTGTAGAATATGATTAACGGCATACGAGAGGCCAGACAAATCACTCTCAAAGAATATGTGAAATATTTATGGAATACACTGACGAAGTCTAGGGCCTTCTGAATAAAGTCTACTACACCTATACTCAGCTGCTGGTATTTGCACAGGCCGCTCATCATACCCGTCACCTACTTCAGTAGGAAAAAGATGTGGGAAACACAAAACTTCTAAACTTTTTTCCCACACACTTAATGGAGCTCTTTTTGCCTCCTTCATTTGAAACAGCTCAATGACATCAATAGCCTCTTTAGAATGCAAAGGGTGGATGCTATAATATTCATAAATGTATTCTGTTCTGGACTGATCCACCTTCTCTATCTCACCTGTTGAAGGAAATTTCTGATTCCCCCATATGTGTGATATCTTGCAGGCTTTCCACATTTCTATAGTAAACATTGTTTTGTACCAGATATAAAGTTGCTTTTTAACTATGGTAACATCTACTAACTCCTGCCATATCCTTTTGTTCTTGGTAGGCACACCCTTTACAAGAATTTCTGGTCCTTCCTTCAAATCTCTATCTACCCCTACTGTGTCAATGTTTTTCTTGACATCTAATGGCAAATACACTACTCTACCTTTTAGACCTTTCTGCAGCTCTGTTGTGGGTAACTTGCCTGTCTTTGGCTCCATACATACCATAGCCTGAAATGGATGTATAGTTTGGATAAGAATGGGCTCATAAATATATTCAAACCTTGAAGTGCTTCTGGAATGGGAACCAGTTCTAACGTGTTATTCACAGCTCTAGCAGGCATTTTATTATCCTCTAATTTATTGTAGCAGTACTTACATATAACTTGTCATGTGGAGAAGTCAAATCATTCTTCTACAAATAAGTAAAGTTCAAACTTTTGCTAGTTATCATTATTCTCTTTTTTACTTTTTAAATATAAGTCAACGGTCCGCCTTTGATTCTTGTAGTGAGTGTGTCGACAACATATACAAACATACTCTGGTTTTTCAGAACATACTGGGGCCGATTCCGATCTCGGCCGGTAGGGCTCCGAATCGGATTCGGATTTACCGGATCCGATTCGGAGCCCTGTTTCCCGACCGAATCGTACGCGGGTCCGGCCGAGCGAGTACGATGCAGGCACCCGCGAAAACTCCGACCGACTCGAACGCGGCTTCAACACGCTCCGACCGACTCGCATGGACACGACTCGCACCGCGCTATGGAGACGTTTCCCGGCCGGGTAAGTACGATGCGCGCCGCGAGCAGTCCGATCGACTCGCGCCGTCCGGCTCAAAAAAGCTGTCGGAGCCGGACTTTGGGGGTCCGCGTCGGACCCCCTGTACGCGTAGGCGCGCGAGTCGCACACAAGGGGGACCCATGGGTCCCCCCTACCTGTGCGTGTACGGCGCAAATCGCTTCGCCACGTACACGCTGTAGGGGGCGCCCTTGTCCGCCTCGCACCCATTGAGTCAATGGGAGCCCGCGTACGCGTTGTACGACAGGCTCCTATTGACTTCAATGGGAGTCCGACCGACTCGAGTCCGATGGCATGCGTGCGCATCGTACTCGATCGGTCGGACTGCCAGAGTCCGATTCGGTCGGAAATCTCTCCGGGTCCGGCTCGGTCGGGGAGATTTCCGGCCCGAATCGGAATCGGCCCCACTGTCTTAAATTTTGTAATCTCTTCTTCAAAACTATCAACTGTAGTACCTGTGTCCTGTTCTGCAACTCCTCCTGTTATCAACTCTTCATTTTCCCTAGAGTCCTGTTCTGGACCAAAGAAATAAAACTGCACATCATCACAAACCTTTTCTACCTCTGCCACAGTACCATGCAAAATTGCCCTATTAATTTCTCTTAAACATTAAGGGCCCTATTACGATTTTGGGCGGAGTTTCCCCCGCCCGACATCATCTCGTCAAGGGATCGACCGACACCCGGTTGGCGGTCTCGACCGACTAATTAGGATGCGACCGAACACTGTTTCGGTTGCATTCCTATACTTTACAATGGGAGCAAGTATTCCGGCCGGAATGCATGCTCCCATTGTAAAATAGGAGGTGCAGTTCATTCCTCCACCCCGAGGGAGGCCCCTCAAGGTGCCTGCCACGGGGTGCAGGGATCTGTGTCGGAAAGACTGGCACGGAAAGGCTGCCGAAACCCAACATTGTAATCCCAAGGGTGGAAAGAGCCGCCCTTGGGTTTACTGGCCGCATTCCGATTGGCGGACAGGCTCTCCAAGCCCGTTGGAAGCCAGTCGGAATGACCGTTTGGATTCCTTTCCGACCGCCTCCATTGTAATGGGGCAGTCGGCAAGAAATCAGACCGGCATATTACGATGCAGTCGGAAAGGCTCCGACCAATGGTCGGAGCCATTTCCGACCACATCGTAATCAGGTCCACAGCAGGAGTTTTCACATAGTACACCCTAGTGTTCCCATTGTTGAGTGGTGTACAGCTAATATTCTTAAATGAGGAAAGTTACTTTGGCACACTTTCTTTGATAAACAAGCTAGTGAGTGTCCCTGCAAATTTGTATGCTTTCTCAGTACTTATTTTATGTTTTAAACTTCGCCTTGAAATATACGTAGGAATTTAATATATAAATGGATTGCTGTCTAATACTACAAACACTACTACAATTCCATTTCTATACAGGGGCCTGACTAAGCCTTCCTTGTACCTCTTCTGCAATAACTTCTACATTTCTTGGTACCATCACCTCTTTTGCTATAGGGCTGCCATTCCTCATTTCATAACATCTCCCTCTTTCATCAATAGCATGAACTAATCTGTTATCCTGGAGATAGCTTTCTTCATTAAAGAAATGGTCTGTACTAGAAGTATGTACCTATTCTCCACTAAAAACTGCTCAAAACTTCTACTCACTAATCTTATCTTCTGGTTTCTTCTCCTCATGCACAACACTATTTTGCCAAGAGTCGTCATTCTATTTAGAATCAAAATGAAAAGCTTCCTCTTCAAAGCATAGGCCTTATCAACTACTCTCTCAACTCATTCTTTCTGTTTCAGTGCCATCTCTCCTTCTTCTATACATTTTAAAATTTCTCAGTAGATTTACAACCACTCTACTACGAAACATCCTGCATCTGATTTCCCTAAACTGCTTCTGTCTCCTGGTTAAGGTGTGTCCATCTTTTTTACAATCTTTTCTGTTCTTGCAATGTACACTTTGTCCACTCTTATTGTTTCTCATAGTCTCATGTAAAAACAAAACAAGTATATTTAAATTTTTACCCTAGCCAATATACCAACTACTTTACTACTGACTTACACATAATACAGAAACAGTTTTCATGGTATGTTGCAGTTTTAAATCTACAGATAAACCTAGCTATATTACTACATGCACTTACTACCAAACCCAAAGCAAAACACCTTTTAACATTTTAGCATCCTGTCGTACAACACAGCTGCACCATGTCTCACTTCTCACTTATACATGCTGAAAGAACTGTTTATCCATTCTGTTGTAAATTTTAAAATGAACAAGCCAAGGGGGCATATTTACAAGCCCCATGCACTTTCCGGTGCGTCACTTTTTTTGACACACCAGCGATGTAATGTGGTGCTCCATATTTACAAGGCCACGTAAAGCCACTCCGCGTGGCTTTTCATGGCCTTATAAATACGGGCCCTTTCATGCAGCACTTTCCGTGAAAGGAGCATGCCATGGGTGTTTACACGCAACACCCATGGATTCTTCCCAAATTTACAACCATTTGTAAACCTGGGAATGCGTCAGAATCCTACGCTTTCCCAGGGAAGGTGTAGGGAGGTGCAACTAGGAGAAATACTTTAATTTTTCCTCTTTCTATGCATGCTGCATTCTGCAGCACACATAGAAAGAGAAACATACCTATCGTGTTTGTTTTTGTACAGGGAAGTGTCCCTTCCTGCACAAAAACAATCATCTCTGCTACACAGGCACCCTTGCACCATGGTGCAAGGGTGCCTTCATTGGCGCATGGCAGCCAGTTGGGCGCCAGCACAGGGGAGATAATAGGGATCCATCATATTGTTATAAATGTGATGCATCACTGTGCTTTGAAAGTAATGCAGCATGGCACAGCAAAATTGCTTGCTGCTCTGCACTGAATTACTTTCTTGTAAATTTAGCCCCAAGTGTACAAGTACATACAGTGTCTCAACACTGTAAATCTGAAAACACATCATAAGAGCTATTTGCATGCCTCTCTACCACTGTGTCACTGGTGTATTTAGTATCTCAGTACTGTTCTACTTAAATGTATCAGATTTAAATTTTGGGAAACGGTGCATATAACAATCTGCACGTTATTCTCTATCAACGGATATAGCTCACTAATTCTTCCAAGTACATGCAAAGAGTGTGTCACAGCTTGGATATATATTCACCAGATGGTTCTAAAAGACTACATATTCCTCAGTAATACTTGTAAAAACGTGTTTGTGGTTGAATACATGAATACTCCCTGGATGATTGAATTGGTCCAGAGGTAGTGTCTAGGTGATTCACTGAAGATACAGGTAGTACCTGAATGATTCCCTAAGAATATGAGAACTCCATGGATCGTTCCAATCTGCATAGTTACTGCCTGCGTGTTTACATGAGTATATCACTACTATCTGGGTGTTTGAATAAGTGCATGAATAGTACCTGCATGATTAGATAAGTGCATGACTAATGGCTCAGTAATTCAATGCATACATAGATAGTGGTTGGATGATTAAATGAATGCAACTCTAGTGCCTGGATGATTGCAGGATTGCATAGATAGTATATAGGTGATTTATAGAGTGCATGGATAGTGCATACATGATTGTTTAAGTACATGCATAGCACCTAGCAGATTGGATGAGTGCATTAGTAGTATTTCAGTGATTGAATGACTACATGCTGCCGCCCAACTCTTTTTGGTTCAGTGAACAGGTAGTGCTGGGTGTTTAGATAACTACATGGGTAGTGCCTGAATAATTCAATGAGCGCATCAGTAGTGCCTAGCTGATTAAATGAGTGCATGACTAGTGTCTGAGTGATTGCTTGACTCCATTGTTAAAGCTCGAGAGATTGGATGAAAGTAAGTGTGCTGCTGGGGTGATTGTATTAGTGCAAGAGTATTGCCTCAGTAATTAAATAAGTACATACGTACTGGGTGGATGATAGGTTTACTACAATAGTACTCTCTATGTAATTAGATGAGTGCATGAGTAGTGCCTGAGTGTTTGCATAAGTGCATGCGTGCACCTCAGTATTTCAATGACTGCATGGGTTGTAAGTGGTTGTTTAGATGACTGTGTGAGTGAGGTCTAGATATCACACTTGATATATAATTGCATACAAGGCTCTCTAGGAGCATACATCGCTTTATACTGAACGTGCACATGCATCAGTAAGTTTCTAAATGTAAAACAACATTTTGAAATTTACCAAAGCACAAAACCTTTTGTGAATGGCATACCTACTTAATTTCTCAAAAACTTCTTCTGCTTCTAAAACATATATTCAGCATTTTTCAAACAAAAGATACACTACAAATGAAGCTAGCAGAAGAACTCTCGAGGCATTCTGCACTATTAATCCTCCTCAATTTTAAACAAACCATGTGTAAAGAAAAAACACCACCCTCACCATATACATGAAAATTTCATCAGCCTTACTGAACATAGATCACCATGTAAACGTATATGCGATTTCTTAATAGATGTACACCTTCCAGCCATCTTTCTAAACTCAAATGTCCCACAGTATATATAGCTATGTGCAACCACAAGAACCATACCTCACCATCTAAGCATATGCAAAGCAGTCATATAAGATAAAAGACACATTCACAAACACTTCCCAATACATACCTAACAAGTATTACTTCTTTCTAATTCATATACAGGCGGACAACATGTTCTCATCTTTTATTTGTGACTACACTACTCCTGTTTAATAATGTTACTGAAAGTACTACAACATCCAGAATGCAAATAACAGATTTATGTATTCTGCACATAATGTTTATGCATTTAAAACATTCTTAGTTCCTCATTGCAACTTTACACGATGCTATGCTATTATTTTTCAATAAAGTACACAATGTAATAAAGAGGCACTAATTCATTTTTCTCTTACTTCCCAAAACATTCACCACTAACCTCTTAAACACATACCCTCTAATAGATACAGTTCATCTGATATATTTTTTCATATCACTGTGATACTCTTTTTTAATCAAACTCCCATATTCATCTTCATTTCTATTAAAATTTTGATAAAGGATTAAAAAGTCATGTACATACCAGTGAATTCAGTTTGTAGATTATATTGTTGTTTTAGCTCTTTGCAGATAGGTTTGACACTCTACGAATTTATAAAAAATAAGCACAAGAATGACACACCACTCTCATACAAAGTAGCCATAAAATGGCAACGTCTTCAACTTAGCACTCTGTGATCATGAGAAAGGCAGCCAATGAAATCATGTCTTTTATTTTAGACTACACTATCTCCACTTGTGAATGGCTAGTATCTGTTAACCCTTTCCCTCCCTTTCAAAAGAGAGATTCTTATTTATGTGTGTTCGCGATGTATTCGTTATTATCGCAGAAAAAACATGAAGAAAAACGGGAGTTCAAACCTATATCTAGCTTAATAATTTGTTTTAAATTTAAATACTACACAATAGTTTATTACATAGTCCTGAGTTGGAAATTAAAGCTTGCCATTACTTAAATTGTGTCATCACTCCTCAACTTTAAAAAAAAAATCTGTCTCTTTAGCACCCTTTCCCCCAACACACTCTTAGCTCAGTGAACCTAACAACCCAGTGGACCAGTAGGTCAGAAGTTCACAGAACATTCTAGAAGGTACATGCTACTTCCAAATGAGATACAGCAGGTGTGGTTTACTTAACAGATCCAAAAGCATTTCCATGTCTGTATTACATTTCTTTTTTTAAACAACAGCCAATAATGAGACTTCTTCCTAAGGCATCCAACACACTAACTAATTTTATTTTATTCACTTTCATACTGTCAGCATCCAATGAAATACATATATATATATATATATTTTTTTAAAAACACCTCCATTTTAACTGCGTTTCCTTTGGAAAACTAGCTCTTTCAGCTCCAGCCTGCTCCGGACTACTATTGCGCCTTCACTTCAAAATGCTTAGAGTATGGATTGTGGGCCACAGCTATATCTATTGGGTTAAGAGGCTGCAAAAAAGAGAGGTATTGACAAGGACTTGGGTTTGCCAAATGTGCAAATTACTTGGTTTGGTCAGAGATGGTTAAGGTTCCATCATTTACAGGCTTTGGTTAAATCCATTGTGGATTCCCAAGTTCCTCACCTCGTGATTGTGCACTGTGGTGGCAATGACCTAGGCACATTGACTGGGGTAGGGCTGGAAATCCTAATGAAAGAAACCTTTGCAGAACTGATGCTGCTTTTCCCTCACACTATCTTGATGTACTCTAATATATGCCAAAGACAGAAATCAAAGTGGTCAAATCAATTCTGTCCACAGATTGACAAAGCCAGGAAACATATTATTAAAACTGTTTCTGCATTCCTCATGGACCATTGCATGGGCTGCATCTATATCAACAATCTGCGTTTTGACATGCATGGAATTTATAGAAATGATGGAGTGCACTTTACAGATAAAGGCAACAGGGTATTTCTTAGTAACCTGAAACTCTGCATCAGGTCTTATATATAGCAGCCATATATACACAACCAATGCAAAGGCTCTTGTCAGAGCCATCCTAGTACCCGAAATATTGTGAAATTTCTTTCTAAAGGTTTTTTTTTTCTTTAGTTTTTGACAATCTTTGCATCGTCGTCGCAATCCCCTCGGACACGTAATGAAAACGGAAACAAAAAGCAGACATTCAATGACCACCAACACTTCCAAAAATAATATGTAAAAAAATCCATTCTGAACATTGCACCACAAATATTACTATATAGGCACTTCTTTCAAAGCATGTTTAAACTAATATTTTTCTTTAAAAACCATCTTGCAGACCTATTTTCCGTTTTCGCGGTTATTCTATGTTGTGATGATGTCGCTAACTGCGACGATCGTGCCTTTTCCATAATGTCTAAAACACATATATCCACACATACTATAGTACTTTACACATTAGGGGTTTCTTACAGTATTCTCTAAGGTCATGTTTTTCTAGAGAGTTTCTATGAAAACCATCTCTAAAACCTTTTTTATGTTTATGCTGTGACTCCGGAGATCGCAATTACGTCGGTAATCAGGATTCCCCCGGACATGTCACGAAAACAGAAACAAAAGCAGACATTCAATGACCACCAACACATCCAAAAATAATATGTAAAAAAATCCATTCTGAACATTGCACTACACATATTACTATATACATACTTCTTGCAAAGCATGTTTAAACTCATATTTTTGTACCAAGTTTCTCTAAAAATTATTTTGCAGACCTATTTTCCATTTTTTGCAGTTATCGGGACATATCGATAACGTTGTTAACCGTGACAATCGCGCCTTTTCCATAAAGTCTAAAACATATATATCCACACATACTACAGTATTTTACACACTAGGGGTTTCCTACAGTATTCTCTAAAGTCATCTCAAAGCCTATTTTCTGTTTTCGCAGTGAGGCTGGAGATCGCGGTGAAGTTGGTCGTCGCGATCCCCGCGGTGACGTCGGGAATGCGGAAAGCAAAAGCAGGAATTTTAATAGCAACCACCACATTTAAAAATTATAACTGTATAATTAATTCTAACCATCACAATAGATAACTTACTATATAAATAACTCTATAAAATATTTATCAGAATCTCAATATCTCTATAACAATGCATATTAATGATTCACTGATATATTTTTTTATATTGCCTCCAATATTCACAATGACGTTGGTAGTCATGACGTCCCTGCGACGGTGCACGGGTGGTCGCGCTGGCAGACATGGCGTTGTTGCAAATATCACGCGCGATTAAAAAAATCAATTTTGGACACATAACTTCTGTCACTAACACTCCCATTTCTCAAATATGGGGTCAGAGTACCTCCACTCTGACTCCTTATGTTAGCTTTTTCAGAGATTTTCAGCCTCGGGAACCATTCCCGATCAAGAAAATTGTGGCCCCAACTTTCTGTTCAGGTTCCGTCCAGCCAATCACAGCATTCCCGTTGGCGCGTGCATTCGCGATTAAACGTGAAACCACCACAAAATATCCACGGCCAGAGATATCGCTATAATTTTCGGCTTAAATTTCTCAAAAACTACTGAACGGATTTCCACCAAATGTGCAAAAGGCACTTCCTTGAACTGACATCTACCTTCCTGCCAAATTTGGTGTACGTCCATTCAGCAGTTCGGGCTGTAGATATGGCTAAAGGTTCCTATGGAAATTAACATTACAAACTCACCCTTATTTTTTGCCCAAGTTCTCGGTCCCCACTGCACGGATCACCCCCAAACTTTCCATAACAACCAGAACTTACCTTGACACTTTTATTGGAAAATTTCCTGAAGATTGGTCAAACGACGCCAAAGTTATAGGCAAGTCAAAAAATGCTTTTCCTATGGAAACTAGGTCCTAACTATAACTACCTACTGGTGACCGCCAGTAGGTAATATATATAATATACATACACAAGATTAGATTATTTCTTTAAATTAAAACATATATCGGTGTGTGTGTATATATATATATACATATATATATATTCACTGAAAAAACCATAGGTTTCAGATATGTTATAGTTACAAATTAGCATTTAAAAAACCTTTGAAATTCACAGAAAAAACCATAGGTTTTAGGGACAGTTATAGTTAGTTGGACATTTCACTCGTACAAAACCCGTGAAATTCCCCCGTTATAGTTAGTTCAGCTAACTATAACTCGCGCCCCCGCAATGCACTGCTGATGACGTCACATATTACATCACTCATGACATGGTCAGTGACATCACTGATGACATCACTGATGACATCTCAAATGACATCACTGATGACATCATCCAGTGACTGTGTGTTTCTGTAAAGTTTAAATATTTTTAATATATATAGGAAAAGACGTATTGAAGAATGAGTGGGTGTGTAAGTGTCTGTATGGATGATTTAGTAGGTGCGTGACTGACTCTATAAGTGAGTGATTTAACGTATCTTACTGAATGCATGGGTTAGTGACTAAACTGGGTGAATGTCTGTATCCGTCTGTCTGTTGCTGTGTAAGTGGCTGCATGGGTTTGTGAATAGCTACATGAGTGTCTATATGAGTTATTGATTGGTTGTCTGAGTATCTGTATGGGTGCCTGAGTGTTTGTGTGGGTGGGGTGTGTGCGATTCTGTGCATAGATGTGTGAGTGGGTGATTCACTGGGTGGATGGTTTCAAGAGTGCATCTGTGATAGACTGTATGGGTGGGTAAGTGTGTGTAAGAGTGTGTTAGTGAGTGAATGTATGTCCCAGTGGTACATGTGTGAGTAACTACATATGTGAAAGCCAGTATATATGTGTGTTGGAGTATATAAATAGCTATAAGCGAGAGTGAGTGATTGTGATAGTGGCTGTATGGATGAGTGTGTGCTTGTATCAGTGATTGTATAAGAGCGTAACAATGTGCTAGTATTTGTATGATTAAGTGAGCTGGTGTGTGTATAACTGTATAGGTGAGTAAATGGCAGTGTGTTTAATTATTTGCATGACTGACTAGGTGTGTGAGTACCTCTTTGGATGAGTGGTGGTGTTTGAGTGTCTATATAGGAGTAAGAGTGCATATGATAGTCCTGTACTGAGTGACCATAAGTATGAGTGACTGTACGGGTGAGTGAGTGGATGTGTGTGTGTAGACCTAAGAATCAGTGAGTGGGTATGTAGTTATTGGTGTTGGAGTGTCTATAGTTTTGCGAATGGCAGTCTGTAATTTAGATTGGGTGTATCAAAGGTTATATTAGGGTGTGAGGAGCTGCATCAGATTATCACGTGGATGATGTCATCAGTGATGTCATTTGAGATGTCATCAGTGATGTCATCAGTGATGTCACTGACCATGTCATGAGTGATGTAATATGTGACGTCATCAGCAGTGCATTGCGGGGCGCGAGTTATAGTTAGCTGAACTAACTATAACGGGGGAATTTCACGGGTTTTGTACGAGTGAAATGTCCAACTAACTATAACTGTCCCTAAAACCTATGGTTTTTTCAGTGAATTTCAAAGGTTTTTTAAATGCTAATTTGTAACTATAACATATCTGAAACCTATGGTTTTTTCAGTGAATTTCAAAGGTTTTTTAAATGCTAATTTGTAACTATAACTGTCCCTAAAACCTATGGTTTTTTCAGTGAATTTCAAAGGTTTTTTAAATGCTAATTTCTAACTATAACGTGTCTGAAACCTATGGTTTTTTCAGTGAATTTCAAAGGTTTTTTAAATGCTAATTTGTAACTATAACGTGCCTGAAACCTACGGTTTTTTCAGTGAATTTCAAAGGTTTTTTAAATGTATTAATTTTTATATTATTTTTTTTCATACTGATTTACTACATTTTTAGAAACAATTTCTTTTACATATTTTATTTTTTAAATTACATTGTAATTACATTATACATTACATTACAAAAAATACTTTCTCAGAATGAATTACTTTAGTTTAAATACTTAGCACATAGGCAATAGACTTTTAAGTACAGTAGTTACAGTTGTTGCAATGGGCAACACATTTTCAAACACAATGCAACATTCAGCTCAATGTGAATTTCTAGTTAAATGCAATTAGTTACTTTATGGATTACTTTTCTAACCACAGGACTGGATCCTAGATTCAGTCCTGGGACATCTCCTGTAAACAGTTGAGTAAAAGCGTTTTGGTTACAGTCGTGATTTTTAAGGAATATTATTGTATTTTAAAAGTTGACACTTAGAAACTTTTCCTCATAGAATCACCAATGTTATCCTATGGAAGGAAATTCACTTAGCAGGTAAAAACTGTTATCGTTACTTTTTCTTACTCAGTGTTGGATCCTGCATCCAGCACTGGTGCATCTCCTGTAAACAGTTGAAAAAATGCGTTTAAGTCATACAGGCGATTTTTAAGGAATATTTGTAGTTTGTGAAAATCGACACTTTGAAACTTTTCTGCTGAAAACCAGACAATGGATTCCTATGGAAGAAAAGATAAGTTACTGGTAAGTACGGTTAAAATTACTTTTCAGGGTCAGTGCTGGGCTAAAAGATGCAGCACTGGGTTCTCTCCTGATAACAGGTGAGTAAATCGGAATTCGTATTTCGGCTGATTTTAGAGGAATATTTGTATGTTTCAAAAATCAACACTTAGAAACTTTTTCAGCAAAAAGCAGGCAATTATATCCTATGGAAGGAAATTCAAGTTACTGGTAAGTACGGTTAAAATTACTTTTGAGGATCAGTACTGGGCTGAAAGATGCAGCACTGAGGTCTCTCCTGATAACAGGTGAGTAAATCGGAATTCGTATTTCGGCTGATTTTAGAGGAATATTTTAAAGTTCCAAAACTCCACACTTAGAAGAATTTCCAAGTGAAACCAGTCAATGTTAGCCTATGGAAGGAAATTCAAGTTACTGGTAAGTACGGTTAAAATTACTTTTCAGGACCAGTACTGGGCTGAAAGATACAGCACTGAGGTCTCTCCTTATAACAGGTGAGTAAATCGGAATTCGTATTTCGGCTGATTTTAGAGGAATATTTGTATGTTTCAAAAATCAACACTTAGAAACTTTTTCAGCAAAAAGCAGGCAATTATATCCTATGGAAGGAAATTCAAGTTACTGGTAAGTACGGTTAAAATTACTTTTGAGGATCAGTACTGGGCTGAAAGATGCAGCACTGAGGTCTCTCCTGATAACAGGTGAGTAAATCGGAATTCGTATTTCGGCTGATTTTAGAGGAATATTTTAAAGTTCCAAAACTCCACACTTAGAAGAATTTCCAAGTGAAACCAGTCAATGTTAGCCTATGGAAGGAAATTCAAGTTACTGGTAAGTACGGTTAAAATTACTTTTCAGGACCAGTACTGGGCTGAAAGATACAGCACTGAGGTCTCTCCTTATAACAGGTGAGTAAATCGGAATTCGTATTTCGGCTGATTTTAGAGGAATATTTGTATGTTTCAAAAATCAACACTTAGAAACTTTTTCAGCAAAAAGCAGGCAATTATATACTATGGAAGGAAATTCAAGTTACTGGTAAGTACGGTTAAAATTACTTTTGAGGATCAGTACTGGGCTGAAAGATGCAGCACTGAGGTCTCTCCTGATAACAGGTGAGTAAATCGGAATTCGTATTTCGGCTGATTTTAGAGGAATATTTTAAAGTTCCAAAACTCCACACTTAGAAGAATTTCCAAGTGAAACCAGTCAATGTTAGCCTATGGAAGGAAATTCAAGTTACTGGTAAGTACGGTTAAAATTACTTTTCAGGACCAGTACTGGGCTGAAAGATACAGCACTGAGGTCTCTCCTGATAACAGGTGAGTAAATCGGAATTCGTATTTCGGCTGATTTTAGAGGAATATTTTAAAGTTCCAAAACTCCACACTTAGAAGAATTTCCAAGTGAAACCAGTCAATGTTAGCCTATGGAAGGAAATTCAAGTTACTGGTAAGTACGGTTAAAATTACTTTTCAGGATTAGTACTGGGCTGAAAGATGCAGCACTGAGGTCTCTCCTGATAACAGGTGAGTAAATCAGAATTCGTATTTCGGCTGATTTTAGAGGAATATTTGCACAATGGTGAAGGGAGGGGCGGGGCCTGAGGTGACATCTGTGCAAACGCGCCCCGTGGCGCGTTTTAAGTAGGGGGATTAAGTCCCCTTGAATCATGAGGGTCCCTACGGGCCAACTAGCCCACCAGGAACCTCCAGTATGCGCCAGGGGCTGCGTTGCAGAGACATGTACAGAGGCCACACCCCTTTTACACCTCTCTGCAACGCAGCTCTGTGGCGCTTTCTGGACATACCTGTTGGGCTAGTTGGCCCCCAGGGACCCTCAGGATTGAAGGGGATTTAATTCCCCATCTTAAAACACACCACGGGGCCTGTTTGCACACATGTCACCTGAAGCCCCGCCCTCCCTTCACCACTGTGCAAACGCGCCCCGTGGCGCGTTTTAAGTCGGGGGATTAACTCCCCTTGAATCCTGAGGGTCCCTGGGGTGCAACTAGCCCACCATATACCTCCAAAAGCGCCACAGAGCTGCGTTGCAGAGAGGTGTAAAAGGGGCGTGGCCTCTGTACACCTCTCTGCAAGGCAGCTCCCTGGCGCATACTGGAGGTTCCTGGTGGGCTAGTTGGCCCTCAGGGACCCCAGTATTCAAGGGGAATTCGTTCCCCTCTGCAAACGCGCCAGTGGGCGCGTTTGCAGAGTGGTGAAGGAAGGGGCGGGGCCTGCGGGCCCGATCGTTTCCCCCTGAAGGGGGGCTGTGTGGCCCCCTTTCTTTTTCCTATTTTTAGGCCCTGGGGACCCCATCCCCCAGGGCCTTACCCCTTTTTTAATTAAAATTTAAAAAAACGGGAAGGGGCCGCGTGGCCCCCTTCCCTGGGCCTGTATTGGCCCCGGGGACCCCATCCCCCGGGGCATGGCCTCTTTTTTTTTATTTGGAGGGGGCTGCGTGGCCCCCTCCTCAGGCCATTTAAGGCCCCGGGGACCCCATCCTCCGGGGCCGGCCTAGCAATTTTTTTTTCCTTTTTTTTTCCTTTGGGGAGGGGGGCTGCGTGGCCCCCCTCCGTGGCCACTTATGGCCCCGGGGACCCCATCCCCCGGGGCCTGGCCTCTCGTTGGGGACTGTGGGGGTCCCCAAACCCCCACAGTCCCGCCGGCTCCCCGTGTCCTACGGGAGCCGGCATTGCTTACACATGGGGAGCAGCTAACATGCTGCTCCCCATGTGGAAAGCAGTCGGCTTTGGATATTGGAAGAGAGAGCAGGTTTCCTGCTCTCTCTTCCAATATCCAAAGCAGTTTGCAATGACAGGACGGGAGCCGCGAGGCTCCGTCCTGTCATTGCAAACAGCAGTGTCCCGGGGGTAGGCACCCCGGGACACTGCAGGAGCCGGCCCTGGGGGTGGCGGTCCCCAGGGCCACCACAGGCTCCAGGAGGGGGCCGCGCGGCCCCCTCCTTACATTTTGAAAGCCCCGGGAGGTGGTGGTCCCGGGGCTTGGGAGTCCAAAACGGACCCCCATTGTAATTTTCTTAGTGCCCCGGGAGGTGGTGGTCCCGGGCGTGTGGGGGCTGGAGCCCCCCACACAGGTTAATCAAAAATAAAAAAAGAAGCCCGGGAGGTGGCGGTCCCGGGGGCTGCGGGAGGGCTCAGAGCCCTCCCGCACCATTCACATAAAGCCCCGGGGGTGGTGGTCCCGGGGCTTGGGTGGCCCTTAGAGGCCCCCACACATAAAATTAACCCTCCCCCAGCATGCCCCGGGACTTGGCCCACCCGGGGGCCAATTAACATCGAAGCGCGGGAGACCGCGCTTCTATTTTTTTTTTTCCGGCATTTTTTTTTGAGCGCATCCTGCCGATTTAAAAAAAAAAAAAAAAATTTTTTTTTTGCCCAGGGGGTCCTTGTGGGACCCCCTGAGCAAACCTAGGGGGTCAGGGTGTTTCTACCCTGCCCCCTTTGTGCGCTTTGCGCACTTGTTTCTGTCCCTCGGTTCCTGAATCGGAATGTTGACAGCCAGCTGACAGCCAATTAACATGCAGCTCGTGATCGGGACGGTGCGCGCAGGGTGCGCTGAGGGTACGCGGACCCTACTCGGCCATAGATATCACTATCTTTTTACTTTTGATTTTCTCAGCAACTACTGAACGGATTTACACCATTTAACAAAAGGGTTCTTTCTGAACCAAGAAAAACCTCTTTGCCAAATTTGGTGTAATTCCGTTCAGCAGTTCGGGCTGTAGCCGTGTCTAAAGTTTCCTATGGAAAATTGCATGGGGAAAACGCGTTTTGGGACCCCCTTTTTCTCGGCCCCCGCTTGACGAATCCCCCGAGACTTTCAGGGTAGGAGCGGACCGGAGCGCCCCACAAAGTTTGAAAATTTTGCGAATATACGTCAACCGGCAAGAGAGTTATTTCAAATAGAATGTCGCGGATTTCCTATGGATAATAGGTTGTAACTATAACTATCTACTGGCGATCGCCAGTAGATAATATCTATATACTCACACACCGATATATGCTTTAATTAAAACAAATAACCTAATTTTTAAAGTTTCATTTAGTAATGTTTTTAAACTACAATAAAAACACTATGTAAATGTATTTAATATATTTTAAAATTCTTCATTACCCATCTCCAAAACCCTACAATCGCTTACTCCCCAAAACACTATCAATCCTAGAACCCTAAAAGCACTTTACTACCCTAAACACTCCACATTCATGAACTTTAAAATCTCTTACTACAACTAAACACCTCCTATCCCTGAACCGTAAACACTCCTTACTACCCTAAGATACCTAATCCTGAGCACTATAAACCCCTTACTATCCTTAAACTCTACCCATCCCTGAACCCTAGAATCTTCTTGCCAACCCTGTGCCCCAAAATACCCACTCAACTCTTTTTAACAACAAAACTCAGCCCTAAAAAAATATCAATCTACCCAAAAAAACACTACCCATCGCTGAACATTAAACCTCCTTCGAATCCGTAAACCCTAACCACCTCCAAACCCCAAAATATCAATAAGTCCCATAAACTCTACACATGTGTCAACACTAAAAAATCTTTACTACTCCTAAACACTACACATCCTTGAACCTAAGAAAACCATTACTATCTCTAAATCCTACCCATCCCTGAACCTCCAAAACAGTTTACTACACCTAAACTCTACCCATCCCAGAACCTTTAAAAACTCCTTTCCACCAAAAAGCACTACCCATCCCTAAACCCCAAAAAACTACTATCCTTAAACACTACCCATACTGAACCCCCAAAAAACCTTACTACCCCTAAACTTCACCCATTCCTGAGCCCTAAAAACCCCTTAATACCACTAAAAACTTCCAATCCCTGAACCCTATAATCCGCTGCTTCCCTTAAACTCTACCCATCCAGAACACCTAAATCTCTTTATTATCCCTAAACTCTACCTATCCCTGAACCTCAAAATGTCCTTACTACCCCAAACGCTACCCCTATCTGCACCCTGATACTCCCTACTGCCTCTGAACACTCTCATCCCAGAGCACAAAACAAACCATATTATCCCTAAACACTGCCCATCCTTGAACCATAAAAACTACTAACTACCCTTTAACACTACCCACCCTTAAAGAGTAAAAAACTCTGTACTACCCTTATACACTACCCCTCCCTGAACCGTAAAAATCCTGAGTACCCCTAACCTCTACCCATCCCTGAACACTAAAACTCATTATTTCCTCTAGACACTACCCATCCCTAAACCCTGAAAACCTCTTACTGCTATAAACTCTATCCATCCCTGAAGCCCCAAAACTCCTTACTATCCCAAAACACTACCCATAGCTGGACCCTAAAAGCTCCTTATTACCCCATAACATTACCAAGCCCGGAAACCTAAAAATTCCTTACTAAACCAAAAAACTACTCATTCTTGAACACTAAAAATCCTTGTTACTCCTAAATGCTACCTTTCCTCAATACTACAAACTCCTTACCAACCCCCCAAAATGCTTAATCCTGTACCCCTCTAAAACCCACTTACCCTTTTTTAAATTAATCTCTAAACCTAAGAACTAACAAAACTTAAAACCATATACCCATATATTGAATTAACAATTTTTAAATATTACAATTAAATAATATCTAAAAAAAGAATATCACAATACTTATTTGAACATTTTAATCAATTTTAAATATTGATTATCTTACATTTAATTAATAAAAATGTAATGGTAGATTATAAATTAACAAAATGTATTTACATTGGACATATACACACACACATATATATAAAAATACATGTCTGCACTTCTATTAATATATAATCAAACATGTATATCTACATATATACAACTATAATGTTAAAACGAGGTTTATTTAAACTTAAAAAAAATTAACTTACCAATGTAACTCCCGCAACGCAATGACCCCGGATATAAAGCCTGTAGAGTAACAGTAACATTCCCTCTCAAAGAGACAGTGGCAGCCTCCATGGTACATCCATAGGGTAGAAGAACCAGAACAAATGAACTGCACCATTCTCAGCTGCTGCAAGCAGATGGGATAAGCGATTACCATGTTACCATTTTGTCTGCATGGTCAGAGGAAAAGTAAGTCAACTATGGTGGGCCCCAGATGAAGGTGGTCAGGAAGGCCACGCTTTTGGCAAGGTGGCACTTTGTTTGTTAAGAAGATAGTGAAATTGCAGCAGTGTGGTTTAGATTAACAGAAGAGTCTGAATATTATTAATCCCATTGTAACAAAGGGGAAGAATGCCGCTAAGCAGAACAAATGCACACTACTCTACCTCCCTAGGGAAAATTGCTCACATGATGGTTCTGTGAAAGTGTTGAAGAAAGGCACCACAATAGAAATAGACACTGAAGGAGCAAGTAGAGACCATTGTCTTGCTGCTCCTCTCCTTTCCAGGCAGCAGTTGAAGGTACCGGTAGTACATTCTTGTCATCTTTTTTTTTCTCCATCTTGCAGTCGTAGTCAGTTCAGAATTTAGGGGCTGATTACGATGGCGGGCGGACTTGGTCTGCCCACCACCGTAGTGGTGATTGGGACCGCCCGCCAGACATGCGGCGGTCCCACCACTGCAATTAGGATGCGCCCGCCATACTGGCGGGCGCATCCTGGGCTTTCAACATTGCGGGCAGTGCTGCTGGCTGCAGCACTGTCCGCAATGTTGAAAGTGCTTGCACCGCATTTCCCTGCACCGCGTGGCAGGCACCACGCGGTGCCTGCCACTTGGTGCATGGAAATGCAGGGGGGGTACCATGGGTAACCCCCAGTGCAGCAACACCCCCCCCCCACACAAGGGGGGCCCACAACGGGCTCCCAAACCCAATCCCTGCCAGCCTTTCCATGGCGGCATTGCCGCCATGGAAAGGCGCCTGGCCACACACATCCTAATATGGTGGACGGTGCCTGCTAAGCACCGCCACCATATTAGTGGCCCTGCTCTGCCCGCCAGGCAATCGGTGCGATTGCCACTGGCGGAAAAGCGGCGGATGGACTTTGCGTCCGCCGCGATACCCACCGCCATCCTAATGTGGCGGTGGGTAAATCTCAATATGATGGCGGAACGGGCGATCGTTCCGCCATCGTAATGAGCCCCTTAGTAATTAGAATATATTTCTAAAGCACATACCTGGCAGCTTTGAATTATTCCTCATTATGTACATGTACGATTCACCAGGAAGTTTAATTAAAGGCACCCTTACCATCTCCAACTGCATGGTCTACTAGGGATAGACTATGGGATGAGATAGTCAGTGCTAGTTAGAGCTATAGCCTCATGCTAATTATCACTAAGCGCATATGCCAAAATGCCACAGTACTATTTCTCTGAGTCATTAGCCAAAATGTCTTGAGACTATCAAATGTCTGAGTTCCATCACATAGTGACTTACAGAATGTTAGCCAGCCACAGTGAGATGTTCACATGATTTCACAATACTATATCCTGCCAGCCAATTTTCAGCAAGGCACTTTTCCTGTAAAATGAATTCCTTTGAAGAAAGACAACCAGCCCTCAAGCCACCTGACAAGCCTCTGAAGCAGCATGGTGGATTCCCAGAACCTACCTTAATCTGAACTTCAATAAGGCTTAATTCATATTCATTGCTTACAGCTCCAATCATTCCTGCACATAGGAACATCTCTGAGCATGCCTACACCCAGGAGTGACTTCATTACATGAAGGTAAAGACGGAACTTCTCCTTTAAGACCCACATCATGAAGAAGCTGAAGAATGTCTGGTACCATGTCTTGATCCTGCACAAATCAAATCATACTTCCAAGATTAACTGTTAATACAGGAGGGCTACTCGTGGAAGGGATTTGTGCGAAATGAGGTTATTGAGAGTGGTAAGAGCCCCACTCAAGTAATAAACACAATCCTTGTCAGGCTGAACCACAAGAGTCACTAAATAAACCTGTGCTTAGCCCTCTGGTAGCTTGACACAAAAGCAGGCTTAACTTAAAGGTAATGTGTAAAGTATTTATTCAACACTCAAAGAGTATTAAAGAGAAAACACTACACAATAATATTCTCAAACCAATTTAGACAAATAGAGGGGATTGTAAGAAATAGAATGATATAGAAACAGTAAGAATCCAATCAACAGAACTCGAGTTAAGAGTTTCGAAAGTTTAAGGGAAAAAAGCGCCAAAAGACACGAAGCGCCCACTATGGGTATCTGGTTGCATCAGAGCAGAACAAAGTCACAACTTCAGGCTGACCATAATGAGTCGTGTACCAGAAGCAGGAAAAAGTGTGACCCGCTGGGAGTTGTACGTTTTGTCCTTGGCCGCGAGGCTGTGCGATGAGAGGCTGTGCATTGGTCTGTGTCTGTCTGCGCTGGATCCAATGAAGCCGCTGATCAGGAACTGTAAGGAGCTGCGATGCGAGGCCCTGCATCAGCCTGCATAGTGCTGCCTTGGATCCTATGAAGCTAGTAAGCAGGTGTTGCAATGCAAGGCCCTGTGTTGGTCTCCGTCGTGCTGAAACTGATCGAGTGAAACCTTCAGTTGAGCAGGGAGGAGTAAACTCTGACTCCAGCCAAGGCTCCAGGACCTGAAGCACAGCTCTTAGAGGGTCCAGACTCACTCTCACAAAGGCCAGCAGAGGGAAACAGGTGAGGTCTAGTTGGATCTGGTCAGGTGGGAAGCAGGAGCCAGCAGTGGGAACCAAGTGAGGTCTAGTTGGGCCTGGTCAGCTGGGAAGTAGGAGAGGCCTCTGGAAGCTTGTTCTGTCCCTGTAGCTCAAACAGGAGGTTAGCCAAGTGACCCTGGAGTCGCATCTCAGTGTGCTGGGCACAAGGAAAACAGGTCCAGTCTTCCTTTTTCAGACAGCAGCGCAGCCCTTCTTCTCAATCTTCCACAGGCCCAAACATTTTCTGATGAGAGGTTCTGATGGTGCCACTGTTGCATCCAGTGCCAGTCTGTGTGTGGGGGTCCTTCTCTTTGTCTACCTAAAATGTTTCCTGTCAGTTCTTCCCCTTCCCTGGAGTTTGGCTCCAAACTGTCTAGAGTAACACAGGGCAGGCAGGCATAGGTGTCAGCTGCCTTTGCTAGTGACAGGGCATGCAGCTTCAGAAGTTAGGAAGAGGGTTGACACAGCCCTCAGGCTACCCTTTTGAAGCTCAGGAAGAGATGAGTACAACCTCCACCCATCCCAAATAGATGGATTTAACCCAGATCTGTGGCTGGGGGTGACTGTTTGATATATTCAGCATTCCGTCCATCATCTTTTCTTTTTGAATTTGTCGCCCTAAGTGGAAAGGGTATGCCCAGACATGGGTCCTGTGCTCGCTATGCCACCAGATTCAAGCTATCCTGGCTGATGAGGGGTGAAACTCCGAAACCGGTTCTAGGATGCTTGTTTCTGGTCCAGGGAGGACCTGGTCTGGCAGTTCAGGCTGAAGTGTTCCTAAGGGGAACAGGGTCAAGAGTGATTTGCATGTGGCTGGGTCTAAACTGGAATGGCGTGGTGTGCAATAAAACGATGGATTTAACCCAGATCTGTGACTGGGGGTGAATGTTCGATTGATTCAGCATTCCGTCCATCAGCTGTTCTTTTTTTTCATTTGTCACTCTAAGTGGGAAGGGTATGCCTAGACGTGGGTCCCTTGCTCGCTACGCCACCAGATTCAAGCTATCCTGGCTGATGAGGGGCGAAACCCCCAAACCAGTCCTAGGATGGTTGTTTCTGGTCCAGGGAGGACCTGGCCTGGCAGTTCGGGCTGGACTGTTCCCCTGGGCAACCGGGTCAAGACTGATTTGCATATGGCTGGGTGTAAACTGGAATGACCTGGCAGCAAAAAACAATGGATTTAACACAGATCTGTGACTGGGGGTGAATGTTCAATTGATTCAGCATTCCGTCTGTCATCTGTTCTTTTTGAACTTTCTAATAGTGGCATTTTCAGAGTAGTTGCTTAAAATCTGCTTTACCAATAAAGAGGATTTTAAATTATAATTCCAATGAAGTATTTCTCTATCTGCTCCCAAACTGAAGTTATCACTTATTAAGTGTAGTAAGGTAACCCAGTGTTAGTCTATGGGAGAGTTAGACTTGTACAGTGAAAAACGACTTTGGGAGTTTTTGACTGCTAGGACATATAATACACCCAGGCCCTGCTTTTTAAATACCATGCTCCCTGCCCTGTGAGCTGTTAAGGCCTACCTTAGCTGTGACTTATAAGTATTAAAAAGGAAGGTTTAAGGTTGGCAAAAGGTTTACTTTGCTAGGTTGAAATGGCAGTTTAAAACTACACTACAGGCTTCAGGCCTGAGACATGTTTTACAGGCAACATTAGCGGGTAGCACAATTTGGGCTGCAGCCCACTAGTAGCATATTTACAGGTCCTGGGTACATGTAGTACCTTATTCTAGGTACCTATAAGCAAACTAAATGTGCCAATTAGGTGTATACAAATTCTACCATGATTAGAAGGGAGAGCCCAAACACTTTACCACCAATTAGCAGGAGTAAAGCACACAGAGTCCTAAAAGCCAACAGAAAACTGGATAAGCAAAGAAAGACAAAAATCTGGGGTGATACTGCAGAAAGAGCCAGGTCCAAAACTTTTATAAAGAAACCATTTCTTTTAGATATCACAACAGCAGAACATCCCCAGGCACTGACAAACCTTCAACAATCAACCTCATTACCATATGGAATGAGGTGTGAAGGTTCCGACAGTACCATGAAACAATACAGGTGAAAAGAACCACATCAAATAGCAACATAACCATAACACAATGTTAACCATGATACAGTAGTATGTATTAACTAGAAAATATTCTATAAGCATGCATGATGTAATATAACACATCTTTTCTCTTAACAAAACAATAGGAAACTTGCAGAAAATAACATTGTTCTAAGATCGTTGTCTACATCTAGCATGATACTTAGCCCTATGAGCTACATTGTCCTCAGAAGTGCTTTTGTGTAATGTATCTTTGGATACTCTTTCACTAAAAATCTCACTGAATGAGAGAGGACAATCCTAGTGCATACCAGACCTTGCCAACAATAATCGATCCATTCGCAGACAGGAAAGAAAATGTCAAAAGAACAGAACTCCAGGTAGCCTCTTGATACTGAAGCTCCTCAGTGCAACATGCAGACAGCTTATCACATCGGCCAAAGCCAAGTACTATATCAACACCATCAATGAAGCCACCAACAGAAGCAGAATGCTTCTTGAGACAATCGAACATTGCCAGACCCACATATTCCTCACTCCACAGAAAAGCGCAAAGCCATAAACCTCTTCTTCAGTGAAAAAAGGCAGAAAATCCGACAGCACAGTGACAAAAAAAAGCCTGCTTCCTCTCTTATGCCCACTCCTTCCTGTACTGGTCAGCTTTCAAAGCCCTATCTCTCACAGATCTCACTGACATACTCAACTCCCTCAAAGCCACTAATTATGAAGATGATGTCTTGCCCTCATCCTTCATCATTACTCTCTCTGAGGACACTCTGTTACTCCTACTTATCATTGTTAATGCCTTCCTCGCTCAAATATAGAAACAAAATGATGCAGAGGAATAAATAAACCTATATTTCTGTAGGGAAAAAACAAATGAATCCCTATTCATGAGTATTAGATCTCTAAACCTTCTTTCTTTTTGTGTGACTCAGATACCAACTCCAAGTGTAATATCCGGAAAATACTTTATCTTTTTGGATATGTCAAAAAACACAAACACACACAAAACATATGCACAAGTAAATACATACATATACATATTGCAAATCCTGCCTACCCATTCTTACTTAACACGGATTCTAGTTACAAACAGAAAACTTCATTCAGAGAGCAATCCGAAAAAAGGAGGTAGTCCAATACACACTCGAGGGGGTAAGACAACCCTCCACATGGTACAAAAAGCGTGTAATCAATTTTTTATATATAAATCATGGTCTGTGGGACTCCTCCGTGCTGTGGGGTCGACGCATTTCGGCCCATTAATTCGGGCCTCATCAGGACAAGGTCAAAAGGAATACAACGCCTACAAAATAACATATGCAAATAAATATCATCTCTATTGCATAACATCAATGAAAATACAAAAAATTCTATATACACATGACAATTCAAAACCTCACTTCAACAGGCCGCCAAGGGTGCAGGACAAAGAACACCAACCACAGTGATGTGTTAGGAAGAAGAAGGTGACAAAATACCATTTCAAAACTGTAAATACCAAAATGTGTCTCATATAAATAAACAATTAATTACAGCCAAAGGACCCATGCCAGTGTATAATCCAAAAGCTTTAGTCACCAGTGTCTGATAGAAAGAATTGAAGTATTTACAAACTCCGATAAATGGCCCAAACAAGTATAAAACTCTACTGTTTAATTCGGGGAGATTCAACACTTCATATAAATACTATGGGAAGATTCTCCTCTGAAACGTATGACGTTGGCACTAAGACTGAAAAAATAATAATAATAAAACTGAAAAAATAAAATAATTTGAAGGGAAATACTCTGAATAAAATGGTGCCAAAAAGAATTCAAAACCACTGGTCAATATCATGACCAACCTATAGTATCAAGCGTGCCAACACTGCTCAGCAAATGACGAGGGCTGCTCATAAGGAACGTCTATCCTGTAGAGGAATGCTACACAGGAGCAAGCAGAGACAAATGACAAAAATTAAACAACAGTCCTGCATTGCTCTGCTCAGTGTTGATTACTAGGGGAGGCCAATTATATCTACTTACCCGAACACTCGGGATGAGGTATTTAACTGCTGTTCTTCTTGTGTCACGGTTCTACAACTTTGTACACGCAGCGGTAAGGATGCCAAAGTTACAAAAACCTTCAGACGGCGTCCTCAGTGCCGGGAATCCAGTCATGTGGTGCAAAAGGACGTCCACGTACTCTCTAGAGTCTGAAAACAAAAAGAAAGACTACAAGATCGTAGAACCTCTTTCTAAAGTGTAAAACAATTGCGGTGGCTAAAAAACGGGGAAATAGTTTCTAAAAAAGCCCTGTCCTACACTAAAGACACCTAAAGAGAAAATACATAAATAAATAGATAAAAAGAACACTTAAAAGAAGACTTTAAAGAAGAAGCGAAAGCAAAGTAGAGCTATCACCCATCATGTCATCCAAGGCAGGCATGTCTAAGTAAATCAAGTGTAATCGATCAAATAAAACATATTTACAAAGATCATCAAACGAATTGTGATGTACATAGAAAAATCTTCTCAAGTATATACAACCACATAGGACAGGTAGTTAAAGTATCCGTTATGTTACTATGCTAAATACACTGTACATTATATATTCTATGCTGATACTATGCTCAAAATGAACTAAGCATAGATCAAAGTCATGTTCAATTCATCAATGGAAGCAATAATGTACAACACTGAGCCAATTATCTGAAAATAAAGGACAACCTTAAGTAGTGGATATGGACAACAAGTCATCAGGGTACAGTAGTAATCATTTTCCGACACCAGTCATATCAGAGCCCACATTTCATCGTGATCATTCAGGCCTCGTGCAGCTGTATGGTATTTTTCAATCATTCTAGCTTCTAGTTTATTCAAAGTAATCTGCACATTTTATTAGTATTCTGTAATGCAATCAAGACAGATCACTGGATGTCATTTTCATTATGCTTTAGATGTTGATAATGTTGTACTAGTGGAGCTCCCTGTGTGATACATTTTAGTCTGGATTTGTGTTGCAAAATGCGTGTCTTTACTGGTTGTATCGTTTGGCCTATGTAGAACATTTCACAGGGACATTTCAGACAATAGATCACATTATTAGTATTGCAGTTTGAAAAATTGTTCGGAACATGTTTTTTGCCATTAATCATGATGACTTTAGAGTCACTGGTCATTTGGCAGGCTGCACAGTTATTACATTTAAAGTGACCAACTACGAGGAAGTCCAAGCATTCCTCCCAGATCTTTTTTTGTTGTTTGAGCTGGATGTGCTGCCCTAACAAGTTGCTGGCGAAGATTTCTTCCCTTGCGGAAGGAAATCAAGGGTTTGGGAATGCCTAGGTGACTAACTATTCTCCAGTTACGCAATATGATCTTTTTTATTTTGTTGACCATGTGATTGTATGTAAGAACACACATCAAAGGATTAAACTCTGGCCGTTTTTTGGGTGTCAATAATTCCTCCCTTGGGGTATACCATGCTCTTTTCAGAGCAGCTTTCACCAATTTCCTCGGGTACCCTCGATCAATGAGTTTGTTTTTTAAAGTTTCAGCATTTAAAAAGTAATACTCTTTATTTGTACAATTTCTCCGGATTCTGAGAAATTGCCCATAGGGCAGGTTCTCCTTCAAACTCCAGGGATGTCCACTATTGAAATGTAACAATGTATTACGGTCAGTGAGTTTACTGTAGAGACTCACTTCTAATAGTTTTTATGTTGGATCCATATGTCTAGAAAGTTAATCTTTTCATTACTGCTAGACACAATAAATTTAAGATCTAAAGTCCTAGAGTTCAACCAATTATGAAAAAGTTCTAAAGCATCATGATCTCCTTCCCAGACCATAAAGATGTCGTCTATATAGCGATACCAATGGGTGATATGTGATTTGAAAGGGTTGGCAAGGCTGTAGATCCACTGATTTTCAAAATAATCCATGACCAGGTTGGCTATCTCTGGGGCGAAGCAAGACCCCATAGCTACCCCTTTAATTTGCAAGTATAAAGCGTCTTTAAAATTGAAAAAATTGTTCTTAAGACATACAGTTGCTAACGATACTACAAATTCTGTGGGTACCTGATGTGGTCGTTCCCTCTGGCCAAGGATATTTTTTAATACAACACGTGCTTCGTCCTGGGGAATGTTAGTATATAATGATTCGATGTCAAATGTGACCAATAGTTGTTTGTTTGTCTCAAAAGGGAGATTTTCTACTTCAGAAATCAGGTCCATGGTGTCTCTTACATATGATTTTGTAGTTTTGACAATAAGGTATAAGAAAAGTATCTATATATTTAGCCGCTGGTTCTAAAAGGGAGCTGCAAGCTGAGCTAATCGGTCTTCCTGGTGGGTTGTCTGCACTTTTGTGTATTTTCGGTAAGACATATATGTTTGGTGTTTTGTGTGAGATGGCATTCAAAAACTCAAACTCTTTTTTACAAATCCACCCTTCCTCCAAAGCTTCCGTCGTGAGATGTAGTATCTGAGCTTTCAAACGTGGGGTTGGATTAGTATCAATTTGTCTATAATGGGAGATATTATTGAGCTGTATCATGACTTCTCCATCGTAATCTTCACTGTCCCAAAGGACAATCCCACCCCCTTTATCATCTGGCTTGATAATTATGGCAGAATTGTCTGCCAACTTTTTTTAAGGCTGTTGTTTCAGCCTTGGTACACTTAGCGTTATAGAAGATTTTTTTGTCATTGAGGATGACTATTTCTCTCAAGACTTGTTCTTCAAATGCCAAGATTTCAATCGGCATAGTAGAACTTTCAGGACAAAAAGATGACTTATTTTTTAATCTACTAACATTAGTTTCTTCTTCATCAGCGCATTCCGAAAAGAAGGATTTTAATCAGATTTTCCGTAAAAACTGTAAAACTTCTGTCTTTGTGTCCACTGGATTTTGTACCATTAATGGGACAAAGGACAGGCCCTTCTGCAGTAAATTTATTTCGATGTCTGTAAGAGTATGTTTGGATAAATTATAGATCGGAATAGGTTCCGATCTATCAATCATAGGGTCATTTGGCATCATTCTTATCGTCTGTATACTCTCCTCCTGGTCCTGAAAAACCCTTGTTCTTGGTTTTGGCCTCTCCATTCGCCACCGTCTCCTCTCCCCCTGTTTTTGCCTTTGCCTAAAAAAGGTTGAGCCCTGAGGTATGAAAATATGGCATCTTTCCAGAAGCTCTCAAGACAGGATAGATCCCCTCACTACTAAAGAAACCTACACCAGAACCTCACTAACTGCAGGCCCATCACTCACCTACAATTCCTTGGCACGATAATTGAAAAAGCAGTCTATGTTCAACTCCAAGATCATATCGATGCTAATCATCTTCTGCACAACTACCAGTCTAGCTTCAGATAATGCTGCAGCATGGAGACTGCAACCTTACTCATCGTAGATGATGCCCTGTTGCCCAGAGATGAAGGTGACCCTTGAATACTGATATTGCAGAACCTCTCAGCTGCTTTCGACACAGTCTACCATCTCACCCTCATATGCACTCTATAGGCTTGAATGAGATTCACTGCAATGTCCTTCACTGGCATTCCCTCCTGTATTTCCAACTGACACCAGTTTGTTCACATGGCCACCTTAAAGTCAAAAAGATTCCAATTACCTTTGGAGTTCCCCAGGGTTCTGTATTGTCTCCTGTCTTCTTCAGTCTTCACATGGAGCGTCTTGGTGATTTACTCACAGATAATAGCATCATGGTTCATTAATATGCTGATGATACACAGCTCTGCTTTAAAGTCTCATCTGCTTCAGATGTCAAATGCTTCAAACACTTCCAGCACATCATTCAGATCTGGATGCCCTCAGACCGAATTCCTGTTATTTGACAAGAACAAGAAACGAGAAATAGTACAAACCTGGCTAAATGAAATTAATCTTGACAGTTTTGAACCTTAACTTTCACCGAATGTCAAGACTTGGACTCACCCTGGACACCATAC
The DNA here is from genome assembly GCA_963921515.1 of Calotriton arnoldi. Taxonomy (NCBI): domain Eukaryota; kingdom Metazoa; phylum Chordata; class Amphibia; order Caudata; family Salamandridae; genus Calotriton; species Calotriton arnoldi. The sequence continues at coordinate 2,510,868 of CAWUFW010000777.1, forward strand.
CCGCTCTCAAGGAACACTTTGGCAAAAAACAAAGACGGCCTAGTATCAGTTCTTTTTTATAAACAATTTTCTCCTGAAAGCGACTTCTGAACTGGTGTTCAAGCTCTTATATTCTCGCATCTGGATATTGGTAATATACTCCTCCTTGACCTATCAAACTCCACACTGACAGCGTTAGGGTCATCCTACAGGCTGCAGCATGTCTCATCCAAAGCCTGAAGAAATATGATCACAATATTGCCATTGTGATGGAACTCCATTGTTTCCTCTTGCCCTCCCGCACCATCTTCAAACTCGGCTGCATCATTTCTAAAGCCATCGCAACAAACACCCCTGCTTCTCTTGCAGGCAAGCTCACCATCTCTGGTAGTTCTTGGCACACCAGCAGCCAGGACACCATCAGTCTACAGACTAAGAAGTTTAAGACAAAAAAGCCTTTTCCATCTATGCATCCAGGATCACAATGTGACAACCCAGCCACTTCTCCTGTCACTCATTGACTTTATGCTTTTCTTTGACCCTGTACAGCACTCGGCTGCCTTTAGGCTAGCATTGCTCTAAAGGAATACCATATGCATACATAATAAATACATGCATTTTCTCCGTTACTACGAATTTTACTATTAAGTCGGTTAAAACCATCATTTACACCATATATGATTCCATTCTGACTGTCATTCTGGTCATGCTTGCCATTTTCGTCTTGATCCTCTGGGTTCTTTTGCTAAAAACAATTAGCTACTCTTCGCATGTTCCAACCTTTATTGTCACCTCTTACCACACTACCTTTGTTGACTTTTACTACTTTTAATGGAAGAAATAATTTGCTTTCATTTCAAGAAATAATTTCCTTTAATTTTAATGCCTGGCTTCAAGATGTTTGCCCAATTGCCAACATGAATGGTTACAGGCTTTTTATTAATGTATTTTCATAGCGTTATTCCGACTTGACTTGTTTTATGAAAATACCTTTGCTAAGGTTGATCTTGTCACTAGCAGATAAACCTTCATTTCTACCTATGAATGTTTTCTAGAGCATCCAAAAACACACTTGTGACACTGTTGCCCTTCCTTTAAGAAACACAAACATTACAACATGGGGCATGATATGATATACCCATGGTCTATTCCTAATGGTTTTCACTTTTCCCTGTTTTTTCGATAGACCTGATTTCACACAGTCCTTAAGATAACGGTTAAAAGGTTCCACGTGGCCATTACACTGTGGGTCGTACAATGCTGTGGTGATGTGCTTGATGTGATATTCTTTCAAGAACACATATGGGCCCTCTGACACCAGTTGCACCCCATTGACCATTGTCTCAGGAAATCCTTCTTTGTAAAAAACTAACATGAAATTCAGTACATTCTTTGTAAATTCTTTGTAAAATCTCATTTTGTTTGTAAATTCTTTGTAAAATCCCAGTGACCATTGTCTCAGGAAATCCTTCTTTGCAAAACAACAAGAAATTCAGTACAGCTTGTGTGCCAACATGTCCTACATATTTTACCTCAGTCATTTGAGTGGTAATTGATTAAAACCAGGGTAAACAACATATGGAAAGGAAAAATGCTGAACAGTTCCACAATATCCAAAGCTAATTTTGCCACAGGCTGAATGGCTAGTCAACTGGTGTCATGAGCAATGATTCCATTTTAGAACATTTATCTGCTTCAATACATTTCTCACACAATCACACCCACTTGTCCTATTTGAAATCCACCCCAGGCCACTAAAAGTACATTCTCAAAAGATTCTTTAGTACTGACTTTCCCATATGCCCACCATGTCCCTACTCTAACAACTTTTGTCTCACTCCGACTGATGAAATATATTTACCATTTCTGATCAATAGATTTTTTTCAGTATATAACTTATCTGCCACATGTCAAAATGATCTCAAATGACCTTGCAGGGATCTTGAAGTAGGCCACTTGTCCATGAGGTATTTTTGGTTTTGATTATCAATTTATCCTTACTCTCTTCGATCCATCCCTCCTCTGTACTACCCCATGTCGATGACTTTGCCACTTCCTGGACAGCTGGTAACACATCAATCTCTTATGCTTTTCTACCCTCATCAAAAGGGTCAATAACAGCAGGTGTGACAACCAGTCTCCAGTAATGTTCTTTTTTCCAGGCACAAAATGTATTTTGTAGCAATACTCCTGGACTTTTCAAGTCAGTGGGGCTATCCTTGCAGTGGAACATCCCCGATGACTGGGTTACAAATTGTTGAATAATGGCTTATCTAGGCATGTAATGTATTTGCTACCTCAAATAGGGCTGAAATGGATAGCAGCCCAAGTATATGCCATCAGTTCTCTTTCAGTTACAGCATATTTGTGTTCCATTATGTTGAATTTTCATGAAGCAAAGGCTACACTCCAAGGTTTTAACATATGAGCATTTTCTACAACATTTTTCACAGAGACAAATATTTTCTGTTGGTTTCCCCCATTCAAATTGTAGTCCCTTTTGTAATAACATTCTCAGTGGTTCCATAAATTCAGCAAAGTTCACCACAAATGTACTGTAGTACTCACATAAACCAGAGAACAATACCAATTTTTCTTTGAATGTAACGGGAAAACATTTTTTATTGAATCAACAAATTTAAGTTCAGTAACAATACGTTCCTTGGAAATGGAATAGCGTAAGTAATCCTCCTATACTTATGAACTTAGCACACTTACCAGCACTCAAAACGAAACCACTTTTACACAAACCTGTGCAAACGTCTTTCATTCTTTCATCACCTCCAAATGATCATCTTCATTTTTGTGAAAACCAAGATATCATCTTGGAATATTTTTATACAACAGTCCGATTCCTCAGAGAGATTATTCATTGCCCTCTTATAAAGGCCAGGCAGAAGATAAACCGAAAGATATTCTTTTCATGCAATATAAACCAAAAGGTGTAATGATTGTTGCCAGCAATTTACACTCTGTTGTGTGCTCAACCTGATGGGACACAACTCATCTCATTTATGCTGGGCAAGGGATGGGTGTTAATAATTATAATATTGTTCAATACCCTAAGATCAGCACCTAATTTGAGTTTGCCATCATATTTTGAGTTACAGCTATAGGCAATACCCATTCAACAGCTTCTAACTCTTCAATAATGTTCTTGACAACCATATCTTCTTGCATTTCCTGTAACTCTTTCCTCCTAGCAATAGAAGCACCTCTAGTTTTAAGTTTCACTAGTAAGAAACTTGTTTCAAGAATGATGTTGTCTTGAAACCTAGACAACTTCCAGAAGTCGCCAGAGAATATGTTGGAAAAAAGCTTTCTAAAGTCTCAAATTAAGCACCCACTGGCTATAGAAAGACATTGCTCTCATAAGCATTGATTTCAAGAGGTTCTTAATCTGTGTTTGCCCCACCACCACAGCATACAAACTCTTTTTTTAGCCATATACACATTTAACTATGGCCTTCTCCCTTTGAGTCGTACATTGTCAGCAAAATAGCCAACAAATTTCATTTCATTGCCTGCAAATGATACTACCCTAACATCAGGTGCTTTCAATTCTTTAACAACGTCACCTAAAACCTTATCAACATAGTAATGATGGAATAAGGGTACCTGTAGTCACCATAGCTAGTAAATCCTTGCCTAATGTGTGAATCACACACATGGTGGGCCACAATTACTTCTCTCCCTTACATTATAGATGATCCTCACTGTTAACACCATAAGCGAGATATACTAAGCAATTGTACGGCTAAAAACACCATAATTTGGAGTTTGTGACTGCAAAAGTGGTTTTTTAATGAACTAATCATATTTTAGGAGTTGGTAGACACTTACCATATCGGTATTTGGAACGGCATGCTGTAGGAGTCACTTCCATATACCAAATCTATATAACATGTATCAATATTTTGCTATCGAAATTTGGTTGCAAAACATTGAAAAATTACATATTTTTGATTTGGGGTCATAGCCATTCCTAAAACAGAATGCGGTGCCCTTGGAAGCCCTTCATCTCTGTGAATGTTAAACAAGGTTTGTTAGGAACTAGTCAGTGGTCTAGGAGACCACTGCCAACTCTCAAACAGACTTAAAAAAAGTAAACCTTCCTTTTTCAAAGCAGCACCATTTCCTATTAGGAAAATGGGCTACATTTAAAATAAAGTTTACCTTATTAAAAGATGATTACAGGCATGATGGTCTGCTGGCCCTAGCAGGCCACCATCTCTGAGATGGCCAACAATCTGAGTGAGGTAAGTCAGATTATGACTGTAAGAAATTGGATTGTTGGTTGACTGGGGTGTGACCCCTGGTTAAGCAGCAACCACAATCCTTGTCAGCATGAGGCACAAGCCAACCCTACATTAACCTGTGCTTAACCAACCGTCTGGTAGTTTGGCACAGAGCAGTCAGGTTTAACTTAGAGGCAATGTGTAAAGTATTTGTGCAACACTTCAAACAGTAATAAAGTAAAAACACCACATAAAAAGGATCTCACACCATGTTAGAAAAATAGACCTTTCTTTAATAAATATAAAACAAGACCAAAATGACGAAAATGCAATCAGTAGAACCGAAGATATGCAGTTTTAAACATTTAGTGAAAATAGTGCAAACAAGCACAAAGGAACAACTGTGGATATCGGGTCGCCCCAGACCGGGACAAAATCCCACTTTCAGGCTGACCGCGATGGAGCACAGGCCAGCTACAAAGATCCAGTTAGGCCCGCCGAACAAAGCACCTTAAATCCTGGGTTGCGGAGCGCTGCGAGAATCTGCTTTGAAAATGCGTTGCGCAACCGAAGCGATGCGTCGGTTCCCCAGATGCAGCAAGGCGGCGATGCAAGGGCCTGCATTGTCAAGGTTCCCATCGATGGGGCTTGTAATGCGAAGTCTGGCATCAAGGATGCAGCGTGCAGTCGGGGGCGATGCGTCAGTTTCAAGGAGCTGTGAGGATACGATGTGGAGTCCGTCATCAAAGCTGCCGTTGATGAGGGACACAAGGTCCTGCGCCAAAGATGCATTGCGCTGTGGCTATTCCAATGAGACTGCAGCGGTGATGGGGATCTTTGAGGGGGGTTCAATCCATGCAGCTGTGGCGATGCATTGGTTCTCCTCGGTTTAGCGCTGTGCAGCTGAGGAGATGCTGCAGTTCTGCTGGATTTACAGAGGCTGGGAGAGCACCATAAGCTTACTTCCAAGGGTCCACGACTTGAGTGGCACCACTTGGCAGGGTAGACTCACAGATAGCAGAGTCCAGGTGGAGGTGCAAGGTTGTTGGAAGCCAGTTTTGACCCTGAGGTTTCAGATTTGAAGGCCAGCCAATGAGTCTTTGGAGTCACTTTGTGTTCTGGGTTCAAGGGATGCATGTCCAGTCCTTCTCACCCAGGCAGGAGGGCAGCAGGTCAGCACAGCAGGGCAGCAGTCCTTCAGAACTGCAGTCCAGCAGAGTGGAAGTCCTTTCAGAAGCATAGCAGTCCTTCTTCCTGGCAGAGGATCCACAGGTTCAGAAATGTACTGAAGAGTTGGTGTCTGAGGTCCAGTATTTATACAGAGTTGTGCCTTTGAAGTGGGGAGAGGTTTCCAGAGGCATGCCGTTGAAGTGCACAGGTGCCCCCCCTTCCTGGCTCTTGCTGCAGACTAACTACAGGGAGTATGCAGTCCTTTGTATTTTTGTGGAGGCAGGACGCAGTCTATTCACGTGTAAGTGAGGCTGGGTCCAGCTCCTCCCTTGCATCCTACTGGTGATGGTCCATCCAGACACACCTAAGCTCCCTTTTGTGTGTGACTGTCTAGGATGAATACACAAAGCTCAACTGTCAACTACACCTAGTCATGTGACTCACATGAGTCATGTGACTCATAGGCAGGCTGCCAGCACCAAATGGCTAAGGCAGAAAAAACGCCAACTTTCTAAAATTGGCATTTTCAAAATTGTAATTTAAAATCCGATATCACCATAAGTTAGGATTTTTCATTTCAATTCCAGAGACATCAAACATGAGCTAGTTACCTGTTTGCATTTGGAAATTACACTTCCAAAATGTAATAAAGTAACTCCAATGTTATCCTAAGGGAGAGGTAGGCCTTGCAGTATTGACAATTTAGGAGTTTCTCACTACAAGGACATGTAAAACTTAAAAGTACATGTCAACTTTATAAATACACTGCACCCTGCCCTCTGGGCTGTCCAGGGCTTACCTTAGGGATGGCATATATGTATTAAAAAGGAAGGTTTGGGCCTGGCAAAAGATTTTTTTGCCAGGTCAAAATAGCAGTTTAAAACTGCACACACACAGGTTGCAATGGCAAAGTGCTACTTAAGTGGGTGGCACAATCAGTACTGCATGCCCACTAGTAGCAGTTAATGTACAGGCCCAGGACACAGGTAGTGCCACTTTACTAGGGACTTATAAGTAAATTAAATATGCCAATTGGGTGTAAGCCAATCTTGCAGGTTTTAAGGAGGGAGCACATGCACTTTATCACTGGTTAGCAGTGGTAAAGTGCACAGTGTTGTAAGGACAGCAAAAACAAAATCAGCAAAAACAGGAGATCTGAAGGCAAAACATTAGTGGGAAACCACTCCAAGGATGCCAGGTCTTACAATGACCGAATCCAAATCAGAATTGTATGAGCCGTCCTATTAGTTGGTACACCAACACCAAACATTTTTTTAAACTGTATTCAAGGTTTAATATGTTGCTGATTCCATTAATATCTAAAGAGCCATTTAATTTCTAACGCACCTGAATACCACTGAAACAGTTCATAATATAAACTACATGTGGGTGCTTTCACTGATATTCTCCATGTCCTGCACGCTGTGAAAGGTTACGCTCATTATCACTTTAGAGGTGATAGAAAGTTGGTTCCAAGTGTAGTTTGCTGAATGCCTTCTAGTTTGAAAAGCTTATAGTAAACTGTCACATTCATTGGATGATGTCATCAGTGATGTCATTTAGCATGTCATGAGTGATGTAATATATGAGGTCATAAGCAGAGCAGGCAAAGTTATAGTTTGCTCAGTAAACTATAACTGGTGAGTTTCAGAGGCTTTTTTTAACATTAGTTTTTATGTTAGTTCAACAACTGACTATAACGCCACTTTAACCTTCGTTTTTTTTCAGTGAATTTCTAGAATTTATTAAATGTAAGCTAAGATCTTATTACCATATCTAACTATAATGCCACTTCAGCCTTTGTTTTTATCCAGTGAATTTCCAAGTTTTTTTAATGTGATGTAAGATATTATTACCATATCTAACTATAACGTCATTTTAACCTTTATTTTCTTTCATTTTATTTTTATCAGTTTTTAAAAAAAATGTCATGGTACCACAGTACTCTTGTGGTACTGGCACTCAAGCTTCACCACACTGCACCCAACACCCTGTGGGTGCCACACCCCTCTTCACATAGCTGTACTCTGTACAGCAAAGGGTTAGCTGCGAGGCAAGGCCCTGCTCCCAACCTCCGCTGAACATGGCCAACCCCCCTTTGGCCACGTACAGTGGGGGATTGGCCACAGTGGCCAATCTCCTGCGAATGCCAATCTCACCATGAACCCCCATCCCAAATTTTATTTATGTATTTATTTTTAAAATTCTTTCACGATACTCCTGTGGTTCACCCAATAAAGTGTGCACGGTCCTGCGGACCATAGGGTGAAGCTTGAACAGCAGTACTATGGGAGTACCGAGTTACATGGCTGGAGAGCTGTGCGAGGTTCCTTGGTAGTACCTTGGTACTGGTGACATAAAAAAAGCAATTCTTTAAATTTTTACGCTGGGCGGCTCCCTCTGGATCCTAGCCAACAGTGCCAGGGTGTCACTGTGACCTTACTCTGCCCTCTTACATCTTATTTTATTTAATTCGGGACACGGGGACCAAGTCTCTGGGTCCTGTAATGGTGGACCCAACATTTTTCTTTCAGTTACGGCCAGCCAATCAGATCTCGTGGGACTGGCACACATTAGTAGTACACAAAGTATACTAATTAAACTTTGTAGTACCTTAGTATATAAGTTTAACACTCAAGCTTTTAGAAAATATTCCCAATCACTGGATGATATTATCATTGATGTCATTTGAGTTGTCATGAGTGATGTCATCAGTGATGTCACTGACCATGTCATTAGTGGGTAATATGTGAGGTTATAAGCTCTGCATACAAGTGCGTAAATTTTAGTTAGCTCAGGTAACTATAACTGCTGAATTTCTATGGTTTCATGCGTGTATAATCTGAACTAACTATAGGGTTTACACAAAAAAAGAAGGGGGAGGAGGATAGCACCTTACTTTAACCTCCTCAAAGTAAGTATCAACACACAGAAAAGAAGTACGTTTTCCTATAGTCACAATTGTTATCAAGTGTCAGTCTACAATAAAGGTGTAACAAAGCACATTACTTTGTAAAAAACTGCCCTCACCCACAACGTATTGTGGCATGCTTCATCATAGAGCTGCTACGACACCTCGGCACAGACCAACGCTTGAGGCGGAGCAATAGGGTGGGGGATACAATACAAACAAATAGAAAAGGAAAAAGAAGGATTCAAAAAAAGGTGCAGATAATGAGTCTAAAACTAACTAAGGGATATCCTAATAACAATTTTATTCCTGCATTCCATTGTCAGGGTTAAAAAAGGTAATTCATATCCTAGGATGGTGGTGAAAATGAGTGTATTATGCACCCTTCACCCCTCCGATCTGCATAAAGGTCGACATGTTTCTGCCAGAATCCGTGTCTCTACCGGCTTTCCTCAGGACTGTCGGATCCCTATGCTAGATTCCCTTCCTGCTGATATTGCCCATGTATATCAATGTACTAAAGGTTACTCCACCTGTATTATATGGTGTGGTCCAGTACACATACTCTTATTTGAGATCAAGTTTACTGTATCAATCGTTAGAACTGGCACGAGGGAAGAGGGCGACCCCCTGTAGTCACACAGTCGTCAAGGGTGGTGCGCCACCACTACTATGGTCCCTCCTGGTGGCGTGCAGTATAGGGCCCTGTAACCTTTGACTTTTTCAGTGAATTTCTAAGGTTTTGTTAATTCCATTTCCTAACTATAATGTCCCTCTAACCTTTGTTTTTTTTAGTGAATTTCAAAGGTTTTTCAAATTGTATTTTCAAAGTATTATGCTACTGTAATGTTTAGTTTTTTTGAGGTAAGTCCTAGGGTCAATTTTTAGTACTAAGTATACTACAATTCATTTTGTTTGTTATCTTAGCAATTTTTTTAAACTGTCGACATTCAAAAAAATACCTTATATAAGCTTGAAAAGGTAAAAATCAGATGTCTACTTAATGTAAAATATATAATGTTTTTGTAAATGTAGTTGAACAAGTTTTTTTTGTAATTATTTTTTGATACCACAGTACTTCCGCAGGTCCGAAAACATAGGGCCTGATTCACAAAAGTAATCTGAGACAAAATCCTATCTTTACGACTTTTGGTATTCACAAAAGGCATTTAGAGTAGTAAAGTTAGGGATTTTGCCTTAAGTTTGTCTTAAGTTTTGGTCTTAAGACAAAATCCTAACTTAAGTTAAACTTAAGCTAAACTTAAGTTAGGATTTTGTCTTAAGTTTGTCTTAAATTTTGGTCTTAAGACAAAATCCTAACTTAAGTTAAACTTAAGTTAAACTTAAGTTAGGATTTTGTCTTAAGACCAAAACATAAGACAAACTTAAGACAAAATCCTAACTTAAGTTTAACTTAAGTTTAACTTAAGTTAGGATTTTGTCTTAAGACCAAAACTTAAGACAAACTTGAGACAAAAATCCTAACTTTACTACTCCTAAATGCCTTTTGTGAATACCGAAAGTCGTAAAGTTAGGATTTTGCCTCAGATTACTTTTGTGAATCGGGCCCATAGACGGGAGCACAAGTACTCTATGGTTATTGATTACGATCATGTGATCGCAATGTATCCTCGAATTGCAATTCACGGATTTGCCGAAAATGTTAAAAATTATTTTAAATATGTACATCCCTCTACTTTCATTAATGACATCAGTGTGAACATATCTATAAGTATATATATGGGGCCCTATATCTGTTTTTCAAGAAACTTACTCGGTATAGGAGTTTCACGACTTTTTAAATCTACGGACTGGAATTGCTAATTCGCTCAATGACACACCCAAACCTTGTCTTTCGATTGGCAACATTAGAACCTCACCAATATACATGTTAAACCACACCCAAAAACAGTTATTTCTCCAGTGAACTCTGTAGAAAGAAGATTCAGAAGCAGTGGTGCTCTGTTTTTTGTTCATTTTTGTGAATAATTTGATAGAATGGCTGAAGCTTCATCTTTTGTCCAGGATGAACATCCAGAACCTGCTGAGGATGAGGAGAAAGATACACCACCTGAAAGAAAACAAAATGATGTCTGGAAGCATTTCACAATACCTTCGGGGGAGAAGAAGGTTACTGCTAAATATGTGCAGTACAATATTTTCAGCAATGGGTTATCCAGGGGCACTGCAAAGAAATGTTCACATGGGACAAGTTTCATGTGGAAGCACCTAAAAACAATTCATGAAAGGGTCTACAACCAGATGATTTGGGAGAAAGCAGGTGCAGCAGGACAGTCCACAGCAGCCTTGGGAGAACCATCATCAGCTGCAGTTATTGCAATACCAGCTGCCTGCGAAGAATTGAGTGAGATGGTTACTCACTGTGAGAAATCCCACATGCTTGTCATGGTAAAAATGTATTCTGTGGGTGTATTCTTGGATACAGTGAAGAATCAGTTAATGACTTTTGAACACAGAAGCCAATTACTTCTTTGCATTTCCCATACCCTTTTAGTGCCCTGTTCACTTTTTGGTGAAAAAAAAGAAAAAAAATGTCAAAAATACCGTTTACAAAAAACCCCACTTTTTTTAGAGCTACCTTCTAGTCAAGCACAGAGCTAACTCTGTGTTATTAATGTGTCAGTTACTGTATCAGTGTAAGACTGACTGTGTCAGTAGCTGTATCAGTGTGTGCATGAATGTGTCTGTCTGTGTATCGGAGTGGTGCTGGATGTGTCAGTAGCTGTATCAGTGTGTGCCTGGGTGTGTACGTTGCTCTACCAGTGTGTGAGTGGGTGTATTATTGGGTGTATGAGTGTGTGCCTGGGTGTCGCAGTGGCTTTGAGTGGGTGTGTTATTGGCTATATGAGTGTGTGCCTGGGTGTCTCAGTGGCTGTATCAGTGTGTGCCTGAGTGTGTCAGTGGCTATATCGGTATGTGCCTGGGTGTGTCAGTGTCTGTAACAATGTGTGCCTGGGTGTGTTAGTGTCTGTATTAGTGTGTTCCTGGGAATGTCAGTGGCTGTATCTGTGTGTTTACAGGAGTTTGCAAGGCTGTATCAGTGTTTGGGTGGGTGTGTAAGTGAGTGTATAAGTGTTTGGGTGGGTGCATCAGTATTTGCATTGGTATGTAGCTGGGAGTGTCAGTGTCTGTATCAGTGTTTGCCTGGGTGTTTGAGGGGCTCTATCGATGTGTGAGTGTGTGTTATTAGGTGTGTCAGTGTGTGTCAGTGGCTGTATCAGTGTGTGCCTGAGTGTCTGTAACAATGTGCGCCTGGGTGTTTTGGCATCTGTCTTAGTGTGTGAATGGTTGTGTCAGTGGCTGTATCATTATGTGTGTGGGTATTTGAGAGGCTGTATTGGTGTTTGGCTGAATGTCTAAGTGACTGTATCGATATGTAAGAGGGTGTGTGATTAGCTGTATGAGTATGTGTCTGGGTCTGTCACTTTCGGTTTCGGAGTGTAGCTGTGTGCGTCAGTAGATGTATCAGATCAGTGTGTGTTTGGGTATGTCAGTGGCTGTATCGTTGTGTCCCTGGGTGTGTCAGAGGCTGTATCGGTGTGAGCTTGGGTGTTCCAGTGGCTGTATTGATCAGTACCTAGGTGTGTCAGTGACTGTATTCATGTGTGTATATAGGTCCCAGTCTCTGTATCAGAGTGTGGCTGGGTGTGTTATTAGCTGTGTCAGTGTGTGCCTGGGTGTGTCAGTGTCTAACAATGTGTGTCTGGGTGTGTCAGACTCTGTATCAGTGTGTGGCTAGGTGTGTCAGTGGCTGTGCCTGTGTGTGTACAGTGTATGCAAGGCTGTATTGGTGTTTTGATGGGTGTGTAAGTGAGGGTATCTGTGTTTGCCTGGTTGTGTCCATAGCTGTATTAGTGTGTACCTGGGTGTATCAGTGTCTGTACCGATGTTTGCATGGGTGTGTATGAGGCTTCATTGCTGTCTGAGTGGGTGTGTTATTGCATGTTTGAGTGTGTGCCTGGTTGTGTCAGTGGCTGTATTGGTTTGTGTCTGAGTGTGTCAGTGGCTATATTGGTGTTTGCCTGGGTGTGTCATTGTCTGTAACACTGTGTGCCTGGGTGTGCTAGTGTCTGTATTAGTGTGTGGCTGGGTGTGTCAGTGGCTGTATCTGTATGTGTATGGGTGTTTGAGAGGCTGTATTCTTGTTTGGGTGAATGTATAAGGGGCTGTATCAATATGTGAGTGGCTGTATGGGTCTGTGAGCAGGTTTGTCAGTGGTTTTGTGGGTGTGTGACTGAATGTGTGACTGCCTGTATGGGTGTGTGAGTGGGTGAGTGAGTAGTTGTATGTGTGTATGAGTGGGTGTGTGAGTGGTTATGTGGGTGTGTGAGTGGTTATGTGGGTGTTTGAGAGTGAGTGCGAGTGGTTATATGGGTTTATAAATGTGTGTGTTAGTGGTTCTATAGGTGTGTGAGCGGGTTGTGAGTGGTTTTGTGGGTCTGTGAGTGGGAGTATAAGTGTCTATCTGGATCAGTGAATGGGTGTGTTAGTGGTTTGTGGGTGTGGGAGTTTCTGTGGAACTCTGTGAGTGGGTCTGTTAGTGCCTGCTTAGCTCTGTGAGTAGATGTATGAGTGCCTGTGTGGACCTGTAAGTGGGTGTGTAAGTAGATGCATGGCTCTGTGAGCAGGTGTGTGAGTACCTGTATGAATATATTAGTGTCTCTAAGAGTGCCTGCATAGGTCTGTGAGTGGGCGTGTGAGTGGCTATGTGAGTCTGTGAGTGGGTGTGTGACTGCCTGTGTGGGACTCTGAATAGGTGTGAAAGTGCCAGCATAGAACTTTGAGTGAGTCTGTGAGTGCCTCTGTGGGTCTGTAAGTAGATGTGTAAGTGGATGCATGAGTGGGTATGTGACTGCCTGTGTGGGACTCTGAATAGGTGTGAAACTGCCAGCATAGAACTGTGAGTGGGTCTGGGAGTGCCTCCATGGGTCTGTAAGTAGATGTGTAAGTGGATGCATGAGTGGGTCTGTGAGTGGGTGTGTGAGTGCCTGTGTGGGTCTGTGAGTGTATGTGTGAGTGCCTGTGTTGGTCTGTGAGTGGGTGTGTGAGTGACTGTGTAAGTCTGTGAGTGGCTGTGTGAGAGCCTATGTGGATCTGTGAATGGGTGTGTGAGTATTTGTGTGGGTCTGTCAGTTGGTCTATGAGTGTTTGAGAGGGTCTGTGAGTGGGTGTGTGTGTGGGTTTGTGGGTGTATGTGTGGGTCTGTGAGTGGATGTGTGAGTGTCTGAGTGGGCATGTGAGTGTCTGTGTGGGTCTATGAATCGGTGTAGGTGTGTGGGTGGCTGTGTTGGTCTGTGACTGGGTGTGTGAGTGCCTACATGTATATGTGAAGGTGTCTATGAGTGATGCATGGGTCTGTGAGTGACTGTGTCAATGCCTGCATAGGTCTGTGAGTGTCTGTATGGGTCTGTGACTGGGTGTCTGAGTGGGTCTGCGAGTGGGTATGCCTGTGTAGGTCTGTGAGTGGGTATGTGAATACCTACATGGGCATGTGAGTGGGTTTGTGAGTGCATGCATGGGTATGTGGGTGGGTGTGTGAGTGCTTATGTGGGTCTGTGAGTGGGTCAGCAAGTACTTGCATGGCTCTGTGAATGGGTGTGCAAATGCCTGCATAGATCTATGAGTGGGTGCGTGACTTCCTGTGTGGGTCTGTAAATGGGTGTGAGAGTACCTGTGTGTGTGTTTGAGTGGGTCTGAGAGTGTTTTTCTTCTTAAAAGTGCATTAAGATTTGAGGATCTGTTGCGGATTTACATGGGGGCTGTGCTGAGCTGCGCAGAGGATCCACGGATTCCCGAAGTGGAAAAGCCTCCTGATATAACTACATTTTGTACCCAACATAGGTCCCTATCATACTCCTGTAACATGCCCTTTAATCATTTTGCCGATAAATTTAAAGACCCAGGGACTGTTCCCCGATACTTAAAATGGCGGCCGCAACCTCCCGGTCAGGTTGTGGTCAACCAATCATGGCGTTGCTGGTGGCATATGACTTTGCTGGATCCACCGTAGGGGATCCGCGGGTGGGTCGCGTCCCTAGATATCTATATTTCTTTTTTCTTTAATAACTTCGCAACTACTGAACAGATTTACACCGAGTGGGTCTGTGAGTGAGTGTATTAGTGTATGAGTGAGTGTGTGAATGTATTTTTTTGGCAAACATCACAAATCCACCACAACAGTAAATGGTGGGCCGTGCTGAGTGGCTTAACGGCTCCACGAATTCTGGCACATGAAAAAAATACAGTTTGGGGAATTTTGATACTCAAAAGGGGTCCCTCAGAGACCCCTACAATGCACCCATAAGGTCAGGGTACTTCTATCCTGACCCCTTCTATAATTTACAAGCTTTAATTTCATCCCCTGGGATGGTGTTCCATTATGTAAAATGGCTGCTGCAACTTTCTATACAGGTTGCGGCCAGCCAATCGCAGCACTGCTGCTGGTGCATGGGTTTGCGAAGCTCCGTGCAGGAGTCATGAAGGGCCCGCATCACTAAATATACAAATTAGTTTTCATTTGATTTCTCAAAAACAACTGAACAATAACAAAAAGCCCTCTTTCTGTACCAAGAGCTAGCTTTCTCCTGAATTTGATGTAATTCCGTCCAGCATTTCGGGCTGTAGTTCTGTTCAAAATCCCTATGGGAATTAACATGGGAAATGCACATTTATTGATCCCCCCCTTTTTACCTGCCCCGCTTGATGGATCACCCCAAAACTTTCCAGGCACAATATGACCCTCCGGCACCAAAGATATAGACCGGTCAAAAAATGCTTTTTGTATGGAAACGAGGTCCTAACTATAACTACGTACTGGCGACCACGAGTAGGTAATATGTATGCATATGTGTGTTTGTGTGTGTGTATGTATGAGTGTGTATATATATGTGTATGTATATGTGTGTATGTATATGTGTGTATACATATATATATATATATATATATATATATATTCACTGAAAAAACCATCGGTTTCAGACACGTTATAGTTAGAAATTAGCATTTAAAAAACCTTTGAAATTCACTGAAAAAACCATAGGTTTTAGGGACAGTTATAGTTAGTTGGACATTTCACTCGTACAAAACCATAGAAATTCCCCGTTATAGTTAGTTCAGCTAACTATAACTCGCGCCCTTGCAATGCACTGCTGATGACGTCACATATTACATCACTCATGACATGGTCAGTGACATCACTGATGACATCTCAAATGACATCACTGATGACATCATCCAGTGACTGTGTGTTTCTGTAAAGTTTAAATATGTTTAATATATATAGGGAAAGGCGTATTGAAGAATGAGTGGGTGTATAAGTGTCTGAATGGATGATTTAGTACGTGCGTGACTGACTCTACAAGTGAGTGATTAAACGTATCTTACTGAATGCATGGGTTAGTGACTAAACTGTGTGAATGTCTGTATCCGTCTGTTGGTGTGTAAGTGGATGCATGGATTTGCGAATAGCTACATGAGTGTCTATATGGGTTATTGATTGGTTCTATGAGTATCTGTATGGGTGCCTGAGTGTTTGTGTGGATGGGGTGTGTGCGACTGTGCATAGATGTGTGAGTGGGTGATTCACTGGGTGGATGGTTTCAAGAGTGCATCTGTGATAGACTGTATGGGTGGGTAAGTGTGTGTAAGAGTGTGTTAGTGAGTGAATGTATGTCCCAGTGGTACATGTGTGAGTAACTACATATGTGAAAGGCAGTATATATGTGTATTGGAGTATATAAATAGCTATAAGCGAGAGTGAGTGATTGTGATAGTGGCTGTATGGATGAGTGTGTGCTTGTATCAGTGATTGTATAAGAGCGTAACAATGTGCTAGTATTTGTATGATTAAGTGAGCTGGTGTGTGTATAACTGTATAGGTGAGTAAATGGCAGTGTGATTAATTATTTGCATGACTGACTAGGTGTATGAGTACCTCTATGGATGAGTGGCGGTGTTTGAGTGTCTATATAGGAGTATGAGTGCATATGATAGTCCTGTACTGAGTGACCGTACGTATGAGTGACTGTACGGGTGAGTGAGTGGATGTGTGTGTGTAGACCTAAGAATCAGTGAGTGGGTATGTAGTTATTGGTGTTGGAGTGTCTATGGTTTTGCGAATGGCAGTGTGTAATTTAGAGTGGGTGTATCAAAGGTTATATTAGGGTGTGAGGAGGTGCATCAGATTATCACGTGGATGATGTCATCAGTGATGTCATCAGTGATGTCATTTGAGATGTCATCAGTGATGTCATCAGTGATGTCACTGACCATGTCATGAGTGATGTAATATGTGACGTCATCAGCAGTGCATTGCGGGGGCGCGAGTTATAGTTAGCTGAACTAACTATAACGGGGGAATTTCACGGGTTTTGTAGGAGTGCAATGTCCAACTAACTATAACTGTCCCTAAAACCTATGGTTTTTTCAGTGAATTTCAAAGGTTTTTTAAATGCTAATTTCTAACTATAACGTGTCTGAAACCTATGGTTTTTTCAGTGAATTTCAAAGGTTTTTAAAATGCTAATTTGTAACTATAACGTGCCTGAAACCTACGGTTTTTCAGTGAATTTCAAAGGTTTTTTAAATGACAATTTTTAAATGTATTAATTTTTATATTAATTTTTTTCATACTGATTTACTACATTTTTAGAAACAATTTCTTTTACATATTTTATTTTTTAAATTACATTGTAATTACATTATACATTACATTACAAAAATACTTTCTCAGAATGAATTATTTAGTTTAAATACTTTGCACATAGGCAATAGACTTTTAAGTACAGTAGTTACAGTTGTTGCAATGGGCAACACATTTTCAAACACAATGCAACATTCAGCTCAATGTGAATTTCTAGTTAAATGCAATTAGTTACTTTATGGATTACTTTTCTAACCACAGGACTGGATCCTAGATTCAGTCCTGGTACATCTCCTGTAAACAGTTGAGTAAAAGCATTTTGGTTACAGTCGTGATTTTTAAGGAATATTATTGTATTTTAAAAGTTGACACAGAAACTTTTCTCATAGAATCACCAATGTTATCCTATGGAAGGAAATTCACTTAGCAGGTAAAAACTGTTATCGTTACTTTTTCTTACTCAGTGTTGGATCCTGGATCCAGCACTGGTGCATCTCCTGTAAACAGTTGAAAGAATGCGTTTAAGTCATACAGGCGATTTTTAAGGAATATTTGTAGTTTGTGAAAATCGACACTGAAACTTTTCTGCTGAAAACCAGACAATGGATTCCTATGGAAGAAAATATAAGTTACTGGTAAGTACGGTTAAAATTACTTTTCAGGACCAGTACTGGGCTGAAAGATACAGCACTGAGGTCTCTCCTTATAACAGGTGAGTAAATCGGAATTCGTATTTCGGCTGATTTTAGAGGAATATTTGTATGTTTCAAAAATCAACACTTAGAAACTTTTTCAGCAAAAGCAGGCAATGATATCCTATGGAAGGAAATTCAAGTTACTGGTAAGTACGGTTAAAATTACTTTTGAGGATCAGTACTGGGCTGAAAGATGCAGCACTGAGGTCTCTCCTGATAACAGATGAGTAAATCGGAATTCGTATTTCGGTTGATTTTAGATGAATATTTTAAAGTTCCAAAACTCCACACTTAGAAGAATTTCCAAGTGAAACCAGTCAATGTTAGCCTATGGAAGGAAATTCAAGTTACCGGTAAGTACGGTTAAAATTACTTTTCAGGACCAGTACTGGGCTGAAAGATACAGCACTGAGGTCTCTCCTGATAACAGGTGAGTAAATCGGAATTCGTATTTCGGCTGATTTTAGATGAATATTTTAAAGTTCCAAAACTCCACACTTAGAAGAATTTCCAAGTGAAACCAGTCAATGTTAGCCTATGGAAGGAAATTCAAGTTACCGGTGAAGTACGGTTAAAATTACTTTTCAGGACCAGTACTGGGCTGAAAGATACAGCACTGAGGTCTCTCCTGATAACAGGTGAGTAAATCGGAATTCGTATTTCGGCTGATTTTAGAGGAATATTTTAAAGTTCCAAAACTCCACACTTAGAAGAATTTCCAAGTGAAACCAGTCAATGTTAGCCTATGAAGGAAATTCAAGTTACCGGTAAGTACGGTTAAAATTACTTTTGAGGATCAGTACTGGGCTGAAAGATGCAGCACTGAGGTCTCTCCTGATAACAGGTGAGTAAATCGGAATTCGTATTTCGGCTGATTTTAGAGGAATATTTTAAAGTTCCAAAACTCCACACTTAGAAGAATTTCCAAGTGAAACCAGTCAATGTTAGCCTATGAAGGAAATTCAAGTTACCGGTAAGTACGGTTAAAATTACTTTTGAGGATCAGTACTGGGCTGAAAGATGCAGCACTGAGGTCTCTCCTGATAACAGGTGAGTAAATCGGAATTCGTATTTCGGCTGATTTTAGAGGAATATTTTAAAGTTCCAAAACTCCACACTTAGAAGAATTTCCAAGTGAAACCAGTCAATGTTACCCTATGGAAGGAAATTCAAGTTACTGGTAAGTACGGTTAAAATTACTTTTCAGGACCAGTACTGGGCTGAAAGATGCAGCACTGAGGTCTCTCCTGATAACAGGTGAGTAAATCAGAATTCGGATTTCGGCTGATTTTAGAGGAATATTTGTATGTTTCAAAAATCAACACTTAGAAACTTTTTCAGCAAAAAGCAGGCAATGATATCCTATGGAAGGAAATTCAAGTTACTGGTAAGTACGGTTAAAATTACTTTTGAGGATCAGTACTGGGCTGAAAGATGCAGCACTGAGGTCTCTCCTGATAACAGGTGAGTAAATCGGAATTCGTATTTCGGCTGATTTTAGAGGAATATTTTAAAGTTCCAAAACTCCACACTTAGAAGAATTTCCAAGTGAAACCAGTCAATGTTAGCCTATGGAAGGAAATTCAAGTTACTGGTAAGTACGGTTAAAATTACTTTTCAGGATTAGTACTGGGCTGAAAGATGCAGCACTGAGGTCTCTCCTGATAACAGGTGAGTAAATCAGAATTCGTATTTCGGCTGATTTTAGAGGAATATTTGCACAATGGTGAAGGGAGGGGGTGGGGCTTGAGGTGACATCTGTGCAAACGCGCCCCGTGGCGCGTTTTAAGTTGGGGGATTAAGTCCCCTTGAATCATGAGGGTCCCTACGGGCCAACTAGCCCACCAGGAACCTCCAGTATGCGCCAGGGGCTGCGTTGCAGAGACATGTACAGAGGCCACACCCCTTTTACACCTCTCTGCAACGCAGCTCTGTGGCGCTTTCTGGACGTACCTGTTGGGCTAGTTGGCCCCCAGGGACCCTCAGGATTGAAGAGGATTTAATTCCCCATCTTAAAACGCGCCACGGGGCCTGTTTGCACATATGTCACCAGAAGCCCCGCCCCTCCCTTCACCACTGTGCAAACGCGCCCCGTGGCGCGTTTTAAGTCGGGGATTAACTCCCTTGAATCCTGAGGGTCCCTGGGGTGCAACTAGCCCACCATATACCTCCAAAAGCGCCATAGAGCTGCGTTGCAGAGAGGTGTAAAAGGGGCGTGGCCTCTGTACACCTCTCTGCAAGGCAGCCCCTGGCGCATACTGGAGGTTCCTGGTGGGCTAGTTGGCCGCCAGGGACCCCCAGTATTCAAGGGGAATTCGTTCCCCTCTGCAAACGCGCCAGGGGCGCGTTTGCAGAGTGGTGAAGGAAGGGGCGGGGCCTACGGGCCCGATCGTTTAAAAAAAAAAAATTGTTTCCCCCTGAAGGGGGCTGTGTAGCCCCCTTCCTTTTTCCTATTTTTAGGCCCTGGGGACCCCATCCCCCAGGGCCTTACCCCTTTAGTTAATAATAAAAAAAAAAACGGGAAGGGGCCGCGTGGCCCCCTTCCCTGGGCCTGTATTGGCCCCGGGGACCCCATCCCCGGGGCATGGCCTCTTTTTTTATTTGGAGGGGGCTGCGTGGCCCCCTCCTCAGGCCATTTAAGGCCCCGGGGACCCCATCCCCGGGCCGGCCTTGCACTTTTAAAAAAAAAATCCCATTTTTTTACTTTGGGGAGGGGGCTGCGTGGCCCCCTCCATGGCCACTTATGGCCCCAGGGACCCCATCCCCGGGGCCTGGCCTCTCGTTGGGGACTGTGGGGGGTCCCCAAGCCCCCACAGTCCCGCCGGCTCCCCGTTTCCTACGGGAGCCGGCATTGCTTACACATGGGGAGCTGCTAAGATGCAGCTCCCCATGTGGAAAAGCAATCGGCTTTGGATATTGGAAGAGAGGCAGGTTTCCTGCTCTCTCTTCCAATATCCAAGCTAGTTTGCAATGACAGGACGGGAGCCGCGAGGCTCCCGTCCTGTCATTGCAAACAGCAGTGTCCCGGGGGTAGGCACCCCGGGACACTGCAGGAGCCGGCCCTGGGGGTGGCGGTCCCCAGGGCCATCAAGGGCTCCAGGAGGGGGCCGCGCGGCCCCCTCCCTACATTTTGAAAGCCCCGGGAGGTGGTGGTCCCCGGGGCTTGGGGTCCAAAACGGACCCCCATTTTAATTTTTCTTAGTGCCCCGGGAGGTGGTGGTCCCGGGCGTGTGGGGGCTGGAGCCCCCCACACAGGTTTTTAATTTAAAAAGAAGCCCGGGGAGGTGGTGGTCCCGGGGCTGCGGGAGGGCTCAGAGCCCTCCCGCACCATCTCTACATAAAGCCCCGGGGGTGGTGGTCCCCGGGGCTTGGGGGCCCTTAGAGGCCCCACACATAAAATTAACCCCCCAGCATGCCCCCAGGGGTCCTTGTGGGACCCCTGAGCAAGACCTAGGGGTCAGGGTGTTTCTACCCTGCCCCCTTTGTGCGCTTTGCGCACTTGTTTCTGTCCTCGGTTCTACCGAGGGACAAAATGGCTGCCAACATTTCCTGAATCGGAATGTTGACAGCCAGCTGACAACCAATTAACATGCAGCTCGTGATCGGGAGGGTACGCGGACCCTACTCGGCCACAGATATCACTATCTTTTTACTTTTGATTTTCTCAGCAACTACTGAGACGGATTTACACCATTTAACAAAAGGGTTCTTTCTGAAACAAGAACTACCTCTTTGCCAAATTTGGTGTAATTCCGTTCTGCAGTTCGGGCTGTAGCCGTGTCTAAAGTTTCCTATGGAAAATTGCATGGGGAAAACGCGTTTTGGGACCCCCTTTTTCTCGGCCCCCGCTTGGCGAATCCCCCGAGACTTTCAGGGTAGGAGCAGACCGGAGCGGGCCACAAAGTTTGAAAATTTTGCGAAGATACGTCAACCGGCAAGAGAGTTATTTCAAATAGAATGTCGCGGATTTCCTATGGATAATAGGTTGTAACTATAACTATCTACTGGCGACTGCCAGTAGATAATATATATATATATCCAGTCCTGTGGTTAGAAAAGTAATCCATAAAGTAACTAATTGCATTTAACTAGAAATTCACATTGAGCTCAATGTTGCATTGTGTTTGAAATTGTGTTGCCCATTGCAACAACTGTAACTACTGTACTTAAAACTCTATTGCCTATTTGCAAACTATTTAAACTAAAGTAATTAATTCTGAGAAAGTATATTTTGTAATGTAATGTATAATGTAATTACAATGTAATTTAATAAATAAACTATCTTAAAATAAATAGTTTTAAAAAATGTAGTAAATCAGTATCAAAAAAATAAATATAACAATTAATACATTTAAAAATTGTCATTTACAAAACCTTTGAAATTCACTGAAAAACCATAGGTTTTAGGGGCGTTATAGTTAGAAATTAGCATTTAAAAAACCTTTGAAATTCACTGAAAAACCATAGGTTTCAGGCACGTTATAGTTAGAAATTAGCATTTAAAAAACCTTTGAAATTCACTGAAAAAACCATAGGTTTCAGACACGTTATAGTTAGAAATTAGCATTTAAAAAACCTTTGAAATTCACTGAAAAAACCATAGGTTTTAGGGACAGTTATAGTTAGTTGGACATTTCACTCGTACAAAACCCGTGAAATTCTCCCGTTATAGTTAGTTCAGCTAACTATAACTCGCGCCCAGCAATGCACTGCTGATGACGTCACATATTACATCACTCATGACATGGTCAGTGACATCACTGATGACATCACTGATGACATCTCAAATGACATCACTGATGACATCATCCACGTGATAATCTGATGCACCTCCTCACACCCTAATATAACCTTTGATACACCCACTCTAAATTACAGACTGCCATTCGCAAAACCATAGACACTCCAACACCAATAACTACATACCCACTCACTGATTCTTAGGTCTACACACACACATCTACTCACTCACCCGTACAGTCACTCATACTTATGGTCACTCAGTACAGGACTATCATATGCACTCTTACTCCTATATAGACACTCAAACACCGCCACTCATCCATAGAGGTACTCATACACCTAGTCAGTCATGCAAATAATTAAACACACTGCCATTTACTCACCTGTACAGTTATACACACACCAGCTCACTTAATCATACAAATACTAGCACATTGTTATGCTCTTTTACAATCACTGATACAAGCACACACTCATCCATACAGCCACTATCACACTCACTCTCGCTTATAGCTATTTATATACTCCAACACACATATATACTGCCTTTCACATATGTAGTTAGTCACACATGTACCACTGGGACATACATTCACTCACTAACACACTCTTACACACACTTACCCACCCATACAGTCTATCACAGATGCACTCTTGAAACCATCCACCCAGTGAATCACCCACTCACACATCTATGCACAGAGTTGCACACACCCTCCCACACAAACACTCAGGCACCCATACAGATACTCAGACAACCATTCAATAACTCATATAGACACTCATGTAGCTATTCACAAACACATGCAGCCACTTACACAGCAACAGACAGACGGATACAGACATTCACCCAGTTTAGTCACTAACCCATGCATTCAGTAAGATACATTAAATCACTCACTTATAGAGTCAGTCACGCACCTACTAAATCATCCATACAGACACTTATACACCCACTCATTGTTCAATACGTCTTTTCCTATATATATTAAAAATATTTAAACTTTACAGAAACACAGTCACTGCATGATGTCATCAGTGATATCATTTGAGATGTCATCAGTGATGTCATCAGTGATGTCACTGACCATGTCATGAGTGATGTAATATGTGACGTCCTCAGCAGTGCATTGCGGGGCGCGAGTTATAGTTAGCTGAACTAACTATAACGGGGGAATTTCACGGGTTTTGTACGAGTGAAATGTCCAACTAACTATAACTGTCCCTAAAACCTATGGTTTTTCAGTGAATTTCAAAGGTTTTTAAATGCTAATTTCTAACTATAACGTGTCTGAAACCTATGGTTTTTCAGTGAATATATATATATATAACCTACTGACGGTCACCAGTAGGTAGTTATAGTTATTACCAAAGTTTCCATAAGAAAAGCGCTTTTTGTTTTGCCAAAAACTTTGGCGCCGCTTGATGAATCTTCATGAACTTTTCACAAAACTCCCCTTTTTGGTTCAGCTTCTGTGTTGAAAGTTTCAGGGTGATCCATCAAGCGGGGGACAAGAAAAAAGGGGGTTCTCAAAATGCGTTTTTCCCATGTTATGTTTATGGGGATTTTTCATATTTTGAACATGAGTACAGCCCGAACCGCTGAACGGAATTACAGCAAATTTGGCAGAAAGCTAGATGTTGGTCCAGAAAGCGTGCTTTTTGTGATTTGGTGTAAATCTGTTCAGTAGTTTGGGAGATATTTAAGTTTAAAAATGTAGATATCTGGGAGCCTACTGAAACCCTACTGAAATTTGATTGGCTGTCAACACTTCAACCAGGAAGTGTTGGCAACCATCTTAGGACTCAATTGAACCACGTCCCAAAAATAATGTAAAAAAGAAAAAGAAAAGGGGACAGGGTAGAAACACCCTGACCCCTTAGGCCTCTTGGAGGGTCCCACTGGGAACCCCCAGGGCTAAAAAGAAGCATATTTGTTTCAACAATGGATAGGGACACACAGGCCCCCCCTCCTGGGGCTCATGATTGCCCCGGGGACCATCACCTCCCAAGGGCTTCTTTAAAAAAAATGAAAGTGGGTGAGAACCCTACAGCCTCTCCCACTGCCCCAGGGACCATCACCTCCCCGGGGCTTATAGTTTTATAAATGGGGAGCCTCTTGTACCTTCCCAAGACCCGGGGACTGCCACCTCCCTAAGGCTTCATCTATAAACAAAGTGGGAGGCTGCATGGTCCCCCGCATCCCCGGGGACCTCCACTTCCCCAGGGCTTTCAATTTAAATAATGTGGGGGCATGCAGACCCCCTGCAGCCCCAGGGACTACCACCTCCCCGGGGCTTTAGGCAAAAGTAATGCGGGAGCCACAACCTCCCCAAGACAAATTAAAACAAAGGAGGAGCGCTGCACATTCCCCTCCCATGGTCAATAATGGCCCTGGGGACTGCCACCCCCTAGGGCTGGCTCCTGCAATGTCCCAAGGTACTCGCTTCCAGGACTATGCTGTTTGCTATGGCTTGGTGGGAGCATGACTTCCCCCAAGCAATAGAAAACACCGCTCCGCTTTGTGCAAGCAAGAGCAGAAAAAATCCTCTTGCTTGCACAAAGCGGAGTAGAATTGCTTTTGGAGCGAGGGAGCTGCATATTAGCAGCTCTCTCTCTCCAAAAGCAATGCCGACTCCTGCAGGACACGTGGAGCCGGGGGGGACCACAGGGGTCTTGAGGCTCTCCCCAGCGGTCCCCAACATTTAAAAAGTGGGTGCCCTAGATGTGACGGGCATCCACACTACAGGCTGGCCCCAGTATCAGTGATGCCATCAGTGATGTCAATGACCATGTCATGAGTGATGCAATATGTGAGGTCATTAGCAGTGCATTGCGGGGACACAAGTTATAGTTAGCTCAGCTATCTATAACTGCTGAAGTTCACTGGTTTTTTATGAGTGAAACCCGAGCCTAACTATAACGTCGCTATAACCTTTGTTTTTTCCAGTGAATTTCTAAGTTTTTTATTTCATTTCCTAACTATAACGTCCCTGTAACCTTTGTTTTTTTCAGTGAAAATATAAATAAATAAATAAATATATATATATATATATATATATATATATATATACGTTTCCTCAAGGTCCCCCACTACCACTGCACTCAGGACGGGTGCCTCTGTTTGCAAGGTGGGAACTCCCGTACAACAACAGCAAATTCATTCACAAAATGCGGAGCACTCACGGGGTCTTTCAATATCTTTATTGGCAGCAATTATCTCGGCATGACGCGTTTTAGCGTTTTGCCTTCTTCAAATGCCATCAACTGCCTTCCACAATGTACGTAACATCTGATTGGTTAAAATACCATTCTTTGAGCTTTAAGGATGATCGTAGGTACTTAGTGTAGGCAGACTGAAGATCATCGTCTAGTGCCCTCCACAGCGCATTATTAATTGGGTTTTGCCGGTTAGACCAGATTTTGTACCATGTTTTTATTGTTATGTATCTTCTTTGTACGGGCTGCTGCTGCAACCCAAATTCCAACCTCACCTGGGCCGGTGAGGAGTTGTGGGGTAGAGAGAATACTATCTTGTAAGCCTTTGTTTGTAAGGCATACAGGGTTGCCGCGTCTTTCCCATACTGGATGTCACTTGCATATGCCACTGTGGCCAAGAGTTTAACTTTGGTAGCTGCAAACAGCGGGGTAAATGATGGACCTTTTAGGTTTCTTGCCATTGAGCAGAAGGCAAAAATTAGCCCATTTCCTTTTTTTGTTTGGGTCTCATTATGTTTTCAAAAAGTGAGTCGATTATCCACGAGCAATCCCAAATACTTGTAGCTGCTAACCACTTCCAAGTCTGTATTGCTGATTTTGAATGGCAGATGTTTCTGAGCACGACGACTTATAATCATGGCTTTTGTTTTTGAAGTATTGATTTCCATCAGGTTTCCCTTGGCGAATTGCTCCAGTTCATTGATTGCCCTTTGGAGGCCTGTTCGTGTGTGGCTTAACAGCACTATGTCGTCTGCATAAGATAGATGGGAGATAGGCAAAAAGCCTAGGCGTGGTGGATGTGAATTCACCTCATCTAACTTTGGAGAGAGATCGGCCATAAAGAGATTGAACAGGTGTGGGGCCAGGACACACCCTTGCTTTAATCTGGCATTTGTGTAGATCTTCCTTCCGTCTGCAATTTTGACTTGCATCCAAGAATTCGTATGTAGTTGCAGTATGGCTCTAAGTGTTGTTTCCCACTGCCTTAGTTTATGCCACAGTAGGCCTCTGTTTACTCGATCAAACGCAACTTTGAAGTCTATGAAGCATAGGCATAAGCTCTTTTGTTGCCGTAGACTCTTATCTGCCATTAAACCTAAGGCAAGGAGATTTGTAGTGGTACCAACACCTTTACGAAATCCCGACTGGTTAAGAGGGATTTTGTTATTGGTCTCTGACCAATCTGGCAGATCCGATAGAATCAAAGATGCGTAGTATTTTGCTTCTGAGTCAAGTAAGGCGATCATTCTGTAACTGGCTGGATCAGCTCGGTCTCCTCCTTTATTTACTGTTCTAATTATTGACCCTCTCCAACTCTCCGGCAGGCTATTTGTATTACCCACCTCGTGAAAAAGGCGAGACAGCGGGACTGCCCAAAAGTCGGGGTGCTGTTTATAGATTGCATGTGGTATCCCATTTGGGCCTGGTGCCCCGTCTCGTCTGCCCGCTTGAATAACCTTAGCTGTTTTTTCCGCTGTATATTGGGGTAATTGTAGGTCGACTGCCATCGTGTCATTTGGAGTGCTTCCTAGTACTTTAGGTTTCCTGACCGTTGCTTGTGGTGGCTCCAACTGGAATATTTGACTTGCTACTTCGACTGATGCAACAGGTGTGATCAGATTTGTTAACAATGGTTGAATCAATGAGTTACAGACTTTGGTGAAGAAGTGGTTAGATTTTTCCACGGGTTCAACCCTTTTGTCTGGTGCTATATATAAGGTCGAAGTTATGTGTGTTATCCAAGCTGGCTCAGTTACACAGGTGTTGTTTATCACCTTTGTTGGTCTCGTGAGGCCGTTTACTAGTTCCCAGAAAGCTCTTATGTTTAATCTTTTAGCATTGAATAAGATCCTTGACCACAAGTTGTCTATTTGGGTTTTTTTGTCTTCCCAGATTCGTTTTTTATATTGCCTCTTCAGCTTTTTTATTTGATCTCATGTGCCTTCAGGCACGATAGTACCTCTTGTCCGTTTGATTGTTCTTAGTTCTGTTCTTAGGTTTATTGCTATTTTACTCAGATGTTTGTCCTGGTCGCGTCCAATGGGTCTAAGATGGTTGGTTTGCGGTGATTCCTTCAATAGTGTTGTTAGGAATATGGTCCAAGCTTCTATCAACGAGCCTTCCTGTGCGTCGAGAGTTGCGATCAGTTCCTTTGCCCTCAGGGAGATTTTTGGGAGGGAATTGCTTGTCCATCATAGACGTTTGAAGTTAAGTGTTGTTACTGATCCTAGTTCTAATGACGCTGTCATGTGTCTAGGGAAAGAGGTTGTCAGCACGAGATGTTGACCCGAGTGGTCACTTTCAGTAGTGTATCTGATTGAAAATTCCTTTGTTTGTGCAAGTAGTGGCAGAGTAAGGATTGTGTAATCTATGATGAGTGGGCCTTAGGGCCGTGATAGGTACAGGTCGGGGGTTTGTCTTGTTGAGATCTTCCATTCAGTACTCGCATCCCTCGATGTTCTAGGTCTACCACCAGTTTCTGACCATTTACATCGCGCCGTTTAAGTGTGGGACGATCTTGGGGTTGAACTGCCCATATTGTATTTGCTGCTATTATGTCTTCATCTTCATCCGGTGTGTGTATTAAGTTCGAATTAAAATCACCGGTTACTATTATGTCCCAAGCAGGATGTTCAAACCTTATTTCCGCTATTGCTGTAATCAGATCGTTGAATAGGGTTTATTTAATCTCTCCCTTCTGATGTGCATACACATTAAAAAAATGATGGTGCTTGCCACTTTGTTGGATCCCAGATCCATTTTTATTATTTGCGCATTGTCTGTCGTGGTGGCGTGCATTTGGGTGGAAGCAATGTTTAATGCCGTGGAGATATAGATGGCCAGACCGCCCTGAGGTCTTATGGCTTTTACAAAATGAAGAATGTACCCTGCAACCTGAATTGGGGAGGTCAGCCATGTTTCTTGAAGGGCTATTATATCGTACTTCTTCCAGCGGTCTGGAGGTGAGTTATCCCGCAGTTCTTGCTTTGCGCCTGCTATATTCCATGATAGAAGACTTAATGACGAGCACTGTGGTGCTGGGTTTTTTCTTATGTGTCATACATGTCTTACATCCCTCCTGGTCCTGCCGAATTCTTGGTGATTTTTCTCTTGTAACTTTGGCTTTGGCCCGATCATGCCCTGCTTACCTTTAGCATTTTGTAAGACTGAGTGGACTCGGATTGCGCCTGGGTCATCTGGCTTCGTCTTTTGCTGGTGTAGCAGTGGTGAGGGGTAACATAGTTTTATGGGGACTGAAAGTGTGATACCCCATGCTTCAAACTGAGATGTAGCGGTTAATATTCATGAGGCGATCTCTGGTGTTCCAGGTTGATAGAGTTGTTTCATTTTGGTTATTAACCTCTTGACAGATGAACTCAATAGCTAGCAAATCCGGTGAGGACAAGTGATTAAGCGCTGGTATGTCTCTCATTAGGTTTAGAACATTTCCTCTATTTAGGTAATCTTGCGGTCCCTGTGATGTGTAATGTGGGGTTTGCCTAATCTGATTAGATTGGTTCCTTTGGTGCTCATTGACTCTAGTGTGAGATGAGTGAGACGAGCGAGGAGTGGGATCTTCATGTTGTTGATTCTGATCTTTGCCCTTTGAGCTGGTGTGGCTTAGGTTGACATTTATCAGCATCGTCTCGAGGTGTTCGCTATTTGGTTGGTGACACCTCTGTAACACAACCTCCCGTTCTCCTCTGGATGAGTTGATGTTTTTGTCTAATGATGATAGACCCATTGTCATTTTTTTGTATTTCACTTGTGCTTCCTTTCCCTGCATACTCATTTGATGGCACGGCTTTTCCTGGGCGAGATGAGGAGTATTTATATTTTCCTCAGTTAGATTTACTTTACTCACGGTCGGCCTTTCAGTGTCTTCCGTAGGGTTCGTTGGTTCTTTTAGCGTTATCTCCATCCGGGGCCCTCGGGTCAGGCGCTTCCCATTTGTTTTGGTTAGGTCGTGTGTTCCCATTAGATTTCCTGATGAGGTGTCTAATGAATCCGACGTCATGAGACACTCATTGGAGTTTGTAGAGTCTTCCTTGGATTCTTGATGCGTTACTGACATAATTGAGTTTTGTTTTTTGTTCTTTAAATCAAAGATTGGAAAAAGTCTGGTCACCTGTTTTGCTGCCCTGTTGGTGGGCTGTTGGTTCTGTCTGGCTTTCCTGGCTCGCTTTCTCTGCCTTTTTGTTTGAGGGGGGGCGAATGTTTTAGCTTGATCAATTTGACCGTTTATTTGCTGCTGGACGAAAGGTTGATTTGTGTCCACTACGGGATTGACTGAAGAGGCTAGAAGTGCTCTGATAGCAGGTATGTTTGCTTGATCGAATTCGCCACTTGGTGGTTGCTGAGTTTGGGCTCCATTTATATCAACTGAGGGATTGAATGGAGGAGCTGGAAATTCTCCAGTAGCATTCTTTGCTGAAACTTGCTCTGGTTGCACTGGCGCAGGTTGATTCGAGGCATCTGGGGGAGTTGTAAGTTTACCCCTAAGTGGTATGACACTCGTCGCCATACTATGTCATGCTGGGGTTTTATTAGTACGCTTACCCTCTTGCAGTAAAGTCTTTAGAATTGTTGGAACTTCAGTGAGTTTATCGATTATTGGTCCACAAGCGCAATCAGTTGCTGGCGGCGGGATGGATGTGCTATTGTTCCTTGTTATTAATTCCGTCAATGTATCAAGTTTAGAATTTATGCCTGAGATGTATGCAGCTATAATATTCATCAGATCTATCTGGATGTCAAGTTTGTCTGACTGCATGCTAAAAACACTGATTGAGGTTTGCAGAGTGTTTGTTAGAGCGATGTGTAAGTTTGCCAGCTCTTCCGTTCTTGAATTAGGTTTATCCTCCTGGCCCTTCGACTGGGATGTGAAAGTTGATTCCCTTGGGTTGCTACTGTTTGTTAAACTTTCACTACTGCGTACTCTGATTAATTTACTTTTATGTTCGTCATTTGTTTGGCTTTTATGTGCTCGCTTATTGTCATTGCTACTTGGTCGTTCCGAGGCGCTCGATATTTCAATTACTGTTTGTTGCCGGGTTTCCAGTTGGCTTGTCAGCTGGGTGGTAGTTTGAGTACAGTCAGGGTACTTTGGGAAGGTTTCCATTGCCTGGATTAAGTCTGTATTATTTGTAATTGAGAGTGAATCGAGCCAGGAGTCCTGAATGTTCTCTATGTTGTTATTGGCCTTCTGGGTATTGTCATTCTCTTTTTCCTGTCTTGGGGTGGAGTGGACTACATTGCTGATATGCTCTTGGGCTTAAGTTATTATCCTGTTCTTCCTGGAGCGATTTATTCTTGCATCCACCTGCTTGGTGTCAGTTGCCATCAATGTTGAATTTGTAATGTGCTGTGGATCCCTTGCCGGTACCATTGGGCACTGATCTGCACTGTGGGTTAAGACTTCTTCCAGGGAGGTGCTAAACTTTTCTGGTGTTAACGGTTTATGGAGACCTACTATTTTATCAGTCATGGCATAGATGGCCTCGGTTGCGTCTTTTAGAAAAGTACATTTTCTGCTGGGGTTTTTTAATTCGAAGACTGAAGGTATGGGTAATATCAGTGTTGCGCCGGG
Organism: Calotriton arnoldi; assembly: GCA_963921515.1. Classification (NCBI taxonomy): domain Eukaryota; kingdom Metazoa; phylum Chordata; class Amphibia; order Caudata; family Salamandridae; genus Calotriton; species Calotriton arnoldi. The sequence continues at coordinate 2,542,075 of CAWUFW010000777.1, forward strand.
AGTTTGCGGTGGATTTGATGTACTTGCCCGGGGGTTTGTTTTGCCTTTTGGCATTTGCTTTGGCCTTGGATTTTTTTGTGCCGGTTGCTTCCTAATCTTTTCCGATCTCATGTTGGTGTATTCACGCTGTTTTGTTGGATTGCTCGAGTTGCTGACCAGTGTTTAGTTTCCTTTACGATTTTATTGATATGGTTGACGGTTGCTATTTTGATTGAAATAGACTATCCAAGCAAGTCTTTGAAATTGAGTGTTTCACCTTGGACTTACCAAGACCCGGGTTAGTAGATGTAGTTTCAGCAGGGCGAGAACCATGGGACGGTTGTCAGACCGCTCCCGGCCAGTGGCGAAAGGTAGACCGGCTGAGCCCGGTGCTAGGGCTAAGAAGAAGCTGGGACTAGGCCAGGTAGTGGGTGTGGTGGATTTGTGCCACTTTTCAGCTGATGCCTGAAGCTGTAGCTGAGTCTAGGTTGGCAGTAGCTTGGCTGGACTACACTACACCACCCCACAGCTCACCCACAACTCGCCAGCCCTTTGGACCTGGTCGAAGAGTCAGGGCCGGTCAGGCAGCCAGCTGGTGTTGCTAATTGAGTGGAGAAGCTGAGGAGATGAGTGTCACTGCTTTAGCAATACTTTATGTGGAATTGCTGCGCAATAAGCCTCACTTAGTTTGGGGCTAATCCCAATCTTGTGGACGCAATTTCTTTTCTAGAGGAATCTGGACTGGACTCATCCTTTGTCTCGAGTCTCCACTATGTCTCGCTCCAGTCACTCCAGTCCTGTCCTCGATGCCCCTCCGTGCCTGTGTCTCTTGCAGCGGTCGTTGCAGGGAGCTCTCCCGCAGGGAGATGGCAGAAAAAGAAGAAGAAATAATTGGGGACCATACGGTGTGTCTGCAGGCCTCACCCGATCCTAGTCGAGCCACCTCCGCAGACTGCCGTGTCTCACGCTCAGCAGCCACCTACTAATGGTGGCTGCCCTTGTTTTTGCACTGCGGGAAACGCTTGCTTTTCGCCCGCGGAGATTGACCAGTTGGATGGGCGTTCACGGTTCAGGAAACTCTCCGGTGATGAAAATTGGGAGCTCCGCTGAACACCACTTGCTCCCTCCTCCGCGCTGACCGAACCCTCCCAACGTCACGTTAGCAACCTCAGGTGCAGCCAATCAGAGCACTTGGTCCCACGGGACCATCACTCCCATGGAAACAAGGTAACTGAAGGGGAAAAAGGCCCTAGGCCAATCAGAATGCTCTATTTTTTAATTGTGCTAGCGGGTCTCTTGCGAACACAATTGTACAGATATGCAAATATATTTAAATCTTAATTTCCCAAAAATTGGCAAATTGATTTACACAAAATCACAAACATTGTGCTTTCTGGACCAAGATCTAGTCTCCTGCCAAATATGGTGTAATTCCGTTCAGTTGTTTTGGCTATAGCGCATTTCAAAAATCCCTATAGAATTTACATGGGGATTTTGCGATTTGGCACCCCACCTTTTTCTCGGTCCCCTATTTAATGGGTCACTTCAAAACTTTCTGTTGGGCTTGTCCCACTCAGCAGGTTCATCCCCAAACCATTTGTCTTCACCCCTTCTATTTTTGCTGAATTCGTTTCTGTAGGCCTTAGGACTCTGTACACTTTACCACTGCTAACCAGTGCTAAAGTGCTTGTGCTCACTCCCTAAAACATGGCAACATTGGCTTACACCTGATTGCCATATTTAATTTACCTATAAGTTCCAATCAGAATTTGGAGATATGCAATTGTAAACATTTCAGTGAAAATAGCACCACAAAGCGTCAAATGTGGATATATGGTCGCGCCAGTCCAGGACAAAGTCACAAGTTCAGGCCGACTGCGATGGAGCACAGGCCACCTACAGGGACCTAGTTAGGCCTCCTGAACAAAGTACCTTTAATCCTAGTTTGCGGATCATTGCAAGGATCCATATCGAAGAATCATCGGTTCCAAGATGTGGCAAGGCTGCGGTGCGAGGTCCTGCATCATTGTCGAGGATCCCGTTGACATGGGCTTGTGATGTGAATTCCTTCATCAAGGAAGTGTCCCACAGTGGGGGTGATGCATCGGTTCTGATGATCTGTGAAGCAGAGTCTGGCGTTGTCGTCAAGGCTGCAGTCAACGAGGGATATGAGGGCATGCACTGAAGACGCGTTGTGCAGGTAGGGTTCTGATGAGATGACAGGCTGCGATGCAAGTCTTTGCGGTGGTACCAATCCACACAGCAGCGGCATTGCATTGGTTTCACACTTTGCATGAAGGAACTGAGCAAAAACAAACACTTTTAGAAAGTTTCATGACGATCCATCAAGCAGCGCCAAAGTCATAAGCAAATCTAAAAAGTCATTTCCTACGGGAGCATGATCGTAACTATAATTATACAGAGGTGATGACCGCCACTGGGTAATATATATATAACCACAAAAATGTGTGGTAAAGGTCCACAATGCAATGCAACACATTGTCTTACATGTGTGGTAAAGGAATGCTTGCTAATGGCATGTGTTGTAATGTATGATATTCCTTTTATATCTTTACCACACTTACTCCCTCCCAGAAGTTCGATGGTCAATGAAAAACCAAATTATCAAAAAAACATCTAAAAAAGAACTTACTGCCACTCCCACAGGGACACTCTTGTAGCCCATTCACTCATCAGAGGTTGTCCGAGCAGCTCTTCAAATCAAATCAGTACCTCAGTGTACCATCAAATTTACAGAGCACACAACCATCCCAACACATTAACCATCTCTATGAAGACAACATCACCCCGGGGGGTTAAACTCTCAAATTGGGGCTTATCAACTCCCACTTGGTCATGAAAGACATTATTTTTAAACGTGAGTGGGATTGCCACATATTAGTAACGCCCAAAACATGGTTTGATGATGAATCATGTACACTGTAATGACTTCACTCCTCATATTTAAAACTATCCCTAACTGTCCATAAAAACAGAGAGGCCAGCAAACGGGCTGTGATGCCTTTATTTACTGTGCAAAGCTAACTTGCATAGAAAAATACATCTCCATGTACTCATTCAAATTTGTGGTCACACGATACACAATTCACTCATTACTACTCCAGTTATATAACAGCAAGACGACTATTGAACATGGGTGAAATATATAAGCTTGCCTCATACCTGCAAACATTTAAACCAAGAATTCTGTTAATTAGGGATGCCATACCTGCAACAGAGCTGATTAGAATATGATTGTGCCAAAGTTCATATTTGTTTTCAGTAATGCAATGCATAGAACAAGACATGTTTGGCGTGATACATAGCATTGATAATACCAATTTCTGATGATTTTCTGACAGAGACTTATAGCAGCAGTTTCCTCTTCCAATGAATATTCCCCAGGCGTCAGACTGGATGCAGAAACTTTCCCATAGTACATCTGTTCGCCAGAAGATGGCTCCTAGTAGCTCCACACTGACACTGTTCTGTTCCGGAAATTACATGCAGGGCCTATATGGGCATCACTTATGTGCGCTGTCGTCAGTTGTTTTCAAGACTGTCTGTGCCCCCAGGCACGGAGACCCAAAAGCAATTAGGTAGACAGTGTGCAGATTCCTATACTTAGAATCTTATTAAAGGTAGAGTCCAAATACAAAACGTGGAGGATGGGAGTGGCATTGAGGAATCTGCAGCTAGATAGTCTTTGCCTGAAAGAGCGTTACCAAAGGAAAGTAACTTTTTCTTCTGATAGAGACTTCTAGTTGCAGATTTCTCACCTTTCAGACAGATACCATAGTAGTACGTAATGGTAGGAGGGCTGTGGATGGACTCAAATCAAAAAGTCATGCAGGATTGAGTGGGCAAGATACACTTATCGGCAGACTTAGCTGTCCAGACAATAGTGCTTTGTGAATGTATGGAGGGATGCCCACGCCTTTCATATGTCTAGGCCAGGGCCTCTGTGTGCCAATGCAGTGGTAGCATCTTCGTTAGTACATAGCAGACCTTAATGTAGAGCATGATCAAGGATGAGATGGTACACTTCTGCACAAGCTTTTTTCCCTCCGGTGAACCCCACAAAGAGCTGATCGTCCACGCAGTGGTCTTTTGTGCAATGGAAAAGCTGAGTGCTCTGTTAGGGTCCAAGCAATGGAGCCTCTCCTCCTCCTTAGAGGGATGATATAAAGTACATAGGCACTGTGATGGTTTGGCCAACATAGCATCACAACTCTCTGGAGAAAAGATGCCTAGTACGCAGAGCCAGCTTATCAGGGAAAAAGGTGGTTATGATGGATGAACACACAGAGCCGAGAGCTCACTACCATGCCGTGCTGAGGTGATGGCAACAAGGAACACAGTTTTGATGGTAAAGAGCCATCAAAGGACAACTGAGGAGTGTCTATAATGGGGTATACATCAGATGAGTAACAACAACTTTGAGATACCATTGGGGCATCACAAAGGAAAAGGGAGAAACACATGTTGCAGCCATTTAAAAAATGGCTCACAATAGGTGATTTAATAAGAGGGCTGATCAGGCAACCAAGAAGGCCAAGAGGGCCCAAAGATCAGCTTTATCTGTGCCCAGAGCAAGGCCTTGCCGAGCAACAGTCAGAACAAATAGTGCAATCTTCGACAGCTTGACCTGTAAGGAGTCAATCTGGAGAGTGCCGGACAAACCACAAATTTGTCCCAATGACAGCCATATACAGTTTTTGTTGAAGGAGGTCTGGCAGCCAAGGTGGCATCAACCACCTCTGGAGGAAGGTTGAAGGTGGTCAGCTGTCACAGCTCAATCTCCTCGAATGAAGAAGGAGGTTGCAAAGGCTTGGGTGGAGAACCCAACCGTTCTGCTGTGACAGAAGGTCCTCCTGGAGGGAGAGCCTGATCGGAAAACACATGCTCAAGCCCAGGAGTTCTGGATGCCATATTTTCCATGCCCTGTCTGGAGCCACGAGGATGACTTGTGCTCAGTCTGTCCTGATCTTCTTGAGAACTTGGAGCAGTAGTGGGGCAAGGCATCTTGAAGCCCCGATCTCCACTCGAGGTACAATGTGTCTCTGAGCAAGAGATGCCTTGGAAACTCCAACCCACAAAAGTGCTGGCATTGTACATTCTCAGCAATAGCGAATAGGTAGAGCCAACATTTTCCCCTTTCACAGATATAGCTGCCATTCGTGATCTGCTAGACACAGACACTGAGCTCATCCAACCTGGCATTCAATGATCCTGCCAGGTGGTTAACCACCAGGAAAGTTTCTTGGTGCTCCCGCCAATTCCAGAGGCACAAGGCCTCCTCGCATGGAGTCCATGACCCCCTCCATCTTCTTTGTTGCAGTACCACATGGCGGTGGTGCTGTCTGCGAGCACTTGTACCAGCTTCCCTTTGATGGTTGGAAGGAAGGCTTTCAGAGCCAATCTGATGGCCTCATCAACAGAAGTATGATATGGAGCCGGGACTTCGCCAGAGATGAGAGGCCTCTAATCTCCACCTCTCCTAGATGGCCGGACCCACCAGAAACTATGCATCAGCACCACTGTCAGCTCTGGGTGGGGAAGGGAGAGGAGTCTGTGACTGAACCTGTAGTGGTCCAGTAGCCACCACTGCAGATTCTCCACATTCTTCTTCAACATCTGAATGTGATCGAAAAGAGATCCCCTTGATGTTGGGCCCACTGGGACTTCAGATCCCACTGCAGAGTCTGTATATGCCACCTGGCATGCTCGACCAGCAGGATGCAGGAGGCTATCATTCCCATTAGCCTCAGAGTTCACTTCACTGAAATCCAGGGCAGAGGTTGAAAGATCAGGATCATAGACTGAATGTCCAGGACTCCCTTCCCTGGAGGATTGAGAGGAAAATGAGTCAGGTGTGACTTCAGCACATTTATACTGATCCCCAAAGATGACAGGAGGTTCATCGTAGTCTGTAGGTGGTTGATGACTGCCTGGGGGCGAGCCAACCTTCAACAGCCAGTCATTGAAGTAGGAAAAAATGGCACCCCAAGCTCGGTCTGCTGCAACCACCGCCATCACTTTTGTGAACAATTGTGGGGTGCTGGTGAGTCCAAATGGGAGCACAACATACTGGAAATGCTCCTATCTCACCATAAACCACACGTTACACTGATGGGCCGGCAGGACGGGAATATGGAAATAGGTATCACAATCAATTCTCCAGGGTCTAGGGTGGACAAGACCTGGTCGAAGGTGAGCATCTTGAATTTCTTCTTCCGGAGTAAGATATTGAAAAGGCGCATATCTAAAAGGGGCCGAAAACCGCCATCCTTCTTGGGCAGCAGATAGTAGCTGGAATAAAATCCACACCCAGTGTATGGCGCTGGGTCCCTCTCTATAGCCTCTTGCCCAAAAGGATGTTGAGTGAAACTGAAGCAAAAGCAGGGTAACTTTCATATGTTTATTGAGGCACAGTGCAAGGAGCCCATGGCAGGTCCACTCTCTTTGCAAACACCTGTGCCACTGGTGATAGGTAGAACAAGCGTTCTCAAGAGAACTTGGTCCGGAACTTGGAACATATACAAACAAAAACACAACTCGTGAATACACCCAACTGATACAGGCTTGTGAACATGCCCATACAAATGTAAACATACCTTGTAGCAAATACAGTACATCATCTTCCCCCCTTACATATGAAACAAAAAGAAATTGCAAGGATGAAGTTAATGAACATAGAAGTCTTTGGATTGTGTTGGCATTGAAACATTTCTGGCAGTTCTAGTGGTAACTGGTTGTTCAACAGCAACATTGGGGTTTTGACTTGGAGATTGCAAGTTGTCTACAATATTACCTGCCAGACTAAGGTTGCAAGTGGAGGGCACAGTACCCTGCAATGTTGTATTGGATAAAGACAAAGATGCAGGTAGTTGTGCATTCTGTGAATTGTACCACCATGAACTATCGAGGTCCTAATTATAATCAGATAACCCCTGACGACCTGATTTAATAACCAATATTGTTTTTGCGTGTTCTGGTGATAGTTTCACTAAACATTTCCTACTCTACCACCACTTGACAGATATTAAGGCAGCGCCTTTAGATAATTTCACAATTTGTCTAGGATCCATGAATTTTGACTCACCTTTCTTGACTTTCTTGGGTTCTTTATAAGCACCCAATCACCAATGGATAAATCAAGAATCTTCACATGATGTTTTTTGTCAAATATTTTTTGACATTAGCTTGACATTTTTGTACATTAACAGCAACTTTTTCTGTGGGTGCTTGTTCAGCATTAGAGAAATTTTTATTGAGATTGAAATCCAATTGGGGCAAACTGTTGATCTGGGAAATCTCCTGTGTAAGAGTGTGATAGGGGACACACTGGTGGTGCTATATGGCATGGTCAAATATGTCCACATTTTCTAAGAAACCTTTTGACATCAGTTCCTGTATCTAAAGCTGCCTGTACGCCTTCTTTGATACATTTATTCATTCACTCCACTAAACCATTTGAAGTGGGAGAATATAATGCAACTTCGATGTTCAGAATCTGGTGGGAATCAATATATTTCCTCATTAGTGTAGAACTTAAGTGTGTGCCATTATCAATAACAATCTCCTTTGGTGCCCCTTCGATCTCAAACACTTTTGTTAAAACTTTGATGACAGTGCCTGAATTAGGTACACGAGTAAAATCGAAATAGATCCATTTTGAATAACAATCCACCGGAACTAAAATGTATTTTGGTTCTGCAGGTAGTAGGTCGAACAGGCCAGCAAAGTCTAGGGCTACCTTATACCATGCATCCTTGGGTAGAGGTTCTACATGTAGTGGTGCTTCATGTGTCAGCCAGTGCTTGTCAGAAAGCAAGCATGTGCTGAAATTGTCTATACATTTTGTCACTTGAGACTTCGTAGAAGGCCACCAATAAAACTGCTTGAGATTTTTACATGTGGCATTTATACCTAATTAACCCGCATGAGCTTCCTTGATCAACACCTCTCTTACAGAGGTTGGAGGGACACACAAATCATGAAGTAACAGAACACACTTCTGAATGGAATTCTCACTTGCAACTTGGACAAAAAGTCTAAGAGCAGTTTCTACATTCCGTTCTTTTGGCCAACTTTTCTTCATAAGGTTAAAAATGCTTTGAAGCGCAGTATCATCTGTAGAAGCTGCTAACCAACGTCCAGATGTGAGAGCCCCTTTGTCACCTAACACATCATCTACAAGAGCTATAACACACTCAACAGCATCATTTATCATATCGGAAGGAATCAATTGACAGGCATTCTGAAAGGGCAAGTATATATTTCACAGTAAAGTTGTACTCTTGAATTCTAGAAAATAACCTGACTAATCTTGAAGATGCTTTTCCAGTACCATTACCATTTAACATGTATATTAAGTGTTTGTGATCTATGAACAGATCAAAACGTGTGTCCCATAAGACATTTTTGAATTTTTCTACTGCCCAGCAACAAGCCAGAACCTCACGTTCATTAGTGCTGTAACTACTTTCTGACTTCTTCAAAGTGCAGGAGGCGAAGGCAATCGTGTTTTTTTGCACCTGACATCTGAGATAAGATGGTTCCTAAGCCTACTTTTTGTTTAAATCATTTTTATTAACATTTTTCTTTTGCACATCGGTAGGGAAGCATACATTCAGCTCAGTGCTCATATAGCGGGTATGAAAGAAGAGAAAATGAGATCGCCAGTAGCATGATGTACAGAAACCAACAGTATCAGGAAACAGGGATGAAAGACATGATGAGCACACCAGACCGGGAGGCAATATCCCAACAAAGGCAGAACAGTGCTGTCAAAGTCCATAGCATTGGGTAGCATGGGAGTAGCGCAGCTATGGTGCAGTTCAAACTTAACCAGGGACATAGGGTACAACAAAATGAGGACAACATAAGTGAAGGAAGGGTAAGGGAGAGTCGCTTCAAGACCTGTTGCTGCATCCAGTGTAGTTGGGGGGGCCAGGGGGCCACTAGGAGCCGGGGGCAGTGGGGCACCGAGGCAGAGGGGCGAACTCAGTGCAGGCGTTGGTTTCAGTCCGCAATCACGTCAGAGGGAGATATACCCTGATGGTTCCTAAGCCTACTTGGCTAGCATTGACCATCTGCACACATTTCCTACCTGCTACTAAAGGCGCTAAAGCAGGTGCTGCCACTATGAGATGTTTTATCTTTTTAAATGCATCATTGACATCATCAGACGAAATATACTTTTCACCCTTTTTGAGTAGATTGCACAGGGCTTGAACAATAAGTGAATATTCCTGAACAAAGTGAGAGTAATATTCACTTAAGCCCAAGAAATTGCAAAGGGTATTTTTGACTCTTAGGGCATTCACATTCTGAATGTCTTGAATCAATGAATACTTTGGACAGTTACCTTTAGGTCTAATGGTATGACCCAAGTAGTTGATTTCCTGAGACCAAAATGTACATATATCACATTGCAGGGTGATACCATACTCTCTGAGCACTGTAAGCACAACTTTGTGTCCCTGGATACATTTAGCAAAAATCAAGACATCATCCTGGAATGCTTCAACATCAGCAATGTCTGCCAGAATACTGTCCATTAGTTTCTGAAAAACACTAGCAGCAGATGCCAGCCCAAAAGGAAACATGCAATACTTGTAAGCCCCAAAAGGTATAATGAATGTGGATAGATCTTGTAATTCTGACTCAAGGGGAACCTGATGGTAAGCACAGCGAGGGTCAAGTATGAAAAAATATTTTGCTTGACCCAGGTTTGCTAACAGTTCTTGAATATTGGGAAGGGGATGACAGTTCACCAGTATGTTTTTGTTAAGTGTGCCAAGATCTGCACAAAGACGAATTTCACCAGTTTTTTTGCATACAATTACTCCTGGACTGACCCATTCAACTGACTCTGTGGGTTCAATGATGGTTTCTGTAACTAAATTGTCTAAGAATTTCTTGAGTTCATCCCTGATGTTGAGTGGAACAAGTCTCACCTTGTGGACAATTGGTATGGCATCCTTTTTTAGTTTGATTTTGTAAACGCACTTAATGATAAGTCCAATTTTCTCATTGAAAACGTCTTGAAACTTATCAATACTGATTGACACAGTTTCAGAGTTGACACCCTCAACTAAAGAAATGGTAAACTCTGCAACAACAACAGGAGGATCTGCACCAGGGATTAGCATAAGACCCAATTTGGGAAGATCCTACCACCCCACAATGTTTCTGCCTTTCCTAGCAACATACATTTAGTTGTGGCTTGCCTACCTAAGAACATAACAGTGTCTACAAAATACCTAAGCATATCAATATCCTGATCACCATATGCTTTGGGATCTACATGGGGTTTATTGAGGGAAAGCTCTGTACCCCACTATTTGTAAAATCAAGGTTCAGAAATGATGGTTGTATGGGCACTGGAGTCAGCCATCATGTTTAATGTGAGTACTGAACCCGAAGTGACCTCTCACAAGGGATTTTTGATTTTTGTAGTAAAATCAGTACCTACGTCCAATGTATATACTAGATAAGACAAATCTACATCACAGTCTTCCTGACCAAGATCAACACTACTAACTTTGATTAGTGTTTTACCACTTTTGCAGACATTATGAAAATGTCCTACTTTTTTGCATTTGTTGCAGCGTTTCCCTTGTGCTGGGCAGTTGGGATTATTACTGAGGTGTTTTTTGTCCCACATCTGAAGCAAACAGTATTATTCTATGTTGTCCATTTTTGAACACTTTCTCCCAAATGGAAATTGCATCAATAGTGTCCAAATCATTAATAACCACCTTAACAGAAGATGAAATAGCTCCCAATGATGTTCTGCTCTTGAGAAATGACTTGCAAGAATGGAGCTGTTCAATGCCTTTGGCAATATGTATGACCTCAGATAGAGATGGGTCCCTGCAACTCAACAGCCTTTCTTCGATTTTCCTGGAATAACAGCTGTAAACAAATTGATCACAGATATACGTGTCGAAAGAAGCTCCAAAATTGCATGTAGGGGCTAGCCCTTGTAAATCAGAAATAAATTCCTCTACACTTTCATCCAAATTTTGTTTTCTTTAAAGAAATTGAAACATTCTAAAAGTACACTTGGTGCCTCCAAGAATTTTTTGGTAAGTCTTGCAACTGCCTCAGCATATTGATTTCAGTCCCCAGATTGACAAGGTGGAGCATTGACACTAGGTAAATTGCCAAATATTTGCTGGCCTTCAAGCCCAAGTTGTCCAAACAATAAATCTGCCTTCCTTTTTGGTTCGAAATTTTCCGCATCTGATGCAACCAAGTAATTTTCAAAATGCAAAACCATGACTTCCAAGGAATGTCGGGTTCTTCTGGATGTTGCAAAAATGGTGCAATTTGGATCAAAGAATTGAAGGCCATATTAAGAATGTTGAAAGTATTGATGATGGTACAGTACCTGTAGATAGTTGAAGTATGGAAAACAATCAAAGTACCTCAGTGATTTATTGCTGCCTCGGTTGTTGTAATTTGGTCCAAATAATATTATATGGTTGCCATTGAGTCTAATGGGCTGAAAAACCCAATGCGGCTGTCAGGAAGTTATTGACGAGCTGTTAAGCCCGATCTTAGATGGCCACTGTACGTATGTCATGCACGTAATGATGTTACATGTTCGCAGCACCACTGTTTATTTTATGCAAGGAGCATGTGCATGGTATGTCACGCACCAATGGCACCTCTGTATGGGTAGCTCACAGGCCGAGAGTGCTCTTGCAGGGTTAACACTTCAGCCAAAGTGTCAGCACTTGCATCAGCAGTGCAATAAATGAGAGTACCACGAAGGTGGGGCTAGTAAGACAGGGCAAAGGCAGGCTGCAGGTCAATACAAGATGATCTGGATGTGGCATTGCAGAATGTGGCTACCAGAAATAGTTTTCTTCTTTCTTGCACCAATGTGCTGAGTGAAACTGAGGTGAAAGCAAGGTAATATTTATATGTTTATTGAGGCACAGTGTAAGAAGCCCATGGCTGGTACTCTCTCTGCGCAAACGCCGGTTGCCACTGATGATAAGTCAAACAGGTGTTCTCAAGAGGACTCTGTCCAGAATATGGAACACATACAAACAAAAACACAACTCGTGAATACACACAACTGATACAGGCTCATGAACATGTACATGCAAATGTAAACATACCTTGTGGCAAATACGGTACAAAGGGCTTGCACTTCCTGTCATAAGATGGAGACATGGTCCTCCATCAGTCACTGGTTAGATGGCAGAATGTGTGACAGGGATGGAAGGAAGGGCATGGTGCAACCTTTGCAGACAATTTGAAGGATCCACCTGCCCGATGTGATTGCTTGTCATCCTGCACAGAATTGGTGGATTCTGTCTCACACCAGGTGGCTGTGACTCTGCGAGGGTACAGTAAAGAGGTTTGCACGTGGGACTGCGGGTGGGGGAGTGGTGGACAGGGAGGCACACTGACCTTGGCCATGGGGGCAGTCAGCACCCCAGCCTCTCCTGCAAAACTGCTGGGTTCCCTGCTATGGTGGGATAGGCTGATGGTATGGAATGCCGTGACTGAGCCCACATGAGGACCGGTGGAACTGCTGCGACTGGGTAGAGAAGCCAAGAGAGTGAATGGTAGCCATAAACTTCTTGAAGCACTCAAGGGCAGTGTCAGCCTTGTCCCCAAACAAGCGAGTCCCATCATACAGCATGTCCATAGGGTGAGGACTTGATATCGCCCGAGAACCCAGTGGATCAAAGCCATGCATGGCGGCAAATGGTGACACTTGTACCTATGGTCTGCCCCACACAGTCAGTGGAGTCCAAGCCACAACGAATTTTGAACTTGGCCACATCACGACTTTTCTGAATTGCCTTTGAGACGACAGGACGAAGGTCTTCCGGAACTCCGGGGAGGACTTGTGCCACCAAATCACAAAGGGTGTGGATGTAGCAGCCTTGCAGCCAGGAGGCATCAATTGATATGAGGGCCAGGCTGCCTGAGGAGAATAACCTCTTCCCAAACGTCTCCACTCTCTTAGAGTCCCTATCAGGTGGAGTGGTCGAGAAATTGTTGGGGTTAGTCTGGCAGTAAGCGCTTTCACCACAAGACTCTCTGCAGAGGGGGTACTGGGACAACATGACTGGGTCGCCAGAAGCAGGACTTGTTCAGTTGCTGCATGTGGCCCATTCCCTGGCTTGCATTTTTAAATCACATTTAAAAAAGTATGCTGACAAAAACCAAATCTACATCAGCTATGAAAAAGAGAGCTAATCTAACATCACAAATTGTCTTTACTCCATCCCACATTGTATGAGAGAAAATGTTCCCTTTTTTTGGAGCTAAAACTCATATTGTTGCCCTAAGAGGGCTTGATCTTGTCTCTTTTCCATGTAACTGGCTGTGGTTCACTCCTTTCATCTATCAAAAAGTTACAAATCTGAGAGTATGCTTCTATTTGAATCTGGCACTTGCCTTTAAAGTCGATAATGTGGTTCAGGGTGTCCAAAGCAACACACCCATTTTCATAAAATTGCCCTGCAATTATGTTATTGGATTGAGCTAAAAGTATTTGTGCATTATATTTTTATAGTTATGGCTCAGCTGCATTTTCAGATATAAAACCAGTTTTTGGATTTTCATATAAATTCTGACCCCATGGATGAATTTGTATGAAATTTGCCAGTCCATTACCTTGATCAGCTAAATGCTTGCATCCCAAACTTTGTGAAGGTCCATGCAGACGAAAAACATATGGGGAGTGATAAAAGAAGTGTTTTTCCATTTTGTTTCCCCAGAGGAAATTTTGCTCATGCATACAGCCTGAACCGCTGAACAGATTCAAACCAAACTTGGCTTAAAATTGGAACTTTATCCAGGAAGCGTAATTCATTGCTGTAAATCTGTTCAGTAGTTTTTGAGTTGTAAGCATTTTAAAAAGTTTGCAAGCAGGTTTACTTAACACTTTTGTATATCTTTACTGTTTGAAATTGTGTGACTCATGACTACATCCAATCAAATTATGAATTTATTTAGAAACATTATTGGTTCTGAATTTTTTTTGCCCAGTTTTAATCTTGCAAGTAAGATCCAACTTGCGAGATTTGCACAGCCGTAAGGGCTACCTTCAGAGGTTTCCGACCCTAAGAGGGTGCAGGGGGAACACAGAGGCTTGGAAAACATAATTACCATACCAGGAAAAAATTCAGGAAAAGTGCATAACTCATGAGTTAAAGGGAGATTGGGATCATGAGAACAGACATTTTAATTAGTGGATTAGTCAGCCATTTTGTCAAAAATCACGACTTACAAATGACTTGAGCATTTCACAAAGGGTTAAAAAAAAAAGACAACGTGTAAGACAGAGGAAAAAAGGATGTGTGGAGTTGAGCTGGGCTCATGGCAGGGATTTGGGCAGAGGGCTGACCGCAGTCCAGGCCCTATGCTCAACCTCTGCTGTGGAAAAGGCTGATAGTATGGAGCTGAGTCCAGGGCCTGGCGAGCCTAATACCCACTTCAGTTTTTCCCTATGGAGATTGGTTGAGAGTTAGAAATTAGTCAGAACTCTTGATTTACAGTGCCAAAGGTAATGAGTAGGAGATTGGCTGATAGCAGGGGGTAGGGTGCATGGTCTGCCCACATGCCTGTTCTTTCTTCCAACCAATGCTGCATGTGGTCAAAGACTGTGTGCAGCTAGCATTGACTGATAGCTAGGATAAGGTGCAGGGAATTAAGTACATCATATATAAAATGAAATTCGCTGAAGAAAAAAACACAGGGAAAAACTGAGTTATTGTTCCAGCTAAAACATGACAAACAACTAAAATTTGCCAGTTATGGCTCCCAAAGTCGCACAAACCACAGCATAGCTTTCACCAACCACCATGCTCAAAGCACCAATTTGGAAAAGGTACAGAAACACAGAAAGAAGTAAACATAAGAACAACATGGTGGGTGACACTAGTTATGGCAGTGTGTAATGTGCGTTAGGGATCATAACTGATGAATTTCAGTTGTTTTGAATTGATGGGCTACCTAACTAATTTGGGGATGCATACATCTGATTTTAAAAAGAAGACTGGTGGAAAAACTGCACTGTAGATGGAAAGCTGCTTTTGATCTGCTAGTATCTGGTTGGCAGCAATATGACTGGAGTGCAGAATCCCTAGAGAGTGAATTTCTTTTTTTCTCTGGGGACTACTTGCATGTGCTTGTGGGACATCGGGATAAGGGTGTTTGGGCACAAATAGAGCCACTCCATGCTATGGCCTCACTGCTAGTGATGTGATGGTATATAGGTATCTATGAGTTGTCTGGTTTCAGAGTTTTTGGCCAAAGAGCTCTAAGCTATTCTGCACTTAGTCCTAATAGAATTAAGGGTTAAGGTATCCCTTAGGCTTTATAGCAGGGAAATTCCTCTTCTGGGGTGCCTGAGGACTTTGAGCCTTATGTAACATTACATAAAATTATGAATAGGGAAAAGTGAAAGATAATAAATCACTATTACAGAGCCACAAATCCATATTTACTATATGATGCCAGTACTAATTCCAGGCTCTAAAAGGGTTCAAAATTGTAAATTACTGAATTACAAACTGGAATTGTCCACATCACAAATCGTGGATGTTGCAGTGCCAACAATTTCTGACATTGTAATCAGGAAGTACAACACCAGATGCACACATAAATATCTCTTAGGCAACAACAAAAAAATCTGACTCAGATTACAGGAAAGGGTCAAAGCAGTGGGTGACACACATCGCACCATTGAACAAATCTGTAACTGCTGGCCTAGAGTCTGGTCATACATCGGAGAGACCTGAGGGAGAATCTACCAGTGGGGCAATTTTTCAGACTCTGGCAAAACTGTACTGACAGAACCATCTTCAATAAAGAAGCGGACCTCCTGATGGAAAAACTACACTGTAGAGGATACCCAGAAAGAGTAGTAAAAAGCCAAAAAAGAGCTGTCAACACGAATTGGGACAACCTATTAGAAAAGGTGGAAAAACCTACTATGAACAAACCGGTATGTGTCACTACCTTTAACACTGCCTCACACCATATTAAGCAGCTAATACTAAAAAACTGGCACATACTAAACTCAAATTGACTAAATGTGGAAAAGCCCTTGTTCTCTTTTTTAAAAGGAGTGCCAATCTGAGAGATATCTTAGTACACACCAGACCCAGCATTAGCAGACACACGAGCTCAGCTTTACCTCCCCTCAACGGACACACGAGATGTGGCTTGTGCGATGTGTGTCAACTCATAAAGAACACCAAAACGGTTGATGTAGGTCTAACATACCCATGGGAGCAAAGGACACATACTAATTGTAACTTTGAGTAAGTCATTTACCTCATCACGTGCCCCTGTAGTAAACAATATATTGGCATGACCACTAGAAAAGTAAAAACACGTATAATGGAACACAGGAGCACCATTAGGTGTCAGAAGTCTAACACAAAACTGACAGCACACTACTTGGAAAAACACCACACAGTGAACGACTTAGCATGGACGGTGGTGGTTCTAACACAGGCGACAAAAAAAGATCACTCCTGATAAAGGAACAAAAATGAGTATACAGACTTTAAAGGCAACTCTTTGGGTTGAATGATAATATTCCTTGGAACACTCATATCACACCTGAGTCTTTTGCTTTTATATTGCTTTTATAATGTATTTGTATTTGTACTTGCGTCTATTCAGCAGCACAATATATGGCATCTATTCACAGACATGGGGGGCCTGCACAGCATATACTGTAGCTGCACAAATTTGGCACAGGGCAGGCATTTCCAAACAACATGATAACCACTAGTGGTGTGCCCATATGATTTTTACATGAATATGCCTTACTAGAAAACCGTTTTCTGCCCCAATACTGCAGTGCACATAATGATAAGAAATCATCTTTGTTTTCGTTTTTCACCGCTTACCCAGAGAAAATGGGAACAAATAAAGCTATTTCACCAACAGAGTAGAAAAAAGTGCCGAGCGCCGTTGCCCGGGGCAACATGCTGACACCAGTACGTGTCACGGTCACGTGCACTCGGCCGCATCACGCCGAGCTCCTCACGTGATGGGAAGCATTACTGCTATGAAAGGCAGTCCGGTTCAGCTCTGGGCTACCTTCACGGGGCACTCATCTTGATAAAGTAAGGAGTAGGGGGAGGGGGGCAGGACCACGGAACGAACCACGCGCCTTGGTCCTTTTGCTCAATTAACTCGGACGGCAATGCCACGCAATAACTGCACCATAACAGCAGGTGAGTTTTTCGGCTCACATATCATGGGGCACAACGTAAAAACCCACATTAGAGGTAATGTAGGGATATGGCGAACGTAACATGCAATAACTACGGGGGCATTATTGTGTGATCAGCTGCTACATGACATCATGATCCCTTCCTGATATGAGGATCTTGAGAGTCTCAATATGCAACCTGATCGACATCCACCATTGGGGTTCTTTTGACCATTTCGATATCAAGTGCTACTATCTAATCATCTGCGTCCATGTTTTTATTTGTTTTCCCCAGAGTCCGACTACAGGGGGTCTCTCCTAATTTCCCGCCAGTTTTAGCATATTTCAGATGAAACTCAGTGAGTTGGGCTTTCCGCTGCGTAGTGTGAATGAGCATAGCTAGAGTATGTTGGACTCCTGTCCAGCGACATACGTTTACCTGCATATATTTAGTGGTGATTTACCCAAGGAATGGAAGATATGTCCTATTGCGGACATGTGTACATTGTGTAGGACCAATTATGGTCATTCATGAAGCATAAGATGGTGCATGCATGCCTCTAGAGATGTAAGCTATTAGATGGTACTGTGTGTGTCTGAGTAAGAACCCATGGCAGTCACCCCAGCACGAATAATTATTCTCTTTGTATTACCCCCTATAGAGCATTGAGTGTGTGCTACGTAGGGATACCCTCCCTGTGGAAACAACAGGTCCCCAGGGGCACCCAATCCTGGTATTGAGGGCATAACACTATTGGGATCGGAAAGGTCCTGAGGAATGCCGGTGTGACCCAACACTGTGGGCACCACTAACACGGCAGAAACATGTTGACGATTTGGCAGTAAAGAGGGGTGAAGGAACTCTTAATTCTTTCCTGTCACCACCATCCTTCACGTTTTTAGACCTGGCCGGGGGTCCAGGAATAACTTTTTGAGCAGCAACTGCTCCGAGCTAGTTTTAACCTTCACTGCACTTCTCTTTCGGTGATCTCAATATACATTGGCAAGAAATATATGTATATTTTACATGTTTGTATTGTCTTCCCCTCCCTTTTGCTCCACCCCAGGCGTCGGTCTATGCAGGGGTTTATTGAAGCAAGCCCAATGATGAAGCATGTCACAATCTTGTGAGTGAGGGCAGTATTTTTACACTTAACACGTGCCACCGCTTTTACCCCCACTCTCTACTCCTCCGTGTGTGTAACATTATTTGAAAGGCCCTGGAGGAAAATCAAAGGCTGTGCTGTTGTTTTGTAGACTACAGGACAGTCTTCGATTCTGTGGATAGGGATATCCTGTGTGGGAAACTTGTTGCCTGGGAGCTCCCGTTAAACCTCCTTAGTGTACTTCAATCCTTGCACTCTGGTAATTGGGCTCAGGTGGAGTTAGATAAGTCAGGTCGATTATCTCAACGAATCCCAATTGACAATGGCCTGTGGCAGGGTGCGTTTTAGCACCCCTGCTTTTTAGCCTATTTTTGTCCAACCTTCCCACCTTTATTTCTCAATCTAAGGGGCTCATTACGATGGCGGAAGGACCGCCACCGCCGGGCCAGCGGTGGCGGTCCTTCCGCCATCACACAGGAAATTCCCACCGCCGAATTAGGATGGCGGTGGGAATCCCAATGTGTCCACAGCAGACGGAAAGTCCGTCCACCACGGTTCCGCAAGGCAGTCCTTTTCCGCCCGCCTTGCGGAACCAGGACACAGGGCAGCATTGCGGCGGTGCCTTGCAGGCACCGCCGTAGGGATTACGAAATCCCTTTCCACCTGTCTTTTCGCGGCGGTCATCCCACCGCAAAAAGACAGGCGGAGGCTGGATTCGGGGGCCTGTAGCGGGCCCCCTCTGTGGGGAGGGGGTACACTAGGGGGTACCATGGGTACCCCCCTGCATTTCCATGCACCAAGTGGCAGGCACCACGTGGTGCCTGCCACGTAGTGCAGGGAAATGCAGTGCAAGCGCTTTTAACATTGCGTACGGTGCTGCAGCCAGCAGCACCGCCCGCAATGTTAAAAGCCCTGGATGCGCCCGCCAGTATGGCGGAAGCATCCTAATCGCAGTGGTGGGACCGCCCCATGTCTGGCGGGCGGTCCCAAACACCGCTACGATGGCGGGCGGACCAAGTCCGCCCGCCATCGTAATCAGCCCCTAAGTCTTTTTCCCCTAAAAGCGGGAAACAGCACATTGCCTGTTTGCTTTATGCAGACGATTTGGTATTACTGGATTATACCCCTATTGGTCTGTAGAGGAAACTAAATGCTCTAGCAACTTATAGCAAGCAGAACCAACTTCACATTAATCTGGAGAAGACCAAGATTTTGGTATTTGGGAAAAAAGTAAAGAGCTTCAGCTGGCACTTAGACACATGGGAGGTGGAGCAAGTCGACCAATATAAATATTTGGGCTTAACCTTCAGGAGGAATCTGAATCGGGTTATGCATTGGGAGGGCATCAGGCAGAAGGCCCTATTGCAGGCCAGTTGTCTAGCAAGCTATAATAGTAGATTTGGGGGGCTTTCCCATATTCCATCACTAAGGGCTTACGAAGGGAAGATACCACCGCTGGATCTGTATGGAGGAGATTTTTTTCCCCTTGATCCGACATATGGATGGGACAGATTATAAGGGGTAGTGCTTAAAAGGCTTTTATCACTCCCACAAGGCACCATGGTTCAGGCCATACGGAGAGAGTGCAATCTGGTCTCCTGGAACCTGGTGGCCTTTACTCAGGCCCTAAGATACTTTAATACACTCTTGAAGGATGATGAGGTGTTTAAAGTCTCCTAATTGTGCTGGGAAGAGTAGAAATGTAGTGAAAGAATATGGGCAAAGGAAGTAAGAACTAGAATAATTGCTGTTAGGAACCTCCATTCAGATAGTTTTACAATCACATCGTGGTTCCCCTTCCCAGGCAAGCACACATTGAAAGAATCGGTTGATTTGGTGTCTGAATCAAATGACCTATCTTACCTGAGCAAGAAACCATCCATTAGTTTCTCAATTCCTACTCTGAGCCAGGACACCGTTTTCCCTTATTTATCGCAGTTACCAGAACCAGGATTGCGAAATAAAATATTAAGGGTTAGGGTGGGATGTAACCCAATCTATTCATCCCGCCCATACTGGGCCAGGGTTTACAATAATAGTGTTCTCTGCACCTGCCCCCTGAAAGTTAAATGCTCCCTACTGCATATACTTATGGATTGCGTCTTTTATCTTGCAAATAGAATTAAGATTTTAAGACATCTGTTTTTTAAATATGATGTTCTCCATAGGAGGAAAGCTATGGAGCTGTTGTCAGAAATGCGTTACTTAGATGTGGCAGTTGGAATGGCTCGGTTTTTACGGTCTGTTAAACAGATTTTTAATGATGAACTGTAGTGGGTGGGGGCTGTTGGGTAGTTAGTATGGGGCCCTTTTAATGATTTTAATTGTCAATTGAGTTTTAGAATTGTTTATGGACAATTGTCTAAATAAACTTGTTTTTTCTACCTACCTTCTAATTAGGAAATGCAATAATGGAGTCCCTCCCTTTTTTGTTTGCTTATTAATTAATTATCATCATTATTTATACTCATGCTGTTGCTGTTATCATTAGGACTGTTGATGTTTTAGCCATTAACACTGTCATTTTAATTAGGACTTACTGTTCACCTATTGGAAATTGTTGAGTTAGTAGGAATATCTCCACTTGAAATATTATATTTGTGGATTTGTATGATATTATCTCTACTATCTTCCAACTATCTATAATTTATGGCTTATTACATATTGTAATCTATCTACATCATCTCCTCCCTTGTCCACCTTTCCTATTGCTTCCTTTTCAGCTAAGATATTGTATCTTTTGATATCTGCATTTTGATTTTTGTGGTTAGAAATCTGAGAAGTTAACATTTCATAGTAATTTATTGTGTGGCCATAATTTGATTTAGTGTTCTATTCTCTTTTTTTGACGTATTGTTTATATATTGAAATGTACTTCTCAATAAAAATATAAAACAACAAAAATGAACATTGCACAATCTGCTTCCACTTTAAGGAAATTTGAGAATGCAATGTGTAGTTTTTGGGACTAGTCGTACTTTACAAATGTGTAGTACTTATGATAAGTGACTTTCTGTTTTGAAATTGCGTTTAGCTACTCACTATTACCATTCCTCTTCACTAGTGCACATTTTGAGGTTACAAACCAATTTGTGAATGGTTTACTACTCTAAATTCTTTATGCTTCGGAACTTTTGTCTTCACTCCCTTCAGCCCAAAGTATTGCAACAGTTAGAAATTTGCCATTTCCCGTAATAGAACTGTTAAAGAAAAGAGTGAAAAACATGTTTAAGTGTATATTGAAATACAAGAAAAGCCCTTTAATAAATAAACACTGTTGCATGTTTCTTTCAGAATTCCACTATCCTCTATACTGATTTTTGTAAAAAAAAGCACATCTTGCAAATATTACAGTTCATATTTCGAACTTTCAGAGCAAAGTTCATACATTATTACATAACAAAATAATGCCTTTTGTAGAATTTAAAAAAAGTATACCATTATCCATTGGGGATTTAACACAATTACATAATAAAGGAATATTTGAAATGTGTTACTCTGTTAAAAGAACAGGCTCAGCGTTGTAGTGTATGTACATAATGGGGCAGATTTACAAGCCCCTTGTGCCACTTTTGCGTCACTTTTAACATGGGAAAAGTGACGCAAAAGTGGCGCAAGGGGCTTGTAAATCTGCCCCAATGTGTTTATTAGAAATGTTGGTGCCAAGCATTCTCATTCTGGAATCAGATCTTCCATTTTGCAGTTGGAGACCAGATCCGGGTGCTAGAGGACGCTTTGTAGAAGGCTCTGTTGGAGTTAACAAATAAAGAAGAAAACGTATCTCATGCTCGTCTCTGCGTGGTGTTATTTAGAGAAACACCCACTACATTCATATCTGCTATATATTTGAAGGGGCTTATTTACAAGCCCCTTGCGCCACTTTTGCGTCATTTTTAACATGAGAAAAGTGACGTACGGGTGGCGCAAGGGGCTTGTAAATAAGCCCCGAAGTGTTTAAAATGCGTGAGCTGCAGTCAGTTGTTGCTCTTTAAGTTCAATACACAGATATAAATGGAAGACTGCTACATTTTAATTTGCTGATAAAGTAGAGTCTTTTCAATTTAAGTACTACATGCCACTGCTCATCAAAGATACTTTTGCTCTATTTGGAGAAATCTATTTTTTCCTGTGTGCAGTTTCAGTCTTGCGCCGTTAAGCTTCAAAGGTTATGGGAATAAATAGAGTTTAAGAAGCATGCCCTACATCTCTGTGTTGCTTTAATTTCTTTCTTTATGACACCAGTTTTATTTACTCAGGCTCACTGCTCTTCTGTTGGCCTTAAAAAGCAGAATGCTTTGTTTTACTGCCTTGTTCTTGCTGTTCTCAACATTTTCGCTCTTTTCCTTTTCATGTGGCACCCAAGATACCACGCATTGTTCTCACGCGGCCTTCCACATCAGATGAGGATGGGGAGCAGCTAAAACAGGACAAAGAAGACTTTGACCTGGAAGAGGTTGATCCTGATGAGAAACAGCATTTTTCGGATGGATCGAGTAGCGCGTTCTACCCTCCTTAATGCCTTGCTGCATTGGTTCAAATAGATCTTACTTGGACTTATATTTCTAGAAAGCATATTTGTCTTTTTTTCTACAATGTAGTACTTGAACCACCATGCCTTATTCAAGCTTTGTTTATTTTTGTATGAAAGTTAATCATAACATTCCATGTCTAAAATTTTGGAAGTTGAATTATGTATTTACCAAATACTTTGAGAATAATTAGCTTCCGTGACAAGACTAATGGAAGGCAATAGTGAAATGCTGATGGAAACATACTGCCTTATGTTGGAGTCTGGGAGCCAAGTGAATGGCAGAGCGGCCATTTAATCAGTAAAGAGTTCCAATCTAAGCAGAGGCAAAGGCTGAAGGGACTCTGGGATTCATCAATGGAAAACATAAAATATGCCAGTCAGTTAAATAATACTTCTGAGGCTTCGGATCTAAAATATGGAAATATTTGGGTCCCTCACTCATATTTTAGACACCTTTTGGCTTACAAACGTCCAAAAAGGTGTGACTGATGACTGCCTGCAAAAAAGGGTTTAGTTTTGTAATAGAATGAAGTCACATTGCCTTTCTGGATAGTACGTCCAACCATTTAGACAGCTCTTGTACTCAGCACATAACAAGGGATGTCACTGTTTGACCTAGCAATGGAAATGCTTCCAATAAGCCAAGTACACAGGTATGCGAAGTGCATTTAAATGACGTAATGCTTTGGGATTGTGTATCACTATTCATAGAGATCTTGCAAATAAAAACCTAAGGCTTGTTTCCTGGGTTCAGTAGCGGCATAAATCTGTAAATGTCAGTGCTTCCTGTTGCCACATTATCAACTTATTTAGAAATGTTCCCTTTGTGTTTTTTTATGTGAATAAAATATCGTATGGTCATAATAATTTTGATGCTTGATTTTTCACATAAAGTACACGGTCAGGATTTAAGAGGTGAAGGTGCTTGCTGTTAAATGGAGGATGAGGGACGCTATATTCCTTTCAATTATTCTACAACTATGTTGGACAGCATTTTAGAAGATCCTAAGTGCAAAAATAACCTGAATGAAATCGCAAGCATTTCTCCAAACTATGTTCAGCGACCTGTGTGACAGTATGTATTGTTAGCTCATGTTGATGGAACCATGAAATAAATGTATTTCATGCCACTTGCACTATTGCTTTTCATCCCTGAAATCGGCTGAAGGATAACAGTGAAGCCATTAACACACATATTGACAATGCTGCCTCTACTAAGAAGAGGAATGAAACGCTGAACACAATTTTAAAAGGCACAAACCACTAGAGATTTCAAAGACTTAAGACACTGGAATGCACCTTTATTTAGGAATCAGGAACCATTCGAGTTCAATGAATGCATAAAATGCTGACAGTATGACAGACCCTCTGCGCGCTAACAGATGTCACGAGAGCAAGAGAAAAGGGCCTGAATTAGAAATTTCTGAAAAGTTTTATGATCTTCCACCTCTCAATGAATCTCTTGTATCACTGTCGAAATGCTGTAAAACTATTGCTGGCGTGAGCACACATCCACGATGTGCTCAGTCGTACTCTTTTCTGTCAGAGCGCATGTTTCCATTGCAGATAGTCTGCAGATCAAATAATCCACGCCATAAAATTATGGCAACTGTTTAATAGAACATTTTAAAAATCTTTTTACGCATAGGCAACATTTACCAAGTACAGAAATTGCTCCCCGTGAGAGCTCTGAAAAAAGAATTAGAGATTTATATCACTTTTAGACACTTGTTCCACCACTCACTGGAAGTGGGCAAGCATTTTTTGCATATGCAATGCTTATCAGTAAAGGTGTTACAGAATTTGTAATTACTCACAGATTTACAACTTTGTGAGTGTTCTGCACAGTGGCAATACAAACACCCGGGGTACACTTGCTGCAACACCAAGTGCCAAATTTACTAATTGCTTAAGCAACGCAGTAACTGAAGTTTACGCAACACGTTTCCTGAAAGGAAGGGAGCATAGCAGCGCCATATTTACTAAGATGTGTGCTGTACCTATCTCTCCCTGCACTGATGCACTTTAGGCTGCTTTACGACTGACACTGGGGTTATTTATCGTTTGTGAAAATGATCATCTATTATGGGTTTTACATCTAAAATGGGGCATAACTAGACATGTCCTGGTATTTACTAGACTAGAATCTTAACAAAGGTTCAAGTTAAATGTCTAACGTAAAATACACATTAACAACAACGAGTTAAACCAAAATTAATAAAATAAAGAAAAGCAAGACAATAATGAAAACAGTTTTGTAAAAGCAAGATTGTGAATAGCTTTCTAACAAATGATACCCCTACACAAATTCACAAAAATATATACCAAATTTTTAATAAGACAAAAACAACAATGGCACTCAATAAGTTACACAAACAACCCTACAGACAACTCACTATGTAAACAGAAGACGTGGCTGAGGAAAATTACAAATATGTAGTTTGTACAAAACAAAAACAAAACATAGCAAAGAATGCGTCCTCTACAATCAAGGCCACATGAAGGCGTCAACGGCGTTTCGACCACATTAAAATTTGGTGATCATCATCAGGACAGACAATACTAAATACCAGAACGTCCAATATAGAATTCCAATAATAATTTCTAAAAAACAAAAAACGAATATAAGACAGGAGTATCAAAAAATCTTCCAGGGGTCATATAATAGCACAAGATCAATCAAGATAACTTAAGACGAAACAACAAAAGTGGAAGATGCCCATCACCCAATGTGAAGAGAGCAGACTAAATGAAATGCAAGAGAAGACTAAATGAAACGCAGACGAAATGATATTACAAGGCATCTTACCAATAAATAGCAACACATTCGACCTGCTGAATTTTATAAGGGAATGCGTTTTTTTAATTGCAACCATTAGTCAATATAAAACGCAAAACTGATAATTCCAATGTGTGTGCTAACAGAAGTTATTGCTCATACTGGAAGATAGTATACGTTTAATTGCACACCTACCTATTGCTTGAGAGTGGCAATTTATAGTGCTTAATTTGTGAAAAAATAGGTGCCCAGTTTTGGTCAGATGCCCGCTCGCAGTGCTAAAAATATCAGGGGTTCTGAATACCAAGGTTGTAACCATGAAACCTTGACCATAGTCTTGATTTCACTTCATGCCTCTTTTATCCACCATCAGACTCCTCTTGCCCTGGCACTCTTGCAGGTTCTTTTTCATCCCTACTATTTCCCTTTATCACAATTTTTCTATCTTTCTCTTCCCTCTTTTGTATTTTTCAATTTCTTTCTATGGGTGAAAGTCTTCGAGTAGATAAGTGCCGGTCCCCAAACATGAGTGCCAGTGGGCTTCACCTGCCCCCACCAGTTCAAATTAAGCAATGGCTATTTCTGTGTCATAGTCATAAGTAAGGGCAGTGTTCAGGGGTTTCAGAAATAACTAATGGAACAGTTTGCCGACAAGAGAGAATGGAATGAATGGCTTGTTGGCTCAGACAGTTTTTTAAGTTTATAGGTGTAGCGTCTTGCGAGTTAGTCATGAGAGAACCCTTTTGGCTCCTGATCGACTCCGTAGA
Organism: Calotriton arnoldi; assembly: GCA_963921515.1. Lineage (NCBI taxonomy): Eukaryota > Metazoa > Chordata > Amphibia > Caudata > Salamandridae > Calotriton > Calotriton arnoldi. The sequence continues at coordinate 2,568,452 of CAWUFW010000777.1, forward strand.
GCTGTGACGTAAGTGTTAGAGCGGAATGCAATGAAGGCTGGTTTAGAATGTTGAGTTCACAGTTACAAGCAGATGAATAAAGATGTGTAATACTAAGCTTTGTGTGTGGCATAGTCATTGGCGGATACCCAGGTTGGGAGGATGCTACAATTGGGGACGAGATAGGGGATAAGTAACCCGAAGATCGACAGTGCTCTCCCAGAGAGTTTGCTGTGGTCAAAGCAAACTGCTTGTGTGTGCCACGTGTGCCGTCAGTGAAGTAACGAATTGACGCCTAATGCATTTGGAGTCAAAGCGGAGCTCCAGCTGCTGAGAAGCAGTTGAAGACAACAAAAGCATTCCAGAGAATCTACACTTCGGTGGCTGAGAACCTGCTGATCAGGCAATACAAGTGCCTGTATACTCAGCAGTTTCAGCACAGCTGCTGATATGGGACTGATTTCCGTGAACTGCAACATGAATGCTCACCGCGAAATAGTAAGTCAATTCCCTTCATTGTTTCATGGTTTGCGAAAGCTTAAAACTATGAAAGTAAAGTTGCATATTAATAAGGATGTCCATCCTGTTGCTCAAAGACATAGGCAAATTGCTTTTCCGTTACAAGATGCTGTTGCCGTGCCCACCGGATTCGCTGCTGCACGTGCCAGTTTCTTTCAGCCAGGAGTCGGGGATGCCTGGTGAGGCCCTACCACTTTTCGCTATTGTGTATTTAAGGAGAACATGAGGTAATGAGAAACTGCAAAGAGACCTCATACCTTGGCAGCTTCCTAAAAGTGGGGAAACATGGGCCTAGTAAGCCAACCCCCCAGTGTGGATTCCAATGGGGTACAACCTTTGGGCACAACCATGGGCACTGTAATGCAAACTTTACATTCCCCTTATGCGGGAGATATGTGACAAATCGGAGATATTTTACTTTGCCCATGATAACAAGTTATGATGAAAATAATGCGGCAATGAATGTAAGCCCCGTGCCTGTTTTGTGCAATTGGAAACACATTAACCCTTGTTACACTTTTTTTCGCTGGTATAATGTTGCTACTTTCCTCTCAGCAAATGCTGTCAGTAAAGTAGTGCTCCTAAACATAAGGTTTAGGGGCATCACTGACTGCTTGTATGCTTTTAAGAGCAATGATTTAAAGTGATACACACACATTTCTGCACACCTAGATGCACAAAATAGCAATGTATGATGAACATGAAATACACTGATTGGTGGAATTTAATATATGAAAGGATGTACTTTAGAATGCAGCAAATTCAATAATGAGGAGTAATTCCGTAACCAGATGCTAAGCTCGGGGTGGGGCTTCTTGTACCGGGTTTCGTGATAATGACAGGAGACCAGTAACGATAACAAGCTAAGGTTTATTGAAGGTAAGTTGATCTGCAACCACAATGCAGCCGTCCCTGAACCAGTCCAACAGCAACTGGCATTTCAAGAACGTTGGCCAAGGAGCTGGAACATAGAACCTGAGAGGAGCTCATACCCTAGGTTCCAGAGTCCACATGTTAAGTCATAACACATCCTCCTCCCCATACAAACACTGGGTAGGAAGAACATAAACAGTATACATTGCTTAAAGTTAAGCAAATAAGCGCAAGCACTGCAAATTCAATTAACATAATCTTTCAAATACATGGGAGGTTGACTAGTTATCCTGACTCTTGCCCGATTAATTGTAACGTTCAGGCAAATGGAACACCCAGTGGAAAGTAGGACACCTTGTCCCATTTCGCCTCTGTCTTGAGATGCAATAATCTCCAAATTTGGAGATGTCCGACACAATTCTCCATCAGATATCAACATGAAATGGCTACCTCCATGTAGGAGAGTAGGATCTGCTTCACATGGGTACCCCCACTTTTTGCTGATGCTTCACTGTTTTTCGACTTTAGTCTGGCTGGGGCCCTGCTAATCAGAACCCCAGCCTAGCTGCTTCCTCTCTAAAATGGTTTCCATGTGCCTTAGGCACATCTCTAATTGGAATCTGGAGTGCCCTTATAAGTCCCTAGTATATGGTATACTATGTACCCAGGGCATAGGTACCTCAGAGGCCTAACAGGGGCTGCAGCATGTATTGTGCCACCCCTGGAAGGCCATCCAAAAGGACACCACAGGTCTGCTACTGCAGCCTGGGTAAGGTGGTGCATGCACCTCTTACTGTGATATAGGTTACCTATATCACTACATACATACACACATATAAACCTATAAGTCACTCCTATGGCAGGCCTTGTCAATCCTGAAGGCAGAGTGCTTGGTTCCTATGTGAGAGGGTGCCCCTGCATGAGCAGAGCCCCTCTGCAGCGTTCGGAGACCCTTCTCTGATGCTGTTTGTAGTGCAGCCTGACCATATACTCTTAAGCGCATTATAACCTCGCGTTAAATGCTAACTTTGGAATGGCTGCACGGAAACATGTCGTGTTTGGTGTCAAACATCTTGGAATACTACCCCCCGCCAGTTCTGGCGGCAGGGGTAGCATTCCACCCTTCTAGAGGGAGAGACATGTACACACCGGCCTGCCCGGTAACTTCTTTCCAAGCCCTGGCATCACAAAATGGATGCCGCTGCCACAGACACGGGTCTGGCCTCCTGCTGCTGACTGAAACTCCGGCAGGGGAGGCCTGGACAATAGGTTTCCTGTCCCAGGGAGGTGTAACCACCTCCCCAGACAGGATAATGTGTATTGGGGCTGGGCGGGAGCACTCTCTGGTGCTTTGAAGTCCTGCACTGGGGGCACACTTGGTATCCCTGTGCATACCCCAGTTCAAACTGGTTCAGGGGCTTCCAGCCCCTGCTCTGGCACAAAACTGGACAAAGGGAAAGGGGTGTAACCACCCCTCTTCCCTGACCCTCCCATAGGTGGGTCCCCAGAGTATGTCCAACCCCCTAACTTGGTATAAGTATGGGACCCCAGTCCTTAGGACTTGAGATTTACCTGGACGAAACTCTGACACAGAATCCTGGACCTTCGACGCTCTACTTTAAGATTAGAGGACTGAAGAATCTCCCTTGGGGTCAAGGAGTGACTCCCCTGCTTGGCAGGCACCAAAGAAGCAATTGTCCGGTCTGCATCGCTGAAGCTCCCGCCAGACGCCGAAGTCTTTGCATCACCAGAGGTGGATTTCCAGACTTTCCCGAGGCTGCCCTGAGTCCCCAGCAAAGCTGAGGCTCGTAGCTGTCGTGGGTAACGTGGAACCGTGACCCCTGGACACCAAGCACATTTGCAAGTGCATCCTCTTCCTGGGCTTCCACGAAGTTGTGCTTTGGGCTTCGAGTAGCCCCCACCTCCAGCACCAGCTGCACCGAAGATCACTGGCCCCCACTCCACGAGTGTCCCGTGAGCCAGCTCCAAGTGCGTCCACTCGAGGCTCCTTTGCAGTCACTAGTCCGTTGGCTAGTGGGCCCTCCCGAAGGCAACTCTTATTCTAATTGGGCTTCCCTGGTTGCCCCAGGCGTGCCCTGACTTACCCTCACTGGGTGAGTCCCTCAGACCTTGCTGGTCTGCATCAACGTCCTTCTTCTATTTCCAAGAGACTTGCTGTTGCCAAGGCTTGTTGGGTCCAATCCGGTCGCCGACACCCCTGCAATTGACAGACGTCGTGGGACAGCTCGAATCTAGCTCCTGGTTGTCGTCGACACCTCCTGGACCTCGTGGCTGAAGAGTCAAGACGACTGTCAACCTACCTGAAGCACCCAACATCGGTGGGCTTCCGCTCATCGCCTTCCTGGTCACTGGCTAGTGACCCAGACTCTGTCCCCTCTGCTTTCAGGTTCTTCAGATCTCCGATCCACCTTTGGATCCACCCGAACACTTTCGACTTGGTCGCCAGCAGCACTTTGCAGCAGATCGCCATTGTAAACGACGACGAAACCCGACCCCGAAAGACACCTATGCACCCGGCTTCCCTGGGTGAGGTAACTCGAGTACTCCGGTGCTCCCGTGGGTATAGACTCTAGAATGACCTAGTTCTAAAGGGGTTTGCTCCAAGTCCTCCTCTAAGTGTCCCTTTTCTTTAAAACTCCAACCGCGACGTTCCCCATCGAAGTCAATGGCGATTCGCGGCTGTGTTCTCACACTGCACGCGTCCCCCGTGGGTCCCCTGTGTCACTACCTTGGGTGGTTTCTTGTGGTCCAAGCACTTCTACAGGCTCTAGGCCTTGTGTCTAGCTCAGTCGTGGTTCTTATACCACTTTATTGGTATATGGTTTGGCACGCCCTAGGGCTCAAGCGTGTATTTGTGCTATTACTGTTGATAACTAACTTATAACTTATGTATTTCGAACTCTAGCCTCATAAAGAGACTAGAGGGGTGTGTTTAGCAATAAATACATATATTTTGAATATATACCTGGTGTGGTCCTCTTTCATTTGGTCACTCAAGAGATTATAGACTGGTAAAACAAGCTGCTTTACATTCCTTCAAGACTTAGCCTGAAGGCTGCTCTCCATAGCTACCACTAGGATAGCTTTCAATAAAGGTTGTCTTTAACCTATCTCAAATAAGGGGTTGTTTGGACTGGTGCAAGGTGCCCACTATAATTAGTGGACAGCATATACCAGGCCAACTTCTCACACTCCATTCTTACGAATTCCCACTTCACACCGACCACCCTTTTGATACAAAGCCACACGTCGATTGTTCCACTTCTTACCATTGTCCAGCACTACAGAAAAGCGAAGAGTGCGTGCATCTCTGAATGGCCCTTTAAACTTGGACAAACCACCACTCTTCTGACCACTGCGAAGTTTCACCCAGTCTCCCTCAAAAATATGCTGGTTAGAGACGGGTTCATTTCGCTGCTCCTTTTCTAAGCAGCTACCATGAGCACGCCCTACAATTTCCTTCAACCATGCAGGGACAGACTTAGTGCCTGTCATCCTCACTGCATCATTTCAAAAGGGGATTTACCTGTCACACTATGGGCACTGGTATGATAAGCCCAGACCATCTCCATCATCATCTTACTCACATCCAGACCACTGGCCACTGCCATTTGTATGGTACCCTTAATCACCATGTTGGCCCTCTCTACCATACCATTGCTTTGCGGGTTATATGGGGGTGTACGGTTATGCTTAACCCCGCTAGATTCCAGAAAACTTTGCACATCATAAGTTGTCCATTGCATGCCATTATCGGTAAAGATAACTGAGGGAATACCTCTCTCTAACATGATATGATCTAAAAGGGTGAGCGTTTTTTCAGTCCTGATCTCTTTCATAAACTTCACCACAATCCACTTGGTATGCACATCCACCACCTCCATGGCATACATCAGCTCTCAGTTCACTCATAGGGCCAATGAAATGTAAACAAATAGTATGCCATGGTTTACCAAGGTCCTTTATATGTCCTAAGTCTGCTTGAGTACCAACCTTCAAGCGTTTCTCCCCTTCTCTACACACACACTACATCTTTCCGCCCATTTGTCCACCTGATCATCCATACCTGGCTACCACCATTCAGTTCTCAATCTTTTCTTGGTTTTGGTCTGTCCCAAGTGACCTTTATTTGCTATACTTAGGAGGCCATTTCATACTCCCTGAGGGGGAATAAACTGCTCTCCCCTCAAGATCACCATATCCTCACACACAGGCAGTTCATCCAACACTTTCAAGTAGGGTCTTACAGAGATCGCCACAGTACTCTCCCACCTGGCACCCATCAAAATCAGCTGTTTAAGTTCCTTGAGGGTAGCATCTAACTCCATCTCTTTCACCCATTCCTGCATAGAGATTGCAAGTGCAATGCTTAAGTTAAGGACATCTAGTACCGTGGCTACTGCACCTTGGCTTTCCTTAGCCAACACAGCCGGACCATCAACCACGTGCCAATCCAAGGATAATCTTGACAAGCAATCAGCTTGACAATTGCTCCAACCTTCTATATATTCAATTGTGTAGCAGTACTCCTGAAGGCGAGCGGCCATCCTTGCTAATTTTGCTGAGCCCTTTCCTGCACCTCCCAATAGCAATATCTTAATCAAGGGCTTGTGATCCATATGGAGAACAAACTTTGAACCCCACAGATAAGTTCTAAAGTGTTCTGGACCCCAGTCTGCTGCAAGTGCCTCGCGCTCTATAACAGAGTAATTTCTCTCTGAGGTGGTCTATGTCCTGGATGCGAATGCCACTGTCTTCTCCTGCTTGCCATGAGCTTGTGACAGAACAGCTCCCAAGACTGTGGGACTCGCATCGACAGTGAGAAAGGATTTCAACCTAGTATCAAATGGTGTAAGGATACCCGCACTGCAAATTTAGTTTTTGATCTGTTCAAAGCACTTCTGCACCTCACCGCACTAAAAAACAAACTCCCTTTTTTAGTAAAAGCCTTAGAAATTTCATTTTGTCTGAAAAATTTGGCCCAAATTTGGCATAATATTCAATGCGGCCCAAGAAGGACCTGAAGCGATCTTTATCTACAGGTGACGGTGCTAGTCTTATGGCAGCCAACAAATTTTTCTTTGGCTTAACCCCTTCAGCGGTGATGTTATAACCCAGATATTCCAACTGATTCACCAGAAATTTACGCTTGTCACGTCTGAGGGACAACCCCTCTTCTGTTATTCGGTGGCGCGCCTGTCTAAGTACCAAATTGCGTTGTTCAATGGTGTCACCAACAATCAAGATGTCATCTTGGAAATACAAGCCGTTTGTCATACCTGTGAAGACCTCATTCATCATGCGCTGAAAAACGCTTGCTGCTGAACACAACCCGAAAGGCATCCAGGTAAATTGAAAGGTACCCTCCATGGTAATGAAGGCTGTAAGGGGTTTCGAGTCATCATGTAACTTAATCTGATGATAAGCATTTCTCATATCTAGTTTGGAGAAATACTTTCCCCCTTCCAAAGCCAGCATTAATTCATTTATATTTGTAAATGGATAGGTGTTGACCCCCACATTTTGACTGAGAGACCTAAGGTCCACACAGAACCTGTACTTGCCATCCGACTTCTCTGTAATAACCACTGGAGATATCCATCTAGATGTCTCCACCGGTTCAATAACCCTATACATGTAATTTTTTCTAACATCTCTTTCACTGCTGCTCGTACCACTAGAGGAATTCTGCACACTTTGTGCTGGATCGGAACCACATCTGGTTTCATAACAATTTTATGAACATAACCTTTAAGGAGACCTAACTTCTCTTTAAAGTCATATTGAACTTCTTCTAAAATGTGCAATAACATAATATTGTTACGTACCATCACTTGGTTGGGTGCTCTTGGATTCACCACTATGTTGAGATCATTCTGGTGCATCCAACCGAGGATTGGTGGTCTATCCTCCACTACATAAATCTTGCCTTTAAATCTCCTACCCCCCAAACTCAATGGTCGAGTCCATATATCCTACTAAATAAATTGTGGCACCCTGATACCCAACTGGGTTAATGTCTTTAGGTAGCAGATGTACATCTGCCTAATGCTCCATGAACAAGGCCTTAGGAATAATAGTGAACATGGAGCCAGAATCTATCATATGTTCTACCACCTTCTCATCAATTACAAAATCAGCTTTAGGTCTACAATTCCTCCCTTGTACCATGTCCACCTCGCTCACGCATAGAATTCTCTCTTGTTGCTCAACAATTATATTGTCCTCATCTACGCTAGCTACCTTATGTTTATTGCCTTGTCGGCACACAGAGGTGGAATGCCCTCTACTGCCACATTTCCTACAATCCATATTTAAAGCAGAGCATTTGCGGTAATCAGCTGCTTAGTTCTGGAAACAACATGACCAGATTTAATTACAGAGTCCACTTCTGGATCATCCTTAAGTATAGTAGAGACCCCACAGCTAGCATTGTCTTTCTTTTGCATTTCTCGCATGCAGAATTGTGATTGTTCTACTACTTGGGCAATGTCACTAGCATCCTTAAGAGAGGGATTCTTGGCAGCCCACAAACATTCCTGTGTTTTCTTGCAATTACAAGGTACTATCAACTGATCACAGACTAATTCATCAGTCATCGCACCAAATTAGCATTTTAAAGCTGACTCCCTCAACTTGGTTGCAAATTCATCTATGGTGTCAGTTTCTCCTCGAGGATGCATGTAAAATTTATATCTATTCATTACCAAATTGACTTCTTTTGCAAATCTCAGTTACAGATGTTTCTTAGTCTCCTCATAAACATCTTCAATAGGGTTACCATTGGGCTGGGTAGCCCTGGGCAAATATTTAAAGATGCACTGACCTTCTTTGCCAAAATTGTTTAAATGTAGGGCTTTTTTCTGCACTGCACTGAAATTCCCCCCATCCAAGGCCTCAATGTATGTTTCAAACATACTTAACCAATCTTCCCATTCAATGGCTAGTGGACCTGGGATCGTTAAAAATATTGGAGGTGACAGTATTGAACTTTGAGGCTGCATATTAAGAATAACGGCCAGCAATCACCGCAACGAAATACTTAATAGTTATTGTGGTGTGCAAATCACCACTAATGTTTGCACAATGCCCAACACAAAATAAAGACTGCTGAGAATGTGGAATGGATCCTAATGAATAGTAACTTTACCGCAACACTGCCGAGGTGTACACATCACCGTGAAGCACTCTGCAGCTGAAAAGTATTCCCAATTTTATATTTATGATGCGCGAATCACTGATGCGTGATCCACTCCATTCAAGAAGCATGTATCTTCAATATTACACCAAACTGGTGTGCGCATCACTGTACGCACACATGGACAGCCCTTTGCAGTTTGTCCTCTCCAAAGCAAGCTGGGCGCCTCATGTAGCATCTTATGTGGCTTACACGAGGGGTGGAGCTTGTGCCTTGAGAGTGTGGAGCGGCAGTGTGTGGAGAACTGAAGGGAGAGCTCACCACAATCTCAAGTGTGTGGAGCCACCCGTGGGGCAGCGCATGGGGAACTAAATGCAAAGCTCGTGCTGTCTGCTCTCTCCACCCTACCTCTTGCTTGCGCCTGAAACACCATCCCCACCGGCCAAACAACATGGGGAAAGTCAGAGAAATACCACAGCTGGTCTGAACCACCCACTCCTCCAACTGATGAGCGAAGCTTGTCCACTTGATGTTGTCGTGGGTTCGCGGACGCGATGGCAGGGTTGCAGATGGTGACTGGGCAAGTTGTTGCCAAATTCTTGTACCAGGTTTCATGATGATGACAGTAGACCAGTAATGATAACAAGCTAAGGTTTATTGAGGGTAAGTTAATCTGCAACCACAATGCAGCCGTCCCTGATCCAGTCCAACAACAACTGGATTTCAGGAACGTTGGCCAAGAAGCTGGATCTTAGAACCTGTGAGGAGCTCATGCCCTAGGTTCTAGAATTCACATGTTAAGTCAGGAAAGAGGCAGGAAGGAGGTACTGTAAATTGCAGTGAACACCAACAAACAAACACATTTTCACCTTTCAGAATGCCACAGTAAATGCTTTTCCAGGGTTGGAAGGAAATAGTTCTGTTTGGAAGGGTTTTTCAGCTAGGGAAAATATTTTCCCTCTACAGAAGATATGTTACCTGATCTAATGTACCTTCCCACATTTTTTATTCATGCATAATTTATCCACTTTGAAAATTCCACGTGCATTATTTTTTAAAGATAATATTAAAATAGAATGTTTACCAATGCCTTATTTTGAACATAATGTTAATTGTCTTGAAGGTGTGCTTTTAGCTCGCAATCACTGCATCAGTTTATTGTAAAGTATGGGCAGATAGTAACTCCAATCTGTATAATTGTAGTGAAGTATCCATCAAGCCCTAAAATCTGGCAAGCAATTTTCTTAGTTTTCATGCAGACAAGAGCTCTAGATTACTCTATTTGTATGAGAAAAAAAAACATCACCTTTCCTTGTTTCTGCTAAATGCTGCAAAAATGTTCAAGTTTCACTGCAGAGCCAGTTTAGTCGTTTGTAAGCATCCATGTAGCTGTGAGCGGCTCAGCATGAAGGATGAAATCAAGGAATGAGATTGCATGTCTCCAACGATTTATAAGACAGCCAATTCAATATTGAACAACATAGCAGATCATTTAGAAATAAGATATTCTTTTGCAGTTTGATTATGTGGTGCACTTTAGTAGAGAATGATGAGAGCAATCACGGTATGACTAATGCAGCCTAACTACCAGTGATTGTCAGAATTTTACATCTATGAAAAAGGTTGACGCTTTTACTGAAACTGAAGAAAGAACCAAAAAACGATGAGCCAGTACAATCCAAAACATACTTTTTATGAGAAGGTCAATCCAAGCAGTGCTTAATTTGAGTTGGTGGTTGTTGGTGGGGGCCACCAGCACTTATAATTGGGGACCAGCACTTATTTTTCCACATCAGACATTTACGAGAGCTAGAGAGGGAAAAACACACAAATCGGATAAGCAGAGGAAGATAAAGACAGCAAAACCATCAAATTGCAAGAAAACAACAGGGCTCAATTTATAAAAAAGAAAATTAGAGCAGGTGCTCTAAGCTTTGCTGCCCGATGGTAATAAAAATTGGTGCACCCTTTATCTCACTGTTGCTCGTCCCTGCTTTCTCCCTTTGTGCCCGTTTTTAGGTCTCGGACTAGGCAGCGCATGCGCTGTCTCGTCGAGAGATGCTGTATACAGTATAGCGGGGGAAGCTCCGCCCACTTTCCGCCGATCATTTTGATTGGCCGCAGTTCTAAATGCTGCATTTTGATTGGTTTTCGGGAACTTAATCCCGCCTCCTGACGACCATGTCGTCATTTTCCTCCTTCCGAGGCTATCGGCCCCTTTACTTCCAACACAGTTTTGTTCCCCTGCCTCTCCCCGTTCCCTCCCTAGTCCGTAACTTCTTGGACCATCACCACCCACACCACCCTTTCCCGTCCATGCCTTCTTTCACGCACGCACTTCTGTTGAAAATGAAATAGGTCTCGCGTAAATACGAGTCCTATTGCATTTTCAATGCTTGTTTGTGGTGTGATTGGTGGATGGATTCGCACTCTTTGTCTCGCATGCACGCGATGCCTTACATCGTACGCATGCGGGACAAAACAGTGGCGTTGCCCCCAGCCGCTCCATCTCCCGTTGCTCTTTTGACCAAACGGGGGTACTGTTTAGCTGAATACTTGCACCCTAACACACCACGGAGATTAAGGGGCGCACCTTTTATTTGCAGCTCTCCGCCGCTCCCGGTACCACAGGCCGCCGCATTGAGGGCGACAACACGCCCCAGCAAGTGCCCGGAGCCTCCTCATATTTTATCTTTGGTGTAAAGTACGCGCATGAGGACAGGAAAGGGCACGAGTCGCCGAGGACAATAGTGGATGCGAATAACAGCCTTGGAACTGTTGATACATCACCAATGCCGTCATTGGTGCCAAAGTACCGCTCACCGGGCCCAATCACACGAGCCCGGACGTCGGGAGTGCGGAGCAAGCATCAGCCACCGACTCACCCGCCTAAGAGACGAGCAGGGACCCCAGTGGCAGCCCCCGAGCCCAAAAAAGACAAGAGATTCACGGCTTCACACTATGGATACCACCAGCCCAAAGCCCCCGCCCCCGCCCCCTTATGAAACCATGCCGGGAAACACTTCTGTCTGTAGCCAAATAGTACAATTGCAGCCGATGGGACTAGAATCTCGGCGTCTACTCTTGCCCACATGTGAAGCTCGGCAAATCAAAGTATTTCTTGCTCCTTTCTTCTCTTATGATCCAACAGCGTGGAGCGTTTAGACTCCCTGCAGTCTTCAGTGTATAAAAATGTATTAATGTCTGAAATGTGACAAATCCATATTTTTAACTGAAATCAAGAAGTACAGTTGTTGTGAGGGAGTAAAACTGAAATATCCGTTTTCTCTCACAATTGTACTGCGCATGGTGGTGTATAAGCTGGAGTTTTGTATTCAAGGGAGGACGGGATTGTGAACACTGATTCTCCAATTAGTAATTCTGCAGTCTAATTAATACTAGAACACAGCAAATGCAATGCTTAAAATGTGTTTATTAGGATGAGAGTATTTAACTGGCCAAGCTAGACCCACTCCTGTCTTCAAAGGTGCACATTTCAAACCCATGCGGCACAGCCTGGCCTGTTTGTTTTCTTTTTCAGGGAAACCTCCAATGTGACCTTCGATATTTCAATAAAATGTATGCGCTGTAGTCAGTCCTCTGGTCTGTCTGCAGTGCAACACTTTTAAAATGCATTCATTTCTGTGTTTGTTGCTCCTGATGTTTCTTCAGAGGGCGGAGTTACAAGTGCATACACATTGAAGTCCACTTCCTTTGGCCAAATGCAGATGCTGTTTATATTTTTAATATGTCATTGTTTGTGTTGTAAGGCATAATACACGATTAATCAATAGATGTAGACTACAAGCCTATTGCCATGTGATGTGTAGTTTTACTAGTAGGCACCTCAGTGCAACTGTCTGTGTCAGACACATTAACTGTACAGTTTCTCAGTCTAAACGCGTATAAAAGGTCCCCTTTGGAGGAAATGTGCCAGAGACGTCCCTATCGCTTCTTAGAGGCAGACTTCACATTAAGCTTTGCTTTGAATACATGGTGCTGGCTTCTGATTTCACTTCTCTGCTGCCAGTGATGTTTTGCCTTTATTTGGATTATCAGCATTTTGAATTGATTGACTAGCCATTACCTTTTTGCCTTCTGTATTGATTCTTAATTTTAAATAAACCCATCACAATATTTACACAACAATTTAATATCTTCTGATGTTCTTTTTTAATTTCTGAAGACACAAGCCACATAGCCACATGTATGCATATGTTTGTAGGTATCACAAAAACGTTGCACTTGCCGCCCACAAGTGGAGTAAAACATGCAATTTTCCAACCACCTCCCTGAGATAATCTGAATTTTAGGCACAATGACTACCGAAAGCTCACTCTTCCTACAACAATGTTGCTACTTTGTGTTCAGTGACACCACAAAAAATATATTCCACTGTTGAATCCGTTATCCTTCCAGCATATGAATAGAATCTGATGGCGGCACATACATCAGTAGCCAGGGAGATGCTGTACAATGTCAGACAGAAAAGAACCATAAAGCAGCTTTTTTATGCAAAAACGGATGAATTATTCAGTACTAAAATATAGGACGCAGTCACACCTGTTAGGTGTCTGCTTCAGGTGGGAGAGTGGAGGCGTGCGCCAACCAGCACTTCCCCCTTCTACGAAAGGCTAAAAGCAGCAAACACCACTTTCAAATCCTGCAGATTGCTGCCTAGTATCCCTTCTTAGGCGGCCCGCCCTGTGCGATCAAACAGTGTCGCCCCCTCCCCCCTCCTGCACAGCTGTCCCACGCTGCTCCACACTGCTGGATGCTTTTCACGGGGGCTTGTTCCAGCTGGTTCCTTCGCCTGGACAGGAATTTGCGGAGGGGACTAAATAGGGAAACAGAAAGGGAAACAAGCATTTGCAATGCAATAGGTCTCGCATTTACGCGAGTTTGAGCTATTGACATTGTAATGACAATGCCTTTTATTATTGTTTTTGATTTTAAAACATAAATAAAAGTCATTGCCGTTTACAATGCCAATAGCTTAAACTCACGTAAATCCGAGACCTATTGCATTGCAAATGCTTGTTCTTTCTTTCTTTTCCTCCTCCTTTCCAGTGTATGTGTTTTTCTCTCCCTTGCTCACGGTCAATATCTGAAGAAGAAAAATAAGTGCCAGTCCCTAAAAATGAGACCCATGGGCCCAATCGGCAACCACTAGCTCAAAATAAGCTCTAGAAAGTAGGAACCTGCAAGAGTGAAATAAAGGGACAGGGAGTGTCTGGTAGTGGATATAAGAGGCATGATGTGGTTTAAAACTACCAGCCTTGGTATTCGGAGTTCCGACGTTTAATTGCACTGGTCGCAGGTTTCTGAGAAAAGCTTTCTTTCTTTTACAAATCAAGCACTGATTCTAAGCTAAGGCATAGTGTTTGTTATAAATACTCATATACAGAGTTACCAACATCCACATGCCTGATTGGTCTTGTCCTCTGCTAAGTACTAACCTTAGTCGAAGACGATAGACCATACCTAATTCTAGAAAAGGAGATACTACTCCTATTTCTGATCGCCGCTTGGAGACAGCCCTTGAGTAATATTTGCGAATAGATTGAGTTAAGCATGAGGGCCTCCCTAGAAAGAAAGAGGGAGGTGGCTGCAGAAAATAGGGTAAAGATGTAATCAGGCATCAATGTTGAAGAAAATCCACATCTTCGAAAACAACGAGAGTGTTAATTTTTTCATTATTTTGCTGCTGACACAGTAAGGAATGGTGAGAACATATTTTGCTCCATGCCGTACTAAGAGAAGATTAGGCTAACTGTATGCTCAATTGGATTTTGCACTATTTATACTGTTCACAAAATGTGATGTGGACCAAGTGGCTTTTGTATCAAACATGGTCTTATCTCTGACAGTTGAAATGTGGAGCAAGATATATTTGTACAACGTATGACTATGCCAATATCATAAATATTTGAAAATTGTGAGTTTGGACCAAAGAATGTGTGTTTCATTTTTCATGATAGGGCAACGAAATCTTTCTGTGAGAAAATGTCCCTTTTTGTGTAGTTTGTTTATTGTTGGCTTTTATACTCTGCACACTGGGACACTACTGTCCAGTGCCCAGTGTATGTGCTCTGACCCCTAGCATATGTAGAAATGTGCTAATAAACGATTGCCTTATTTAACTTTATTGTAAAGCCATAGCATATGGGGGAGAAAATGGCATAGAAAGTTAAAATGTACTTGTAGACTAAAGCAATTATGTCATTCACTAGTGTGACAAAGGAAAACATGGCTTCAGACTCACCATGGTTGCCTGACTGCTGCAGTGTAAATCTTGCAGGGCGTGATGTTGAAATAACCCCTTGCAACAGGTAAAAACCTCACTTTTGCATACTAGTTAGTCACCCCTTTATTAGCTTTGTAGCCCACAAGATTGGGTACAAGGTATTTAAAAGTGGGACATGTAAAAAAGTAATGTTACAATGTCCCTACAGTGACAAGGCCAACATAGCTATTTTCACTGTGGCAGGCCTAACTGTCCTAAGTACAAAACGAGAGTTCAGATTAAAATGCTAATACCGCTAACTCAGGAATGGGACAAGCTAGAAAAATAATTAAACCACTATTTATAATGGGTATTAAAAATCCAATAGAATGGCGAAGTTGGGTTTTTAATAAATGTTAAGCAAAAGTATCCTTTAGCAAGTTACCCTTTGCCTGCCTGAACTGTCAGAAGGCTAATTAGCACAAGCCTCTGTCAGCTCTCAGCCTGTGCTCAAGTCCTGGAATAGGTGAAAAAGAGATGAGAAATGCCTCCCAGGAGCAAGCAATATGTTAATGTGAATGGGCAGAAATTACTCCTCTGAACTCCATAGAATGCTCAGATTTGGGGCTGTGGGCATCCAGTTGATACCACACTGTCAAATCCTACTTGACAGGTCTGTTGACTCACATGGAGCACTTGGGCCACACCTGAAAGTGAGGGAACAGGATGCCGAGACAATTCCTATGTATTTCCTCTCTGGTTGCTGAAGGCCCTATTTTTTGTCCTTCAAGACTTCTGCCTCTTGGTTTGTTGTGGTTACAGTGCCAGCTTCAAACTGGATTTTAGTGTTAGATGTGGGTGGACACTGGTGATTTCCCTATGCCATTCCCACTCACAACCTCAACCCTCAGATCCCAAGGTTGGTGTGGCCGAAGACTTTAGCCATCTTGAAAATACCCAGGCAGAGTGCATTTCAGGACTAGTTACAGTAAGGCAAGCAGGGATTAGTTCCCCCAGGAAATGTATGCCATTGGTTAGGGAATGCCCAGTAGTCAACACATCCACTAGCTGGCACCAAGCATAAATGTGGCACCTAAGCCACCTTAATCAGAACACTTCTGGACTTGCGAAAGAACGAAAGAGTACCAGTCAGACTGAACTTGCTGCACTTGGCATCTGCAACCAGTGAGGAGTACCTGAGAAGGGTTGACTCCCCCTTCCACTTTAAATCAAAAGATAGAAAGATATTCAAGGATCATAATGCAGATCCCCTGGGTGACTCCCGAAACATAAAAAAGATGAAGCGGAGATACCTGTGAAGAATCCAAGCTGACCAGTGGCAACTGGACCTGAACTAAACTTTTCTGTTGCCCTCTTCCTGACACCCTGAGAGTATCTAAGTGCTCCCCCTAAGGCTGAGGAGGCCTTTGAAGTGTACTTGTGTGGTTGTTTCAAACCTTTTGTTCCAGAGCTCCAGGACTTCAAGCAGACCGACCATGAAAAGCATCCAAATGTCAGTTCCACGTCATCAATTTGAATTTTAGGTTTGTCTCCCATGGAGAAGAGTTTTTCTTCCAAAAAATGACAAAGTCCCTTTTCGGATTGAGAATTAGAAATTTGTTTGAACTTCCCTACTTCCAGGCCCTAGCCAGGCCAATTTACTTGGTGTATCCAATCTACTGTCTATTGCGGTTGGCCTCAAATCACATGTAGGTTCCGGTTTTTATTATTATTATATATTATTATTAGGCTTTCTTGTTTTCAGTTTCTATTTTTGGTAAATTCTGGTGGGGTTTTTTCAGTGTTTTCAATACCTTAAAATATCAGTGGTTATCAGTGGTTACACATTTTCACTCCATTAAAAATAACAGAAGCAGTGTTTTTCAGGTGTTTATGGAATGTTTTGCTTTTAATTATTGCTTGCTTTCTGCACTGATAGTGTATAGACAGTGTGTGTACAGGGTATATGAGGTCCAAATACAGTTTTATAAATCAAACTTATTGTAGTACACCATACAATACTTCTTTAGTTAGTCTTTGGTCATGCGAGCTTGCTCTTTCCTTCCCATGTAAACGTTTATCTGTGAAAAGGCCCTCTCAACATTGGCACTTCTAAGGGGCAACGCCAAAACAGCCAGTACACAATTTGCTAACTCTGGCCAATGACATAGCTTTCCATGCCAATACTGGTGCATCTGAAGATTGTGATTCTCTAGTACATGTTCTGCAACATATGCATTGAATTGGGCACATATGCCCTCAGTTATTGAAGCGGTCAAAAATGAAGCAGTACTTTTCAAAGTCTGGAAAAAATTCAGAAGGGATCTAGAACTTGTGCAGAGTACCTCAGTGAGGCTTCATTAACTTCAAATGCCATGGTTGGTGGAGGAATATTTCTATGCATCATTGCAAGCCATTTCCCATACACTGTAAAATAAAATGTCCTGAATTACTCCTCAACATTTCTTTGCTTACCAAGTGGCAAGAATTCTAACATGGAGCATGTTGCAGTGCCAAAGTCACTAAAAGGGTCGACCAGCCTAATCTCAAAAAGATGTTTCACATCTACACCAATTACGCTAAACATTGGTAGACAAGGATGTTTTCATACTCTAGTTTTGATTATGTCCACTACAACAGTCATGTTTTCCTGTAAAAATCTAAGCATGCAGTAGACTGTACTTTTTTCACATCACTATCAATATGTGACCAAAGATCATCACATTTCTTGCCTTTGGCATCATCACTGAGCAAAAATTCTGTAAACGGTCGCCACATGGATAATATGGCATTCACAACCTCTAGGACTGAGAACCACCGGCTAAGTGACACAGTTAGGATGAATCTTTCTTTGATGCCACACAAAGAACAAAATGAGAAATATTTGCATTTTAGTTCCTGGGCAGAACAAAACAGTGCACTAGAATGGACCACAAAGTCAATAGCATTCTTCATTAACTCTGAAAATTGTAAAGATGCTTTCAGCATACCATCTAGCAAGTGACAAGGGGCTCTTACAGGGAAGCACTTCAGATCAGGTATTGATTTTGATAGGTCATCATACAACTTTTTCATATACATAGCTGAATTACTACAAATACAAACAATATCACTCCAATCTATATTGAACTTGGTAGGAACTTTTTGCAGCAGCATTCCAAGTGACATTGCGTTCGATGCTTACCAAACATCTGGTGTCATGTTTTCACCACTATCTCAGATGCTGGGTGACAACACTCTTTTCACATATACCTGTCACTACACCTTGCATTGAATGTTTAAAGCCTGGGGTGTTTGGCAATTCACCTACAATCAATACTGACTCACTTGAAAAGAGGGCTGATGTATCAAAGAATTTCACCCATTCTCTGTCTGTGGGTAAATGTGATGGTACATATTGGGAAAGTTTCTTATGAAACCAGCCAATTTACCTATCAGTGAAATCAAATGTAGCCAAAATATCAAATATGATTTTGATATTTCCTGATTCTCTACAGTTTAAAAAAAAAAAGAAATTAGACCTAAACATGCTTCTAATGACTGCATCTTTAGACCAAAGACCACAAAACTGAAAAAAGCAGAAGGAAGAAGAAACAATATTTTAGTGACATCCCTAAACAACAAAACTCAAGCAGAATTATGTTAACCCAGTCTTTCTTGCTGCGGCCTTGTATAACAAAGTTACATTGTATTGGGCCCTTCAGGAAGAAATAAAAAAAGACTTTCACTCATCTTTTCCTTCCTTTGAATGGCACTTAGTTTGTGGTTGCGAAGGTGTTTTTTCAGTGTTTATATGTTTACACTGGTGATGGCTTTTTTCCTTTTGGTGGGGTTTTATCAGTTATTATAGGTTTAAACCTAAAACCAGATAGCCTAATTATTATTTATAGTGACCATTAATGTCCATTGGCGCTTTGGGTTTTTTGGTGCTATTTTCACTATTGTGTTTAAAAAAATCATATTTCCAGTTCCTCTTATTTGATGTTTGCCATTTAGTATCATTTTGTATAATAGTTTTTCTCTGTCTTTATTAATTGGAGTGCGATTTTTATTATGTTGTATTTTTTTACTATTTAACTGTTTTGATACTTCAAAATACATCACACATGTTCCTTAAGTTAAGCCTATCTGCTCTGTGCCATAGCTAACAGGGGTTGCAATCAGGCTAAAATTACAATTATCCTGAAACACATGTCTAGAGATACACAACACTGGCTGCACCAAGGGTGAAAAACTAAAATCATCACTGAAGTAAGTGTGATCATGCATTGCATTTACCATGAGACATTGGGGCAAACTGAGTGTTGGGATGCAAGGCAATGCGCTCCCACCCTCTTTTTGTTTGAAAAGACTCCCTTGAGCAAATGAGCTGACAAGCTCTGGCTGATGCACCTGCGCCCAGTGAGTAGTACAGAGAAGATTTTGGGCAGCATTTCCAGCACCCCTAAAACAATGTGTTGCTCTCTACTAAAGAAAGATAACTATCCTGAAACACATGTCCAGAGATACACATCACTTGCTGCACCACCAAGGGTTGTTAGATATTGGGTTACTGGTTCACTGGGATGTGAGCCCTGGTCAAGAATCAACCACACCCTAGTCAGACTAAGGCACAAGCAAACCCCAAATTAACCTGTGCTCAACCCCCAGATCGCTTGGCACAGAGCAGTCAGGCTTAACTTAAAGGCAATGTGTAAAGTATTTGTGCAACACTTCAAACAGTAAAACAGTGATATAACCAAACAAAAAGATCCCACACCAGGTTAGAAACATAGAGCTTAATTTAATAAACAAAACAAGACCAAAATGACAAAAATCCCATCAGTGGAACTGTCAGGCGTGGCCTCTTCCTCAGGATCTGTACGATGTGTTTTGTGGCCCACCTCCAGGCAACTCCTTCGGTAAGCTATGCTAGCGCTGAAGATTAGATGTGCCAGGCGGGGGGAAAGGAATTGGGAAGGGGACAGCTGGGAAGGAGACCTGTAGAAACAAAATGGTTAAAGAAACAAACAACAACAAAACTTACACTTCTGCTGTTAATGCCAATAACACTTAGAAATGGCCTTAGAATAGCTCAATAGTACAACACACTAATCTTCCTCAAAAAAGGGCTCATCAGCTCGTGAGCAATTATCACCTTCCATATAAATTCGGAGGTCTTTTAAAATATCAAACTATCTCTTTCTGAAAATTCTCATTGACTCCTGAGTATTCGTTCTTTAAAGCTCGAGTATTCCTTCTTTAAAGCTCAAGTTCAATTAAAATCACACGTCAATTCGACATGCTTCCATTTGCATACTAGCCAATTCTTGAATATTGGTAACTTGTACTTGTCACAATTACACTAAATAAAAATCAGTTAAAATCACATACGCAGCTTTTAAATATTCGCTCCATTCATACCTTATCCAAAACAAGCAATGCAATCACAGGGCAGACTCAGGAACAAAGAACACAGCGAAGCACTGATCGGAGCTGTGCGCATTCGAGGAATAAGTTCCCGAATCACCTTACTGTAAAGGCCCGTCCGGCCTTTCTTGATTGTCAGCACCTGTGCCCAGAATCGGGTGCAACAACACCGAGGACCACAAACAAATGCGGGAGCCCACAGGACTCATGGGAAATGTAGTCCCAACTCCGGTATACCACCTAAAACAAGGAAAACAAAGTCAATGGCATTGCAGGATGGCAGAAAAAAAAGGAACCCCACCTGACAAGGTCCTTAAAGGGACCTATATGTACACAGACACCACCAACATCCTAACACAGCAGCTTGATGAGCTTTCCCACAAAGACGGGCATATTTTGCACATGGGTATAAGTATCTGCATTTGGGTGGTGTCTTTCTAATCGTAGGGGTGTGTGGGGCGTGCCATAGTAGAGTGAATCGGCATAATCTAGGTGGGAGATCACAATGGCTAGAACAGCCTGTATCAATGCTTCTCTCGTGAGCAGTCTGCTGATTTTCCTAATTTTCCTAAGTTGGTAATGGCAGGTAGACGTTACTGATGTGATTTGGGTTTTCATGGATAGATCATTATTTATTATCACCCCAAGACTTTTTGCTGAGGAAGATGGACTGGGGGGAGCACCCAGCTCGTCTGGGCAGAACCGAGGACTCCAGGGGTTCTCAGTGCCTCCTAACAGGACCAGTTCTGTTTTATCCGGGTTGAGTTTCAGCTGATTGCAGTTCATCCAATCCCGGATATGAAGCATGGTGGCTTGAAATTCTAAGACCGAGTCGGGGGTATTGTTCATTGAAAATATGAGCTGTAGGTCATCCGCATAGTTAAAGGTGCACACCTTCCTGTTTTTTAAGGACTGAATTAATGGACGGAGGTAGAGATTGAATAAGTGGGGAGATAATGAAGAACCCTGGGGAACTCCACAGGTTACACTCTTTTCAGGCGCAATGAAGTCAAATAGATGAACTGATTGCGAGCGGCCCTCCAGAAAGGACCGTATCCATCTAAGGGCTGATCCCTGAAGGCCTGCGGCACGGACACGGTCGATAAGGATGTTATGGTTGACCGTGTCGAATGCCGCGGACAGGTCTAACAGTACCAGAGCCTGAGGGGATTTGTTGTCTATTTCGTTCCGGAGGGTGTCCAGGACGGTTCGTATGACTGTCTCGGTGGAATGGGCTGGGCGAAAACCTGCTTGGTGGGGATTGAGATATTCTGACTGTTCAATGAAGGCACATAGACATCTAGCTACATGAGATTCAAGTACCTTAGCCAGGTATGGAAGGAGCGAAATTGGACGGTAGTTGGTCAGTATCTCAGGGTCGGCCCCTGGTTTATTTAAAAGGGGAACAATAATAGCCTCTTTGAAGGTGCTTGGGACAATGCCCTGAGTCAATGACTCATTTAAAAGAGAGAGTGCAGGCATAGGAAGTAGAGAAAAAATCTCTTTTAGAACGTAGGGTGGGCAGCTATCCATTGGTGATCCTGATTTAACTTTGTACAGGAGGTCTGGAAAGTCCAGCCTGTCGATCACTGGGAACTGCTCCAAGAAGTGGGGGTTTTCTGATTTTATTGACGGTGCCCTGGACGTAGTGTTCTTTAAGATACTATCCTTGATTGCAACAATTTTATCTATAAAAAAAAGTATTAAGAGAATTACACAGCACTTGGGATGGTGCAGGTTTCACTGTAATTCGGTCGGGGTTAGACAGTTCATTAATGATGGAGAAAATGTCTTTCGACTTGTTTGAGGAGTTCATGATTTTGGCGGAGAAGTGTGTGGTCTTAGCTGTGCAGATAGCTTTTTTATAGAGTTTAAGTTTAACTAGGAAGATCTCTTTCTTAGCCAAGGAGTAGTTGCTTCTCGAGTTCCTTTCCGCTTGGCGGCGGGCTAGTTTTTGACTTTTTAGGTCTGCTGAAAACCATTTCTGGGCCTCATGGCACCGAAATGTGTTCACCCTCCTAAGCGGGGCATGTTCGTTACAGGCCGCTGTGAGCCAAGCGGTAAGGTTAGCAGAATGGTGGCCTAGTGAGTATGGCTCTGCCCCAATACCAATAAGTGGCAAGAAATCTAGGCATTCTAATCGCTAACTTTCTTAGTATGAACAGGTTTTAACTGACTTTGGTGCTTTATATGACATCTTGTGCATGCTTTTCAAAATCTTTATTTGGATCCCTCTGCATTGCAGGAAAATGGTCACTCAGGTCTTAATAACAAGTCAATTAGACAGTGCCAATGCTTTGTATGCAGGTCTGGACATCTACCTTCGGACACGCCTGCAAACAATTATAAAAATACTGCTGACAGGTTGGTTTGCCGTCTTCTTTCTAGGTCTAGAGGTCTACCTTTGGACACACCTGCAAACAATTATAAAAATACTGCTGACAGGTTGGTTTGTCATCTTCTTCCTAGATCTGCCTCTGTCTCTATCCTAAAAACCCTTCATGGTTACCAATATGTAAGCAAGTTGCCTTTAGGTTTCTGTGTCATGTTCGCATTGCACTTGATATCGAAGGTCCTTGCTATCTTAGAGGTAAGATAAAATTCTACAAGCCAACCAGGGTTCTTAGGTCACTCTGCCTGGGTTCTGCCACTTCACACCTGCCGATCAAGAACAGGAGCCTGATCTTTTTTCTATCTAGCAGTTTGGTACCCCTGAAATGCTTCCAGAAAATTTACATTTAACATATGATCAAGGGAAATTGATGAAAAACGCTAAAAGCTTGATTGTTTCCAAATTATCTAGGAGCAACATGTCCTTTTCAGCACACCTTGCCAATATATGAGGACCCCTTTAGGTGTTTGTGCCTAGATACTCTACCAGGAGTGAACAAATGCAATATAAAAGTTACTACAATAACATAGAATAAGAAGCACAGGTTGGACAGTGGCTGGAAAGCCAATGCAAATTAGCCTCCTTTAGCTTCAGTCAGGGTAAAGATAACTTTTTAAAAGTTACCTTTCCAATATATTTAATTTAATTCCAAATTTACCATTAAGATTCGATTTTTATTAAATCATTTAAAAAAAGTATTTGAATGGGGTCTGTAGTCTGGTGCAGGTAAAAAGTTATAGATTCAAGTATATAACCTATACTTTGACTTTTCTTGTGTGCCGGGTACAGGCTGACCAGTGACAATGTTGTATTGGGCCTAGTAACTGGCGGAACATGACATTTCTATTGTCAATCACGTTTCCATCTTAAATATTATGTATCATAATTTGTGGGCTGCAAAGCATGATTAGGGTGACTTATTTAATATTTAAAATCAGGTTTTCCTACCTGTCAAAATGGTGATTTTAACAGGCCTATGCAGCAGGGTTCAAGCTGGTGCTGTCAGGCTACACATGCTAGCCCCAAAGCCATCTTTTCACTGTCACTGTAGTAGATGGCACACAAGTCACTGCAGTCCACAGGCAGCATATAACTTTCCAAGCAAGAGGTGTATTATATGAGTTATAGGAAAGTTAATTGTTGGAATCGAGTTTAAGTCAATTTTGATATGTTTAAAGGGGAAGCACATGCACTTAACTCATGTTTAACAAAAGTAAGGTCCAGAAAAAGGTGAACAATCTGCCTAAGTATTGTAGTTAAAGTAAACGTAGTCACTACAAAAAACTTAGGCTAACAAAGATATGCCTTTTTCTTACTTACAGCAACCGTACAGGGGAAATACCTCAGATGGTTGCGTAAGTGTGTATCATACAAGGATGAACGTTTGAATGCAGAATTTATATAGCTAATATTAATATGATTAAATGTTAGATTTAACTAGTAGCAGGGATCTATATACTGGTGGCCCTGAAGAAAGTCAAAGTGACCCGTTGAGAGTACTCTTGGGCTGAAATATGAAGACCAGGGTTGATTTAGACATTATTAAACCTGTTTTTTTAACCTTGTCCTGGGGCCTAGAAAAATAGAAAGAATACAAGGGCAAAGTGAGACAGATCCCCCCTCCTAGAAAATAAATGACAATATAAGAGCTCCCCTGACCACCAAGATATGTTTAGAATATCTGCAGTGAGGACTCAATATGAAGCATGTCACTGGAGTGAGAACACAGTGGGTGAGAGTTCTTAAGATAAACCAATTGATTTGCCAGGGAGGGCCGTACTTGGTGGAGAGTCCCCTAAGGTTATGGGCACCCACTTGTTATTTTGATGTTTCAAGTACGGAAGCAGGGTGTACCCAGATACTAGCTTACGCCTCCTTTTTGAATTCACGCTGAATAGTCTGGGGTGCCCACACAGAAAAGGTGGTGTCACATGGCCCATGGGGCCATTGTCGTTTTTTCACTTACTTAGCATGAGCACGTTGCAGCTTGCCTGCTGCTCTGCACACGTTACTACACTTCTTTATTTTCTGCAATAATTTCAATGGCTACTTTCACGTGAGAACTCATCGCTGTATTCGCTCTCTGCATGTTCCTGGGATTTTAACTGAACATTATGTGCAAGGTCGAACAACAATGCCCCTTGTTATTTTGTTCTCGCCAGACCTTAACCCTTAGACAAAACATACAGATGCAGCTGTTGTTTGGACAGCGTACTTGGGTTTTTAGTGGGGTACACGAATAGGTGACACAAACTTGGAGAGGGACCTTTCCAGGGAGAAGAGCGAGACAGCACCTATGATGTAGAGCTACCATCTATAGGCTATGGTATGGGGTCTTCTGACAAAGCCCAGAGATCTTCCATCATATAATAATACTTCTTCTTAGCAAGAGGAGGGAGGTTAGGCACTATAGTCCTTTCTCCATTGTCTCTCTATGATGACATCTCCCTTCATGATATATGGACTAGCTGCTATGCTGACAATATTTGTACTATGCATTTTGCTGCTTGTTGTGGCATGTAAACTGCATGTTGGGGCACGTTAGTTAAAATAAATATTTTAAACTGTTTCGTGTCTCTGTCAGATCTATCTATTTATTTCTATTTATTTATTTATAAAGCGCGACATTCATCCCACTGGGATATCACGGCGCTAGTGTATCCGGAGAGTGATGAGTCAGTTTAGTCTAATTGAGGGTGGTAGTGGCAGTATTAAGGAAACAAATACGTTTTAAGTTTTTTCCTAAACGCCATGTATTCTGCAGTTAGCCGAAGTTCCAGCGGAAGCTCGTTCCAATAAAGTGCTGCCAGGTGCGAGAAGGTGCGTCCACCTGTCCTGCTCTTGCTGATTCTTTTTGTCTCCGCTAGTGCTAAAGAACGTGACTTTAAGCACCTGAGCGGGACGTAGAATTTGATTCTATTCTGGAGAATCTTGGGGCCTGTGCGATAAAGTGCCCTATGTGCATGTCCTAAGAGTTTAAATCGTGCTCTTTGGCGCATGGGCAGCCAGTGGAGTTGCTTCAGGCATTTTGTCGCGGAGCTGTATCTGCCCTCCTTGCACACCAGTTTAGCCGCTGCGTTTTGTATCACCTGCAGACGTTTAAAAAGGTAGTCTGGCTTGCCAACAAAGAGTGCATTTCCGTAATCTAACCTGCTGACAAGCAGGGCTTGTGTGATAGTCCTCCTGCTTTCCAGTTGGATCCAACGGAAAAGCCTTTTAGGAGCTTCAGTGTGGCGAAGCTTCTACCACACAGGGTCCGCACATGGTCCTGCATCGATAGGGTGTTATCGATGATGATGCCCAAGTTTTTTACGCACTGCTTTGGTGCTGGTACCGCACCCAAAGAGTGGGGCCAGCAGGATATATCCCAGATATGATTGGCTCCGCCGAGAAGCAGAATTTCAGATTTCTCTGCGTTAAGTTTTAAACAGTGCACTGACATCCAGGTTGCCATCTCAGTGAGGCAATTGTTGAATTTGGCTCTGGTGTCATCATGCCCATTTCCGATGGCTATTGTCAGTTGGGTATCATCCGCATAGGAGCAAATTCCAAAGCCCCATTTCGTGCCAATTTTTGCCAAGGATGAAACATAGGCATTGAATAGTGTGGGGCTCAGGGATGCTCCCTGTGGGACACCACAACTGAGGTTTTTTGGAGTAGATAAAAAAGCACCTAGCTGCACAGTTTGAGTTCTGTTGCATAAAAATGAGCTGAGCCATTGAAGGGCCTTTGCATGTATCCCTTTTTCGTGCAAATTTTCCAATAAAAGTTGGTGGGAGACAGTGTCGAAGGCCGCCGACAGGTCCAGCAGGATCAGGGCCACTGCCTTTCCCTGGTCCAGCAATGATCTTATATTGTCCAGGACAGCCAAGAGGGTTGCCTCCGTACTGTTAGTGGCCCTGAAACCTGTTTGTGAGGGGTCAAGCAACTCATTGGATTCTAGGTAATTAGATAACTGTCTGTTGACAAGTTTCTCCAGTACCTTGGAAAGATAGGGGAGCTGAGAAATTGGTCTATAATTGGCTGGGTTGTTTACATCGGATCCTATCTTTTTCAATAGAGGGGTTACTGTGGCCTGTTTCCAGATCTCTGGAAAGACAGCTGTCTCCAGGGATTGGTTGAGCAGCTGTGTGATGTAAGGGCACAGAGTAGGTATAAGTTGTGAAAAAATGAAATGTGGACTTGGGTCGAGAGGGGATCCTGATTTGACTTCCCCCATTGCTTTGGCAACTTCTTTTTCTGTAAAAGGGACGAAGCCGTCTAAATGCACGGGGGTATCAGGATGAGGGTCTCTATTTTCCCAGTTGACAAAGTTCGCTGGAGTGGTATTGTTAAATGACGAATAAATCGTGCTTATTTTGTCCGTAAAGAAATTGCTGATTTTTTCACAGCTTTCTGCTGAAGGGAGCAGGGTTTGGGACATGCAGGTTGGTTTACATAGCTCGCGCACTATTTTATAAAGTTCTTTTACCGAATTTGTGTTCTCATCTATTCGTTGTGCAAAGTATGCCCTTTTGATCTTCTTTATTGCATGGGTATAGCCCCTGAGTTCTATTTTATACACAGATTTATCAGTGGCCAATCTAGACAGTCGCCAATTGTGTTCTAGAGATTTACACTTTTTTTTCAGCGTCCTAAGTTCTGCTGTATACCACCTTTCGGATACCGATTTTCTAGCTTTGGATTTAAGTTTCGGTGCGCATTGGTCCAATGTCTTAGTGATCTCTGTTTCAAGGTGCACTGTGCCTCTGTTGGTGGGTAATGTTCCCAGATTCGCTAAGCCATTGGAAGCGAAGTGGTAGTTAAATAAATCAGGTGTGACTAATTTCCAGGCTCTGTAGGTCCCGTGCATGAGTTTGGTAACTCTTGCTGATATCTCATGTGTGGAAAATGCGAAGCTAATTAATGAATGGTCAGTCCATATGACTGGTTTAATCTCCTTAACTATAATATCTTCTATCTTGGAGAACAGTAAATCCAGTGTGTGCCCTGCGATGTGTGTAGGTCCCTTAATCAATTGCTTTAGTTGAAGGATAGACATGTCGTTCTCAAGATGGGTTATCTCCATGTTGTCGGTTTTTTCAAAGTGGACGTTAAAGTCTCCAATAACTAAGTAATTTTTATATTTTATGCAGGCGGGTAATAATTGCGTGAGCAGTTTGGTACTAAAGTCTGCCTGATATCCAGGGGGGTTATAAATCACAGCTCCCCCGAATAATGTATGATTCCCTTTGGATATTTCAAATGGCAGTAGTTCATGCTCTCCCAGCTGGGCTACTGTGATAGGTAAGCAGTTAAGGTAGTCTTTGAACAGGATAGCTAGTCCCCCGCCCTTCCGCCCTTGCCTATCTTGCCTAAGTATTTTGTACTCAGGGGGCATGGCGTTGGCGATGTCTGGGCAGTTGCTCTCACCCAGCCAGGTCTCGGTAATAAAAACCAGATCTGGGTCTGTCTCCTTAATAGTGTCCCAAATTTCCAAAGCATGTTTGGGCACTGACCTGGCATTAAAATAGATACAGTTAAATTCCATGTGATCATCCACTTCTCTCTGTGACTGATCGGGCTGGGCTAGGCTAGGCTGCCCCATTTGCACCGCATACAGGAGAAAGGCCCTTCAGTATTTCCTAGGGTTAGTTTACATGAGGCATGGGTGGCTAACCCAATAAGTGCTTCTCTTGAATAGCGCATAGGGCTCTTTGAGTTTTTTTCAGGGGGGGCAGGGGTTCTGACCCCTGGTCCCGGCCAGGCGCGGACGGGCGCAGACGGGCTTGCCTTAGGCGCGCCTTTGGCGCGCCAGCGGCGCGCACGCTGACACATCGAGCTAAGTAGGAGGGCGAGCGGAAATGCAGCTCCGCCCCCTTTCAGCCGGAAATGCTTTGCGGTGAACCTAGGTGCTGTCAACCCCGCCCTCCACTCAATCAGCACACAGCTGCGGTGGACCGGGGCGGAAGACAGACTTCTGTGCAAGTAAGCAAGCAATGTGCAAAAATACAATTCAGGAAACAGTGCGCGTTTTAAAACGAGCAATTGTAAACTTATGGTATTTTAAAATGAGCGATAAAAAGTACAAGCTAAAAACAGGAAGGCTAAAACAGGAATAAAAGTGTTTCCCCCTCCGCCGTTATTCTAAGCAGTTAATGATGAAGTCGAGCAGCTGTCAGACTCACCACGCTCCGCTGCGCGCACGCTGACACATCGAGCTAAGTAGGAGGGCGAGCGGAAATGCAGCTCCGCCCCCTTTCAGCCGGAAATGCTTTGCGGTGAACCTAGATGCTGCCAACCCCGCCCTCCACTCAATCAGCACACAGCTGCGGTGGACCGGGGCGGAACACAGACTTCTGTGCAAGTAAGCAAGCAATGTGCAAAAATACAATTCAGGTAACAGTGCGCGTTTTAAAACGAGCAATTGTAAGCTTATGGTATTTTAAAATGAGCGATAAAAAGTACAAGCTAAAAACAGGAAGGCTAAAACAGGAATAAAAGTGTTTCCCCCTCCGCCGTTATTCTAAGCAGCTAATGATGAAGTCGAGCAGCTGTCAGACTCACCACGCTCCGATCTTATTGTGGACAAGTACAAGAGAGTGAGCGAAAAGGTGTGTCTTGTTATCGCGATTCCTGAGAGATCTGTGAGTGTTGTGTTCTGGGGTGTCTAATCATTTTCTTCTCTGTGAGTGAGTAGGAGAGCAAGTGAGACGCTATAGCTAGTCGGTCCTGGGTTCTTGGGTACTAAGGTGGTAGGAAGACCCAGTCCCTATACACCAAGGTCCCATATTTCTCTGCATATTTCTGTATTTATGCAGAATCCCTGCAACAGTGGATTTTCTACATAGTGCATGTGGGGCCAGATGCCCATGCTGTTCATGGACCGTGGCAACCAGGAAAGAACCCGCACCCAATGGCAGCCTGCATTTGCAGGGAGTGACTGTTGGTCACAAGTGGCCAGGAAGAAGGGCTATCTTTGATTACCATTCCATGCTGAGTGAATGTGTGTGAATTGTTCTTTTTACTCTTCACAAGTCCAGGGGGTTTTGTTTTTGGGGTGTGTGAACTCTTTGAAACCCAGGTAATAAAACAAAATGTTTGTAGGTTGAGTAAGGTTTTCAGAGAGGGTGAACCCATTTAGGTTCAGTGAGGCATTTTGATTCATGGAGGATAAAATTAGTCCATGGAGGTCAACACCCACCAGATGACTATGAGTTGAGCAGTATGTTCCAGAGGGAAGTTGTGCCGCTAGAGTCTGAAGAATTAAAAAAGTGCAAGGAATGTTAGAGACACAGCTGCATTAATAGCGAAGGGGGACTACAGAACTTCAGGAAGTAGAATGGGACAACTGTGCAAGCCTAAGGGAAGCAATGCAGGAGTCAGCGGTGATGGAGGGGAGAAGGAGCCTGGAGTGAGGAGGCAAGAGAAATGTTCCACTCTTCTACCTCTCATGCCCCAGAGTAATCCCCACTTTGCTATACAATTAAATAAGCTTCCTCCTATTATATATGATCCACACCCAGAAATGTAATACTCCCATGCATATCACATCAAGCACTCCATGTGTGGCTGTTGCCTTTAGAACATTGGTTCTGGACTCCTTTCAATACATCTCTTATTTCACACCTTTTCATAGACTGATTTCTATTTTAACTACTGGGTTGCATATCAAAGCTAAAATATTGTCTGACATAAATAATTTGTCCTTAATTTCATTTACACAAATATCATGCCATAGCATGTAGATTTTCAATTATTACAATGTTAGGAAACAACATTTCTGTCAACTCATATTTTGGTTATGATATTCTGATTCCATACCAATTATTGCAGGTATTAATGTCTTGAACACCCTCCGTAGGAGATGACTTTGCCATATACATATGCACTGTCATGTCCTTTAGGATAGTCCCATCATGTACATACCAAATTACACACATTTTGTCCCATCCACACGACATAACGGTTCTACACAGGTGACCTTTTACCTAGTAGCTTACTTCTGTCTCTCTCCGACATCAGGCTCTCGGTACACTATTTTAATCCCTGTAACTGACGTACATAAACATGTCCCCAGGCACGGCAGATTTATTCTGTATAAGTGTCACCACTTTTTTCATCCATGGACAACTGCCAGCTGCGCATGATCATGTTTGTTTAGAAAAGGATTAGCAGAGGATTACTGAATGTTTAAAAACATATTGATTCTAGAAGAAACCCTGGAGTGACCACTTTAGTATAAAATACCCTCATTCCCCCTTACAGAATAGAGGAGAATTCCTTCCAGGCTGGACCGAGACTCTGCAGGCTGATCCTTCGACAAGCAGAGACCTGACATCCCTGGTGTTGTGCCATCCTCGACGCAGAGACGGGGTCCTTCATTCAGAACTATCAGGTGAGGGGTTATCACTTCCCCGGGGGATTCTTGGCTCCATTAGGATATATCCTAACACTTACATACACATGCTTTAACTACATATCTAGGCTAGGTACATTTAGGTAGGCTACACATCGTAGGAGTACGCCAATGCTATTGTTTTATATAATCTGTTTATATTTATCTTATTAGCACTATAGTAGATATTTATCTGCTATTTACGATATTGGTGCTAGCGATCACCTTTGTCTGCTCCTGTCTTTTGATTGTCGCAGCGAATATGTTTCACATTAGACTGACGTTTGACCAATAAATAATTATTGAAAAAGTTCCAATCGTCATTCTATGTGTATTTTGAGAAAAGTAAGCAGGAGTGACTGAGCGAAAGATACCGTATTGTTTTCCACGATACCTGAGGAATCAGGGTTGTCATGTTCAGTGGTTGCCAGAAACTACCTACACCACTGTAGAATACAGGGGGGTGGTAGTGGCACTGTACAGCTAACTGGTCTAACAGCTGACTCATCCAGTGGGGGTGTCCAGAGTCTGTCTGCACACCAAGCCCTCAGTTTAGGTCATCCAGGTCCTGGGGGGTCCTAGGAACTACACAACATGGCGCCACCAACGTTGGTTTGGTTCTTATGTTAACAGTTAAATCCGAGTAGTTCAGTCGTGCTTTCTCCGACAGCCCTACTCACACTGTTCAGAGATGTCTGAAGTGGGAAGGACTATCCGCCTCAGCTGAGCAGGTACACCCTGTGTATTGGCTGAAGGTTTAGACAAGCTTTAAGGATGAAATGTTCCCATATTGTGCTAAACCCTACCTCCTAAACCTTTACTTTCTTCTCCTTTCAAAATGACTGAAACTGCGAGTAGCAGTGGAAGCACGGAAGGAGACGAATTTGCTAAGGCTCTTAACATTACAGAAAACCGCAGACAGACAGTAACTCTGAGATTGTTAGAACATGGCGTACCTGTAACAGGTGGCCATGTTACTGTCCTGATTGAGGCACACAAGGTGTTTGGATCAGAGGTATTCTATTCCTGGGTAAAATTCCCACCTGCAGATCCACAGACACATTTATTCCATAAATACATTGAAGTGGATCCACCGGAAGAATACATCCCATACGAGGACATTGAAGTCCCGTTAACTTACAAGCAACATAAAAACTGGTTGAAAGGCGCACTCAAACACACAACTTCGGTCGTAAGACTCGTTCCGCTCAGCATCGGAGGAGCGACATGGCCGGTCTTAGCGACTTACACTCCGCATTCTGAGATAGACACACTCCCAGTAGGGGAAGTGCGTACACTTTACAAAGAAGTAGTCTATACAGACACATTGTCCAGTTCGTCATGCGAACACTCACATTACAACCTGCGAGATCTGCTCCACCTGGTACAGTCCAGACCAGACCCAACACACACCAATAATTAGTCCACAGACACTAAAAGCAATAATGGGTGCGTTCCCATCAAAAAGGGATCAAGTACCATTCTGGATTGCTCAAAAAATAGCACAGTTGGAAGTAGTATTCCCCCATACGGGTCCACAGGAAAAACACAGAATGTTAACAATTTGCTTGCCAATGGGAATGGGTCCCTCACTTGAGGATTGTACCACATGGTGAACAATGTTTGCTGCAGTCTACATTAGAATACACGGTGCCCCAACCATATCAGTTATTATTGTAGTTTGAAACAGATACAAAATGAGTACGGGGCAGGCCCTGCCCTGGACTTGGGGATGAAACTGATGGGTAATTTTGACCAAGTCTTTTAAATTATGCTAAGCAACATCAAGGGGGAAGCAGCAGCGGTGGCTATACGCCAACGCTTAAGGGAAACAGCTCCTGCAAATCAGGAGCGTGCCTTACCAAAAATGATCAAAGAAACCTATGCTTCACTAGGTAGAGATAGTTTGAGAGCAAAACCAAGGAAACCACAAGTGGTGAGCAATTCTGACACGGATAACTCAAAGCAAGCACCCACTTCTTCTAAAAAGAAATGGGATAATAATCAATCCAAAAATAATAACAATAAAGGAAACACTTCACGATCAAGGGGTGGGTCTCCCCAACGAGAGTCCTCTGAAAAGAGGTACAACCTTAGGAATCGTGAAAACATTAGAAAACCTGACAGGTATTAGGATACTGATACACGTTCCTTTAGTTCCTTTCAGGGTTCATCAAAAAGCTCGGAGAGGCAAGGATGGTCAGAACAAAAAACAGAAGATCGACCAAAGGGAAAAAGGGAAACACATCGCACTTCAGATTTCATTATCAAGCAGGGTGAACAACATAATTGTTGGTTTCTCCAATTTGGGCTACAAATTTAACTTCAAAAATCAAAAATTGCCCATCTCAGCGTCCTATTTTTGGGATATGAGTAGTCAAGTGAAGGCAAAAGCCTGGCCGCTAACTTTTTTAGAAAAGTGCACGCTAATCCAGCCTCCAAAGACTCTGAAGGGTTTACAATCCATTTTAGCTTTTCTAAATTTCGGCAGAACATACATTCAAGACTACGCAGAAAGAGTCAAACCTTTCTACAACCTAATCAGATCAGATTTCACAGCAAAGAAGTGGACTCAAAAACATATAGACACTCTATGTTCAGTTCAAGCTGACATGATAGCTTCAAAACACTTGCAGACACGCGTGAACGTCCGCAACCTGGTAATACAGGTCGTCCCCGGGTTTTCGGGGTATACCTACATCACGTTCAATGAAGGTGAGACAGTTCCAACCACATACAAATCTCATTTGTACACGAATGCTGAAAATCGATTTGCAGCAACAGAAAAAATACTGACGGCAGTACAGACTGCTGTAGGGAGAGAAAGAGCACTAGCACAGGGGAAACGCATCATCGTTGTAACCCCTATACCAACTTTAGAAGCGGTAACCAAAGCCAGCATCTCAAATGCGAAGGCACTGCATCCGGGATGGATACAATGATGCAACAGATGTAGAATATAGATATGATCCTACACTGAGAACTCAAGAACTTCTGCAGTACGAACAAGAATACCCTCTCCCGAATGAAATCTTGCCTCTTGATCAGTATGAATACATCATTTACACTGATGGTTCTGCCCAAGCTGCTATTGGAAGTAAACAACAACATAGTGCAGCATGTGCTATAGTGAAAGGTTGTGTGCGGGATGGCAAGTTCCAGCCCAGCAATACGACTACACAATCTCTAGGAGATTGTATAGCGCAGTTGGCAGAACTGAAAGCCCTGATGCTAGCATTACAGTATACGAATCGGGAATGCCTCACACTGATTGTGTGCGATTCATTTTACTTTGTGCTATTTTACAATGAATATCTTCATTACTGGGGCCAGAAGGGGTTTAAAGATGCCAAGGGTGGCACGATAAAACATAAATTGTTATGGGAACAAGTGGCAAAGCTGGAAGCATGCCTGCCATGGGCTCAGGTTATTCAAACCTTGGGTCATCAGAGTGTTAGCATACACTTTGAAGGGAATTTACTGGCTGATGAAGCCGCCAAGGCGACAGTGCAAACTGCTGCCGTTGCCGCAATCACTCGTTCACACACGAGAATAGACGGAGATATACTAGTAGCTATCAATACCACAAAGAACGGCTCTGCCGTCTGGCCAAAAGGCTTTCCACTCAAGTGCTCCTACAAGTTAGATGCACACAAAACACTGCATGCTCAAATTCCAGGAGTGGGGGATAGAGTAATACCGAAAAAAGATCGCAGATTAGGTTTAATACTAGCTGCACATGAGGGTCTGGGCTCTGCACACGCAGGAGTCACTGCAACAATTTCATTAATAAAGCAGCGTTACTGGTGGTCGGGGCTGACAAAACAAACAAAGGACTATGTCCTGAAGTGCGATATTTGCCAGCAGATGAAGGGTTCCACCATTCACAGGCCACCACAAACACCACTACTGATTTCAGACAGACCTCTTGCATGTGTCTATTTGGACCACTGTGGCCCCTTAAATTCATATGGGGCTTACAAGTACATCTTGGTGGCAGTGGATTCATGCTCTAGATTCCTGTGGGTTTGGCCCCAGCGCTCGGCTGACGCTCGAACTGTTATTAAGAATTTGCGAGTCTTCATCAGGACATACGCAATTGGCACATTACATTTCGACTGTGGTCCTGCGTTTATCTCTAGGGCTTACAAGGAAGCCATGGAAAGTATGGGCGTGGCCTTGCGGTACTCCTCCCCCTACCATCCCGAGGGAAATTCGGTGGTGGAGAGGAAAAACTGGGACCTAAAGCAATTCTTAACAGCTAGGGCATTAGGTGCGGGTGGTAGTTGGGTCAATCACCTATACGGGGTCCAGAGGGCACTCAATAATATGCCAAGAAAATCCTTGGGAGGCCGTACCCCTTATGAAATCCTGTTTGGGACACAAATGTGGGTACCTGATGTTGATTGTGCCACCATAGTGGCGGAGGCAAAACCATTTGAACTGAATGACCGTTTGGCTGTTTTACAGGAACTCAATGAATTCTGGGCGTTACAAAGCAACGTGCAAGTCAAACGCACCGCCACTGGGGAAGTGAAACCAGTTCCGGCAAGATCTTCCTGGGTCCCAAAGATTAGGAACCTGGTCAGGTAAAAGATAGTGGACAGAAGAGAGTTTGGGCCATCTTACAGATCACCTGTACCTGTCCTGGCGGTAGTGGGAACAAGAACAATACTTCTTCCGCCTCTTGCCAGCAAAAAAGAAAAACGATTTGTCTCCATTGATCTGATCAAACCACATCATGTGGCCGATTCTCAACAGTAGGCCGCGTGGGGTCCTGAGTAGCTACAGATCTCCTCTTGCTACTATACAGGAAGTTCAGCTGGAAAGACTAATAACCTTTTAAGACTCCACTACACAATGTGAAGGAGTAACGAATAATGGAGTACAAATCACACCAGTTGAAATTGAAAAACATCAAGAAGAAACAACAGTGCAAGTTGCAATTCAGCCCAACAATGATGTCTACATTAATGTGCCTTCAAATGACACATCTGCCAGTTCTACAAAACCTGCGGAGCTACCAAAGATAGATCGGTCTGCGTCTGGCTACTTCATCAACTTTGATGACTTCTCTTCAGATCCAAGTGAACCTGATCAAACGCCACCCATTTCAAAGAAAGAGAAATTCCAACAATTCTATCTTTTGCTCAAAAAGACTTACTTAATGTCACCTTGGTAGCTAATTGGTTTGCAATAGGGGTAGTATACCTGTTAATTTGGATTGGCACAGTGACTGTCTTTTTTCTGCTTCTGAACGGACATTATCTCCCAGAACACTCTGCAGTACAATCTGTGAACTTGGTCCTGAAACCACATACATCATCACACCGTGAACAAAGAGACTTGTCCCTGGTGAACATTACAGCGATTCCAGTACCTGATGGTATAGTTTGGGATAAAGTTTCATATGATGTATCAGGTCCTACTGAACATTTGAAAATTCCACATTTGTTTAAAATTTCATTAAATGATTTCATTACCCCCAGTACACTTGCCGATGATTGGGACATTAAGACTGTAAATACTATGCTCACAGATTTAGAACAGTCTGCTGCATTTTCCTACAGGGAACTGTATGAAGATACAACCGATTACGATGGCATGTTTTGTTACCAGCATTATGGTCATCATTTTTTGCATAGAGCAAGTGTACCACGCACTGCTAACACTTACCATCAATGGGAACATTGCCTGACACCACCAAAAGGCAGTTCTGCCACAGTCACTCAGAAATTCGCATACATTTTAGGGATCAACACATCTGACCCAGAATCATTTTACTACAAACTTGCAGAGACTAATGCAACAGCAAAGAAAATTATGCTAACAAACACAAAGCTGATATATTCAGCACCTTTTATCTACCAACTGTCTATACAGGGTTTCGACTACTGGAGAGACACCAAATCCATCTGAGGGACAAGAGAGTGACAGGTTCAGGGAACTGAGACTTTATTCAGAGCTTGCCTCATACCGTTACAGATGATTTTCCTGAACAGAACAGTGCAACAGACCACCTGTTACGGGTTTGCAAAAATTAAAGACCTTAAAACACCAAGCCTCCCTTCACCCACACCTATTAAGGGTATCTCAAATAACACACTAACAAGTGAAGGGACACATGGTACAAGTACATACAATTCATCATCTTCTGATTGGAAGTGTTGGTTGGTTTGGCCTGTAGAAACGAATATGTGTAACTCAAGGGTACCACGGAAGGGTTTATTACCCATAGGCCCGACCCACGCTATGTAAACACAGACAAACCAGGGGTAGTGACTTCCTATAGTGTCGGGATGTTATGCCTAGAATGGCTAAAGGCTGTGACACTATCACAGGTGAAACAACACTTGTCCCTTCTGTCAGACAACATGGATATTAGGGATTTCTTGTTAGGTCCCAAGAAACCACGTAGTAAACGCTTTTTGTATGCCATCTATAATGAGGTATGGAAAGTCTTCCAACAGGAAGCTGCTGAGAGACTTCGTGAAATCGATAGAATTAACCTTGAAAAGGCCTTAGGTGTGGTAGACAACGACATGACAACACTCTCGTCTCGTATTTATTCATTGGGCAACATTGTGTCCTCAGCTATCGACATAATGGAACAATATTTGTCTATTCTACAACAGGGACAATCTCAGCTGCGTGCTATTATGCTTTTAAGCTGGACGCTTCAATCATTGCGATACATTAAAGACACAAATCTGTTCTCGGCATACAATCTGACTGAATGACAATTGACCATGGCACGCATAGATGCGAAATACACCATGCTGTTCATTGAAAAACTAGAGAAGTTACCTTTTACTGTAGCAGAGTCACCGTCTACAGAATGGTTAAGCCATGGCTATATCACACTGCCAATCACGACATTCCAGTTCTAATACTCCCTGAAGTATCACCCAGTAGGCAGGTATGAAGCATTGGGTGAAGGGTACATATGAGAAACCTGGGAGTTGCCATCCACATATAGGTGCAGGAATAAGGACAAGGAAGTTTTCTTGAGTGTTTCGAACTGCAAAAAGGCCTTAAGTGGGTCTTTAGTGTGTAAAGAAGTGTCGCTTCACGGGGCGTGTAATGCATCAATAGCGAACTTGTCCTGCTACCTGAAGGGTTCCCCAGCTACTGTAATTCATCCCGTTTTTGAGTTACTTTCCATTGGGAGTTACTTGATGCTGAATGACCAAGGGTTTTGTGGTCTGATGCCCAGCATTGCTTATCTAGTGACTGTCATCTCAAGGGTTATTTGCTGTAAGCAAGTATTGTTTCCCCCAGCTTGCACAGTTAGGGAGGCACCACTGTGGCCTTCACTGAATGTTTCTAACATAGGGTTTGATTCTCTGAGCAGACTGAAAGCCATTCTGTTTCAGCAAAACGTGGCCTTAACTTCAGCCCGAGAGATCTTTGATCTCCAAGTTGCAAGGTCCTTGGCAGAGATACAGGCTCTGGTCCATACGAACTTCCCGCTCCATTTCCGAGAAATGGTCCATCGTATCTTTAACATGTCTGATACGAGGGAGATAGTACACTTATTTAGGAGCATTGGATCAGGTCTGTTAACCACCTTTCAAACCATTTTTGTAGTGATTCCTTCATTCATACACTCCGTACTTGGAAGCGTTTTTGGAGGGCTTCCTTTGTTCCTACTTTCAGTGGGGGCATCCTGATTTTAATCCTATTGCTTCGCAATGGATGTCAACATCACTCGAGACATGGAGAGAACACTACTGGAGCAACGTTGTGGTGAGCGATTGGTGTTCTACCTGGGTATAGCTCGGCATCGAGAGCTTAGTGAGCATTGGTTCCTGTCTTTCAGACCAGCCTGGCTTGACTGCATTTTGCCAGTATTCCGCTGCCTCTTTTGCGGATTCGGACGCATGTTGGACCTCTGTCTGACACTTCCATCGGTTGCGCCGCTGGACATATACATGCTTCTGGTGCCTTTATGGGCCCATGAGCACAGTTGTCCACAGCGTATTCCCATGTTGATGATGGCGTTCCTAGAGCCTCCACTGGATGCTTCAACTCCTGTTGGAACGGAGATCGACTCCACTACGGATGTACAGGCATCAGTCTCAGGCACACTGGCATCTAATTCTTCCCCGATGACTGCCGTGGGAACCAGTGATGACCACCTCTGCTCACTTGATATCATACTGGAGGTGCTAGAAAGACTGCCTCCTGCAGATGACATGTTCAGTGAGGTCTTCAGCGCAGGATTCTTAAACAATCTGGCCTCTCCTGTGCGGGGAACCATTTGGACAATATTTAAACATGTACCAAATTGAAGGTCGAACTGACTTTGTTTTCTTCTCTGCTCTATCTGAACATAGTGGCTTTCAAGGTGCTCAGAAAAACAATGATGATATATTCAAACATATAGAGGACCTTTTATGAACGCTTTTCTAGGAGAGAATGCTTTTGATATAGACCTTGCTTTTATGAACATTTTTTAAGACTTTTTAAAATGCCTTTTAAGTATGTTTTAATATACATGATTTTATGCCTTTTTTTTTTAGCATTTTCTATCATTACCTAGCTGACCTTGTTGACCTTTTGATGAGGAGTGGGTGTCATGTCCTTTAGGATAGTCCCATCATGTACATACCAAATTGCATACATTTTGTCCCATCCACACAACATAACGGTTCTACACAGTGTGGCCTTTTACCTAGTAGCTTAATTCTGTCTCTCCGACATCAGGCTCTCGGTACCCTATCTTAATCCCTGTACCTGACATACATAAACATGTCCCCAGGCACAGCAGATTTATTCTGTATAAGGGTCACCACTTTTTTCATCCATGGCCAACAGCCAGCTATGCATGATCATGTTTGTTTAGAAAAGGATTAGCAGAGGATTAGCAAATGTTTTCAAAACATATCGATTCTAGAAGAAACCCTGGAGTGACCACTTTAGTATAAAATACCCTCATTCCCCCTTACAGAATAGAGGAGAATTCCTTCCAGGCTGGACCGAGACTCTGCAGGCTGATCCTTCGACAAGCAGAGACCTGACATCCCTTGCGGGGTGCCATCCTCGATGCAGCGGGGTCCTTCATTCAGAACCATCAGGTGAGAGGTTAGCACTTCCCCGGGGGATTCTTGGCTCCATTAGCATATATCCTAACACTTGCATACATATGCTTCACCTACATATCTAGGCGAGGTAAATTTAGGTAGGCTACGCATCTTAGGAGTACGCCAATGCTATTGTTTTATATAATCTGTTTATATTCATCTTATTAGCACTATGGTAGAAATGTATCTGCTATTTACGATATTGGTGCTAGTGATCACCTTTGTCTGCTCCTGTCTTTTGATTGTCGCAGCGAATATGTTTCACATTAGACTGACGCTTGACCAATAAATAATTATTGAAACCGTTCAAATCGGCATTCTATGTGTATTCTGAGAAAAGTAAGCACGAGTGACTGAGCGAAAGATACCGTATTGTTTTCCACGATACCTGAGGAATCAGGGTTGTCATGTTCAGTGGTTGCCAGACACTACCTACATCACAGTAGCATACAGGGGGTTGGTAGTTGCACTGTAGAGCTAGCTGACTCATCCTGTGGGGGTGTCTAGAGTCTGTCTGCACACCAAGCCCTCAGTTTAGGTCATCCAAAATGCGCAGGTCCTGGGTGGGGGGTCCTAGGAACTACACGACAGCACAACAATGCAGCTATGCTTTGTTTTTCCACTTGGAGGATAATATGCTTACAAGCATTCGTGAATATTGTTCTCTGACATATTTTAGCTCCAATGACTTGGCATTTATGCTAGTGCTGCTTGTTTTTCCACACTATCCTACTTAACATTGTACTGGAATATCCTGCTGTGCTGTCCATGGATAGCTAGGAGCTCCTTCAATTGTTTGTGCTGCATTGTCACTTCTGTGCTGCATTGCTGTTATCCACTCTATGATTGTCTATGTCTTAACTGCTATGGTTTCCACATGTGCCCCTGACATTGCTTGCCATATCTTCTGCTGCTCCACATTGACTGCATTCAAAAGTGTTGTCCTCTTCGTTTTTTCGCCTTAGCACTTGTTCGCCTCCATCATTGTTGTTGGCCTGTTCACCCATATGCAGAAAATGTATCATCTGTAGACACTAGACACCTGGCTCATCTTTGACTAGCCAGGTTGCAGAATCCCTGTCCTGCTTAGCTCAATTAGATGTATGACTCTTTGTCTAGCTAGCCCATTTATCGATGTGCAGCACATATTTATTCACATGCGAAGCTCCCTATCAATCCACGGTCTTATGTGTTATGTGACCTCTGACCTATAGTCTTTATAATCTGCTTTTGGATGCACAGATACCCACGCATATATGTTAGAAATATTCATGTTTGTGCATTGTCTTATGTAAGTTAGCATTCGCAGCACCATTTTCTATTTAGACGCCATTTTGAACCATGATCGAAACTAATCCTTTGCTATTTCTGAGAAAAGGCCTCTGTTACGTTTCGTTTCTGCAATGTTAGGTTTTGCTTCACTAATGAATAGACTGTTCATATTAGTGCATACCTTTCTCTCTAGATAGAGGCCCTCTCCCACTTGTCTGGTGGCGGGTACAGGGTGAAATGACCTTGGGTTGCATTAGGTGGTGTGAGATACGAGAATCAAAACTTATTTTTTTGTATTTTACTGTCCAGCTGCATCTGCCTGGAAAATTCCACTGTGGGCGTGTTTCAGCCCAGTTGCGAGATGTACATAATGTATCTTTTTGCTTGTCGATTTCAGTCCCTCTGCAGCACTCCTAGTGACTGGGCAGACTGGGCTCCGCTCTGAGTGTGTATAATACACAGTTATTGGTTTGTATTCTCTACTGTCTGACCAACTCTTCATTTAGTATGGAAGGCTGAGAGGTGGTCATTAGTGACCTGGGTGACCCTAATTGGTCCACTTCCTTCAGTTGGCGCCCAAACAGGGACTCCTTCGTGTGATTGATCCATCCCCTTTCCGCAGACGGAGGGGAGGCTGAGGACATCATCGGGTCAGACTGACGGCTGAGGGATCCCTGCACAAAGAGTTTCTGTTACTCGCAAGCTGCCTCTTCTGTCCTGCCAGACGGCCTCGCCCAGTGGTCATCCCGGCTAGAGTCCTGAACAGCGAAACCCTTGGATCTGAACGTTTGGTCTGAAGAGTCAGCAGTGGAGAATTGGTCCATTTGTGCTACTCATATCAGGTGAGTTTGTTTTGGTTCTTTGTGGATATGGTACCATTGTGGTTTGAGTTTGGTACGGTCTGAGGATCGTTTTTGATAAAAGTATTTGCAATTATTTTGCTAGGTAAAAGCAACAAATTTGTCTTCCTTTTGAAATGCCTATTCTTAGTAAAATGTTGTATTCGTGTTGTCGTCGCTGTTCTGCAGATGCTTGATTGGAAGAAGCTCAGCCGGCGCCTCCTGAAGGCAGCCCTAATATTCATATGTATGTGAAGCATAGTCTTTGCCCTATTATGTTTAGTACATTATGGCACAAATATACGAGGGACAACGCTGAGTTGCAGTGACCGTTGACGAGCACTTTTGACAAACAAAAAATTGGGTTTTTACAGGAGCAATTATTTAAGAAAAGAAGTAGACAGTCTATGTTTGATTCCCTCAGAACTTGGCAGAAGGAGGCTAGACAGAGACCGTTAAAGATGGAGAGAGATGCACGGAAAGGGAAAATGCAAACATTGACACAGAAAGCTGTGGCATATGATAGAGAAAAACAAGAGTCTGGAATTGAATGTGAGGATAGGAGATTTCGATTGCATATTGATAAGTCTTATTTGACCAAAGAAGAGGACGATACCTTTGTAGAGGAGTTGCTAGATACTCGACCCCCGCCTCTTTATGCCCCACAGAGGATATATCCCGCCGTTTCCTTACAGTCACAGCAGCCTGTTACATCTGCTTCGGCTGTTCCCGTATCTACAGCTGTTGTTTCGACGGCTTTGGCTACGGCACCTCCCACTCCTTCTTTGTCCTCGCCATCTTTGGCAACTGTGACCCTTAGCACATCTACTGTTTCGACCACTGTATCCTCCGTTCTTTCACCTCCGGTGCAAGCACCAGCGACGATTGTACCTGTCACTTCTGTTGCTTCCCCTTCCATGGTTTTTCATACTCCGATACCTGTGCATGTTGAGATGCCAGTACGTGAATTCGAGGATAGAGACTGGATGAAATTCAAGGAGCAAATAGGCCCGTTAGTGCGATCTGGAGTGGGGGATGAAGAGAAACAATAGCTGACCAGGCTGCGGGGTGGGCTCGTAATGCAATCTATAGTGTGGAGGATGTTTGGGAAGTCATGCGGGATTTTGAACCCTTTATACAGCAACATGCCCTTAAGCATATGTCTGCTACATTGATTAGTCTTTGGCAACAGCACATTGCGACAGAAGCGCCTCAAATGTTATTTGATATTAGAGATCGTGTATATGCTACTAACTTGGAGCCAGGTCAAGTATTTGGGAATGTTACAACTCTAATTGCTTACAGGGGTAGATTACATGAGAGGAGCCCTACTCAGATAACTCAGTTTCCGATGCGGGAGGTCCATCCCATGTATCACCCAGAAATACCTGAGATAACGGATCAGTGTGGTAATGTTACTAGACCGGCTGTAGTAGCCCGTTTTCAGGAACAATGGATTTATACTCCGTGGAAAATGAGTGAGGTTTTAGCCCTTATACTCAGTTGCCTGATCCTAGGAAGAATCCTACAGCTTATTATAAGGAATTGACAAAGGCCGCCTCTTGTACTGTAATGACTCTTGCTGATATTGAAATGTTTTTTGGTCTCCTTGTTCCGGTTGATGTTTGGAGACAGGTTAATACTCAAGATCATGTTGCGGAGTTGGGGGGTACATGGGACGTGATTAAGGGATGGGATCAGGAAAGGAAGCCAGGTGATAAACCCTGAGCTGAGATACTTGCTTTGCCAGGCCGCA
This sequence comes from Calotriton arnoldi, assembly GCA_963921515.1. NCBI lineage: Eukaryota > Metazoa > Chordata > Amphibia > Caudata > Salamandridae > Calotriton > Calotriton arnoldi. The sequence goes on from CAWUFW010000777.1 coordinate 2,612,339, forward strand.
TTATTACATATATGCATTCCCTTATTCCGCCTAAGAAGGTAAGCTGGGATAAATTGACAGGTTGTCGACAGAAGAAGGATGAAAGTGTGTCTGATTTCTTTACCCGGTTTGAAGATACGTTTTTGGACTATAGTGGGCAGGACATGTCCATCGAGGGAGGAGTTCGATTGTTCGTTGCTAGATTTGTCTCTAATCTTCTTCCTGAAATTACGACTCATTTACAGGTGTCTGAGAGTGCTTGGTCTACGTCTTCTCCTTCTGTTATTTTGAATAAGCCCAGTACTATGGACACAGAGGATTTAAAGACGAAGGTGTTGTTGCAGCAAGCGTTTAGGGGAACTAGTAGGGGACGGGGTGGTCCTTCTAGACGGTGAGCAGTCAAAATATCAAAAATAAAATATCGACATACACTAATATCGAAGTCACAATATCGAAGGGACAGAATATCGATGTTAAGAATATCGATGGACAGAATATCGACCCTAAGGTAAGTAATATCGAATTTTTTTATATCGATGTAAGTAATATCGAAGTTAGTAATATCGAAATCAAATATATCGATGTTACTAATATCGATGTTACTAATATCGATATTTGTATTATTGTTATGTATTTTGTTATGTTTTTAATATGTATGTGTTATATGTGTTTTTGTTAAGTGTTCTACTTGTCTAAAAATATATGTATACAATTTTTATATGTTAATAATGTTTTTTTTAAGTTATTGTTTTTTTTTTTGTACCGTAGCGGGTTGTGGGTTTATAGGGGAATAGGGTGGGAAGTAATTTAATTATACTAAATTAATTATTAATTTTTAGGAATTATAAATTAATTTTAATAATTTTTGCGTTTTAGTTCTGTAGCGGGTTGTGGGTTTATAGGGGAATAGGGTGGGAAATAATTTAATTGTAATTAAGTTATAATTTATTTTAATTAATTGGTATTGATAATTATAATATTGTTAATTAATTAATAATTGGTAATTAATTTTTATTAATTAGTTATTACTTTTTATTAATTGATTAATTGATCATTATGTAATTTAATTGCAATTAAGTTATAATTTATTTTAATTAATTGGTATTGATAATTATATTATTGTTAATTAATTAATAATTGGTAATTAATTTTTATTAATTGGTTATTAATTTTTATTAATTTATTAATTGATCATTATGTTAAGTGTATTATTTTATTATTGCAGTGTGTTGTGCATTTATAGGGGAATAATTTGGGAAGTAATTGAAATCTAATTAAGTAATTATTAAATTTATTTTTGGGTATTGATAATTAATTTATTGGACATTAATTATTAATTGATAATTTTTTTAATTAGAATGTTTTGGTTCTAAAAATTAATTTATTGTTGTTTTATCATCAATTGGTAATTAAATATTATTAAATATTATTTATTGATAAATTTAATTAATATATTAAGAAGTAATTATTAATTGATAATTAATGTTTAATTATTATTATTTTTGGTATGAAAATCATTTAATTGTTCAATATTAGTTAATTGGTAATTAAGTTTTAATAATTTATAGGTTTTTTGTTATTAAAAATATTTTATTGTTCAATATTTATTATTTAGTAATTAATATTTATTAATTATTATGTATTGGTATTTATTATTAATTTATTGTTAATGCATTTTTTATTGGTAATTATGTTTTTAATAATTATTTATTGGTATTGGTAAATAGTTTACAGTTATTTAATAATTCATTAATTATTTAAAAAAATTATTTGATTTATAAGTATGTTATTTGTAACTTCTTCGCTATCCAACACTTTCCCTACTGTTGCACTCTCTGGAGTTGGACTAGTAATTTTTACCCCTACGCTATCCAACACTTTCCCTACTGTTGCACTCTCTGGAGTTGGAATAGTAATTTTACCCCTACGCTATCCAACACTTTCCCTACTGTTGCACTCACTGGAGTGGGAATAGTAATTTTTACCCTCACGCTATCCAACGCTTTCCCTACTGTTGCACTCCCTGGAGTGGGAATAGTAATTTCTACCCCTACGCTATCCAACACTTTCCCTACTGTTGCACTCTCTGGAGTTGGAATAGTAATTTTTACCCCTACGCTATCCAACACTTTCCCTACTGTTGCACTCACTGGAGTGGGAATATTCATTTTTACCCTCCCACTATCCAACGCTTTCCCTACTGTTGCACTCCCTGGAGTGGGAATAGTAATTTTTACCCCTACGCTATCCAACACTATCCCTACTGTTGCACTCACTGGAGTGGGAATAGTAATTTTTACCCTTACGCTATCCAACGCTTTCCCTACGGTTGCACTCACTGGAGTGGGAATATAAATTTTTACCCTCTCGCTATCCAACGTTTTCCCTACTGTTGTGCTACCTGTAGTGGGAATAGTAATTTTTACCCCTACGCTATCCAATACTTTCTCTACTGTTGCACTCTCTAGAGTGGGAATAGTAATTTTAACCTCTACGCTATCCAACATTTTTCTTACTGTTGTTTTTTTGGGAGTTGAAATAGTAATTTTATTCCCTCCGCTATTTAATATTTTTTGTATTATTTTAGTTAATGTAGTATATAATTAATTGTAAAAATATTAAAAGTAAATTGATTTTTTTAAATTTGTTATACATAGGGGCCCATTACGATACCCGGCGTAAAAAAATCCGCCAGGCATGGAAGCGGCAAAAATCCGCCCGCACCCACCGTCTGAACACCGACCACGCCATTACGATTACACAAACCGAAAACCGCCATCGGCGGAAAAATCACACAAAATACCGCCCGCCATCGTCCGAGTCGGAGTCAAACCGCCCGCCACGGACGGAAACACGCCCGACAACACAAAACCGCCCGCCCTCACGGCCGACACACCGCACGTGAGATTACGATCGCACCGCCATGAGCGCGGGAAAACTACAAATATACCGCCCGCCAGCGCAAACAACGCCGATGAGAATCGACACGGCAGAAGCCATGGCGCCCACGTCCCTGCACAGAAACCATCCGCTCACAAAACCAATCGCACACAACATGGCCAACAAGTCCACACAGCAAGGCACGCACAAATACACAAGCACAGTACACATCCCGAAAACACCCCCTGGACAAACAAAAACTACAAAGGCCAGAACCCCAGACACAACACACCTGAAAACAACAGACCATGAGGACACACCCACATAGGTAAGTACAAAAGCAGCACTCACACAGACCACAACCCCTTGCAACATTGCAAACCAGAGAGGAGAGGAGAGGACACAGTGACACAGCAAGGACAGCAGCACACCACAGAAACGCACACATCACCACCACCACCACCACCACCACCACCACAAACCCCCTGCACATTACACAACACACACCGCACCAGCACCACAAACACCATGGCACCACAAAGAATGCCCAAGTTCACGCCCATTGAGCTGACGGTCATGGTCGACGAGATCATCAAGGTGCACCCACAAATCTATGGGAACATGGTCCAGCACACACCACTAGCCACCAGAAACAGAATGTGGAACCGGATCGTAGACCAGGTCAATGCAGTCGGGACCCTGCCCAGGAACAGAGTAGAAATTAACAAACGTTGGAATGACGTCAAGAGCCTGGTCAAGAAGAAGGAGACCAAGAACAGGGAGCTGGCAGCCGTCACTGGCGGAGGGAATCCCACGCTCTTCAAGACCTTCAAAGCGTGGGAGGAGAAGGTGCGAGTCATCATACATCCGGAGATCCTCGCTGGATTAGCAGGGGGAGTGGAGGCTGGTAAGTACAAACTAATGTATACCAGCACACCGCTATGTACTCACATGCACTACCACCATGCCACAGCTCCCAGGGACAAACACCCCCATGTCCAGCACACAATACACAACACATCACACACACATGCAACAGACACCACCACACACAGCCCAAACAGAACAACTGTAAGATGCGTGGGGACATGTGTACACTCAGCCAGCCACGTAACCACCAACAGGTCCCCAAGTATGCCAGAAGCGCCACAACGAGCACCCACCACACCCATGTGTCTGCCATAGCTGCACTAACCGACAAGTAACAGGTAAGTGGCAGGAACACAAAGTGCAGTGGGTGGGAGGGTGGACAGCCCAAGTACAACACACACCAGGCCCCTAGTCCCACAGCACAGCAAGGAGGAGCATCCCCCACCCCCCACAGCCACGTGTCAGCCACCGCAGTGCACACCGACAGCCGAAAGGTAGACATCACGATCCACAACAATCGGTGTCAGTGGGTGTCCAGCCACCACCACGACCCACAACACCCCCCACCCCCACAGACCTGCAACATGGAGCACCCCCCGCTTAGAACCATGTGGCATCCAGTACAGTGCACGCCCGAACAACCTGAAGGTGGGAAACTGGACAGGGCTGGATTACTGGAGGCATGAGGACCGTAACACGACCAACACATGGGACATGTCACGTAGCAGACAAACACGCAGCACCGCCCACCGTCACGAACAAGTGAACAATGTGCACACGGACATGAACCACAGACTCACACCTCACATGACCCATCACAGACACGGCAACACCCAAGGAGCCACGTCTGCATGCACAAGCCACACTGAATATAGTACCACACGGCAGCCACTGTGCAACTCATCACACACAACCGAAACACCATTGAAGTCCTGTCCATGTAGCCCCTACTGCCTGTCAACCACACACCCCACAACTACGCCTATGTAAGACAAACAACACTAGACGCAACAGAGCGGAACAACATAAATGCACACGAACACCACTGAACCCATCAAACACACAGACACACCATGCACATACAACATACCATCCATCCCATCCGTCAGCCCCAGTCTCATGAAAGGCATGTCATCCGCACAGCTGCCACACATACAGCAGTCACGCTAAGATACATGCCCATGACCAACCATGTGCCAGAAGTCAATGAAGCGCACGCCACACTGTGAGCAACAACACACAACATGGGCCACACCCCCCCACGAGCACTGCAGTGATGCACATGGCACAGGGCAGCACGCACACCAAGGAGATGGGACAACTGCAATACGTTGGCTGGCACACAACCAACACTCACTCATAACGATGCATCCAATGCCATGTCCAGTAATCACAACAGACAGCAAATATGCAGGCCATGTCAGGCATGCACACACCTCAGACCATGCACTGTCATGCTGCCACAACACATGTCACGTTCGGCACCCATGGCTCACAGCATGTACCCCAAAAGCATATTCCCTCCCAAATGCGAATCTGGGGCATGGCCCCCATGTTGCCATATGCGTTCCTAAGCGTTCCATTTGAACCCCAAAAGCATATTCCCTCCCAAATGTGAATCTGGGGCATGGCCCCCATGTTGCCATATGCGTTCCTAAGCGTTCCATTTGAACCCCAAAAGCATATTCCCTCCCAAATGTGAATCTGGGGCATGGCCCCCATGTTGCCATATGCGTTCCTAAGCGTTCCATTTGAACCCCAAAAGCATATTCCATCCCAAATGTGAATCTGGGGCATGGCCCCCATGTTGCCATATGCATTCCTAAGCGTTCCATTTGAACCCCAAAAGCATATTCCCTCCCAAATGCGAATCTGGGGCATGGCCCCCATGTTGCCATATGCGTTCCTAAGCGTTCCATTTGAACCCCAAAAGCATATTCCATCCCAAATGCGAATCTGGGGCATGGCCCCCATGTTGCCATATGCGTTCCTAAGCGTTCCATTTGAACCCCAAAAGCAAAGTACAAACCAGACCAAGGATGGGCCAGGAGCCCGCATACACCAGAGTCACAATAAGTAGGGGCACAGCAACACACCCATCGGCATGGCCAATCCGTCCCATGCCACATGTGCACAGCACACAGTCCCATTGCCAAGCACACACAACTACAAATGGTACAGCCACACACACGCCTCCGGGAAACCCATGTACGAGATTGCACGAACTGTTAATGTCAGACGACAAATACATACTTCGCAAGGTGCAACACAATAACAAATCTCATTCTCTCCACAGGTGGCGAACTGCTGGATGCTGGGGATGGAGCCAGCAGCCAGCACAGCCAGCCTACAAGCCCCCAACGAGGACACACGGATGTGGAGGATCTGTCCTCCTCTTCGGACACGGACCACCAAGCAGGCCCATCTGGTGTGGCAGGGCCCAGCCGCTCCCCAGGACTCCTCCTACCCACCAACCCATCATCCAGGGCTGCTGAACATTCCCAGCCCCCTGCTGCCACTGTCGTTGCGGCCACACCCACGGTCATTGCGGCCACACCCACGGTCATTGCGGCCACACCCACGGTCATTGCGGCCACTACCACTGCCGCAACCGCCACCATCGCCGCACCGACCACCACCGCCGCCACCACCACCACGTCTTCGCTGGCACCAGCCCCAGCGCAGGTGGTGGCCCAGCAGACTGGATCCACCCTGGGAGCCACAGCGAGGACCGTGGTGAGCAATGTGGCTAGTGGGCAGGCCGGTGGCAGCAGGACTGGTAGGAGGAGCAGGGTCAGGCAAACGCCAGCCTCCCCTGGGAGCCATGCCCTGCCTCAAATGGCCAGAGTCCTTGGGGCCTATGAAGAGGCCCAAGGACAATGGGCCAGGTCAGCTACAGACACGCGTGAGGTGCTGGGGGTGCTGAGGTCCATGGACGCCCGTATGGGCCAACTCGTGGACCTCATGGGCCAGCTGGTGGTGGCGGTGAGGTCACAGCCAGGGACAGCAGCTCCCCTCCGCCACCACCTGCCGGGGCGCAGGGTCGAGCAGCAGTGTCCAGTTCCCCTGCATCCACAGCCAGTGAGCACACCTCAACCACCAGCATGTCGCAAGCAGGCACCCCCCTCGCAAACGTGGAAGGGGCCGTCCGAAGTGGAAACAGATCTCCCGGGAGGACTTCGCACGCTCCAGACGCAAGTGAGGCAGCCAGCCAGCCTTCCTTGACCAGCCACTGCATTGACTTGGACTACGATCCCACTCCACACAGCCATCTGGATGGCATGTGTGTGTTGGACTATGGACATAGAACCAGTGGGTACACCCTGAGCATCACGCAGCCATGACCGACAGCTCATTGTCACTGCACGCACCACTTTTGTCATCACCTTACACACAATCACATGTCACAGTTTGAAATAAATGCACCTCTTACACAAACTGCTGTTTGTGCCCTGTGTTTTATTTGTACGGAATACAACGGCCACCTTGGGCGGAAAGGCACCTGATGCGTGGCATGGCAATGGAACCGGAGGGCCTGTAGGGACCTAGGGGTGGGAGACAGAACAGGAGCACATTCAATGAGTGTGTCACACACCCATCACACAGTACATGTCAACAACTACAAGCAATGTACACACATCGCACAGAGCAATAGGGCACAATGCCACAGCCACCAACAGTGGCATACTACCCTGGCCATGGAGCGTTGACACACAGCACGCAGTGAACAAACGGCCACCCTGACACAGCACACACACACCTGCACAGATACAGCCACATCAGCCGTCGTACATGGACACTCACCGTCAAGTGAAGTAGCGGGCGATGAGCTGCTGCCGCACATTCCCAGCTTCCTCCTCTCCGCTGTCCTCCTCACTCGAGCTGTCCTGGTCTGCGGGCTGGGGCCCTGGTTGATCTCCGTCATCCACGATGAGGGGGATCTGCTTCCGAATGGCCAGATTGTGCAGCATGCAGCACGCCACCACTATCTGGCACACCTTCTGTGGGGAGTACGCCAGCGCACCCCGGTGCGGTCCAGGCACCTGAACCTGGACTTGAGGAGGCCAAAGGTACGCTCGACCACACGTCTGGTCCTCCCATGTGCCTCATTGTAGTGATCGTCTGCTGGGGTGCGAGGATTCCTCAATGGACTGAGCAGCCATGCCCCATTCGGGTACGCAGAGTCACCTGGGTGTGAGGGACACAGAGAACCGTTGCTATTCCAACTGGACAGGGGACAGCATCGCACAACCAGCACGCTACACCACTCCACATACTCACCGACAATACAGCCACGATCCTGTTGCAGATTGGACATCAGTCGTGGCAAGATGCTGTTGCGCATTATGTGTGCGTCATGGGCCGAGCCTGGGAACTTTGCACACACGTGGGTGATCACCATGTCCGCAAGGCACACCACTTGCACATTCAGGGAGTGCGTGTGCTTCCTGTTGCGGTACAGGTGCTCAGTGGCCTGTGGTGGAACAAGGCCAACATGTGTGCAGTCAATGGCTCCAACGACGTGTGGGATTCTGCCAAGGGCATAGAATGCACCCTTCACTGCCGCCAATTCACGAGCCCTGGGGAAGCGGATGTACCTGTTTCGGTACAGCATCATGGCTGCCAGTACATCCCTCAGCACCTTGCTGAACATGGGCTGGGACATCCCTCCTCCACTGCCCACTGTGTGCTGGAATGACCCAGTGCCGAAGAAATGCATGGCGGCCATCACCTTAGCCGTGGTGGTGACAGCTGTCGGATACACCCTGCGGGGACGGAGATGGGGTTCTAACATGGCACACAGTCGATGCAGGGTTGGCCTGTCCAGCCGAAACTTCCTAATGACCTCTGTATCGTCCATGTCCGCCAGCAATTGGTATGGGCGGTCAATGTTCGGTCTCCGCCTAGGGAAAATGGCAGTGGACACATGTCAAAGCAACACGACACATAGCAATTTCGCATACACATCACTGACATGACTGAGCAAGCACATGAGCCACAGCCCAGCTGTCAAGCTGGGACGGCACGGCCACAATACACTTACACAGGTCTCCCAACAATGGCAATGGCTGGTGATACAGACCACTGCCATGTGCATGCACATGGGGATCTAGGCCCCAATGACTTGCGGGGCGTGCTGATGGCGACTGACTGCATATTCGTCAAGCGGCAACGCCACGGCAACATGAATGTCTGCTGAGCATGGAACTGCTTCCGAGGCTGGATGAGTATGGCACACGACGACGACGATGTGGGCACAGGCTGAGCGGCCAAAACAAGTGGGACCTGTGGCACGAGGGGATATGAGACAGTAGTAGGTGTCAGCACTGCACCCTATGTACAGCACTGTACGGATCACACCTCCCGAAACATTGACATGTGTCCACATTGACAGCCCCATGCCAAGACGGCTGTGTGCTTGCAGTCACACGTCACAGGTGAGAGGTTACATTGCACGTGCCAGGTGGCAGACGTACATAGTGGGAGCTGGCATGTGTGTGCATGTGTCTCCTGTTCAGGATCCACCAGATGGGCGCTGACTCTGTACTGAGCATTGGACACAGCATGTTCCGTGGAAGGCTTGTGTGTGGGATGGTGGCACTGGATGTGCCTCCGTTGGGTGGGGGGCCATGCACAGGGCGGGTACGTCGATGATTGCGCATTGTTGGTCATGGTGGGTGCACCCACTAAGATGTGTTGCCCTGTGTTCAATTCCTATGTCCGCATGATGATGGACTGTAGATGTGGGCAGACTACACATTGGTCGATGTGCTGTCTATATGCATGTGCCTTCACACCAGGCACAGCTGCCCCTGCACATGTGACCCCTGCTGGACTCGCTGCTGGGTCTGTGGAGCTGATGCACCTTCTGTGCGTGGGGCGGACAGCTCTCCTCACTTCCCTCATTGCGCATGTCATGACTTTGCCGCAGGTGACATGGATCATGGAGGGCCCACATGTACGCGTGGGTAGGCTACACATGATTGTTCACTGGTCGCCACCCCCAGTCAGTGTTCCGAATGGGAAGGTTGTCGTGCTGGTGGTATATTCGATGTGGCGGATGGGCGGGCCTAGGTGCGGGCTTACATTCCGGACATGGGGGGGTAGTTGGATTGGCGACTAGTTGCAGTACACACGGGACACGTCTCTTCCTTTCCACATCTGGGTCATCCCTTGTACTCACTGACAGTGATACAGTCATCTTCGCCCCAGCCCTCATGTCCTCCCCTCGCTCCCCCAATATGCATGTGCACCTGCGAGGCTAGCGCTTGCACAGGCAGCCCCAAGCTCGCACCAGAGAGGGCAAGGAGTGTATGTGTGGGTCCAGTTGCACAAGTGGGCTGTCTCAGGGTATGATGTGTTACGGGACGCCGTCCACCTGCGTGGTGCCCCAAATGGAGACCCGGCCTGCATGGACTATGCATCACAGTCTTCGCCTTCCGGATCCGCCACCTGCGACACCCAGTGGCTGTGGCTGCCCTTGCAGCCAGGCCGCGTCCGTCTGTGACTGATGGCCCACACATTCACTCTTTGGCCTCTCTGGGGAGGGCTCGGGGGTGGTGGCGCACGCGCTTGCAATTAGTCGCAATGGCATGTGTCGTGGTTGGTATGATGGGCAATGGATGGGATGGTGCGAGCCACCTCCCGTGACGTCAGTGCTGCTCGTGCTGTAGTGCGTCCCCCCTACACTTCCATCTGACTTGTGCCATGCTAGACGTTGAGGTTCTATTGCCTGCGTGATATGACCAGGAGGAGCGCGAGGAGACCTGTCACACACCATGCTCCACTGCCATCCCGTGCCCTGTATCGCCTGTGCGGATTGACTATGTTGGGGTTACACCTGGTCGACTGGGGCTGTGTGTGCCTTGTCAAGGGGCATGGCGGGCGCATAACAGGATCCAGCTTGTCCACAGAGGGTGGGCTGAGGTGCGCCTGGTACCGCTTTGTACGTGTGCCCGGCTGCTGTGCACACACGTGTTCACTCCCCCCGACAGGTGTCCTCTCACAATGCCCAGGGAAGCGGTGGTGTACTGTTCATGACCCCTCCCAACACGGCGTGCTCCAACTTGGCATGTGCGCATCTACCCGTCACACCCACCCACCTGAGCACTGCGTCCATACGACTTCACACGACACATGTGTGTCTTCCACAGTTGTGCTACTCATTTGCGTTGACATCCAATACCAGTGGACTACATGGTCATGTCACGACTGCCGTGTACTTCACATACTCCCATCCTCTCTCATTCGTACTTGTGAAATGAGTCAGCGGAGACAGTTTTGGTTTCAAACATTATATTGAGTCTTCTGTCCTCTGTGATGCAGTATAGTGGACATTACTGGCAGCGGAATACATGTTGAGGATATACTGAGCATGATTGCAAATGGGATAGGGTGTGGGGTTACATGTGATTGGCTGTTGCATGTGGGATGTGGGCTTCAGAGTTACATCTGCTTGGCCAAGGCTGTGCTAATGTACATTTACGTATAGCTGCGGAGCTGCGGACTTTGACACAGACGGTATACATGTAGCCTACCAGACCGCTTGGCATCATGGGCACAGTCCATCTCAGTTCCATGTGACAGGTTTGCTGCGGTTGCTCCTCATGCACGCGTGCATGTGAGATGACATCAGGGCATGGGCTTGCGTGCATGCAGCGGCGTGCCACTTGTTGTTGCAATGTGGTGGTTACTGGACATGTCACAGTCACTGGGGTCGTGTTGTTGTTGTATGCACTTGTCTTCCATGCAAAGGTCCTGGTATGGGTTTCCCGGGGCGGGGGTGGGAGGGGTGCAGCACCCACAGACTCCAGGCGACCTATTCATGTCCACTGAGCGGTGTGTGTGTCCATGGGCGCTGGATCCATGTCGTGTCCTGGTTGTTCGTGCAGTTCCGTCCATGTGGGTGCGATACACAGACCCCATGCCACTGCCTCCCACGATGCATGCGGTGTTCCTGGATGTGATGGGGAACAGTGTGCATGTCCCGGTCATATCCGATGTCATGGCGATGTCGTTGATGGTGTGGTTACAGTTGCCGGTCGTTTGGTATGGCTGTTGTGGTGGTGACTGGCCAGTCCGTGCGGAAGCTAAGCATGGGTGCGGGGTTGGACATCATAGGTCAATCGGGGAACCTGCGTTGTGGTCCGACGAATTGACAGGTTGTCAGGTATGCGATGCCGTCCAGCAGGGCTTCCATGTCATTGGTGGTGTACATGTTTGCCAGCCAATGTAGCGGATGGTGGCTGTCAAGGTGTTGTTCGTAAGTTGTCCCTTGGAGGACCATGATGGGGCATGCTGGGTGACATTCGATGTAGCTGTTCTCGATGATCTGTCGTGTGGAGGCACAGTGGTCCCATTTCAGTGCGGGTGCGATGTTGGCCACATACGCCATGCCCCCATAGGCAGAGCAGGCCCTGTCGTGTGCGTCCAGAGGGAGGAGTAGTGGTAGCAGGTCCGCCTTCAGACATGCCGGGTTGGAGAGGCATATCTCCACTGGATGCTGGTAGGGACACCTCCGACAGTAGAAGACGGGCATGACGCAGCTGAACAATGTGATGCGGTAAGTCAGTCGGTAACTTACGTTCAGCAGGGACAGGAGATCGCATCCCAATGTATGTAACAGGTTGGTTTTGTACAGCTTGAGCTGTCCGGCGTAGTTGGGTAGGTGTGTTGCGGTTGCCATTTCGCAGCGGTGCGTTGTGGTGGCGTGCTCCGGCTGTGTGTGCAGTCTGCAATGTGCACGCTCCGAGGTTGCTGTGAGCTCTGTGTAGTCGTAGGGAGACAGGACTTGTGTTCTGTTGGCTTGTTTGGAGGACACGGGCCCTCATCCCACATGCTTCTCAGACAGTTCAAGGTCAGTGATGTGTGACTCCTTCCAATTAACTTGCATGTGGCCGACATGGGGGAGTGTTTTCTTTTTTCTTCCCCGTCCGTTGTGTGCTTCTGTGATATGCGCTATCTGCCCTGTGGTCGGTCTCCTCGGCATGCCTGTGTTGGTCTATTCTTGGACAATGGCTGTATTCACCGGCTTCTGTCGTAGGGCTGTGGTTTCGGAGTTGGAATGGAAGGTCATTCAGTGCTGTCTGCTCTCCCTTGTGTGGGCGGCAGGCTGCCTTTCCGCTCTGCGTTGGGCCTTGTGTGTGGATGTTATTCTTGGGCCACCTGTTGTCGGTCCCCGGGCTCTTTGGTGTTCCGTTTTATATGTCTTGTTCATATGTGCAGGGTGGTATGGGTGTTTCAGTGTGGTACTGGCGTTCCTCTTCCCGAAGGGGCCCTGCTTCTCCTAGTTGGTGTTGCCGCCGCTGTGTGCTACGCCATGTTTGTTACACTGGGGTGTGTCCTGCTGTTGCGTGACTTCACTGACATGTGTGCGTCGGTTGTGTGGCGTTGGGTGTTGTCCGTGAATTGGGCGTTGGGGACATGTCTGTGGCAGGCCTGTCACGTGTCATGTGCGTTCGGGGTGGGGCTGATGTGTGTGCTGCTTGGTTGTGTCCCTGTGTCTGTGTGCGACGCATGCATGGCGCTGCGGTTGGCCTCTGCGTTGTGCGCATGTGTGGCGGCGTCATCGGCGCTTTGGGGCCGTGACGGGGTGGTTGGTTCCTAGTCCCAGGTGGTGTGTACACATGTGTTACGCGATGTTACGATTTGGCCTGTGTGTCATATGTGGATGCAATGGTGGATGTGTAGTGTACACGCGCTGGTGGGGGGGTGTCCGCTTTTTCCGCCCTTGCACTGTGTGCGCTGTTTGCGTGCATTTGTTGTGTGTGTGCCTACCTGCGTCTCCGCGGTACGTTGCGTCCTTGGTGGTGCATCAGCAGGAGCATGGGGAGGGCCTGCAGTGCTGGATTCATGCTCGGGGAGCCGCTTCTTCGTTGTCCGTGCTCGGCGTCCGTGTTACCGCTTCGGTTTGTCGTACGGTATCTCTTGGCCGTGGGAGCCGTTTGTTTGCGGCATCGTAATTTATACGCCGGGCGGGACGTGTTTCGTCGGACGGTGTGTGTCAATTGGGCTGCGCCGCTACGTGTACGGGCGCACTTTGATGGCGGACGGTGTTGCTGGCTTGCCGGCGGTGTTGGCCTACTTTTCGCATCGTAATTGGGCGGGCGTGTGGACTGCTGCGTGCCGGCGGTAACTGGTGGTTTTTGCATCCGCCAGCACGGCGGTTGTGCTTCCGCCCGACATCGTAATGAGCCCCATAATTATTTAATTTTTATTTATGTTATTGTTTTATGTGTATAGATGTATTTGTAATTTATAATATTTTTTATTAATTTATAATTTATTAAAATAATTATTAAAACTGATTATTAAGTAAGTATATATATTATATATTATATGTATATGTTTAATTAATGTTTTATTAAAATATATATATTACTTATTAATTTTAAACATTATAAAATATTTTTAACTATGTTTATTTTATTTATAAGTATTATTTAGTTTATTTTACATATTTTATTTAACAAAAAAACGATATTTTTGATAACGATATTTTTGACATCGATATTTTTTCTCTCTATAATTTTGTACTTATTATGTTGTAGATAGGATATCGATATTGTTGACATCGATATTCTTGCTCCGATATTTTTGTAGGTCGATTTTTTGACCTTCGATATTTTGTCAGTGATCCCTTCTAGACAGCTTCCACTTCCCAGTAGACAGCCTTCAACGACACCTTTAGGGCCAAATCAGTGTGCGTATTGTAAGGAGGAGGGTCATTGGCGTAGCCAGTGCCCTGTGCTTTTACAGAAAGTTGCAGCTCCTAGAGGGCGAGGTTCTGGTGGGAGAGGTCGCGGGACAGAGAGAGCTCAGAATGCTACAGTCTCACAGGGTCGTTCTGATAATAATTATTTTGATGACCCTCGTGATGGCCAGTATTATAATGATGATTACGTTATGAATGAGGCGACAGGTATGTCCTATAGCTAGGACAGCCAGGGACAGGGAGAGGGACCAGTTCAGATACCTGTAGATCAGCATGGTCCTTATGTCACAGCGGATTTGCAAGGCTCGACTAAGGAATTTTTGGTGGACACAGGTGCGACAAAGAGTTCTGTTTCTCGACATATGGTCCCTGGGGCAGCCCTGTCTGGCCACAATAATGTTTTGGTAGGTTTTTCAGGTGTACCGGTTGTAAGCCCCATTTCACGCCCCCTTGCATTGACTGTTGGTCCTTTTACTGTGGAATCTCGGTTTTTGTTGACATCCAACTGTGGTGAGAATTTGATAGGTTTGGATTTGTTGAAGAAGTTGTATGCTACAATCTATTGCTCTCCTGCGGGTGTCTATATCACAATGGGTTCGGATGTGAGTACTAAACAGTGTTTGTCCCAGGATGCACCCCTTCTGGCTGAATTTGCTGATGTCCCATCCACTCTATGGGCCACAGGTGACACAGATGTAGGGCTGTTGTATATACCACCAGTTTCTATACAAGTTAAAGAGAATGTTGTTTTGCCTCGTATTCCTCAGTATAAGATACCGTAGGCGAGAGAACGGCCACTTCTTCAGATTATTCAGGATTTGATACAAAAGGGAGTCGTTGAGGAAATGTCTGGGAATATTTGTAATAGTCCTATTCTTCCAATTCTTAAAAGGGCACCCTCAGGCTCCTTTGAGGACGCTGATGATGTTTAACGTTTTGTGATTGATCTGCGCGAGGTTAATAAAATAGAGGTTCCACAGTTCCCTGTGGTTCCTGATATTACCGCGCTTTTGACGATGATTCCTTCTACCACTAAATTCTTCTCTGTTATTGATTTGAAAAATGCTTTCTTTAGCATTCCTATCCATCCAGACAGTAGATATTTGTTTGGGTTCACACTGGCTGATAGGAGTTTTAGATTCTGTTGCGCTCCTCTGGGCTATACGGAAAGTCCTAGTCAAGCATTAAAAGGTCAGTTGGATTCCTTGTCGCTTCCTTCAGGTAATGTATTGGTGCAGTATGTTGATGATCTACTCATAGCTTCTGATACGGAACAGGGTTGTAGAGAAAGTACAGTTAAATTGTTGTTGCATTTGGCCCATCATGGACATAAGGTTTCCCTTTCCAAATTTCAGTATTGTTGACAGGAGGTCACCTATTTAGGTCACCTACTGTCGAAGGAGGGTAGGAAGTTGACCCCTGAGCGCATCAGTACTATTGTTAAAATGCCCATTCCACAAACTCAAACTTTATAGGTATCACTTCCTACTGTCGTCAATGGATACCTAACTATTCTCTGCTAATTAAGCCTTTGCTTGCATTAACAATGAAAGAAGTGCATGAGCCTTTGCCTTGGACGTCAGAATGTCAGCAGTTTTTTGAGCAATTGAGAACTGCGCTTTGTTCGGCTCCAGTGCTTGCTACTCCTATCTACGGCAAGCCGTTTGTGCTCTATGTCCATGAGATAGCTGGTTGCGCGCTTTCTGTCACAAAAGTTTGGGGATAAGCAACGGACGTGTGCTTATTTCTCTGCTGTGCTTGATCCCGTTGCGAGGGCCCTCCTGAGCTGTCTGAGAGCAGTCACGGCTGTGGCCACTTCAATCAGACAATCGACTGGACTCGTGCTTGATACTGACCTCACGGTTATGGTACCCCATGCTGTGGATACACTTTTGAATAAGACAAAGACACAGCACCTCATCAGTACACGTCTCACCGGCTATGAATTGACATTGTTTGCTAAACGCATTACAATTGAAAGATGTGCTACTCTGAATCCAGCCACGTTACTACCCCTCCCTTCTGAGAAGATGCAGTCGATAAGCATGATTATATCTACCGGACGGAAGAAGAGATGAAGGGACAGGTAGACCTGACTGATGTTCCCTTATCTGACCCCCAAGGAGAACTATATGTCGATGGCTCTTGTTTTAAATTACCAGATGGCAGCACAACTGCAGCTGGTCATATCACTACATTGCGCACGGTAGTAGAGACATCACGGGTCCCTTATCAGTCAGCTCAAGCCGCTGAGCTGGCCGCTCTTATTCATGCTTGTGAATTGAGCTAGTGACTGGTTGTCAACATCTATACTGACAGCCAGTATGCCTTCGGGGTCACGCATAACTTTGGGCGACTCTGGGCAGAGAGAGGGTTCCTTACTTCTCATGGCACCAAGATTCAGCATGGGCACCTCATATTGAGGCTTTTGTCTGCTTTAACGCTCCCCAAGAAATTGGCCATAATTAAATTTAGTGCCCATAGGAAGGTTACTGATGACGTGGGTAGAAGAAATGCTTTTGCAGATCAGACAGCTAAGGAGACGGCCCAAACAAAGATGAAGCGTATGTTTGTAGCAGGTCCAGCTAGGAGGGTCCCTGAAGTTGTCATGTTTGAGAATACCCTTGAGAGTGTAAAAGAGATACAAAGCGAAGCCACAATGGAAGAATTAGCGTAATGGCAGAAATGTACAGCACAGTTGAATGAGGAAGGATGTTGGATTGATAAATCAGGGAAGCAGAGATGGATGTTACCAGATGCATATGTTCTTCCTGTGGTTACTATGGCACATGGTCCAGCTGATATTAGTGCAAAAGGCATTTGTAAGTTGTTAGACCCTGTATGGCAGAATGACAATACTTCTAAGACAGCCGTGCATTTGGTGAAATATTGCATGGTTTGCATGATGCATAATCCGGGGAAGGGACTCCTACACCACCCAGTAATTTTGCACCACCCACTTTTCCTTTTGAAGTCCTTCAAATGGACTATATTGAATTAGAGAGATGCAATAGTCTTAAGTATGTTCTGGTGGTTGTATGTGCATTCAGTAAATGGATTGAGGTGTACCCCACTAAAGATAATACAGCCATTACGACTGCAAAGGTACTCCTGAAGGAGTTCTTTCCTCGTTTCGGCTTGCCCCGAGTTATCTGGAGTGACAACGGAAGTCATTTGAATGCGAAAGTGATTCCATTAATTTATGAGGGTCTCCATGTCAAACAAAAATTCCATTCAAGCAATAAGATGGCCGACTGGAGAGGAGCTCACTAGGAGAGCTCCGCTTGCTTGGGATCGCATTTCGGGTCACCCTGTTAGCCCCATCGGAAATTGTACCGGACACAGAGAGGAAAAGAAGGAACATCGTATGTAACATTACCATCTACTTTAATGACTTAATTCCTGTATCTCACCTCATCAACGGCAGGGCTGGAGGAGAAGACTGGAGCCAGCGAGCATCTTGGACCTACGGCGACACTGCCCTAAGGATCCGGAGGCATCCATAGTGGTAATTCCACTACCGGTCTCCATCCACGATCTCTCTCCCACAGGACCGCGCTCGATTGCGGGCCGGACTGTGACACACAGGAAGACGCACGCCATGCAGACCGGATCTCCCCCGTCTGCTAAGAGGCCCTATTTGCATGGGACGCCTGCGACGAGTCCCGAATCTTGAGCCCAGGTGACACACAGCATTGGTTCTTTTGCTGGTTTCCTGCCACGATCCCCCTCCCTCAAGACCGCAATCAGGGGCGAGATTGTTGGTGAGAAGCAGGGGCGTGGTCTCCATGAATGCTGGAGCTTCCCTCATCGGCAGAGGGACCCTGACTAATGAGGACACGTTCAAGGATCTCCCAGGAAGCGGGAGGGCCGGGACTGCCCGACTGGGGGAGCTCGCTGCGGACATAAACTTGACCGGCGCGCATGGGATATGGGCATTTCGCAGGTTTGCCGCCTCCCCCGCCCTTCTCACTAGCGGTCCTGAGCAATTGAGAAGCGGATCGAGACGGAAGCTCGTCCACGCTCTGGAAAGAGAGCGCGGATCTGGGATCTCTCGGCGGTACTGCAGGACCCTCGACGCAGGTGGGTCCTCACTCCCGCTGTGATTGCAGACAGGACTGCAGACAATTTACAATTTACAGTTTTCACTTTGCTCATGCAAACTTCATTGTAGGCTGCAGTCGGTGGTGCTCAATAGGGGGAGCAGGGCGGTACTGCAGGACCCCTGACTCAGGTGGGTCCTCGATCCCGTTATGCTTGCAGACAGGACTGCAGACAATTTACAGTTTACAATTTACGGTTGTCACTTTGCTCATGCAAGCTTCATTGTAGGCTACAGTCTTTGGTGCACAATAGGGGGAGCCCATCGTGGTTTATGTGACCTTGGTCTGTTTGTTTGTTTGCCGCAGACCGGTTTGCACACAGTGGGGAGCCCATTTTGTGATCTCCTGCACGTAGGTGGGCGACGGACACCAGTTGCCTCTACACACTATACAAAATGGCAGCAATAGATATAACCATGGAGAAAGGACTAACCAGGCATGGATTTAGACAGAAAGAGACATAGGACTTCTCCATAAAATCACTCCATAGAAAACAAAGAAAGGACCACTCATCACAGTGCATATAAAAACTGAAACAGGACTACACCCGAGAGGACCAATTAATGGAAAATGAGAGAGGACTACCTCTCAAGAACAGATCTATGTAGTAAACAGGGCAGCCATCTTGGACTGATTCATTCTGAATGGGTTGGTTCCCAGAGAACACAGACAACATCCTCGTTTCCCCATTCAACAAATTCACAGGTGAGAGTTTTGCCCTTCTGACCTAGCTCCACCTCAACCTCATAGTGCATACTGCCTCATGTACTCCCCTGACCCTTCTCTACCCCCTCCTACAAGCTTCAACACCACTATGGAGCGCACTGGTCTACACACCTATTCCATTAATTACCCACCTATTCCATTAATTACCCCCCAACCTTACAAAAAAGCAGCTAAAGGCTTTAAACACAATATTTTAAAATCTTGTGTTGAAACCCCAATCTCTGACCCTTACTTCTCAACTAACAAAGGACACATAACTAATGACATCATCTTCTATACTAAAAGAAGAGCCTTAATGGAGGGAAGCCTTTCTCGCCATATTCTCGATCGCCTCCACTAGGAAAACAGCACATGGTCTCACGCTATCTATCATCCCCTCCCCAATCTATAAAGCCGAAGCAACAATCACCATCTATCATAATGGGAGCATCCTCATGCAATTATCGGACCATAACCTAAACCTATTGGGTAACATCTTTCCTCTCATCAAGGAAAAGGTTGTAAGACCCCATCCCACCTCCCCAGCCGATCACAATCTCAGTTCACTCCCCAACTCCCTGACTGATTCCCCATTAAGGCATTTTCCCCCGGTGTCCCATCCTGCATATACACCCACCCCAGACCTAACCGTCACCCCTGGTGATGACACACATCTCCCCAAGTCCTACTCGTTCCCCAGCACCACCAATATTCCCACTGTTCCAATCACACCCCACACCCTTATCGCCTCTCATCCTGCCTTCCCAAGACATGCAACAGATATAGCTGACCTCATACTCACTAATGAACCTGACCTACTAATCCTGACTGAAACATGGCTAAATGAATCATCTACACCCATCCTAGACATACTGATACCCCCCAAACCATGACATCACAAGACTAGATAGAACTGATAGGCCAGGTGGTGGTATCGCTTGCATACATCGGAACAATCTATCAGTGAACCGCTCCCACTCCCCGGTATTATCCTCCTGTGAATACCTTTGTTTAGACATCACTAGTAATAACAAACCAATATGTTCACTACACACATTCTACCACCCTCCAGGGGATAACCTCACCTTCATCGAACACCTCATGGACATTCTAGCTACAAATGCCGGACAACAAAATATTCAAATATTCCTTGGTGACTTCAATCTCCATTGGGATGACATTGATGACCCAGGGGTCAAGAGCCGCAAAGCTTTCCTCTCAGACTTTAACCCTACCCAAATCTGTAACAGCCCCACACATAATAAAGGCTCAGCCCTCGATCTAGTAACCTCCAAAGCTGGCTCCACTCAGCTTGAATCGATCCTCCCTTGTGACTGGCCTGACCACCACATCATTACATTCCACATCAATTAATCAGTTAAATTACTCTCTGCACAACCCACGACAATGAAAATTTGGAAGAGGAATCTAAAAAAATGTCGGTTCTGACTTTCTCTCAACCTCCAATCCTAACATCCTGCTTCCCCCTGAAGGCTTATCCGATGTACAAGGTCTGACTAACCATTACTTCCACTCCATGAACATGGTACTAGACAAACTAGCTCCCTTACAATTGAAAAGAGTCACACTCAAAACCCTGGTATGATGGTAGGCTAAATAAAGACAGACGATCCCTAAGATTAATTGAACAACGATGGAGATCTGCACCATCCTCTGACCACCTCAAGCTTCTAAGAACCACGAGAAACTCCTACTACAGAAATATCAGACGATCAAAAGCTGACTTCTTCAGTAATCAATTAGACCAAGCCAAGAACCGTCCCAAAAAGCTATTCGAACTAATCAAAGCTCAATCTAAGGGTGTACCCCCCCACCTCCATAATAAGCCCGACACACTACCCAATTGCGAGGAATTTGCCTCCGTCTTTACTATGAAGACAGAAAACATAAAGACGAACCTGCTCAACGACCTAATATCCCTTACTGACACTCAGATGGACATTTCATTGCCCCCGCCAGGAGTCTCCCTCATATGCTCTGCAAAGTTCGACCTCAAAAACAACGCATCTTGGTCCTCCTTCAACACTTACAGTGAAGAAACGATACTAAAAATGCTAACAGCCTTGAATCCCTCCAGCCACTTCACAGATCCTCTTCCCTCAAACTACTTAAAAGACTTTATTCCACTGTTACTGGCCCTATGGACCAAGATTATAAACACCTCTCTCCTTCAAGGAACCATACCAGAAATCCTTAAAGCAGGGCAGGTATCCCCTATCCTAAAGAAGCCATCAGCGGACCCGTCAGACTTAAATAACTATCGCCCAATATCCAACATCCCCACTCTGGCCAAACTCTTAGAAAAATGTGTTCAAACGCAGCTTGGCAACCACATTGATCAATTCAACCTGCTCAACCAATACCAATCCGGCTTCTGTGCAAGTCACAGTACGGAATCAGCCAAGACCCACATAATAGATGACGCACTAAAAATCCTTGACCAAAACGAAGCCTGTTTACTAATCTTGCTTGACCTATCTTCGGCCTTTCACACCGTCAAACACGACAACTTGCTAGATCTACTGTTATACAGAATGGGATTATCTGGATCTGTTCTTACTTGGTTCACCTCTTTCCTCCAAAATAGATCACAAAGATTCAAGGTTAATCAATCCTTATCCAAACCCGTCCCAGTCACTTTAGGAGTACCGCAGGGATCATCCCTCTCACCCACACTTTTCAACCTTTTCATGGAACCTCTCACCGAACTTCTCAGCTCCTCTAATTTCCATTTTCACATGTACGCAGATGACACACAACTGTACATAAAGATCCACTCACTTGAGGACATCAAATCTCTCAACTCAATGCTTCAAAAAACGCAGACCTGGTTGGCTGAAAACCATTTGAAACTAACACCTTCAAAACTGAATTCCTCTTAATCGCTCCCCCCAACCAATCGACCATCATCCTCGCTTGGCTGAACCACCTAACAGCACTCAAAGGTCAACCTCTCATTATCGACTCAGCAAAATCGCTGGGAATAACGCTGGACAGAAATCTAAACATGCAGAAACACATCAGCGCCGCTACAAAAGGAGCAAATTTTCAGATGAACACCTTGAGAAGACTGAAACCCTTCCTGCCCGAAAATGACTTCAAACAGGCAGTTCAAGCTCTAGTAATCCCAAGAGTGGAATATGGGAGTGTTGCTCTTTGCGGCCTTCCCAGATCGACGACAGCCCCTCTAAGAGCTTCAATCAACACAGCTGCTAGACTCATCACAGGCTCCAAAAGAAACTGTCACATCTCCCCAGACCTTAGAGCCCTCAACTGGCTACCTTTCGAGGCTAGAATTCATCTGAAAATCGCATGTATGACGCACAAGGCCTTACATCACAAAACTCCGAGTTATCTAGCTCAGAAACTGGTGCTCTCTTGTGGTAACAGATCCACCAGGAGCTCCAGTAATCTTCTACTGAAACCACAACAATTTGCCAAGAAGAAAACTTACAACCAAACCTTCTCAGGAATGGCTCCCAGGATTTGGAATGCTTTGCCCCCAGAAACGAGACAGAACCCTTCTACTGCATCCTTCAAAAAAGAAGTGAAATCTATTCTCATGGCTAAATTCACTTGATCTATTTATGTATCCTTGTAATATATTTGCCAGCTTGTATTAGTTACTACTTTGTATTAGACTCACCTATATTTTTCTATGCTTGTTTCTGTTTCTTACATCTGCCCTGTAAAGCGCTCTGATACCCGCAAGGGTCTTGTTCGCGCTATACAAAACCTTCAAAATAAAATAAATAAATAAAATGCTGCTAATCATCCACAGTCAGTGGGTTTGGTTGAGAAGTACAATGGTACTCTCAAACTGAAATTGGCAAAAATACAAGAGACCACAGGGTTAAAGTGGCCAGATGCTTTACCATTAGCTCTTTTGTCAACAAGAACGACAGAACATTCCAGGACAGTATTGTCTCCTTACGAGGTCGTGTTTGGGCACCCGGCAAATGTCTGGGGCGTCCCGCGTCCTCGTAGATTTTCTGATATTGAGTACCCTGTATTGCTTGATTACCTTGTCCAGTTAATAGAGAGTTTTTGTCCTATTCACCAACATGTGCAAGAGTCCCTACCTTCCACACCAGAGGGACCCGGCCACGATATCCAGCCCGGTGATTTCATCCTGTTGCGCAACTTTCAGAGGAAGAAAGGTTTGGAGCCGCGCTGGAAGGGGCCTGAGCAGGTTCTATTGGTGACACGTAATGCTGTGAAGGTTACTGGCCATAAGAACTGGGTCCACGTGACCCACTGTCAGAGGGTTCTCTTACCTCTGCCCTACAACTAGTGGGTTAAGGACGGCATCAGGGACTCAGAGTGCGAGCAGATGCCTTGGTTTGTCCCATTCAGCGATGCCCAGTTAACGTGGATGCAGACTGATAAAGAGAATGCAGATGTGTTGAACGAGGCTGTTTCTCCGGAGATACGAGCTATCCCAGTGCCTTTGTTCACTGATCACACAGTGCCTGGGGCTACCAAGTACAATTTGCGCCCTCGGCTGAGGGAAACTGCCAGTAAGGAGAAAAGAGATTAGGGATGGACTGCGTAAGACAGGTTGTACTAAATTATAATACCAACGGAATAAGTTGAGATTAGTGAGGGATTTCTGCGCACTTCATTTTAGTTGTTTGAACATTAGATAGGGAAGACTGAAGTATACCCCGAAGGTATACCATCTTGATCAACGTGGGATACGAGCTTAGGACAGAGCAAGTTCCACCGCCGGTGCTCAAGAGCGCCAACGTATTGATGGACAATAGGAGCCTGTACCAGTGAGGCTCTGACGGACACTGGGAACTTGTATATTTCCTTTGCATTTTGCCCCTTTTCATCATTTGTTATGCATCCCTTTGGTAGAATGGTTGCTGAGGAGGATCAGCCAGTGATTCTTGTTGCCCAGCATAATATGGTGTGGACCCACAAACAGAAAATAGCATATGTTGCTCTTGTGGTTTTGTTGCTAATAATATTGTGTGGGGTGTCGTGGGTTTTGGAAAATGATCAGGATGTACCTTTACGCACTAAGGGTAAGGTTATTCCTCTGACAAGAAAGAAAAGGACAGCCCCGAGTAATGTGTTTCTAGACACACACAAGAGATTCTTTGGAGAAGGGACCGCTTGTTACCCCACTGAATCTGTCACTAGTTTATGGACTGCATACCCATTGTCACTTGTAAATTATACATATACACGTCCACCGCAATTTACAGAAGTGAAGGGAGTTATTAGTTCTGCCTACCTAGGTCCTTGTTTATATTCTAGAAAGCCACTGGGAATGGGTTATCCAGGTTGTGATAACAACACATATTGCGACAACTTCTATATGGAAAAACAGAATGTCCCACTGGTGGGTTGCATTACAAGGAATTGATAGTCACCCGGGAGGCTGGTTATTATCCTGCTTGTTGCCTTATCGTTATTAGTACGGAAACTTCTTTGTATATCAATTGTTCAGGTATAGTGTTGTACAAGAATACGATCCCCTTAGTGAATGATAAAGATCCGAGTACTTTTGGAATGAACACCAGATATGCTGCAGCAGATTATGAAGGGCCGATTTATGCACACCCAGGGTTTTACTTTTTGTCTAATGGTACCTA
Organism: Calotriton arnoldi; assembly: GCA_963921515.1. Taxonomy (NCBI): domain Eukaryota; kingdom Metazoa; phylum Chordata; class Amphibia; order Caudata; family Salamandridae; genus Calotriton; species Calotriton arnoldi. The sequence continues at coordinate 2,637,217 of CAWUFW010000777.1, forward strand.
TTCCAATGTTCATAATGGTACAGATGATGTAGCTCTTGGGATGGTGTTGCCCCTAGGTGTACCCTGTAAATACGCTAAGCTTAATATCCGTTGGGTTAAAAGGATTTTGACGAAAGAATTCTGTGAGGGAGTGACCGATATAGAGGTCAATAATTATAGTAATGAGATCACTTTTGGATACATCCTTTCTTCCATTTTCACTTTGGGTGGTACCTCTATGGCTCGGGGTGGGAAAGCTAGGGAATATTTTGGGTGCAAGTTACAAATTTTATCTAATACTACTGTGGCAGCTTTACGCGACATCACCACTCAATTGGAAAGTATGCGAATATATTCCGAACAGACTAGATACGCAGTTGATTTCATCCTAGCCAAGAGTGGTGGTGTATGCGCGGTAGTGGGAGACCAGTGTGTAGTCTGGATCAGAAATATGGAAAAGCATATTACCAAGCACATTCTCGATATTCTCGAGAATGTCAAGGGGATGGAAAGTGGAAATTGGAGTTGGTCTCTTTTCGGTAGTTGGGGCTGGATTCTTGAAAAGGTGATTTACATGATTGTGATATTGGTGCTTTGCTGTGCCCTTATCCAGTGCCTCCCCTTCTGTTGCTCCTATTGCACCACCATTCTCACCCCTAAATGGAAAATATCAATTCATGATACCAACGCTGCAATTATGGTACAGAAAGAAATAGACGACCTCATGAACTTAGATGAGGGCGTTTTCGAGACTTCTTCCCTCCTTACAGTCTCCTTTCCTGATACTAAGAACATGGAATGTTCATAAGGATTTATTGTTATTATTGTTTATGGTTTCCTGTTTTCTTGGTTTTATGTTCTTGTTGCTGCTAGAAAATGTTTTAGCTCATGCTAAAAGGAGGGTCTGTTAGAATAGAAATATTCATGTTTGTGCATTGTCTTATGCAAGTTAGCATTCGCTGCACCATTTTCTATTTAGACGCCATTTTGAACCATGAACGAAACTAATCCTTTGCTATTTTTGAGAAAAGGCCTCTGTTACGTTTAGTTTCTGCAATGTTAGGTTTTGCGTCACTAATGAATATACTGTTCATATTAATGCATACCTTTCTCTCTAGATAGAGGCCCTCTCCCACTTGTCTAGTGGCGGGTACAGGGTGAAACGACCTTGGGTTGTATTAGTTGGTGTGAGATACGAGAATCGAAACTTATTTTTTTTGTATTTTACTGTCCAGCTGCATCTGCTTGGAAAATTCCACTGTGGGCGTGTTTCAGCCCAGTTGCGAGATGTACATAATGTATCTTTTTGCTTGTCAATTTCAGTCCCTCTGCAGCACTCTTAGCGACTGGGCAGACTGGCCTCCGCTCTGAGTGTATATAATAAACAGTTATTGGTTTGTATTCTCTACTGTCTGACCGACTCTTCATTTAGCATGGAAGGCTGAGAGGTGGTCATTAGTGACCCGGGTGACCCTAATCGGGCCACTTCCTTCCTATATGATGGCTATGTTTGTTTCTGAAGGAATGAATGCCTAGATTTCTAAAGTGTGCGGCTACTCAAGAGTGTCCCGGCGCTGCAGCAAATACAAGTCAAATGCAGCATGTTATAGGCTAAATAGATGGGTTTTCAGCAACTTCTTGAAGGAAGTCTCACTAGGCATAGTTCTGAGTTGTAGTGGGAGTAGATTCCAGATCAAAGTGACTCGCACCGAGGAGGAGCCGCCCTGCCTTTTTTGTTAAAGCATGGAACCACTAGCAGCCAAGCATCTTCCGAGTTCAAAGCCCTTGGAGGGCAATATTCTCGGATCCTAGCAAAGAGGTATTTAGGTCCCACTCCATGGAAAGTGTGATAAGCAATTGTTAGAGCTTTGAATGTGATTATTTTGCTCACTGGCAACCAGTGCAGCTGCCTTCGGTATAGAGGAATGGAGGCCCTCGTCGTGAGTGGTCACAGAAGGCAGACTGCGGTGCTCTGAACCACTTGGAGCCAATGTATTAGATACTATGGTAGGTGTAAGTAAAGAGCATTGGAGGTGTCCAACCTAAATAGAATCAGAGCTTGGACCACTATTTTCTGAGGTTCCCACAGGAAAAAGTATAGAAACGTTTTTTGCATTTTTAGAATATGAAAACAAGATTTCACCATAGAAGAAATCTGGGCATTAAAAGAAAGATAACTATCCAAAAATACCCCCAGATTCTTTGGCACTTCTGGTGGGGAGGGGGGGGGGCAATTCACTTGGCTAGCAACCAGACCATCCTGGTAGTGGGTTGGAGCCAAACAGCAGAATGTCTTGTCTGGATTACATTGAAGGTTATTGTCTCTGAACCATCTCATAGCTGCCTTTGTGCATAGTAAAATGTGCCCTTAGCTGAGGTAGACTCATCCTTGTAAGACAGCAATAACTGAGTGTTGTCTGCATATGAGACAATTTTTATGCCGTAGGATCCCAATAGAAAGTGAGGGGGGGCATGTAGATATTAGAAAGAGTGGGACTCAATGCTGATCTCTGCTGCACTCTGCATTTTAATCTCTTTACATTAGAGTAGTGAGGCTTCATCCAAACTGCCTGTTCTCTGAGGTTCAGAAAAAAACTGACCACCTCAGAGTGTTATATTTCATGTAGGTACCCCGATATAGGTCCAGGTAATATCATAACCCTTCACCTACATTCTCTCCTATACTACATACATAACGGATTTGAGGATTGACCTTTTGCCTAGTTACAATACTATACACAGTACGTAGGGTTTTCCCTGAACACTGGCCTCATAAATTATGCATGAGGATTCTTAGTTTCTTGGAACACAGCACGACCACCATCTCCGGCATAATAACTGTGTATAAAGTTCATTCCTGACGTCATCCTAAGACTGGCACAGCAAGGTAGAACCCCTGGGGATACCTTAGGGTATATAAACATCACATCTTGCCGAGATAAGGAGAGGGGATCCGGACTTCCTGCCCGACTCACTGACGCAAGACGCTGAGGTTCCTGCATGCAGATACTCCAGCTCGCAGTGGTCTGACATCCCTTGCGGGGTGTTCAGCGCGAGACCAGAACGGGGTCCCGCAGTCTCATATCAGGTTATGGGGTTGGCTTTATCCTAGAGGGATTCTTGGCTTCACACCTACCCACATGCTAGGTACACTTAGGTACATCTAGTTAGGGTTGCATCGTAGGAGTACGCATTCCATTGCCATGTATTTTATATACTTGCCTGTAGTTATGATTTTAGCAAAATGGTAGAAACCTACCATCTGTTTACTTTCTTAGTGCTGCTACTAATTTATATATGCTACTGTCTACTGGTGATTTCAGTACACTTATTTTACACTAGAATAACGACTGTTCAATAAATGCTTATTGAAAACGTCCCAACCGTTTATTCTGTGTATCTCTCTGAGAAAAAGTGAGCTTGAGTGACTGAGCGAAGAGTAAGTTACTGTTTCCACGGTCCTGAGGGATCAGGGTTGTCATGTTTGATAGTCGCCAAGAACTATTCTCTCCTTGGTAAGAGGAGGTTGTATTGGCATTGCGAGCTAGCTGGTACACAGGCTAACATATCCAGTGGGGGTGTCTGGAATCAGTCTGGACATCAGTCCCGCAGTGTATGTTGTCTAAACGCGCAGATCCTATATAGGTCCTATAGGAACTACACGACAAGAGCCGATCCATTCACCCCAATTATTGCAAGCCGCTGGAGCAAAATATCATGTGAGACAGTATCAAAAGCTACCAAGCGATCCAAAAAAATCAAAGTGACATTGTGGCCTAGGTCAAAATTCCACTTGATTGGTTCTGAAACTTCCGACAAGGCGTGCTCTAAAACTAGATTGCAGAGGATGTAGGAGACTAAAAGTCTCATAGAACTCTGAAAGTTGTGTGTCGACAATTTTTTCAATAATTTTTGAGGCATCTGGTAGAAGGGATATTGGTCTAAAAGTTGAGAGAATCTCGGTGTCAGCATTTGTTTTTGTTTTTTTATAGAGGGGATGGCATTTGCCTTTTAGACACACTCCCTGAATGCATAGAGGCAGTGAACAACTCAAGGTAGATTGGGCAGATAGAATCTACAGTCTGTTTTGAAATGTGAGGAGGATACAGATCTAGTGGAAAGCCAGATTTACAGTTTCGGAAGCAGTCTCTCAACATTTCCTCAGAAGGGGGTAAGAGTTGTAGAAGCTTGCTGTCCAAAGCAGACTCCACCGGGCTATAGGCAGGTGCCATAGTATCAGCTGCTTTTAATGTCAGTAAGTTTGACTGAATCCTCACAATTTTGTCTTCAAACAAATCACTCAGCCCAATATATGTTTTTGTTTTGCAGTTTTATATAGCGCAAACTCTACCCGATAGTATTTGAGCGCTTTACATGAGCACCAGTTGCATTACACAAGAACGCATTCATTTTTGTTAGGTGCGGGGAGATTAAGTGATTTTCCCAGAATCACAGTATGTTGAGCCGATTCCAAGACTCGAACCTAGTTCCCCAGCTCCAAAGTTGGCAGCTCTGCCAGTTACGCCCCATCCTCTCCTTTTTCTTATTTTCTTATTGACTTCACAATGCGGGGAAAATATGATGAAAATTTTGAAGATCTTGTACTATTTTTTGCTTCATTTATCATTCTAGAATAAAAATTGCTATAAGCAAGCTTTATATTTTTATGATATAAGTTCAGAGTCTGTTTATATATATTTCATTTTATGCGATTCTTGTTCATATATATATTTAATTAACGAGACGTGGTATTTTATTTAGGTATTACTTTGCTTTGCATATCTACAAGTGTAAAATATTAAACAAATTCCTACTTTGTTCTTCACTCAACATATCAGTTTCAGAAGACACATTTTCATGATCGTTGTGCAAATAGACCACAATAGACCCTTGAGGTATCCCACATAGCAAAGAGAAAGAGGGTGAGGTATAGTCCCCTGAGGTGACTGTATTTTCTTGTGCCGTAAGAAAAGATTTTAAAAGGGTGAGAGCTTTAGCCTTGATGCCGATGATGGCAAGCCGGTCAATTAGAAGATCATGGTTGACCGTATCAAAGGCATTGGAGAGGTCTAATAAAATCAAGACCGCATTGAGGGTTTGTCTGATTTCTTCAGTGTCACTGATTAAAGCCAGTTCCATACTATGATGAGTCCTAAAGTCAAACTGTGTTGCATCTAACAGATTGTTGTCATTAATAAATGCAGTTACTTCCAAATTAATGGCCTTCTCAACAACTTTGGCTGGAAATGGTATGCCTGAAATTGGCCTATAATTGTTTGGATCTGTAGCATCTAAGTTGGGCTTTTCTAGGAGTGGGAGGATGGAAGCTTTTTTCCATTCTTTTGGAAAGTAACCCATATTCAACAACATGTTAAAAATGTCCGTATGGAGGACTGCAGTGATATTGGGTACCAAAGGCATTATCCTGGGAGGACATGGAACCCAAGGGGATACAAGTTTAACTTGATTAAATTGATCTAGGGTCTGATCTAAGGTCAGGGAAGAGAAGGAGGATAGAGTACTGGCTTTATCTCTTTGAAGTGAACTTGCTGATAGGCTATGGTGAGTATCAGTTGAAGCATCATAGAGGGCTATACCCTTTCCAGATGTTGCTAATGATTCTGTTAGAGTTGGGGAATTCACAGAGACATGGCTGATTATCTGATCCAAAGGCCCATTTGAGCTAAAAACATTTTGTAGATCACTTTAACTTTATCTTGAAAAATGAAGTCAGGGTGTTGCAGAATTGTTGACTGGCCATGCTATTTTCTGCTTCAGGGAGCTTTGAAAGTTTTTTCACTGATGCAAACAGCTCTTTTGGAGAGTTCCTTGTGGCTTTGATTTTAAGAATAAAATACAGGGCTTTTTCTGCTTTGATCATCTTTTTGTAGGCTTGAATAGTAAGAAGCTTTGTAGCTTTCTTTCTCCTTCGAATTGTAATCTAAGCTCTACTTTCTTTCTAATCTACGACATTTCTGTTTTTGATGTCTGAGATTTTCACTGAACCAAGGTTCTAGAGGGCTAATTTTGCCACTTTGATCAACTTTAGATGGAACCAGTTGGTTTAAGGAAGAATCTATCCAGTGATGACAATTACTAGTGGCTTTGTCCAGATCTTCTGAGGTATCAGGTACAGTGAGCAAGAGATGAACTGCACTGAGATTGTGCCAAGGGCGCAGAATCGTGTTCGAATTAAGTTGTTTGAGGTTTGGATCACAGGTCTTGCCTTTGATCTCAAACATAACCACCATGTGGTCAGGCCAGTGGTGCATGCACACACAGAACACCTGCATCCTGGAAAATCAAGGATTGGGAACACTGAACAACTGACAATTTTGTGGATCAGTTTTCCTCACATGAACTCAGCTCCACACTGGTGTGTAGTTTCCACCCTGCAGTAAGAACTGTGCGTTTGTGTACGGCATAACCGGTGGGTTTGTGCCAGACTGATTCTCTGCACACCCGCAGGATATGTTGTCCTATAGACCAGCTAGTTCACAGCGCCACCATAAGTATCCCTAAACCTAGGCGAGTAGCAAATGGTTCTGGCAACCACTGACCATGACAACCCTGATCCCCCAGGAATTGTGGTAATGGAATAGAACCCTTTTACTCAGTCACTCGTGCTCTCTTTTCTCAGAGAATTATACAAGGAATTCACAGTGGGACATTTTCAATGTTTATTGAACCAACGCGATTCATGTATAAAATATATGGGCTGCAATAATACATAGACAGAAACAGATGAAAGTGATTAGAAGCGCCAAGACAGTGAATAGAATAAAAAGTTTTACCATCATGCTAATACACTGTATATATGCAGGCATATAAAACAATCTAGAAATCTGGTGTACTCCTACAATGCAGTCCCTAACCTAAGTGTCTAGTTTGTGTGTGTGGATGTGTTCTGCCAAGAATCCCTGTACTGGATGATCCAACCCCGGTTACTTGAAGGAAAAGAATGTAAGTCCCCATCTTGTTCACGGGCTGGACACCCTTGAGAAGATATCAGCAAGATGCTGGGCCGAAGCTTCAGCGTGTAGAGACCCTGCCAATGTCAGCAAAGCGCTCCTCTAACTAAACCCGGAAATGCTTGTTTATTTAGAATGAAAAGCCTCCTTGCCAGTCCTGTGCAAGCCAACATTGTCATGAGCTATAGATAGCCATGTTGCCCCGTGGATGAAAAATATAACATTTGTACAATGTGTGTCGAGGCCTTGTACATGTTGTTCAAGGAGTCGTGATAATGTTAATCGAAGCGGAATCTGTAAGCGAAGCAGTTTCAGAGAAACTAATTCGACATTGTCACGCAGTCAAATGTGTGTAAAAGGTTATTGTGTGAAAGGGAAGGCAACTTAAGAAATTTGTAGATGATGAAAAATGGCATTGTTTCTATGTGGGCCTTACTAAGACACATAACACCCACTCCTCAGACAGAGGGATGACCAATAAGCTATCTAAAAAATTGAAAAGCTATATAAAAACAGTGTAAAAACAGTGTAATAAAAGTCTACGATATAAAATTATCTAAAACTAATTTAAAAAAAGGCAATCATACAATTTGAAAGTCAAAGCACACAGAAAGCCCTTTTGCTTAAAGGTATAAAATATATAAAAGTTAACAACATTTTGTTTAAAGTCGTTTTTGAGAACAAATCAGGCCAAATCAAGAGTTCCCACTAAAAGGAATAGCTAGCATGTCTGTTCCCAGATGCCACAGATGATGTTCCCAGAGGCGCATCTCGAAGAAGGTTTATGGAGCAAATGTGTTCCCATCCAGCCCCCACAGCAGTCACTGAGGGAGTTACTGCAGCCTTTAGATGGTCTGCAGACCCACTTTCCATTCCACTAGGAGCTGAAGCATCCCAGGGTTACTTGAAAATGCGTTCAGTAGCAACAGAATACGCTGGGGACAACTTTACAAATGGGCCTTTAAGGGGTCCACCAGTACATGTATGTCCAGCGCCTCAACCATTTGCGATCCAAGGTATAAATCCAGGGCACATTCAAAAGTGCACAGCAGACACCGGAAAACAGGTTGCACGCAGTGCAACCAGACAGGGCGAAATGACAAGAACCAATGTTCATTCAGTTCCTGAAGCAGAGGTGTGCTGAAGAAATGCACCATGCGTTCACAGCACAGCAACACTTGTGATAGTGCTTGCTCCATTTTTTTGTGAACTCAGACATCCATTGCAGAGCACAAAACTTTAAATCACAGTCCTGGTAAACAGGAACAGGACAAATGGAAGACCTCCAAAAATGCTTTCGAGTACGGAGTGTATGTAAGATGGAATTACTCCGAAAACTGTCTGGCAGGTTCTAACCAACCCAGACCCTGTAGACTTAAAAAAGTGCGCTATTCCCTTCGGATCAGACATGGTAAAAATACGATGGACCAGCTCCCTGAAATGCAGTGGGAAGTTACTGTGGAGTAACGCCTGTATCTCTGAAGAGGACCTTGCAACCTTAAGATCAAACATCTCTTCAGCAGATGTTAAGGCCACATCTTTTTGAAACAGCATGGTTTTCAGTTTGCTCAGGGCATAAAGTATTTGTTGGAAACATTTATCGAAGGTCATAGCGTTACCTCCCTAACTGTGCGGGCAGGTGGAAACAGACCTTGAGTACAACAAGTAACTATGGAATGTACTGTCACCAAATAAGCGATGTATGGTTTCATTCCACAACAACCTTGATTGCTAAGCATCAAATAGCTCCCATTCAAGAGCAATCTGAAAGCCGGACGAATCACGGCTGCCGAGGAACCTTTCAGGAAACAGGAAACATTCACTACAGACGCATTGCAAGCCCCATGAAGCAAAGTGTCCTTGCAGACTAAGGACCCACTTAAAGTGTTCTCACAATCGGAACCGCTGAGAAAGACTTCAGTTTCCCCATTCCTACATCTAAACTTGAAAGGCAGTTCCCGATACTCACGTACAAACCCTTCCCCTAACGCTTCATATCTGCTTCTTGGTGGTGTTGGAGACAATATTGGAAATGGAATGTCGAAATTGACAAAGTAATATACCAATGGATTATTCAATCCGCGGACGGCGCTTCCGCAATAGTGAAAGGTGTAACTGCTCCAGTTTTTCAATGTGTAACATGGTGTACCTTGCATCTTTCTTGCCATGAGTATCTGTTACTCTGCCAAATGATATAGAGAAAACAGACTAGTGGCGTTAATATGGCACCATGGCACGTGGCCAGAACATAGTGTAATGCAGCCATGTCTTGTATACTGTCTTTTACAGATGACACTTTGTTGCCCAATCAGTATATTCTAGAGGATAAGGTGGTCATACCATTGTCAACCAGTGCCAAACACTTTTCTAAATTAACCCTGTCAATTTTGCGTGGTCTTTCAGCAGCATCCTGCTGAGAAACATTCCATAATTTCTTGTATATGGCATACAAGAAGCTCTTTTGACGTGGCTTCCAGGGACCTAATAAAAAGTCCCTGAGATTCAGGTCATCAGACAAAAAAGGGACAAGTGTTGCTTCATCTGAGACAGTGTCGAGGTTTTTAACCAATCAAGGCACAACGTCCCAACACTGTAAGTTGTCACCACCCCGAGTGTTCAGACTGAACATAAGGCATGTCAGGTCTATTAATTTTTAAACCCTCTGTGTTACCGAGGAATCACACCTGACACCCATTAGTGTACAGTGGCCAAATTAACCATCCCTTCCAATTGGGGTCAGATGAATTGTATGTGCCATTATGCAGCATGGCATCCAATCTATCCTCACTGTAGCGTGTAAATTGTTGCCAATTTTCAAAACGTGCAAATGTGGGAATTTGATGGTGCGTTCAAATCTTTCATCTTGGCTATTCCAAGATCCGTGTTTCTTGTACAGGTTTGTTCAGGAAAATTATTTGTTGTATTTGTCGTGGTATCAGGCATGCTGTAAACAAAGCCTCAGTTCCCTGAAACTGCCAGTCTCTCATCGCCCATATAGATTTTATATCTATAGTGTCCCTCCAGAAGTCAAAACCCTGTACAGACAGCTAGGAGAGAAAAGAAGAAGAGTATATCAGCTTAGTGTCAGCATATTTTTCTTTGCAGGTGATGGTGCAAGCCTGTAAAAATGTGAGGTTGGGTCTGATGTATCGTAACCAGAAAAATAAGCAAACTTCTGGGCAAACATTTTTTAACTACCCCGTAGTGGTGTAGGGAAATGTTCCCATTTAGTGTAGTTGTAAATAGCACATGGAGCACTTGCCTTATACAGGAAATGATGACAATAATGTTGAAAACAGAACATGTCATCATAATTAGATGTACCTTCATACAATTCATCTGAGGAAAACACATTTGAATGCTCTAGATCTTTTAGCAGGGCATGCACTGTACTAATGTCCCAATCATCAGAAACAGTACTAGGTGTAATTATATCATTCAAAGACATTTTGGACAAATGAGGAATTTGTAATAGTTCAGTGGGATCATACACACCATATGATACCCTAGCCCAAACAATTTCTTTGGGAACTGGAACAGCTGAAATGTTTACCAGGGAAAACTCTCTCCGTTCACTATGGGATGATGCATGTGGGTTGAGTGCCAAGTTCACCAGTTATACTGCAGAGCATTTTGGAAGATAGTGTCCATTTAGAAGCAGGAAAAAGACTCTCACCAGACCAATCCAGAGGATCAGAAAATGTAACCCAATTGAAATCCAAAGATGTAGCTAAGGAGAAACAAAACAGCCGAAGATAGAAAACACGCACTTGCATTGCTCGTCCCGTAAATCTTTTAGTTCCTGTAAAGCAACCAAATGTTCATTGATGTCAAATGGTGTTTCTGCAGCCACTGTGCTGAGATTGTCAAGGTCTGGGACCCACATCTTTACCCCAAACAGGATTTCATAGAGAGTCTGACCACCCAGGGATTTTCTCAGCATGTTGTTTAGTGCCTTCTGGACCCCATATATGTGATGGACCCAACTGCCACCTAAGCCTAGAACCCTTGCTGTTAAAAACTGCTTTAAGTCATGGGTATTCCTCTCTACTACCAAATTTCCCTCAGGATAATAGGGTGAGGAGTAATGGATGGTCACACCCAACTTCCCATGTCATCTTTGTAAGCCCAAGATCTAATGGCCGGACCCTGGTCGAATGTGCAAATTGCGTATATCCCGATAAAGAATTGCAGGCCCTTTATAAAAGTTTGATCGTAAGCCGACCGCTGTGGCCAAACCCACAGGAATTGAATGCAGGAATCCACTGCTACCAAGATGAACTTGTAAGCCCCATCTGATTGTAGTGGGCTGCAGTGGTCCAGATAAACACTAGCCAATAGCATGTTTGAAATCAGGAGAGGAGTCTGTGGTGGATGTGCGACAGGGGAACCCTTCATCTGCTGACAGATGTTGCATTTAATGACAAAGCCCTTGGTCTGTTTATAGAGACCAGGCCACCAATAGCACTGCTGCAATAATGTAACTGTAGCAGTCATCCCTGCATGTGCAGAGGCCAGACACTCATGGTCACCTGATAAAAACTCATGGCCACCCAGTTTGCGATCAGTGTTTGTTATTACTCTATCCCTCACTCTAGGACTGTGAGCATATGGTATGTTCTGTGCATCTAACTTGTAGGAGTACTTGAATTGAAAGCCTTTAGGCAGGTGGGTGCCATCACTTTCTGCATTGACAGCCACCATGATGTCTCTGTCTATCCTTGTACTAGAGAGAGTGATTGCAGTCACTGCAGCAGTGCAAATTGTTGCTTTAGTGGCTGCATCAGCCATGGAATTCCCTGCAACGTGAACACCAACATGTTGATGACTCAATGTGTGTATTACATGAGTCCGTGGCAAGCAATCTTTCAGCTTAGCCACCTTCTCCCAAAGCAACTTGTGCTTTATTGTGCAACCCTTTGAGTCTCTGAATTCATTCTGGCTCCAATAGTGTAGGTATTAATTAGAGGTCTGGACACAGTAATACGAATCACACACTATGAGTGTGGGAATCCATGACCCATATTTTCTAGTGCTAGTATTAGAGCCTTTAGTTCTGCCAGCTGCGCTGTGCAGTCACCAAGTGACTGCGTGTAGGTTTTCTCAGGATGCAATTCTCCATCGCGCATGCGCCCTTTTATGATTGCATATGCTGCTGAGTATTGGTGCTTTGTTTCTACCGCAGGCTGGGCAGACCCATCTGTATATATGATGTAATTATAGTGATCTAGAGGCATTATTTCATTTGGCAGAGGATATTCTTGTTCAGACTGCAGAAAGGCTATTGCTTGTAGTGTACAATCAAATCTATAGTCTACATCTGTTGCAGTGAGTGTCTTAGCCCATTGTATCCATCGTGGATGTAAACCTTTAGCATTCGGAACGCTCGCTTTGGTGACGGCCTCTAAGGTCGGCACTGGGTTCATGACAGTTATGCAGTTAACCTGAGCCAGGCTTGCTCTCTCACTACAGCAGTACTGTACTGCTGCTAGGATTTTTTCAGTAGGTGCAAAATGCATTTCAGCATTGGTGTGTAAATGTGATTTATATGCTATTGGGTCACCTTCATTGAATGTGACATAAGTGTACCTTGATGTTTCAGCGATGACACAGATCACCAGGTACGTTGTGTTCACATGTGTGTGTAAATGTTTGGAAGCTATCATGTCAGCTTGTACGGAATGTACAATTTTGGGTGTTCCTGTGTCCAATGTGTACTTGAAAAGTCTGGATTGTTAAACCCATTCTGCGTAATCTGGAATGTATGTTCTGCCATAATTTAGGAACCCCAATATGGATTGCAATCTTTTCAATGTTGTGGGTGGTTGAAGCAGTGCACATTTCTCTAGGAAGTGTGTCACAAGGCTTTTGCAATCACTTGACAGCTCATATTCCAGATAAAGGACACTGAGGTGGGCAATTTTTAATTTTTTCTTAATTTAGCACATGTGAGCAAATCACAAGATTATGCGATCCACTCTTGTCCATTGTTCCATAAGGTCATCATCCGTCAGATAAATGTCATCGACATAGTACAATGCCTGTTCATCAAAATTTTGTAGTAGCTCTGTCACTATGGCTGAAAACAGCCCGGTGCTATTCTTATACCACTGGGGCAAGCAACAGAATTGGGTCTGAGAGCCTAGATTACTAAATGCGGTTAAATATCTGCTTCCGGCTCTATATTTTGGCACAAAAATCCATTTGAGATATCTAGTCTCGTTTTGTATTTCTTCTGAACAATGTTGTTCATTAGTGCAGCACTGTGTGCATTTTGTACTGCAAATGTGTGAGTAGCTGTGTTTAAATGTCTGTAATCTAATACTAGATGATATGAATGGTCTGGTTTCACTACTGGAAACAAAGGACTATTCATAGATCAGGTGCAACTTCTATTACACATTGGTATTCAAGTTGTTCTAGGATTTCTCTAACTTGTTTCTTAGCTACCTGTTTAATTGAATATTGTTGTTGAGCTTGTGGGGTTGTCCTCAATGGGATCTCATGGTGAGGGGAACTGTCATGCCATCCCATATGTTTGCTGTATAATGCAGGAGCTAGAGCCAATGCCCACTCCTTGGCGTATGAATGTTTTACTGATTCTGGAATGAGGTCGAAGAACGTAGGTAAAGCTACCACTTCCCAGTGTGGGTACTCCATTACAAAATCAGGTGACCAATCCTTTTCAGCCAAAAGAATATTGTAACTGTATGTTGAGTCCTCCCAACAGAGAACATTGATGTATTTGGGTATGTCCCCCTCCAATTGGAGTTGTATTTCGGATAAACGATGGGGGGCACTTACCCTAGGATCAGGTGGTGCCACCGTGATGTGCTCACTCAGCGCTACTCCCACCAGACAATCTATCAGGTTATGGCAAACTATCATGACTTCTGCCACCCTGTCCAGCCTTGTCAGTGCCCACTCTCTGTTCAGAATATTTTCAAAGAACAAGGGAACCCAAGGAGTCTGAAGGGGACCACGAGTGCAAGTAATTATGCAGGAACAGTGGTCCCTTACAACATAAATAGGTGAAACAAATCAACACAGTGATATTAAAACAACGGTGTTCTAGAATTCCTGAAGGAAGAATAAACACTTTTATTTACATCATACAAACAAAAGAAGAGAGAAAGTGGGATAGTATCAAGAGTTGGGATTAGGAAAGCTCAGGCATAAAACATTGCAGCCAAGATACAGTCAACAGTTAGGCCACAAACGTAGTGAGAGCACCATTGCACAAGTGTACAGTAGTTGTATTGAGGAGTTCCTGGCAATGTGCTAAAGTAGACAGCATTTCGAACCTTCAAGTAATAATGAGATCCTCATCAGGAAAAAGAGGTGTTGCCTGAGAAAGAGGACTGTTGATCAAGCAATTTAGATGAGAAGACACAATGGTAAGTCAGAGGCAGGTCAGAGACCCGATGTTCAAGGGAGAATCAAGGTCAACGGTGCAACACAATGGGCAAAGTGACCCACTGACGCGGGATTGGAGACCAGTGTGCCGGGGACAATTGTGCTGCTATCCAAAGACTCCCTGAAATGTCCGCAATATGATACGTTGTAAGGGACCACTGTTCCTACATAATCGCTCTCTGTTCAGAAGCAGAGTCCTCAATATCAGGGGCATGCCTGACCTTTAGTCTGGCTACCTTCTGCTTTATAATTTAGGTTTGGAAGTTTTCTGTTTAGCTTCCTATTTTATTATGTAGTTAGGTGAGCATTGTGAGTCCTTTTTTGGTTTGACATGCTCCTCTTATCTGTGCTCTGACCATCCACCTCTCTCTGAACGTTTATCAGATGACTTCTGAAAGGAACGAGACGAACGTGTATCAGTATCTTGATACCTCTCAGGGGGGCTAATGTTATCAGGGTTTCGGAGCGTATATAGGTTTTCAGTGGCTTCCTGTTGAGGAGACCCGCACATTGATTTTGTCTTGTCTTTATTATTTTTTTGTTTATTATCCCACTTCTTCTTTATAGAAGAGTCAGGTGCATGCTTAGAGCTATCCTTTTCAGAATTACTCTTTAGTTGTGGTTTACCAAGTCTGGCTCCCAAATTATCTCTAACTAGCGTAGCATAGGTTTTAAAAATAATTTTAGGTAATTCGTGCTCCTGCTGTGCAGAAGTCAAATCCCTTAGGCGTTGACGGAAGGCCAACACTGCTGCTTCCCCCTTTATGTTACTTAACATAATGACGGATACTATGGCAAAATTGCCCATCAGTTTCATACCCAAGTCCAGGGTAGGTGCTGCCCTGTACTCATTCTGACACTGTTTCAGTACTTCAGGCAAAACAGCCAGACAAGGGGTACCATGTGTTCTGGTATACACTGCAGCAAAGTCTGTACCGCAAGTGATGCAGTATTCCACAGGGGGGGCCATCCTCATTTTCAAGCAACTTGTTAGTATTTTGTGTTTTTCTTGCGGGCCCATGGGGGAAACACTGCTTCAAGCTGATTGTTTTTTTGTGCAATCCAGAACGGAATCTCCTCAATGCTTGATGTGAACTTTTCCTATGAATGCATTTAGCAATTGAGGGCTGATGCCCAAGGTAGCCAATTGTGGTTGTGCAGCTTGAGCAGTCCGCGCAGGGTTAAGTTGAATGTTTGCATGACGAACTGTGTAGGACTTCTGTATATAATTACTAAATATTTGTATAGTGTTCGTACCCCTGCTGCTGGTAAATTAACAACATTAGGATGCAGTGTGATCCGGCTAAGACTGGCCATGTCGCTCT
The DNA here is from genome assembly GCA_963921515.1 of Calotriton arnoldi. Classification (NCBI taxonomy): domain Eukaryota; kingdom Metazoa; phylum Chordata; class Amphibia; order Caudata; family Salamandridae; genus Calotriton; species Calotriton arnoldi. The sequence continues at coordinate 2,652,908 of CAWUFW010000777.1, forward strand.
GTCATTGCTGAGTGGACCGAGTCTAACGTTTGTTGTTGTGTGTGGGAGGGCACCATTAAACCGATGTATATGTTCTTGGTAAGTGAGAGGAACTTCTATTTCCTCATAAGGAGTATAGAAATCCGGTATTTCATCCTCAGTGTAGATGTGAAATAATTGTGTAGTGTTGTCTGCAGCTGGGAATAGAACACCTCTGTCCTAAATGTTTCCTGTGCCTCAACCACAAAGGAAACATTTCCACCTCTAACCGAGAGACCCTGGTGTACTAGTTTCAGAGTAACCACATGTCTGCAGTTCTCTGCATTGTTAAATGCCTGTGGATTTTCGTTTCCAGACATGATAGGGAATGAATTACAGACAGGGTATACACACTGGGAAATAGATTAAAAGTTCATGGTTGAATAGCCTACAGCCAATACATACGGGTTACATACTCAGCTGAGGAGGATGTTCCCCACCACCACGGAGGTCTCCGGTTTGGAGGTAAGTAGGGGTCTCTGAGAAGGGGTCTCAGAGAAACAAGATGGCGACCGAAATGGAGCGCAAGAATGGAGCTCCGTAGGCTGGGGATCAAATTTGTAAAAAAATCCCTGTTTAGCCCATGCCAGTCCTGCTGCTTCAGGCACTGGAACATCGGAACATCACAGGAACATCGGAACCTAATCAGAACATAAAAACTTTACCTGAGCCCTCTGCTTCTGTAACAGGACTTCGCTGGTGGCGACCCCTCGCTCGACCAGGCTTGCCTTCATCGATGCTGGCTGGGGAGTCACTCGGGTTGGCACCGTGTCTGGAGGCAGTCCCACATGGGAATCAACGGGTCAACGGCACCCGATTCGCTTGAGGACGTCCCTGGAGGACGGCGCATTGCTGGAGGCATCACTGGAGACAGCACGGCATTGCCTGGGGAGCGAAGACGGTATCCTGCCCTTGCAGGGTGCAACCTGAGTTGAAGAACGGCTCCCGGTGCACTTCAGGACGTCGCTGGAGGCAGCACGACATTGTCTGGACCCTCTCAGGGTAGCTGCCGAGGTGAAGAGCCGGATGTCCCGGGGTGAGCTCGCATGTCGGAAAGTGCAAGCGGGACAGGTCGCCGCACTCCAACCTCCCCCCCCCGAGCCGTTCCTTGCAGCGAGTGCTCTGGCCCCCAGGGAGGTCTTTCCCTTGTCGCCGAGGAGGAGGGATGTCTTTCTTGTGAACCCCCGATGATCTCCGTGCAGGATTGCGGCTACTAGATGCTGATGATCTGCTACAGTCACCGCTCGGTTCTGGCGGAGCGGTGTGCACTTTCCACCGCTAAACAGGACTTTCCACCTGGGCGCTTGCTTCCCTCGTCTGTTGTCTGTGCAGGCAGCAGTACGCAGCGCATTCAGCGTTAACACTGATCAATGCGTGGTGCTGGGAACCGGCCACACAGACCCATCGTTGTTTTGTTTTTGATGTGGATCCGGACACATGGCGCCATGATTGTTTTAAAGGTCGCGGGACACTAGACTGCACGGCGCCCTATCAGTCATAGAACGGCCCGTGTTGCAAGGAACCAGCCCCACAGATCTCCTGTTGTTTTGGTTGCTAGTCTGGACTTTTCCCTTGTTTTTGCCTCGTTGTTTTGGCTTTCATGTCCTCTTGTTCATTGTCACACAGGATCGTCTACATCAATGGCCCTTGTATCAGGTCCAGGCCACCATTTTGTTCACACAGTGTTAATGGCTGCAATTCCCCCTCAAAATGGCTGTCCTAACTATCTAAATTGAGAGGGCTGCTCCTTCCCCACTCCAAGCTATATTCAAAAACATAGGACTACCTCGGGCTTCACAGGACTAAAAATAAACAAAGGACCAACAACAACAACCCAGGGTAAACTCTTGAGGACTTTAAGTAGCGAGACAGGCTCATGAAAAGAGTGATAGGACTACGCATTTAAGCCAAAACCATCACTAGTTAAACATGCAGCCATCTTTGAACGACTTTTCCATTAGGTTTATCTGTCTATAGCATAACCCTGAACTCTCACTCAGATTACCCTTACTACTAAATCAAGGAGGCAGATTTGCCCATATTTGCTGACAACCACTAATTCAGTAGGACTTATTCTGAAATAAAAAATAAAAAAACCACCATGACAGGTGTAGCTTATTAAACCTAAAGTCCCACGTGCTCCTCAATTGCCCTACCTCATCGCGACGTCATATTGTATTGCATTTTTACTCTAGATGTATACTCATGTTATTGTTAACTGAGCTGTTTAATGACTTTTATCCTTATTGCTCTACATACACTGTTAACTGCCCTGCCTCTTTATGATCATATAAATTGTACTATTCGACTTTACCTACCGCCATATATTATGCGTTATAACACATTGCACGCCCATCTCTTTATGCAATAGGGAGTAGAGAATTGTTCAGACGTATAGTTAATTTATCTTCCATTCTCACTGCATCTTTATGTTACTTCCTCCCTTCGTTTTGTCCTTTTGAACAGGTTTTACGCTCCCTCTCACCATTTATGACTTCTTCCTAGCTCAGACCTCCCGGGGTCTACTCTAGTCACTTTCTTCTCCCGGCCTTATACAGAATAACAATGCCCCCTTCACTCACCCCCCTACACTGGATGCACCTATCACTAGACATGGCCCAAACTCTTGGGCCATCCTTTATCCCCCAACCTCTCCAAAAATGCTAAGAAAAACTTTAAACACAAACTACTAATTCGTCACCAAGAAACGCTATTTGTAGATAACTACCGAAGTCTCACCTCGATTGTAAAAACCAACTATATCTTCTACTCCAAGCGCCCCTCCAAATGGAAAAGCACCTTCCTCCACCACCTTCCTATCACAAAATCATGCAAAATCCCATATGGTTTGAAACTATCTACCACCCCTTCCCCTACTTTTCTTGGTAAAATGGACATCTCCATTTTTAAATCCGGAAACATCCTCATTCAAGCCTCTGAAAAACACCTCACCATCTTTGAACACCATTTCAGCACCTTATCCAATCTAGTCTCGATACCCTACTCTAACCCTTCAGCCTCCCAATCACAGTCTGACCACACACCTCCTCTTTCACCTACTCTAACCCCTCCTCATACAGACATTGAAAACACCCTAGAAGTCTCACAAGCACAGATTCTCAATCTCTCCCCCGCCTTAACAACTCTCCCTCCTACTGATTCACCGACGGCCTACTCAACCACCCAAACTCCTTCTCCTCCTCTTGAGGCTCCAACAACTCACACCAGCTCCTCCCTTCTATCTTCTCCCTCCTCCCACCCCTCCCTATTTGACCTAACTTCGACCCAATCCCTTACTCTAACTTCTTCCCCCCAATTGTCCTTCCCCTCCCTAACCAGAATACCAACCCTCCTCACTCTCCCCGAGCACCCTTTCCTTCTCCTGACTCTCTACAGTCTCCAGTGACTGCCCAATCCCACCTCACCTCCCTCCCTTCGGCTATCAATCGGATCTCCCCTCTCCACCCCCCACCTGGACTCCCGCCCCTCCCTCTCCACAGACCTCTCGCCTTGACTAATGCAGAACATCCTCCATGTCCCCATGAACTCCCAACCTCCATCCCCTTCTCCCTTATTCCCCAGACGCTTTTTAATATAGAACTCCATCTCGCTAACCTAGCGCTTGAACTCACCTCTCTCAGAAATGATGTTAACTCCATCTCCTCTCTTAACTGCCCCAATCACTCTATTGCCCGGTGTACTGAACAAATCAACACCACATTCCCCCAGCAATGGGATACTATCCCCCTCGGTAACGATTCACCTAGAACACTCCGCGCCTCAAACCTCCTCCCCGCCTCTGAACTCCCTGACCTCTGTAATCCTTACCCCCCCTGCTCTTTGACTACTGACCCTCTGACCCCTCAGGCACCTATTCCTGTGATCCTAGGGACTAGCAGAATTCCAAATTCCCCAGCTTCTCCAAGACTTCCTCCGCAATTCACCATTATCCACTCCTGCCCCCCACCTACAACCAACCCTATTCCCCTGACTTGCATGCTGGTTAACTGTCGCTCGGCTGTCCAACATGCAACTGAAATCTCGGAAACCATCCTTAGTGAATCCATTGACATTGCCTTTCTTACTGAAACTTGGCTTAAAGATCACTCCTCTTCCATTCTCGATATGCTCTCTCCCCCTAGCTACTCCATCCTCAGAAAAGATAGACCTATCAAAATTGGAGGCGGTCTAGCAATAATCTTTAAAAACGAACTCCAACTCTCCCCTGTGCCAAACTCCGATTATTCTACTTTTGAATACCTCGGAGCGGAACTTAAAGTGAAGGGCTCCCCTCCAATTCGACTACACAATATCTACCATCCTCCCGGTTTCCCTCTCCCTTTTGTAGAAGAATTGTCTGACCTTCTTTCCCAATCCGCACTTTCCAACTCTAAAAACCTCGTCCTCGGAGATTTTAACCTTCATTGGAACAAAAAGACGATCCTATGGTTAACCTCCTCACCGATCTACTTGACATCTATGACCTTAAACAACTATGCCACTCTCCTACTCACTCCAAAGGAGCCACTCTTGACGCTATCATTACTAGCAATGAGCTGGCCTCCCTTTCCTCCATCGTTCCCATCGACTGGTCCGACCACCACCTCATCCTTTTCACGATCACTAACACCGTACTACCCCCTCCTCCTAAAACCATCAATCAGATGAAACTGACCAGGAATCTTCATCTTATCCCCCAGGCGAACTTGAGTCCAAAGTTAAAGCTCAACTTCGACTCTCTCCTCCCTCCCAAAATGCCAATGACCTCACCGAACACTTTAATAATTCCATTGTTAAGGTCCTTGATCAAATTGCCCCTGCCAGACTAAAACGACAAAAAAACTCCTCCTCCAAATCCTGGTTCAATTCTGATCTCAACAATGAGAGACGTACACTTAGATCGACTGAACGCATATGGAGGCAAAACCCTTCCCCTTCTAATCTCTCTCTCCTCAGATCCGCTAGATCCAACTATAAAAACACATCCTCAATGCTAAGACTTCCTTCTTCCGCTCCCAACTCGACCGGGCCAAAAACAGACATAGGGAACTCTTCAACATTGTCAAAAACCAAACAGCCCCTGCACCCCCAAGGTGATTGCCACCACCGAGAAATGCGAAGAAATTGCCAGCTACTTCTCCGAAAAAATCTCCAAAATTGATCAATCCTTCGCCCTTACTCCCCTCTCTCTTAACCTACTTCCCTCACCGGACATTTCCTCCAATTCTCCTTCACTCTCTACACTTCCTCATGACTCCTCTTCTTTCCCCCCTACCATTCAGATTCCTGATCCCGGCCCCATCTTACTTGAGCAAAAAAATAATGCTTCTTGGCTTGACTTCCAACCAGTCACTGAACTTGATGTCCTTAACGTCATCTCAAGACTTAAACCGTCATCGCACACTAAAGACCCTCTCCCTTCCACCCTTGTCCAAGATCTAAAACATATCATTGCCCCCTATTGGACCTCCATCATCAACTCCTCCTTTACCTCGGGTTGTGTACCAGCTTCCCTCCAATTGGGACAAATCACTCCCATCCTCAAAAATCCTGCTGGTGACCCTAATGACCTAAATAACCTTCGTCCTATCTCTAACCTTCCTCTTCTCTCAAAAGCCCTTGAAAAATGTGCCCTGCTCCAACTAGATAGACACATTGACTCATTCAATCTTCTAGACTCTTTCCAGTCAGGCTTCAGAAAGGGATGCAGTACCGAAACGGCAATGCTTAACATAATTGATGACATCCACCACGCTCTCGACAAAGGCGAATCCTTCCTTCTCATTCTCCTTGATCTCTCCGCTGCTTTTGACACTGTTAACCACTCTGCTCTACTTAACACACTTAAAGATCGTTTTGGCCTCAACGGTACAGTCCTCAAATGGTTCACCTCCTTTTTCCAACACAGAATGCAGCAAATCAAAATCCGTAACTGCCTTTCCAAACCTCTGCCCGTCTCCCTAGGGGTCCCACAGGGCTCTATCCTCTCCCCCTCTCTATTTAATCTCTTCATGGAACCCCTCACCCTTATCCTCAAACAAGCGGGAATCAATTACCACCTATACGCCGATGACACCCAACTTTACTATAAGATTCAATCCCGCTCAGATGTTCTTCACCTCAATGATGCCTTGAGTAAGATCCAATCCTGGTTCCACTACAACCACCTCAAACTCAACCCAAAAAAGACCGAAATCATTCTTTTCTCCCCTAAGAACAACTCGCTCCCCATTCTAGCCTGGATCTCTGACCTTACCGCACTCAACTGCTCTCTCACTGTATCTAACTCAGTTAAATCCCTCGGTTTTAACATTGACCAAAACCTTACTCTTATCCCCCACATAAAACAATCGGCCAAAAGCGCTCTCTTCACACTCCATCACCTCAAGAAAATAAAACCCTTAATTCCTGCAGACGACTTTAAATTAGTTGTCCAATCGCTGGTCCTGTCAAAAATCGACTATGGTAACGCCATCCTCTCTGGAACCCCTAAAGCCCACCTAGCCCCAATCAAATCTGTTCTGAACTTGGCCGCTAGGCTCATTACCGACCTCAAATGGTTCGATCACATCTCCCCTGTCCTTAAAGACCTCAAGTGGCTTCCCGTTGAAGGAAGAACCTCCTACAAGACAGCTTGCATTATGCACAAAGCCCTGCATCAACGCTCCCCGCAGTACCTCTCAGACAAACTTCACAAAGCTGGCTGTTCCAGATCATTGAGGAGCTCCAACACCCTCGCTCTTGTCCCTCCTCTGTTAAACAAGAAAACCACACAATCTCGCTCCTTTTCTGGGATCGCGCCTAACATCTGGAACTCCCTCCCTAAAGATCTTCGTTGCAACCCCTCTTACATCAGCTTCAAAAAAGACCTCAAACTTCTCCTGCTCAACAAATACTGGGGTCCTTAATCCCTCCCCTAGGCACTCATCCCACCTCGACCTCCTACTGTTCTCCTCCCTCTCCCCATCTTCCTTCGCCCACTAACTCCTCCCTCCAGCCTTTCCCATAGAACCTGCTCATCACTCTTGGTAGTGCCTTAACCACCCCCCCTCCTTAATCCTCTTCCCCATTCTCATACCCTTCCCCCCTCTTCTCTACCCTTTCCCTCCCACGCTAGGCCAATTTCACAGGACTCGATATGGCACATTGCAATACATGTAATTGATTGTGTTAAACTGGAGCTGTTCTTACTGTCTGAATCGTTTGAGTACTACCTCATTATAAGTCTGTTACATTACAATTAATTATCCATGTATAGTGGTTTGATCTTGCCTTAACCTACCCCACTCCCTAACCTCTCACCATTCCTATACCCTACCTCCCTCTTTACCATCCTTTCCCTCTCTCACTAACCTAATCTCTCATGATTTGCTGTAGCCCATCGCAACTTGTGTATTCAGATTGTATAATATTTTAGCTGCTTTATATCGTTTGTATGGTTCGGAATTTCTACCTCATTGTAAATTTTGTTATATTGCAATGAATACCCATGTAAAGCGCTCTGACACCCTCGGGTCCAGCCAGCGCTATATAAAACATTTTAAATAAAATAAATAAAAATAAAATAAGGCACAATTGAATCACTCAGGCGATCCATTGAATTGAGTATCTAACCAACGTTGGCGCACCATGTAGTGTAGTTTCCACCCTGCTGTAGGAACTGTGCATTTGTGGACAGCATAGCTGTTGCAATGGCGCCAGACTGCTTCTATGCACCCCCACAGGATATGTTGTCCTACAGACCAGCTAGCTCACAGTGCCACTATAAGTACCCCTAAACCTAGGCGAGTAGCAAATGGTTCTGGCAACCACTGAACATGACAACCCTGATCCACCCAGGAATCATGGTAACAAATCTAGAACCCTTTTGCTCAGTCAATCGTGCTCTCTTTTTCTCAGAGAAATATACAAGGAATACACAGTGGGACGTTTTTAATGTTTATTGAAGCAACGTGATTCTTGTATAAAATATATGTGCTGCAATAATCAATTGACAGAAGCAGATGAAACTGATTAGAAGCACCAAGACAGTGAATAGTATATAAAGCTCCACCATCGTGCTAATACAGTGTATATATGCAGGCATATAAAATATCTAGAAATCTGGCGTACTCCTATGATGCATTTCCTAACCTAAGTGTCTAGGTCATGTGTGTGTGTTCTGCTAAGAATCCCTGTACCTGATGATCCAACCCCGGTTACCTCAAGGGAATGAATGTAAGTTCCTGTCTTGGTCATGAGGTGGACACCCTTGCGGAGATATCAGCAAGCTGGTGGGCCGAAGCTTCAGTATGTTGAGAACTCGCCAATGTCAGCAAAGCACCCCTCTAACTAAACCCAGAAATGCTTGTTTATTTACAATGAAAAGCTTCCTTGCGAGTCCTGTACAAGCCAACATTATTATGGTCTACAGATAGCCATGTCGCCCCGTGGAGAAAAAATAGAACGACATTTGCAGAATGTGTGTCGACGCCTTGTGCATGTTGTTCAAGGGGTTGTGATAATGTTAATTGAAGCGGATTCTGTAAGTGAAGCAGCTTTGGAGAAACTAATTCAACATTGTCACACACGCAAATGTGTGTAAAAGGTTTTTGTTTGAATGGGAAGGCAACTTAAGAAATGTGTACATGATGAAAAATGTCATTGTTTCTATGTGGGCCTAACTAAGACACATAACAACATAACTTTTATAGAGGCCCTAAGTGTCTAATTGTTAGAGAACTTTTTAAAAGACTATTGTCTGCCCTGCGTACACCATATAGAAAATTTGTGTTCTATGCTTGACTATACCTGAAAATCATGAACCCCTGTGCTCAAGGCCCTAGGGATTCATCATTTTTGAATTTGTGCAAATATAAGTCAACTGTATGTGTTCTTTGTTTCACAGTGCAGTCCTTGCCCACCGTATTGCTCACTAGTCACTACACTGCGCCACCACCAAGAGCACCTATGTCTTATGATTCATAATGTTTTGTGAATAATTTGAATAACTGTGTTATATAAATTGTACATATCCAAAATCTGCACCGGATTGTGCAGAGAAGGACACATGGGTATCAATTAAATTGATGGTCTATTCCAAATCAATCTTATGACCATGAGTACCTCTTTTGCCTAGGAAGCACAGGCTCAAGCTTCCCCCAAGGGAACCATTGTTTTTGTTAACAGATAACCGTAACAAAGCAATAAAGCCAGAAGGATTCGAGGCACCTACAGCTCTCCTTGACTGCAAACTGTGCAAGTGTTTCTATCTTATGAGAAGAGTTACCAGCTCCTTCAGAGAGATTCTACCATGTCCATCACACAAACGATTAAGATAGTGGTGGTAGATTCAGGTGCCAGAGCTTGCTCAGCAAACAATGTGATTTATTTGGCTAATACCAAGACTGAGAATAGCCTTGTACATTTACTCAAAATACACAAAGAAAAGTTCCCCTTGAGGCTACCTTACAGTTTCAGGCCTAGACCCTTTTCTAGAATCTTTGTGTAGAATCCTTGATATTTTTCCTGTAGCATGAGTTTATAATGCATATCCACTGTGTCCCTATGCTTCTGATGTTACAAGAAATTGCATTTGACATTGTACCCAAATCTTCGTAGGATTTGACCCTAGCACCCTAATCTTCATAGGATTTGATATCTGATCTCTCTGTACAAGCATCCGAAGGATAGAGCTGTCAGAGCAATTCAAGAGAGATTTTATCAAATGGACTGGTCGTATTAAATATTGGTGAGTTTCCTTTTAGACAGTCTGAGTTTGACTTTCAAGATCTTCTTTGTATTTAAAGACTCAGGGTTCTATTTATGAACTTGTCATGTAATGCAGCGCAGCAAGTCACCTTGCTGAGCTGCACTCTGTGACAGGGAAAGGGCAGGAATGCATCGCATTTAATCAATACGGTGCATTCCTGTCTTTTTCCCTGTGCTTTGGCAGCCTAGGGCCAATGCAGGCACGCTTGCACCATGGTTCAAGGGTGACTCAGTTGCACACAGGTTTCTTTTGTGTAGGAAGAGGCACCTTCCTGCATAAAAACAATCCTGAGAGGCACATTCCTCTTTCTATGTGTGCTGCAAACTTCAGCACGCATAGAAAGAGGAAGTAACAAGGAGAAATAAAGATATTTCTCCTTGTTGTGTCTCCCCTGGGAAGGTCTATCGTTTTGGCACATTCCCAAGTTTTCCAGAGCTGGTAAATCTAAGAATGCGTCAAAAACCATGGGAATTGCGTGGGAGCAATCACCCAATGTCCATGGAACGCCTTCCCAGGGCAGAGTAAGGCAACGCAGTGATTTGCACTGCGTTGCTTTACTCCAGATTTATGGAGCCATTCAGGGCCAGGCAAAGTGGCCTTGGGTGGCTTCATAAGTCTCATTTAGGACCTGTGTCACTCTTGCAACACCTTGCGTGGTGCATTAACGATGCAACTCCACTCGTAAATAGTCTATTTCCACGTTTTGGGCTGCTACTAGCGTGGCTATGTTGTATGTACATAACTTCCAAAAACTGTCTGTATCAATGAACAGAATCTCCACAAAGACATAATTAAGATAAAATGATACAATGACAATATTGCTGTCATCTGGTCAGGCACTCGATCAAACTTACTTTTCTTCCCACAATATTTGAATGGGCAGGCTCTCATTTGAAATTTACTGACGGGCATAGCAGCAAAAAACTAACTTATATGGGTTGATGTCTAACTGCACACAAGTACATTAATTACTAAGGTTTACAACGTACAACTGTTAGGAATGCATTGCTTCATTTGAAAGCTTTGAGGTTCCTTATATTTTTCCTCATACTTTGGTTTTTCTGGATCCTGCAATACAGACAGACCTCAGGAATATCTCACCTGTAGGATTCTCCTATTTATGGTACAACAAGGAGCATACTTGTGAGCCGTTCTAAATCGGGTGGAATTAATATCTAAATATTTACTACTTACTGATCAGTTAATTTAATAAGAAACGATTAGAAAATCACAGGCTATATCCGAGTGATGGATACTACTGACATTAATGTTGTGATGCTTTCTAGGCAGCATGGGGCAAGTATATATTGCTCTCACTCTTTTTATGTGCTATTAACCCATAGTATATAAATGGCGTCTTCCATTTCAACAGTGGAGTGGCTACCGCCTGTATCCTGAAGTGCCTTCTGAGAAAATGGGAAACAACCCCAAGTATTGGCGAATTCTCGCCAATACTTGCAGCTTAATGTCTCATTTTCGCCTCATTTGGCAACTTACCAAGTTTTTCCTTGCGAATGGTGCGCAGGGAAATGAAAACGGGAGGCTGGTGTTTCTGCTCGACTCAAAATACTTATTTGGCTGTAAACTCGGCCTTGGGTTGTTTTTACACAACCCCTCCCACATTAGTGAAATGATTGCTGATGATGTTACCTGGTCCAAGTGTAACTTTTCTAGTCCTTATAAAAAGAATACTTAAAGAAAACATTTCAGAATTTTTTCACTGCTCATGCCTATTTAAAATAATAATAATAATAATTTGTAGTAACAGTTACATAAAGCAATGCATCAATTACAATTATCATTAAAAATATAGTAGTAACAGTTACCTAAAGCAAGTACATCGATTGTAGTTATCAATGTCGGTTGTTCTCCAGTTCCACAATGCATCCGAAAGTACACTCGAGTCACACAAAGATACGTGAAAGAGCACGCATAATGGCAATGTGTGTATAAAACAGACAATGAGGTAGCTTCATGACCTCAGCGAAGATTGAATGGACTTTGATGTCTTTCATTCTAAAAGTTCTGAGTTGTACAGCCTTGACCCCTATTTCACCTAAATCTAGAATCTTAACTTATCCGCACGAAAGCTGACTTATTAGTTCTGAATAGATGTAATATGTCCTGCACCAAACGTAAAATGATGAATATTTGCCGTGGCTTGCTGTAGATGTGTCTTAGCGCTTTATCTCCCTAGTCCCAACAGTGCTGAATAAACTGCTTTCACAAAATATTATTTTACACCCAGGACATTACTGTCCTCGTTTTTACCTGTTGAATGGGAGACACAGTTGCGCATTGATTTCATTGTATAATCGAAATATGTGAATGGAAGCAGGCCAAACGCGTCAATACCTTCAGCAATTGGTACAGTAATTGAGCCAGCAAATAAGCTTGTTACAGCAGCCGTGGAGAATAACCTTGAGAATCTGTCAAAGTGTAAGACATCCGCCTCTGCACCCAGGGAGCCAGATTGAACTATGATTTACGAATTATGCAATGTTATCTCGTGAGGAAACATATTTACTTTTCTTCACCTACACATAAGAAAGGCAAGTATATCAAGGTGAAAAGTCGACTCGCAACACTTCCTCTGCAGTAATCAACTCGGAAGTTACTATTGAAGTATCGGCGGCTTCTTTACTAACAGGGCAACTTTCAAACTAAAAGCAAAGAGCATAATTGAAAAGTACGGGACGCCAAACAAGATGGTGGCGTGATTGCGGAGCTCCGCGCTGATGGTCCTCACATAGCTCCGTTTTGAGTGGGGAGCACCACTCTTCTGGTGTGGAGATGTAGGATTTTAACTTTGTTTTGTTGCGGGAAGCATTTGGACTCCTCATTTGCTGATTTCCTCCCGTTTTCGGCATTTTTGGCGGTGCGAGCCGTTTCTTCACATAACGGCCGCCATTTTGGATCCTCTACATCGCGCTGAACACTCTCTTCAGAAATGCTCAATTTTTACAATCTGGAAGCGCTTGGTGGCTGGCATCTCAAGTTGGGCAAGTGAATTTCTCTTATGTACTAACAACCTTGATGCTTTCTTGATACTTCAAGTGATATGGTGTGATTTATCTGCTAACGGCCGCCATTTTGTGATTCCCTCTTCACCCCTCATGCCTTCTAAATAATAATTGACTTTCACTTGGAGATTTAACCTGATCCTCGATCTTTGGGTGTCCGCCTTACTGCTGCTCTGTTAGCGCTACAAAAGACTTTGGCTATTTTCAATTTTCATCGAATACATATCAGTGAAGACATCCTTACTCAAAATGTTTTGAAGCCTTTTTTTTTCTTTCTGCGTTTTAGCTTTCTCTTTGCTTTAGCGCAGTAGGCACATCCATTTTAGAAAGAACAAAGATGTTTTTGTGCCCTTACTCTTCAGATCTTCTTGTTCTTCTGGATTGACTTCCCTCATTATTTTTTGAAGAGCTTAGGTACCCTCACTATGTAACTTTTTTCACTATTCTTCACATTCATAGTGATTTTGTTGGCTAAGAGGGTGGACCCTGCGATTTCCCTTTAGAACTGAAACTTCCTTCTCCTCACAGTGCACTTGACTCTGCTGTACTGTTTTTGGAAGTTCAAAATTAAGCATTGCTTACTAAATTTCCTTTGTCTCTTCTATGGGGAAACTAAGAAACCTTAAGCTTACTACTTCCTCCAAGTTTACTGCACACTCGGACTCTGACTTTGCTCTTAACGAAATGGAGGACATTTCTCCTCAGAAACCTGATCACACGACAGGCACCATTCCAAAATCACATCTTTCAAGCAAACAACCTGCGATTTCCACCAAGCGACCGAAAAAAGACCCTCCTTCTCCAGTGAACTCATCATCAGCCTCCATGGATATAATCCTTGAAGAAATTCGTGCTTTGAAACCCTTCATTGAGGAAACCAATAAAACCATGCAGTATCTGGATGATAAATGGTCTTCGTTGGAATCATGAATGCTTGTTGTGGAACAAATACCGGATTCTCTTCAGGCCTCATGTTCTTGCATTTCAATTCTGGAGTCTGAAATATCTCTGCTTAAGAAACAATTGGAGGATTTAGAAAATCGAAATCGCAGAAACAACCTTCGAATTTACAGTCTTCCCGAAAATTTTGAGGGTTCCAACCCAACTATCTTCTTTCAAACATTCTTGCCTAAGCTCTTGGACTTATCTACTACTTCTCCTCTTAACATTCAAAGGGCTCATAGACTTGGTCCCAAGATTTCTGCAAAACCTCGTGGAGTCATGTTTTTTTGCAATATACAGACCTTCTACAAGTCCTGTCTGCAGTCAAGTCCAAAAACAAATTCTCTGGGAGGGTCAACATCTATTTTCTCTCAAGATGTGGCTAAAGTTACAGCCGATTGACGGAAAACATTTCTTGATCTTCGCCCTCAATTGCGTTCTATAAATGTCAGATTTGGACTAATCCATCCCTGCCTTTTCAAGGTCACCTATAAGGAAAAGACTACCACATTCGATGATCCAGCCGTGTTGCAGGAATTCCTTCGTCAACATGGAGCTGTTGCTATGGATACTTCAAAATCTACTTGATTTGTTATTTTGCTTCGCCCTGTCTGACTGTTTCTTGTCTATGTAATTCCTTGATCGTTGTTTTGCTTGTATTTTTGTAATGTTCACTGCAGTAAGATGTTTTACCTATTTTCTCTTCTCTTTTTCCTCTCTTCGAATGTATTTTCACATCTATAATGTTTTCTTCCCTTCTTATACAGGTGTAGTTTTTTCCCGTCATGCGCTTCCCTTATGGTCTCCCCTATATGTCGATGTCTTACCCTTGGTTCCTCTGGGGTCTGGTGGAGTTCCGATGATGTCGTCATCATCTTCTGGTGTAGCCATCCCCCATTTCGTCTTGTGTTGTAGGTATGTTTTTCAGTCGTCATTTGTATGGCATGTACTGTCTTTTTGTTCTCTATCTTATCTCTCTTTCATCGGTATTCTTTTTTAGGGTATCTTCTTTCCACTTTCTTTTGTATTTTATCTTCTTTATTCCTTCCTCCCTTATGTCTTCTTTATTAAAACAGATGCTATATTTCCTTTACTTTTCTTCCTCATATTTATCTTATTCTAACTTTGGTTTTGCTCTTGTAAGCATATTAAATGTTCATGCTTTTATCATTAAGTTACATTTCGGGTTACTACCTGGAACATTAAAGGATTAAGCAACTCAATCAAAAGGCAAATGGTGCAATCTCATCTAGCGAAATTAACAACTGACATTGCTTTACTTCAAGAATCCCATATTTCTGAGGACGAAGCTTCCAAGCTGAAAAGATGTTGGGTGGGTCATGTGTTTAATTCTCCAGCTTTAGGTAAGAAAAATGGGGTTATGATCCTATGTCATAAAAAATTACATGTTTCCCTTGTTCAACAGGAATCCGATACTGAAGGTCGTTGAGTTATTGTTAAGCTTCTCATAGATAAGATCCCTTTAGTTATTTTTAATGCATATGCCCCTACTTCGGTTGATAAGGTTTTATGGACTAATGTATCTGACAAATTGCTTCTATACGATGATGAATATATTATTTTTGGTGGTGATTGTAACCAAACTCATGATCCCATATTAGATAGACATTCTAGAGTTAAGTTTGTTCCCTCTAAAATGCACTCACAATTTACATCCACAATACGTCGAAAATCGTTGGTTGATATTTGGCAACTTTGTCACCCTGACCTTCGAGAATATAGTTTTTATTCAGCCGCACATCACTCACAGTCCCGTATTGATTACCTTTTCCTGAGTAAGTCTCTGGCCCAACATGCCATTCAATCTGAAATTGGTTCAATTTTAATCTCAGATCACGCTCCTGTACTTGTAGATATAGATCTTATCCCTTTTTCTCCACTCCCAGGAAGATGGCGCTTTAATAATTCCCTACTTCTAGATCCTAATTTCTGTCAACAATTTAATTCCTTTGCCTATGAATTCTATACTATTAACACAACCCCGGAATCTCCCTTTGTTATGATATGGGACTCCTTTAAAGCTGCCGCCAGGGGTTTTATTATAAATTTTGTATCACAGAAGAAAAAATCTCTAGAAGCCCAATCCACTCAATTACTTAATAAAATTAAACAGTTAGAATATACGTATTATCAATCTAACAATGAGTCTTCTTTAAAAATTCTTATTGATGCCGAACTTACTTTTAATAGATTATCTACAGATGCTGCCTCCAATTATTTACTGAAATGTAGTACTCGCTATTATGGGGGTCAAAACAAAATGGGGAAATTATTGGCTAACTACTTAAAAATTAGAAAGGAAAGAACGAGAATAGAATCTCTGCAGGGTTCCACTGGTACTCCTATTTTTAAAGATAATGATATTTTAAATACATTTGTTACATTTTATAAGAACTTAAATACACCTGAATCCTTGCCAGAACAGTCTGATCTTTCTTCCTACTTTCAGTCCATTGCCTCTCCTCCTTCTAACCACATTGATTTTGATTCCCTGGGAATTGATATTTCTTTAGCGGATATCTCCCATGCTGTCTCGGTTTTACGTCGTGGGAAAGCGCCCGGACCAGATGGTTTTACTTTTGACCATTTTGCAAAGATTCTTTTGTCTAATCTTTTACTTTTGTTTAAATTTTTCTCCGATAATGGTTCATCTCAAGGCACGTTTCAGGATGCCTTGATCTGCTTAATTCCTAAGGAAGATAAGGATCACTCTTTTTGTAAAAATTATCGGCCTATTTCCCTAGTTAATACAGACTATAAGATCTTCGCTAAGATCTAGGCTCTCCGTATTGACCCCGTCTTACCTGATTTGATTGGCCCTGAACAATCCGGTTTTGTTAAAGGAAGACTAGCCTCTGACAATTCTCGAGTCTTCTTTAATGTCCTAAGCAAGGCCTCATCCTCAGATCACCCTATTGCTGCTATTGCTTTAGATGCAGAAAAGGCCTTTGATAGGATTGGATGGGATTTCATGTTTCATGCATTAAAATGGGCCGGTTTTCCTCCTAAACTGATTGCTTTAATCTCCTTGTTATACTCAGGCCCTAAAGCCTCAATATTTGTCAACGGTAAAACTTCTGATTATTTCCCATTGCGTAGGGGAGTGCGTCAGGGATGCCCCTTGTCACCATTGTTATTTATCGTTGCATTAGAACCCTTTTCTAACTAAAATTAGGCGTGTTGATCGTATTTTAGGATTTTAATTTGGTCCACACCAGGTTAAAATGTCAGTTTACGCTGACGACATTCTTTTATACTGTTCCAATCATGAAACTTCTCTTCCCCCTTTTCTTCAACAGGTAACCTCCTATTCTCAGCTCTCAGGCTATCGTCTTAACACTGACAAATGTGAAGTTTTACCTTTAAATGTTTTATGTCAAAAACATCTCTTTGACCATTCCGGATTTTAAAATAAAGTATTTAGGCTTGTGGTTTGCCCCCTTAATTCCTGAAATAATAAGGTTAAACTTTGATTATATCACCAAAAAATTGAATGACGCTATTACACGTTGGCATCCCCTTTTTCTATCTTGGTGGGGTCGTCTAGACTCGATTAAAATGATGCTTTTTCCTCTTATTTTATATACTATCTCCATGATCCCTATAGACATTCCTGGATACTACTTCAAGAAAATTGAATCTACCTTCACAAAATTTCTATGGAAAGTTAAACCCCCTCGTATAGCTTTGCCTTCTTTAAAAAAAGATAGACCTAACGGAGGTCTTGGGTTTCCTGATTTTAAAGCTTATCATTCCACTTTCTCCCTAAAACAAGCTTCTCGTTGGATCTCCATGGACCTTCCTGTATATCCTCCATTATGGATAAAAATAGAGAAATTTCTTATTGCCCCTTTCGATTTTCAAGAGGTCCTCGCTTTTACCACCAATATTACATCTTTACGTTCCCCTGTCATTTCCCACTCCTGTAAACTTTTGGTCCCTTTTTTAGCATCATCATATCACTCAACTAGCTCCTATCATCAACAACTTATTTGGCATTATAAATCATTACAAATTTATAATCTTTTTATATACTGGAAAACTTGGCATTCTAAAGGTGTACGTTGGATATCTCAGCTAATACTTAACAACCAACTCCTCTTTTTTCCGATCTCCAAACTAAATTCTCTTTACCAACGTCCTCTAGATCGCAATATAATCTTTTATGTTCTTTCCTCAATCAATATCTCCTAACTTTACCAACAACTACTAACTTTCCTGTGAATTATAAAAACCTATTTTCAATACTCGACACTTCCCCCTGCTTCCAATATATACAAATTGTTACAGTACCCCCAGACAGACACAAATCTAAGATTGAATTGGCTTGGGAGAAAGATTTTTCACAGGATTGGCCAATCACTTTATGGGACAAAATATGGTCTAAGCTTCACAAGACTTCTCGTGCTGCAAATACCACACAAACCCTTTATTTCATTAATCAACGAGTATTATTTTCCCCATCAACCCTAGCATCTTTTTCATCAGATATGTCCTCTACTTGTTGGTCCTGCCCTTGTCCTTCTGCAGATTTAAAATGCATGTTGTTTGAATGTCCCCTTATTCATCAATTTTGGAAGATGGTTTGGTCTCAAATTAAGATAATTTTCCAAGTTCGGATCCCTTTTTCTTACACAAATATTTTTCTAGGCACATTATCACCCCAATGGCCCCAATCAACACTGAGTTTTAAACTTTTAGATTTATTGCTAGCTATTGCCTTTCATTTAATAACCTCAAACTGGAAGCAGGCAGACAAAGTCACTTTCAGATCCTGGTGGAACTCTGTTTGCTTTCATCACCGACTAGCCACTAATTATGTTTCCCCTATATCCCTAGCAATTAAAAGAGATTTATTATGGCTTCCATTAACAACATATCTATCTCTGTCTGCCTCTTCTAATGTTAAATCTACCAACATTTCAGATGATGTACGGAAACCACCTTGAGTTCTCCCTGTGCCGCTTTACTCCTTGATGATTAGAAGTTTCTTCACACCCCTATGTTTATATTACGTTTTTCAAATTCAGTTATTGTTATGCTTACAATGTTGCATTATTACTCTCAACTGTTATATAGTAATTGCATATTGCTTCCCTTCCCTTGCCCCTTCGCTTTATTGTTTATATTGTGTATATTTCTTTTTGCATACAGCCTGATAATCCTATCCTTGTATATTCTTACTTTACTACATATCTTTATGTTAAATAGGATTTGTTCTACTCATTGTATTGCTGTTCTTTTTCTTGTTATTCTTTAATAAACTCAAACTTAAAAAAAGAATAATTGAAAAAATACTATTTTAAAAGTTTTATTACATGATCAAAATGTGTTCTATCAGAACAAATTCTACTACATCAGAAATACGATGTACAATTCACTGCAAACACGATTCTGATGTGTGTGTTTGTGTGTGTATATATATATATATATAACGTATTGCCTGTATTTCTGGATATCGTTCCAGAGAAGAGCAGGTACGGACCACTAGTTTCTTAGTTCGCGATGAAATCCAAGGACGAGAAGTTACTGCTTCATGTTTTTATTTAACATCACCAAAGTTAGTGCAGACAAGTGTCCGCCCCGGACGCGTTTCAATCGCATGAGCGATCTTGATCACCTGACGCGCCGGTGACGGGTCTCCATTTTTAAATAAAGTGCAACCAATCGTGTTACAAGAACAATTCAAAAGACACTGACAACATATATTTAAAGAAACAAGTGCACGTAATTAAAACCAGCACATTCGAAATATCTCTTCATTTACAATGAAATGTAATAATCTGTAGCCTATCCTGATAGCTCTAAACTTATTGTAGCTAAAAATTAATAAATAATAATAAATAGCATGTTTTAAGATCACGAATAAAAAAATCTCAGTTGTTACAATAGATGAATTAATTCATGGTATGCCAACACTGAAAAAATCAATCAAAAATCAAGGGCCAGTGCCCGTTGGTTCATATCACACCTCTTATCATAATGTACAAATTTACAATCGTGTTCATATATATGTAATGGGCAAAAGCCCCTTTACTGAACACAAGAAAGTACCTAGATTACCAACAACGACAAATTAAGGGCTAGTGCCCGTTGGCTCATGTCCCACATTTATCATTATATATAAGGTATATTCCAACCATGTTCTAATCATAGTAGATGTATTCAACCTGCTAACTCATGATCTCAATAAATATATAAACCCATGCTAAAAATTTTTTTTGATAATGATCATCAATAATTGTGCAATATGCTATTAACAAGATCTTAAATACATATAATATCGATATTTCTTCACAACATGTGCAAAACAGTTCAAAAAGTGCCAAAGTGTTAAAAAACGTATTTATAAAAATAAAACCATGATTAAAAAACACTCTAAAAATGGAGCTTGAGCAGAGGACATCATACGTGAATATTTTTCATATCTTAAACAACCTTTCTTCATATTTGGCTAAAAAATAATGACATTGTTCTCTTTAATCCTTCACTAATCCAAAGCAAAGAAAGGGAGGAAAAAGGAAAAAAGGAGACAAGATTGTTCATAGTGATTACTGCTGTAAGCAAAATCTCTATACAAAACATATCTGTGTAAACACATTTAATCAACTTTTCATGAGGAAAATGTATCTGAGCATGTTGGAGAGAGAGTGGAACAAAATACAACATACTTTAGGCCCATGATGGTATCTGGCAGTAGTATAATAATTTGCTACAGGCGCTTGCCTAGTAGCTACATGATCTAACATTTTTTAACCTATTACAAAAAGTTGTGCAAGCCTTCACTGGTGTTCAACCCATGCGGTATACGAGTATCTAACATGAGTATGAATGGAGACTCCAACTGCCTCAACTTTTTCTCCCTGTTACCACCCCGAAAAGAGGATGGGACTGCCCCGATTACTGAGTATGTCAGGTCATCCAATTTATTGTTATGTACTGCTTTAAAATGCCGAGCTACTGGACAACTTTCATCTGAATTGACAATTGCGCGTAAGTGCTGAAGAATCCGATTAAAGTCTGGAAGCTTAGTACTGCCAATGTATTTTAAATGGCAAGTACATTGTAGTTGGTATACAGCATAATCGGTTCTACAAGTGTAGTGTTCTTTTATGCGGATTGGAATATCACTAAAAGCAGTACAATACTCGGACAAGTTCAAACCAAACTTACACGCCCGGCATGACGAGCATTTATAAAAACCAGATTTGGATAGCCAGTTAGTTTTCACTATAACTTCAGGACAGGTCTTGACTAAGGCATCCTTCATCGAAGGTGCCCGCCTAAATGTTATGTCAGGGAGATTGGGCAGCAAAAATTTAAGTGTCAGATCCGTCAGAACAATGGGCCAATGTTTGTAAACAATCTTTCTAATGCTCTTCTCCTGCTTACTATAAGTAGTAATTAAGCGGATTGTTTGAGTCTCTTCAGATGTAGGGTCACTAGAAGAAGTGGCATTAAGACTTTTCTTAGTTAGGAGACAAAGGTCTCGTGGTCGGGAGTTGGCCTTATCCAAGGCCTTTTTAAACTACAATGTTCATAACCACGAACCAAAAATCGAGAAAAAGCCTCCATTTGACATTTATCTAAGTCTGATTCCAAACTACAGATACGTCGTATACGGAGAAACTCTCCGTACGGTATACTGCTAATAAGATGGCGTGGATGAGCACTACTGGCATGTAGTGTGGAATTGCCAGCAGTGCTCTTCCTGTGTAGACATGTTTGGATTTGATTATCGCCGATGTAAACCTCTACATCCAAAAACTCAACCTTTTCCTGACTAATTGTAGCTGTGAACTGCAAGTTCATGGAGTTGTCATTAATGGATGTGATAAACTGGGTCGCTTCGTGTTCTGTGCCATCCCATATGACAAATATATCATCAATAAATCTGCCATAATATTTCACATGGTTTTCTCAAGCCTGTTTGTGGGTCACTCTGAGTACGTGCTCCTCCCACCACCCTACCAAAAGACAGGCATAGGTGGGGGAAAAGCACGCACCCATCGCAACTCCCCTTAGTTGTTTATAGGGAGTCTTATTAAACAGAAAGAAATTGTTGTTCAAACACAACTCAATCATCTGAAACAACATGCAATTGTGCTCGTATAAACAGATTGCACGATTGTTGAGAAAGTGTTTTACAGCTGCTACGCCTTGTGAGTGATGTATACAGGTATATAATGATGCTATGTCTAAAGTTATTAGCAACCAACCATTTTGCCACTCAATTGAATTGATTTTCATCAAGAAATCTCCAGTATCTCTTATGAATGAAGGCAAATTAAACATGTGTGGTTGGAGAAAGTAATCTACATATTTAGACACAGCCTCTAAAACATTATTCCTGGCTGAGATGATAGGTCTACCTAGGACAGGAGATACTCCCTTGTGTACCTTAGGAATAAAATACATAATGGGGATGGTGGGAAAATCGTTCTTCAAAAAGAGAAATTCTTTTTTAGTTAATAACCCCTGTCTTTTTCAAGGTAGTAAACTCTTGATCACAGTATCTTTTACCTGATTCAAATCAGCCCTACTCACTTTTGCATAGCAATTAGTATCAGATAGGTGGTGGTCTGCTTCTTTTAAATAGTCGGCCCTTGGCCACAAGACTATATTGCCACCTTTGTCAGCATTCATCACAACAATTTTATTCTTATTGCGTAATTTATTGATCAGAGCCCAATAATTTCTTGCACGATAATTACATTTTTCATGCCTGGAATTAACAGAAGTGTGGAGTTTTTTCAAGTCCTCCACAACCATGTCACTGAATACATCCACACAATCTTTGGGCATTAGTGGGTAAAACGTTGATTGAGGACTGAAGGGACTGGCAGCCGCCATTCCTGCATTAACCCCCATTCTGGAAGTCAAATCCATATTGTCAGTCAAATCAACATCATCATTGTTAACCAGGGACTGTAGAACACATAAAGTAGAAAGGTCTCCAGCTGTAAGATTTGTTGAAACAGCAGTACTGGTTTGTGCCGCGGCGGGAGGTTTATTTAGTTGGAAACAATTTTTAAGTTTAATCTTGCGAATAAATTTATAAATGTCCACTCGAGATTGCTTGTATGAAAAGTTCGATTCCGGACAATATGACAGGCCCAAAGTTAACAACTGTATTTCTGCCGTTGTTAGAGTGGTGTTGGTAAGATTGATGATGGTATTATCTTGTTCTGTTAGCGGTTGCGCCTCCACCATCCTCTGCCCCTGTTTGATGCGTAGAGCCGCTGCTTGCGCCTCTCCCTCCGGGATTGACTGGGGCTACGGACGTGGAGTTCTGTTTGTTCCTTGGGCGTAGAGTAGCTCGCCTGTCCATTGTTAAAAAACTCAATTGCTCCCACAACGTGTGTTTGATGGACTCCACTGCATCCAATTGGGGAGGTAAGCTACTGGCGCCATCCTCCGAGTCGTAACTAGTCAAAGAATCTGAATCACCCTGGACAGAATTGTTCCCGCTCTCACCGGGTACTGATTGTACATATATATATATATATATGTACATACATATATATGAAAATGCTCAATTGTTACACTTAAATTCTGATTTACGCTCATTATAGTCACTAATACTGCCGCTTATATGGTATCATGTAATGTTGTTGGACTACGGTCCCAGTGGACAAAACACATACTAGGCAAGTGCCTAAATAATACATTCACTTAATGTACATGGCAGCTAAACTTAAGGCAGCAGTATACCATTCTATGTCATGATTACTGAAACACACAATACGAGTACTGTCATATTCTTGCCCTATTGGGCATCGTTAAGGATACTATAATATTCTCAAATCTGAAAATTCATGAAAACATAATTCTCATAATATTAAAAAAATATGTGTTTTGTCCACTGGGACCATAGTCCAACAACATTACATGATACCATATAAGCGGCAGTATTAGCAGCAATAATGAGCGGAAATAAGAATTTAAGTATAACGATTGAGTTTACTGAATATGTTTACACATGGCCATTACAATTATATGAGGTATTTGTCTTTTTTTAGTGTTGATACAACCATGTAAATAGGAAGCTCTTGCGTAGGCGTCGTGACAAAGGCTTGGAAAGCCGAAATGCGTCTGACGCTGTACTACTTGTTTTTTCTGCCGTGCTGATTAAAGGATACAACACTGCTCGGAGTGCCGTTCTGTTCCTCTACATTTGGTATGGAAATTCTTTTGCATTTACACAAGCCCGGGCGCCGGTGTTGACGAGCACCCCATGTGATTTAGTTGCATGTCGGCCACACGCATCGGAAGGAGGATTGATTTTGCTGACATGCCCCCGTGACATCAGAGACCAGAATTTGGAGATAAGCGAGCTGCGAGGGGATCCGGTGGGCTTCCCAACAATGCGGCTTGCCTCAGCGCCCCAAGACGAGTTTGTCAGCGGGAGCCACTGTGAGGGAAACACCCACTGTGTGCACAGAGGGTCCCAAATATGGAGCGGTGTTGTAGCTGTGGTGCTCAGTCAGAGCCCAACTCAAATTTCAGCAAAACATCATGGCGGATGATGAGATCGAGGCAAATTGGCAATAGCCAAAGGGGTTTTCAAGGAAGGAGTAACCACCAACCGAGTGAGAAAGGAGGTATCTGCGAGTGACATGAGTTCAGATACAGGATCCGAATCAGATCATGAAGACTCAGGAGATGGAGGTGGCCCGATTACATCAGTCCAAGATGAATTCCGTTTGTTAAGACTGGGACGATATACAAATCACAAACCACAACAGCAAAGAAAAGGCAGAGGAGTAAGAGGCGTGGGGTCCAAGGGACAAGAAGGAGACAATCTGGCTGGGGTGACAACACGGAGCCACAGCAAGAATTAATTGAAACTAAAATGGTAATCAATTTATCCAATGAACCATTAACATCTGAAGATAAAGAAATTGGTTTAGACCTCACCTACTGTTCCCGTGTGGACTTTCAGTATGAACAAAATATGATTGATTTGTATATTTTTGTACGTAAACTAAAATTTATGAAGTTTTTCCAAATGCAAAAAAATAGGAAGAAACAAGTAACTAATATTACCACTGACAATCTGACTGTCTCAGATATAGAGTTAATAAAAGACTTTAGAGAACTTGAATATGACCAGGAAATGCAACCAGAAAGTATTACTGGCATGGAGTTGTTATCAGAAGAAGGAATTGTGGCTACGGAAGGAGCGAATACACCCTTTAGACCCAAGTCAAGATTTATTCCCAATATGCCTCATGACAATATTGATTCCTTTCATGACAGCATGATTCATGTCTTTGAAAAATTGAGAAAATAATTGTTTAGAATAAGGAAACGCAACACTCTTTGGAATTTGAAATTTCAAAGATAATGAAGGAGTGGAATCAGGCAGACAAGTATGTTATCCGTAGCTCAGATAAAGGGGGCGACATGGCAATATGGCCAAAAGAAATGTATCTAGAACAAGCTTATTTACAACTTAGGGATGAGACATGTTATCATGAGACAACAATGATTGAGTACGCAAAGTTGAAAGAAGAGTTTTACTATGATTTGATGAAATGGCGTAATGAGAATTTACTTAGTGCAGAGGAATATGAGTTTCTCAAGATTACCTGTGTTATATCTTCTGCCCAAAGTGCATAAAAACAGAGATTGTCCACCAGGCCGACCTATATTCTTGGCCATAGGCAGTTTGTTTGAAAATGTCTCAAAATTTGTAGACTTCTTTCTACAACCATTGGTTTCAGAATTACCATCATATATTAAAAGTACTACTGTTTTTTTACAAAGAATTTATGACATCCATTGCGAAGAAGACTATTTAATGGTTTGTCTTGATGTCAATTTGCTGTATACTAGCATTAGACATGAGGATGGGATCAAGGCAGTAAGACATTTTTTGAGGTCTAGACCAATACATTACCTTGCACATAATGAGATGTTGCTTGATATGATTAGATGGTGCCTTAAAAGCAACATCTTTCTATTTAACAATGTAATTTATCATCAGATGCAAGTGACTGCTATGGGTACCTGCTTTGCCCCAGTTATGCTAATTTGCATATGGGCTGGTGGGAGGAGCAGGTGCTACATGGCATGGAGATGCATGACTGGTCTTCAGAAATTGTACTATGGATAATATACATTGATGACCTTTTCCTATTCTGGAAAGGGAGTTTGGGGTCAGTAGAAGACTTTGTCAAACGAATTAATACAAATGACCATAACCTTTCTTTCACCAGTCGCATCAGCAATAGTTGTGAAAGTAGAAGGAACAAATTTGACCACCGCAGTCTACAGAAAGGACATAGCAGGAAACACCACACTTCATGCCATGAGTTGCCATCCCACGATACTAAAAAACAGTATACTGTATGGGGAACTACTTAGGGCTAAAAGAATATGTAGTTTCCTAGCAATGTTTGAACAAACTGAGGCTAACATGTCTGCAAGAATAAGGGAAAGGGGGTACAACGAGGCTGTATTGAAACTTTCAAAAGACAGAGGTAACATACAATCGAGATTTGAGATACTATTCAAGAAACAATCTGTGCACTCCAAGAATGACACTGAACGTAGATTCATCACCTCATATAATGTGCATTATAATTCAGTTCGACAATCTTTGTTGAGCATTGGCACATTCTCCGGCAGGTTCCATTGATTGGACAGGAAATTACTCTGAAACCTTCTATCACATATCGTAAGTCCAAATCCATGAAGGATATTTTGGTAAGGAACCAAGTTAGCACTCAAAGAAATTGGTTGAGGCCTATGAAAGGCTTCAAAAAATGCAGTAAATGTCAAGCCTGTTCCCATGGAGTCAGTTTAACAGAATTTAAAACAGAAATTGGAGAAACAATATTGATACAAAAATCACTGAATTGTAAGCCGGATTATGCTGTAGATATGCTTAGATGTCCCTGTCCTAAGATCTACATAGGCAGTACCAAACATCAAGTCCATAGACGTATTTTACAGCATATACAGGCAGTGAATAATGAGGATGACAGCTATCCAGTAGCTAGACACTTTAGGGATTACCATGATGGTGATTCCAATCTGCTGACATACAGTGTGTTAGATCAAGTAGTGAACTCATTAAGAGGGGGACAGAGAAGCTAGAATTAGGCAATTGGAATGCAGATATATTTTGAAAATAGGAACAAAAGAACCCCGTTGCTTGGATACTGAGGAGGAAATGTATATGTTTTGCAAAAATAATATCACAATATTAGTCTGTATGTTTAAAAAAAAATGTATTGTCGTATGATAAGAGCTCCTGGCACTTGCAATAATACTGACACTGATTTTGTATCTCTTTGCAGGCATCAATTTGGGAATGTATACTGATTTAACTGAGAGGTGTATGGGACGCAAATGAGCTAACATATCTTTTTTAATATTATGAGAATTATGCTTTCATGAATTTTCAGATTTGAGAATATTATGGTATCCTTAACGATGGCCAATGGGGCAAGAACATGACTGCAATCATTTTGTGTGTTTCGGTAATCATGACATAGAATGGTATACTGCTGCCTTAAGATTAGCTTGCCTAGTATGTGTTTTGTCCACTGGGACCGTAGTCCAACAACATTACATGATACCATATAAGCGGCAGTATTAGCAACTATAATGAGCGGAAATCAGAATTTAAGTATAACAATAGAGTTTACTGAACATGTTTAAACATGGCCGCTACAATTATATGAGGTATTTGTCTTTTTTTAGTGTTGATAGAACCATGTAAATAGGAAGCTCTTGTGTGCATAGGCGTCGATACAAAGGCTTGGAAAGCTGAAACACGCCTGATGCTGTACTAGTTGTTTTTTCTGCCATGCTGATTAAAGGATACAACACTGCTTGGAGTGCCGTTCTGTTCCTCTACATTTGGTACGGAAATATTTTTGCATTTACACACGCCCGGGCGTTGACGAGCACCCCTAGTGATTTGGCTGCATGTTGGACACATGCATCGGAAGGAGGATATATATGTGTGTATATATATATATATATATATATATATATATATATATATATCCTGAACACCGAACGGCGCCCGTCCTTTGCTTCCTCCTCAATGCGGCCGCAAAAACAGAAGGGCACAAACTCCACTTTTTGGTGCTTAATTCTTTTATTATTCACACACAAGTTGTCACTACGCGTTTCGGTAACATCCGTTACCTTGATCACATGGTTCAACAATGCATTTTTCGTATTCCCTAAATACCACCACCT
This sequence comes from Calotriton arnoldi, assembly GCA_963921515.1. Classification (NCBI taxonomy): domain Eukaryota; kingdom Metazoa; phylum Chordata; class Amphibia; order Caudata; family Salamandridae; genus Calotriton; species Calotriton arnoldi. The sequence continues at coordinate 2,680,886 of CAWUFW010000777.1, forward strand.
AACCAGTGACGCCACTTAATTGACATAGTGAACAGACTATCAAGTAGTTTCAAGTAATACAGTTCCTCATTACAATCTATACAACCTTCATCTGAAGTTCAGAGTGTACCAATAAATACTTATATTATTTGCACATTAGTTTGTAATAAATAGACATGTATATAAATAAATAAATAGACATATTTTATCATAAAACATGGATTGAGTAAATGTTACTTTGAGTCAGTGAAGCTCATCCTGACACTTATTCGGCTGGCTGAATTCAATATAAATTATGGGGCCGATTCCGATCTCGGCCGGTAGTGCTCCGAATCGGATTCGGTTTTACCGGATACGATCCGGAGCCCTATTTTCCGACCGAGTCGTACGCGCGTCCGGGCGAGCGAGTACGATGCGTATTCGCCGACCGACTCGTCCGGGCGACCCGACCGCTCCGACCGACTGGTTCCCGGATCGTACCGCTCCGACCGACTCGCTCGGACACGATTCGCACCGCGCAATGGAGACGTTTTCCGGCCGGGTAAGTACGATGCGCACCTCGACCGCTCCGACCGACTCGCGCCGTCCGACTCGAACTCGCTGTCGGAGCCGTACTTTGGGGGTCCGTGTCGGACCCCTGTACGCGCACCCGTGCGAGGCGCACACAGGGGGACCCATGGGTCCCCCCTACCTGTGCGTGCACGCCGCGGGCGCTCGCGGCGCACTCGCTGTAGGGGCGCCCTTGTCCGCCTCGCACCCATTGAGGCAATGGGAGCCCGCGTACGCGTTGTACGACCGGCTCCCATTGAGTTCAATGGGAGTCCGACCGACTCGTGTCCGGTGGTATACGAATGCATCGGACTCGTTCGGTCGGACTGCACGGGTCCGATTCGGTCGGAAATCTCTCCGAGGCCGGCTCGGTCGGAGAAATTACCGACACGAATCGGAATCGGCCCCTATATCTGTATTGACTATAATGACTCTATCTGCATAAATGCATAAAGTGCCAACTTTGGCTGTAAGGATTCTATCCGCCTAAATGCGTGAACCAGCATTATTAAATATACTCATCTCATGAGGTAGTCATACACAAAACCATATGTCCAAAATGCATTTTAAGAACTACAATAAGGCTGAATAAAAACATGTATAAATATATATAGTCTAATAGCAGCTACTATAGTTTACAAGCCTAATCTCTGGTAGGATAAAGTGCAGGTGTGCTCACTATTTCTCAAAGTGCAAGAGCATTATAAAAAGTGCTAATGTGCCTAAGATTGTGCAAAGGGTGTATGTTCCTTAATGGTGGATTTATATTAATATTTTTTATAGTTTTTATCATTAAAAGACAAAAGGTTTTTTAATAAATATTTTAAAATATTTTTTACATTTTATAATTTAGGTTAAAATACAGAGCTGGCTTTAGAGGAATAGATAAAATAGAAAAATATATGTATATATACACAATGTGGAATGCTAGCAAAAATAGAAAAATAGAAACATAGAAACATAGAAAAATAGAGAAATGCAATAAATATAATAAATACATATCTCAACTATGTATGTATATCTAGTACGATGTTGGTTTACAGATAGTTATGCAGATCTTCATTATTATTCAGCCAGTTAGGAGTCTTACTGTCCAGCTCTAATATCAAACGAGTTTCAAGCTGGCGCAGTAGTTTCTCTCTATTGCCTCCACGTTTCAAAATAGGGACTGAATCTGCCACAAAATATTTTAAGCATTCTAGTTTGTTGTCATGCACAGCTTTAAAATGTCTGGCTACGGGGTATGTCACATCATTATTGACAATAGCTCTTAAGTGTTGTAGTATTCGCACGTGCACCTGTAGCTTGGTGCTGCCTACATATTTTAAATCACATGTGCACGTGAGAATATATACAGCAAATTCCGTTCTGCAGTTGAAATTCCCTTTGATAGCTACCTTTTCAGTGGCAAACGCTGTCTCATAGTGTGTTATGTTAACGCCAAATTTACAGGCTCTGCAAGATGAGCACTTGAAAAAACCATTGCGTGGTTTAAGCCACGAGGTAGTTAGACTTATTTCAGGGCTAGATTTTACCAACTGCGTTCTCATAGAGGGTGCCCTTCTAAATGTAATAGATGGGACCTCAGGTAATCTAGGAGCTAAAACTGCGTCCATCAATACAATGGGCCAGTTTTTCTTAATAATGGCTTTTATCTGTCTTTGTTGGCCACTATATTTCGTAATAAGCCTTGCCATGTTGTTACTTTCACTGTGATTTGACATTGTAGTGGCTTCGTTTGTACTTATCTCACTGTATTGAGTTAACAGCGATTCCCTCGTTCTGATTTTGGTTTTGTTGGCTGCTTCTGTCAAAACTCTATTGGTGTATCCTCTCGCTTTGAATTTTATTGTGGCCTCCTCCATATTTGTAACTAGTTCCCCCTCTGTGCTACAGATTCTTTTTAATCTTATGAATTCTCCTTAAGGGATACTGGTTATAAGATGTTTTGGATGGGCACTCTGCGCATGCAATATGGTGTTACCAGCCGTATTCTTCCTGTGTAAGGTGGTTTCAACCTTAATTTTGTCTGAAATATATACTTTTACATCAAGGAATTCAACTGTCTGCCTGCTCATATTTGATGTAAATTTAAGATTAACATTATTTTCATTGATGTCATTTATAAATTTAGCCGCACTGAGCTCACTCCCTTTCCACACTATAAAGACATCATCTATGAATCTGAGCCAGTGCATCACATGGGTATTATACTCTGCGGCGTGCGTGACTTTGAGAACCTGCTCCTCCCACCAGCCCACATGCAAACACGCGTAGCTGGGGGAGAAGCAGGGAGCCTGCTAATTTGCATATGGGCTGGTGGGAGGAGCAGGTGGTCCAAACGCTGAACCAGCAGGAATGGCAAGAGAATATCATGCATTGGAGTCGCTACATTGACGGCTTATTTGTTGTATGGAAAGGTACTGAAAATGGAGTAAGGGACTTTTAAAAAAAGATCCAGGTTAATAACCTTAATCTTAAATTCACCAGCACCATAAGTGCATCTGAAGTCAATTTTCTTGACCTAACGGTGTATATACATGGAAGAAAGGTAGAAACTAAACTCTATCGTAAGCCCACTGCTGGAAATATGTTGGTACATGCAACGAGTTTCCACCCAAAGAACTTAATCAGAAGTATTCCTTATGGTGAGTGTCTACGTACAATGAAAAATTGCAGCAACAAGATGAATCTTGAAGATGAACTCCGGTGCTTAAAAACAAGGTTTACAGCTAGAGGTTATTCACAAGCTTGTATCAAATCAGCTTTATATAAAGCTAGTAAAAATCTAGGGAGGAAATCCTTTTAAAAACAAAGATAAAACACGAGAAAAATCTGAAAATGAGAGTGGTAACCAGTGTAGAATGATCACTATGTACAATAAACAACATGACATTTTGAGAGGTATTTTGTCTAAACATTGGCATATAATACGTAACGACACTATCCTAGGAAAGATTGTGCAACATAAGCCACAAATAATGTTCAGACGAGCTAAATCATTACATCAAACACTTGTCAGTAACAGGTTACCATCGGCTACACCAAAAGTAACAGGTTCAACGTGGCTCAACAGAAAAAATGGCTTTATTAAATGCACAAAATGCAAAGCCTGTGCTCATGGTGTCAATATTACATCATATAATTCAAATTTGGCAAGCGTAGAAAAGAAAATTAAAGGTCAATTTTCTTGCAAAACCGATTTTGCTGTCTACGTGCTTCAGTGCCCTTGTGGCCTGAAGTACGTCGGCAGCACAATCTTACCTGTGCACAAAAGAGTTTTGCAGCACCTAAGGGACATCAAGGGTGGGGATAAGTCCTATCCAGTGACGCAACATTTTGAACAAAGCCATAGTATGAATACATGAGGTCTTACATATTATGTAATTGACGCTATTCCACCAAGTATGAGGGGTGGTGACCGGGTAAAGAAATTAAGAAGACTAGAATCGTGTTACATTATTGAACTTAACACTAAACACCCAGAAGGCTTGAACATGAAGAAGATTTTCATACACATTTGTAAAACTGCAATGCTGCATTCTTTGACTCTCCCTGTGTTTTTAACTATTTTTTTTAGGATTATTTATAATTTGAGCACGTGCACTTTATGCAGTAATTTTAGACAGACAATGAAAGAAAGATTAAATCAATTGTGAATAATTAGCCCACTGGGGCAGGATACCCTATAAATGAACTGTGTAGACAATACATTGGGAAGTGATGTGTCAGCCCACTTGGGCAGAATGTGTATTTCTATGCATCGATGCCTACATGTTGGTATTTGTATATGTATTTGGGAACTAAACTTTATTACAATGCCTACTTAGGATTTGACATAGAGTCCCCAATGGTAGCATATGTTTTAGTAATTGTTTGCTTTATTAGCATTTAATTACCTGTTCATTTTTTGGCAAGAATTTACAATTTACAATTTAATATTCACTTTTAGAAAAATAATTAATTATTATATAAGATTGTTGCAATCATGAGGAATGTAATTGCAAAGTACGTATTATCATTCAAAGGACTACAGGTCTGTCTTCACTTTTTATTCACCAGTAGTTTTCACGTGATACGTTTTGAAACAGGATGTTTAAAAATGGTTGAACAAACTTTATTGATTTGTTGGTGAGCAAGCGCACACTCAGGAGATGTTGCTTAGTGCAGATTTAATAACCAGTCGTTATGCGTTTCGACAGTAAAACTGTCTTGATCATATATTGATAAAAACATGAACACTTAAATCACTTCAATATCAATTTAAAGAGCATAAGATGCATATATTATGCAAGCAAAATGTTGACATATATCTTGATTCTTCTTATTCTATACTATGTGAGCAGGTATTAACAATTTTTAATTAATTTCATGGTTTTACTGAGAACGTATTGAAAAGGCATAGAGATAAGTTCCTGAATGTCGAAAATGCTTCTCTTGAACCGATTGACTTAAGTTGCTGATTTTATATTTTATAGTGATTATGACAGTCACGTGATTATGGATATACCATGAGATGAGATGGTTAGTGTTCTAGTGATTAGTGATAAAGACTGAGAGGCTACTGTACATACAGTAGCAACTTCCTCTTCCTATCCTGAAGAATCCTCCCTCCGCTTTCTCCAGCCCTTGGTAAGTTCTGATTTGGATTTTGGAGGGAAAACATCACTCTCTCTTTGTTCTGCAATCCCTACTGTATCCATACCATTATAATTTTAACCTTTTTGGGAGAAATCAAGTAAGTTCAATGCAGCACTTTGGAAAAAGGTTTATTGTTTGAGGGAGGGCATGCACCAGTATTTTTTGTTCCTTTTTGCTTTATTTTGTATCTTTGTTGGTGGGTGGCCTGGGGTTTGGGCTGGAGTAAGTGGGGCCATGTGAGATAGGATTAACTTTTTTAAGGAGAAATAGTAATGTTTGCACTTTTTTGATGGTGATGGCCTAAGGCTACATTAAATATACTTTTTTCCACATTTTTGTGTTGTTTTTATTTATTAAAATTTTATACAGTTCTGTTAAACATTTTACAGTGATGTTGTTTTACTGTTTTGGGCCTAGTCTGTCCTGCACTAGGCCTTGGGTATATTTTTAATGCACGTTATGTTTCACATTATCCCTGACGCAGTGCTATATACTATTGAAAAACATTTAGGGGATTGTGGATGGCTGTGGATTATATGCGAAATGTAGGTTATTTTATTATTTGTCTGCATGTGCCTGTTGCTGATAATATCTTTGCAATCTTTTGGAATATTTTGCCTGTGATGATATAAGAGTTTTGAGTGGGGCAGGTGCACCAGACAGGACAGAGAAACTGTATTCGTTGTTCCCCTTGCCCTTTCTTTGCTAGCAATGCAGCGGTGGCCATTTTGTAAAGCTAGTGTGTGCTTGTCATAGGCTGTGATGTGATCTTTTTTTCTCCATGCCCTTTCTTTGCTAGCCATACGGTGGTGGCCATTTTGTGTAGCCAGTGTTTGTGTTTGACAAAGGCTGCCATGTTTTCTTTGTTCTTCATGGCCTTTCTTTGCTGGCCATGGGGTGGTGGTCATTTTGTGTAGCCTGTGTTTGTGTGGCCACCGTGGCCATTTTGTCTTTGTTCTCTGTGCCTCTTTATTTGCTGGTCATTTGGCGACCACCATTTGATAGAGGCGGTTAATGTGTGTGTGTGTGTATTTGATGACTGTTTTGTCTTTGTTCTCCATGCCTTCTTCTTCAGTGGCCATGTGGTGGATGAGCTGGCTTCCACCGTTTTGTGCAGCCAGTGTGTGCTTCAATACTTTTATTCCACTTTTAAAATCTATTTCCTAGGACCACTGATTTTCCTGATACATAATTATTTCTGCTTGCGGCTGATAGTGGTACAGGGTACAGTGTGTTGTTGGTTTTTTAGCCATTTTTTCAAATTTCTTTTCTTGACCCCCTGCCCCACCTCCACATGGGCCCTAAGCCTGGTGTGTCACTCACCAGCAATTATTTAATGTATTTGTATGCCTCCCCCTGCCTCCCATAGAGTCCCCATAAGTCATAGGGTCTGGTGGGTCACTCACCAGCAATTATTTAATGCATTCTTTTCAGTTTTAGCCTGATTCCCATATAGTCCCTATGGGCCCTGATGGGCACCTGCTAGTATTTGATGTATTGTTTTAAATTGTTTTGGCAGTGTGCATGCTTTCCAATGCCATAGGCTGCTATGTTCTTTGTTCTCTATGCTCTTTTTTTGCTGGCCACGCGGCAATGGCCATTTTGTGTAGCCAGTGCGTGTATTTGCCATAGACTGCCATGTGTTCTTTTTTTCCTCAGTGTGCTTTCTATGCTGGCCATGTGTTCTTCGTTCTGCTTGGACATGCTGCGATGGCCGTTTTGTGTAGCCAGTGTGTGTGTGTGTGAGCTCATGGTGGCCATTTTGTCTTTGCTCTATGCCTCCTTATTTGCTGTCCATGAGGTGACCACCATTTTTCGGAGCCGGTTAGTGTGTGTGTGCTTGGTGATCATTTAGCCTTTGTCTTCCATGCTTTCTTCTTCAGTGGCCATGTGGTGGATGAGCTAGCTTACACCATTTTGTGCAGGCAGTGTGTGCTTCTGTCCCTTTATTCCTCTTTTAAAAGCCTAGGGCCATTGATAGAAGAGGCCTGTGATATTTTTGTTCATTTTTTAATATATTTATTTGTGTTTGTGACTAGTAGTACAGTGTGTTGCTGTTTTTTTTATCATTTAAAAAAATGTATTTTAGAGTCGCCATGGGCCCTTAGCCTGGTGAGTCACTCACCAGTAATTATTTACTGTATTTGTCACCTGCATCACTTGCCCCCTGTAGGGTTACACTTCCCACCATGGATCTGGAAGGAAACAAACTAACCTTTTCGGTGTAATGTGAAAATATAGATTATGAATGTTTTTGCATACACTGTTGTTAAGCATTTGGGATGATGATGAGGATGACTTCACTTGTGTTCCATTGGCTAGATTCTTCTTATTGCCCACGTTCACTGATGATTTTTTTGTTGCTGTGCTTGCAGGTGCTGCAGAAGACATCCCACACAGTACTGAAGTTCCTGAAGGAATCAACTGACAGTGACACCGGAGTCCTCCACTTCTAAGTGTTTTTGCTCCTGGTGCTAAGTGCTAACTGCTAGTGCTAATAAGTTGACCCCAAAGAAGGAGGCTCTTCCCAGGAAAGTGGCCAGTGTTGAGGAGAAGAAGCACGTTTCTTGTGTTACCACTGGCATCAAGCGCTCATCCTTTTTCAGGAAATGTGACATACCAGCTTCAGCTTCTTCTAGGCAGAAAGAAGTTGAGATTCCTGCATCAACGTCACCACCACCACCAAAACCTAAGGCCATGTCTCTCAGCGGTTCAATGACTGCATGTAGGAAGCTGGCTTTGTATATACTATACCAAAGTGAGGTATAGTGTGCACAGAGTCCAGTGGAACCCCAAAGGTAGGCAGAGGTAAAAGTAGATAGCACCTTACTCTCTATTTGTTGTACTGTAAGGCTGTATCAGAGGGTAGTGTTAAGCATTTGTTGTACACACTCAATCAGCAAATGATATCACACACTCAAAGACTGAACTTCAGACCAATTGGTTTTGTATAAAAATATTCTTTTAATTATTTTATTTTCTAGAACCAAGCAAGTCTGGCACAGGTAAGCAATAAGTACTTTACTGTAGTAATGTAGTTTGCAAACAGTTTGAATTGCAATTGTATATGCACTTTGATTTGATTACAGTAGAGCTACTAGTAATGCAATGCTTTTGATATACTGTACATATACTTTGTATTGGCTTTTTAGTAGAATGTCAAGTAGATTACTTCACAGATTACCTTTCTTACACAGTGCAGTTTACCTGGATACTGCACTGGGACATTTCCTGTAAACAGGTAAGTAAAAGGGTTTTTGTTATTTAGTTACAGTTTTAAAGGTTTCATCGATTTTCCAACTCCACACAGAAACTTTTCACAGAAAAACAGTCAATGTTATCCTATGGAGGAAAATAGGGATATCGGTTCAAAGGTAAGTATTCGGTTGTGGGAGTTGGTATTCTGGGGGTAGACGCAGGGGTCCCCCAGGGTCAAGGATGCACTCTTGTTACACCCTCAGCGGCACTAGGGCGGCCGGGTGCTGAGTGCTGAGGCCCAATGTTATCCAAAGGGGGATAGGGGGCCTCCGATTGGTGGCTGCTTACGAGCAGGCCACTGAGTTGTGGGAGCGAAGCTCCTGGACGTAAGCTCAGGGCAAATGGGGGTTCAAGCCAGCACAAAAGGTGCACCCTCAGCGGCACTGGGGTGGCCGGGTGCAGAGTGCTGTTTTGCCATCTGGCGCCCTGTAGCTTTCAATGGGGAGTCTCTGGTTTGCAAACACACTGCAGGCTCGGGGACGAAGGTCTTCTGGGTGCGACCACCACTTGGAGAGGTAAGTTGGGATGCTGGGGGTTGGTTAGGCACCGTTGGTTGGGCCACCCAAGGCTGTGGGGCGTCGAGTGCCAGGGTGCCTTTTAGGGTTGGATCTTCTTACCAGCTCCTGGTCGCGGTTGGGGGAACCTTTTGGTTTGAGGCTGCTGGCGACGGCTGGAGGCTTGAGGCAGGTCAGGGGTCACCAGATCTTAGGTCAGAATCGCTGGGGAGACCTCCTCTTGGTTTTGGGCCACTTGAACTCGGGCCGTGGGCGTGGGGTGCAGAGTGGTGCAGACTCGGGTACTGTGCCGGACCTGGAGTCTGTTGGTGAACAAATCCGGTGTTCACGGGAGACAGAGTCTTTTCTTTTGAAGGCAGGGCAGGTCCTCGGGGTTCTTGAGGCTGCTGGCTGCAGGACACACCGGAGTTTTGCTTCTGCAGGTTCGAGGTGGGGACAGGCTGGTAAGGCTGGGGCCAAGTCGGAGGGCGTCCACCTCTTGTTAGCTTCGGCACGGCTGTTCGGTCCTTCTTTTTCTTTTCTTCTTCTGGTTTCTTGTCTGAGGAAGCAAGGTTCAGGGGTGCCCCTAAATTCTAGATTTAGGGGCGTTACAGGTAGGTAAAAAGGTTGGGACCAATGGGTCCCTTCCCTGAGGTGGGTATACCCCCTATTATGCCACCCTCCAGTGGGAGGGGGGCATATGCTTCACTCTGGTTGGCTGGGTCCCCCCATTCTTGGATGCCTTTTCCATGTACATTCTGGACCTTAGGCCTAGTACATAATCCACAATGTCTTGTTTTGGTTCTTGGAGATGCTTCTCCCAACCCTCTTTTACAAGACAGAGTGGTCCCCTGACAGGATGGCCAAACAAAAGTTCAAAGGGGGAAAACCCTATTCCCTTCTGAGGCACCTCTCTGTAGGCGAAAAGCAAGCATGGTAACAGGACATCCCATCTCCTTTTGAGTTTTTCAGGGAGCCCCATTATCATGCCTTTCAATGTCTTGTTGAACCTCTCAACAAGACCATTGGTTTGTGGGTGATAGGGTGTAGTAAACGATAGGATGTAGTAAACTTGTACTGCACTCCACACTCTTTCCACATGTGTTTTAGGTAAGCAGACATGAAGTTGGAACCTCTGTCTGAAACCACCTCCTTAGGAAACCCCACCCTGGTGAAGACACCAATGAGGGCCTTGGCTACTACAGGAGCTGTAATAGTCCTAAGGGGAATTGCCTCAGGATACCTAGTGGCATGATCCACTACCACTAGTATAAATGTGTTTCCTGATGCTGTGGGAGGTTCAAGTGGACCCACTATGTCCACACCTACCCTTTCAAAGGGAACCCCAACCACTGGTAGTGGTATTCAGGGGGCCTTTGGGTGTCCACCTGTTTTGCCACTGGCTTGACAGGTGACACAGGAGCTGACAAACTCCTTTACTTTCTAAGACATCTGGGGCCAGTAAAAGTGGCTAACTAGCCTTTCCCAGGTTTTGGTTTGGCCCAGATGTCCAGCTAGGGGGATGTCATGAGCTAAGGTTGGTAAGAACCCCCTGTACTTTTGAGCACTACCACTCTCCTAGTGGCTCCATGGTTGGGGCCTTTGGCCTCAGTGTACAGTAGTCCCTCCTCCCAATAAACTCTGTGGGTACCACTGACATCTCCCTTTTCCTGGGTAGCAGCTTGCTGCCTCAGGCTTTCAAGAGTTGGACAGTCCTGCTGTCTAAGGCACATTGCTGCATGGCTTTTCAATTCTACCTCAGCCCATGCCGAGGTTTCCAGGTCATTGCCAAGCAGACATGCAGCTGGAAGCTTTGGAGAGACCACTACCTGTTTCAGGCCAGTAACCCCCCCACCCCCACAGTCTAATGTCACCATAGCCATTGCATGGTTAGTGGTAACACTGTCAGCATTGGTGACTGGGTAAGTTCTCCCAATCAAGTATTGCTCTGGGGAAACCAGTGTATCTCTTACCATAGTGACACTAGCACCTGTATCCCTCAGGGCTTCTAGTCTAGTCCCATTGATCCAAGGGTATTGTAAGTATTTCTTTAAGCTGGGTGGCCACACAGTTAAAGTGGCAAACTCAACTTCCCCTTCTGTGACTGGAATTCCTTCAGTGTGCAACCCGATTTGCTCTTGGCACACTGTTGATCCCATCTGGAGACTGGTTACACCAGGAGTAGCTGTAGTAGGACTAGGGGGCTTCTTGTTAGGACAAGTAGCATCTCCAGTTATGTGTGCCAACCTTCAACAGTTGTTACACCAGGCCTTTGCAGGATCAAAGTTCTTTCCCCTGTACTTAGTAGTAGATTGGGAAGAGTTTTGGGACCCACCCCCCTGTGCAGGTTTTTGGGGCCCTTTTGAACACTCAGGCTTTTTATCTTGGGGATTCTCACCACCTTTCCCCTGGGGTAGTTTTGTAACCCCTTTCTTTTGGTCACCCACAGTGGTTGTTTTTGTCACCCTTGTCGTGACCCAATAGTCTGCCTTCTTTCCCAATTCTTGGGGAGAAATTAGACCTAGGTCTACCAAATGCTGATGTAACTTTTCATTAGTGCAATTACTTAAAATATGTTCTTTCATAAACAAATTGTAAAGTCCATTGAAATCATGCACATTGTGTCCAGTTAACCAACCATCTAGTGTTTTAACTGAGTAGTCCACAAAGTCAATCCAGGATTGGTTTTGGGTTTTGTGAGCCCCCCTGAATCTAATTCTGTATTCCTCAATTGTGAGTCCAAATCCCTCAATCAGAGTTCTCTTCATGAGGTCATAAGACCCAGCATCTGCCCCTGAAAGGGTCAGGAGTCTGTCTCTGCAGTTACCAGAGAACAGTTCCCAAAGGAGTGCCCCCCAGTGTGACTTCTTCACTATTCTCATTTCACAAGCCCTCTCAAAGGCTGTGAACCATTTTGTGATATCATCACTTTCTTCATATTTAGGGACAATCCCTTTGGGGATTTTAGGATAATAAGATTGCTCTTTATCCTTATTAAGTAAATTGCTGTCACCATTGATGGGTGCTAGGCCCATCTCTGCTCTCTCTAGAGCCAGGAGTCTGGTCTCTAGGTCCAATCTTTTGGTCAACATTGCTAGCAGGTTGTCCTCCTCATTGAGGCTGTCCTCAATGTCCTCAGTAGTACCTGATCCACCTGTTTGGGATCTAGGTACTGAGAGGTTGATTCTTGGAGTCAGGGCCACTGGGGTCCTTCTCTCCCTATGAAGTGGGGGTGGTCGGTCTACCTCCTCATCCCCTCCATCTTCTTGCTCATCTGAGAGGTCTTCACTATTCTCAGAGGGATGGTCCTTGGCATACCCAGCCAACAGCTCCTGGAGCTTTTGTTTGGTGGGATGGGACCCCATGGTTATGTTTTTAATTTTGCATAGGGACCGTACCTCCTTGAAAGACAAGTGAAGGTAAGGGGTGAGGTCAAGCTCCTCAACCTGGTCCTCTATGTCATTGAGGTTATTTTCACTAACAGCTGCGTTCTTGTTAAGAGTCATAGTTAAAAAAACTTCTAACCCTCTTATCCCTAGCTAAAGAGACTTTTTATTTTTCTAAAATTCTAAAGGGACTTAACCAAGGCCCTAACAAGACTTTTAGTAATTTGAAAAAAAATTGGCAATTCAAAAATCAGGCCGTGTGCGTTGGGTGCAGAGTGGTGCAGACTTGCGGACTTTGCCGGACCTGGAGTCTGTTGGTGAACAAATCCGGTGTTCACGGGAGACAGAGTCTTTTCTTTTGAAGGCAGGGCAGGTCCTCAGGGCTCTTGAGGCTGCTCCAGTGGGAGGGGGCATATGGTTCACTCTGGTTGGCTGGGTCCCCCATCTGCAAGATGGCGGGGACTGAGGGTTGGGCTTCACCTCGCCTCCCCCACCTGAGGGGTGGAGTTGGCAGAGGTGGGCACACCTCCCTTCCTCACTTGGTTCTCCCGCCGGTTCTCCTGCCCAAAGTGGGGGTCAGAACCAGTGGGGACCAGTTGCTGGAAGCAGCAAGTGGCCTGGGGAAGCTCACAAAGACGGCAAGCCTTCGAAGCTTCCCCATCGTGGACCCTGCCCATCCTGGGGGAGGAGGCTTGGCACCTTGTCCCCGGATGTGCATTGTTTCAGGCCCCCGAGACCAGCAGGCTCTCGACCCAGGGGTCCAAAAACATGTCTGGTGGTGGCAGCTGAAAGCAGCCACTCAGCCTGGACACTAGTGGTAGGTCGTTTTTTCAGTGGGCATCTCTAAGATGCCTTATGTGTGCATTTTTCATTAAATCCCACACTGGCATCAGTGTGGGGATTAATGTGCTGAGAAGTTTGATACCAAACTTCTCATTTTTTAGTGTAGCCATTATTGTGCTGTGGAGTTCGTAATGACAAACTCCCAGCACCATATACTCTTAATGGCAGCACTACACTTACAATGTCTAAGAATGGACTTAGACACTGTAGGGGTACAGGGCTCATGCACCTGTACCCTCACCACTGGTATAGTGCACCCAGCAAGAGGGGTGACTGATCTATGCCAGGGCAGTGGGTTGTAGGCATGGCACACAGGGTTGTGTGCCATGTCGACTCTTCACTTTGTTCTGCACCAAGACACGCAGCCTGCAAAGGCAGTGTGTGAGTGTAAAGGTACAGGGCCGCTAAGGGTGGCACAATAAGTGCTGCAGCCCTTAGAGGTCTTCCCTGGTCACAGTGCCCTGGGTACCTATGATACCATTTACCAGGGGCTGACCTGTGGCCAGAGATGCCAATTGGGTTTTGTTTTCAATGCAGTTTTAGGGAAAGAACATAGGCCCTGTGTACCTGATTGGCAGGAGCCCAGGGCACACTCAGTCAAAGCACATCAGCAGTTCAGCAAAAAGTGGGGGCAACCATGCAGAAAGAGGGAACTTTCTCACACTGCAGTTATGGAGAGCAGTGAATCTGAAGTGAAATTGTCTCAACCACAAACCACATTGTCACAGGAAAGTGGACATTAGGAGCTGCAGTCAGCAACAGATCTTCTGGATGAAGCAATAGAACAGGAGGTTGAGGTTCTTGCTGAGCAAGATATTGTTGAGAAGACTGCCCTTCCCCCATCGGCTTCACAATCTCAAGCAAGGAAAAGAAAGAGTACTCCCCCATCTTCTCCAAGCCCCCCTTCTGATGATATAGGCATGGATTTGACCCCGGCTAAGTCCGAGAGACAAGGGAAAAGGAAGCTTCCTCAAAGCCTTGCAAGTGAAGAAGTCGGTGACGATGACAACGAGCCAGTGATCATCAGTGTGGAGAGTGGCACAGAACACGTACAGATCACCTCTATTTAACCTAATCAGATCCATATGGTTCCAGCAACACTGCCGGGTCTCATATTTGCAAGACCCCAGGAACCTGCAGCCGCCACTGCCTCAACCCCTACCACAGCCGCGGCATGCCAAGCAACAACAGAGCCACCGAGCTTTACCTTTAGTTCTTCAGGCTTTGGTACAATAACATCGCTCTGCTCCCCAGTTTGAGGCTTCTTACAATCAGCCAACATGAGGATAACATTGCAATATGTTCCACTTTCCACAAGAAAGCTCAGTGTGTTAAGCCATGTGGGAACTATGGTACCTGAGGCCAACTATCACCTTTTGAAAAAGCAACACACAATCATGTGGGAAGAGCACCTTAAAAGCATAGCTGCTGGTAGTGAGCAAGAACTAGTAGCTGAAGTGATGGAAGAAGGCCATCAGGAGGTGGACGAGGAAGAAGAGGATGGCAGTAGCAGCATCAAGCACAGCAGCCCTCTAAGCCATAGTATACAATCCTCACCCGCAGCAACCTCTGCATGGCACAAGGCACAATTGTATACAGCAACTCCCACTCCAAAGCGCCATGGTAGCCTAACTGCTGTTGGTGCCTGTAGGTCACTTGTGACAGTAGTACCACAAGAAAAACAGCCTGCTATTAAGGCTATGTTTACTAAGTAGGTGCCGTACCACCTGAACCACAAAAAGCCCATTTCTACAATGGGACGCTGGCTAAAATGTTAGCATTTGATCTCCTCCCTTTTTCGTTTGTGTAAGGAATGGGCTTCATAGAATTTGTGGAGGCTGTTTGCCCCAAATGGAAGGTTACCAGTCAGAGCTATTTTGCCAGAGTGGCTGTGCCAGTGCTGCATTTGATTGGCAACGTTATGAAGCTGAGCGCTGTTCAGTCCGTTCACTTCATGACAGACATGTGGGCCAGTTGTCAAGCAACCGATTACATGTGCATCACTACACACTGGGTCTCTTTCTAGGGAGTCAGGCAAAGGCTAGCTGCGGGTCTCACTGCAGATGATGCTTTTCAGGGCATTTAGCAGCATGCAACAGTTCTTGGAGAAATGACATACAGCTACCAACATCTTGGAAGTGTTTAATACCATGGCCTACGAATGGCTTAAACCTAGAGGTCTCACAATTGGACAATTGGATATATTGCCACTTGCAATGGCAGTAATGTAGTTAAAGCCATGGCTGATGGTGGATATTTTAGAGTCCTGTGTTTGGTGCATTACATCAATCAAATTGTGGAGGACTTTCTAAAAAAAGACGAGGTAGTCAGCAACATACTGGTCACCTGCAAGAATATGCACTCACACCTGGCTCCCTCCGCAGACTCCAATGTGGAAAATTCCATGGGCTGCCCCTAGTGGGCACTGGGGCACCCCAGTATTATTTAATAATAAATGACCAGTTACTGCACTTGCAGGTAGCCGGTGGTGCTGCTGGTTCCTTGGGGCTCTCTCCCCAGCCCAAAATAATAAAAAGAAAATGATGGGAGGAGTTCCAGATGGCCACCAGGGCACCCCAATTTAAAATAAATAAATAAATAAAGGTTGCTGGCTCCTGAGTGGCCTATTAGGGAGCCAGTGATGCTGTGGGGGCCCTGGGTCTACCCTCGCAGTACCCTCACAGCCCACAACAAATATTAAACATATGGGTGTCCCGGACGGGCACCCAAAAAAAATTACAAAACGAATAATAAATAAGTGTCCAAAGCCGCTCATTTATTATTCAATGCTCCTTGCAAGGAGCGCTCCATAATGTCTTGCAAAGGGTTTTTAAATATATTTCTTGGAGCCTCGGGGTGTCCCTAGAAGGGACAGGTGCACCACCAACCATTTTATTTAATGCTCACCAGCAACACTAAAAAAAAAAACAGTAAGTCTTCTGGGTCATTAAGTCCATGACCCCAGGGGAGCTTACCATATTTTTTTAAAGCACTCCTAGCTAGAGCGCAGGGCCCCCTTGTGGTTGATTGTATGGCTGTACTTTGAATCTTACAAAATGTTTTAAGACTGAAAGACATGCTGATTTTTATAAAATAAAACTTTATTAGCATTTTAATGAAAATTATTTTATTAAACATTGCACTGTGTGAATTAATGAAATATACATTTCAATATAAATATTGGTGTTTTTGACAAGGACAATGGGTGTATTTTATATATGTTAATATGATGATCTCTTCATATAGTCAATGGGCTCACTTTTTATATTTTAGTGTTCTGACCCTTTGACAAAGTCAGTAGATTTGCCTTACCTAACATGACACCTTTTATATTGTAACATTCAAGGTAAAAAGATCTGGAAGTTTTCAAAATTAAGGCACACACCAAGTATGTCATGATAAGCTACGGATTAACAAAGCAACACCCGTAGTTGGCACTTGCTCTTTCATTGGAGCAAAAAATTCAGGCCCAGATTTACTAAGATTTTGGCTTTGCGGTTGCATCACTTTTGTGGCACAGCCCCAATGCAAAATCCATTTTGTCATTTGCTAAGCAAAACAAAGTTTATTTCTGTGATTTTGCGTGGTTTACTAAATACAAAGTAACATAACGCAGTGCATATCGCTTGCGTTACTTTGTGTCAGGTAGGCATTATATGGGCGGAGCATGGGCGTTCCTGTGCATCCACCCATGGCAATTGACACAGACCACTATTTACTAAAGGCAGTAAACTTGGGATTGTGCCAAAATGGTGTGCCTATCACAGAGAGGCATAACGAGCAGAAATATTTTCTTTTCTCATTGTTACTTCCTGTTTCCATGTGTGCTGCACTCTGTTTCACATATAGAGAGGAATGTGCCTCTAAGGATTCTTTTTGTGCAGGAAAGCATGCTTTGCAACATAAAAACATTTGTGTCCCTAACTCAGGCACCTCTGCACCATGGTGCAAGGGTGCCTGTGTTAGCACCAGGTAGATGTAGTGAGCCATCTGGTCGTCGAGTGCCTGTGTCCTTGGCCGAGCACCGGCTGCGCGATTGGCAGCACTGATTGCTGCACCGCAAGGGAAGTGTTCTCCGCTGCTGACGTGGCGTGGCGGTGATGGCCCCGCCCCAGCCAATGCACATGGCCCAGCCTGGTGCACAGAGGCCTAGAGCGGTGATGATCCCACTCTGCTCATTGCGGTGAGTCTCGCCAGCATTGAGGGCAGGAGCGTTTGAGTTTTTTCTGTGCGGGCGATATTTTTCCTGGAGCGGCCCGAGGGGGACACTATAAATCAATCTAAGCCAGCGTTTCACTTGTTAAAGGATCAGTGGCTGTGTGAGGCGAGGATTATTAACCACATTACCAATATTGACTGTGATTACTGTGCAGTGCCTGTGCACATTAAAACGCTGCTCGGAAGAGCAAGAGGATATGACTGATGATGAAAATGCAGTTCCCACGCCGGGTCCTCAAAGAATGGTTCCCCAGCAGCATGCATTGGTCGGTGTACTGCAGCCAATCAATGAATTGATTGACCTGGCCACTGCAAGTCCTTGATGGAAAACGTTGGTGGGAAACCTGGACAATTATTTTGCTGCCACCCGAGAGACTGATGGTGCAGTAAAACGCTCATTGCCACTACACTATGCAGGTGAAGGAATCTATAAATGATTCAAACATCTCCCCAACACTGGTGCTGCAAATGGCTATGATGCGGCTTTGAGAGCCCTTAATGTGTTTTTTGATCCACAACTAAATCCAGACTTTGAGAGATTCAAACTACGCCAGGCTCGCCAGCATGAGAATGAGTCATTTGACACATTTTATGTCTGTCTTCGCGAGCTTGCCAGTACATGCACAGCAGACGATCAACCCAAGGAAATCAAAGGTCAAATTATCCATCATTAGGAACACCCAGATGTCGGAACAAGACCCTAAGAAGCCTCATCTTATGACAACCTAACATCACTCTGGATGACATCTTATTCATGGCTAGATTTCATAACCTGTCAGCTGCGAGGGCCAATGAACTGGACATTGCAATTACACAAACAGCCGTCAAAGCTTCAACTGTCAAACTAGAACAAGCAGATGCTGTATACACAAAAGGGAAAATGCCAAAGCCCAAAAGTCCAACACCCTTGCCAGCTGGTTCTCACTGTAAGAAGAACTGTGAAGAATGCTCCCCAGATAACTGCCCTGTGCAGGGGCGCACGTGCTCGAACTGCGGAAAAATTAATCACTGCACAAACATGAGTTGTAGTGGAACGAGGGGAGAAGGAGTCAGTGGAAGGCAGACACCGGCAAAGGCGGTACGACAACTCTCATTGCAAGACCATGAACATCAGGATACAGCCAAACACCTCCAAAGGAGTGGGTGATGGCAGGAAGTATTGTCGTCAGGAGACGAGGAGGAAGTCTTCCTCATATCGTTCAGTGGAAACTTGAAGCAGAATAGGCGACCGGAGCCCATGTGCATTGTGGAAATTACAGGATCGAAAGTCTCGCCCCTCATTGGCACAGAGGCTTCAGTAAATGTAATGGGCATACAGCAGTATCGAAGCTTCCGCCCAAGGCCAGTGCTGACCATGTCCCATACCACGATTTCCACATTTGGGAGCCAGACTCCTTTGCCGCTAAAAGGACTCATGAAAGTGTGTGTGAGATCAAATGGCCAAGAACAACAGGCAGCATTCTATGTTGTTAACAAAGAAGCCAACACCCTACTAGGCAGCCACACTGCGGAGGACCTAGGTCTGGTGTCATTTGCCCGGAATGTGCAAGCACATCAGGTGGATGAGCTATTAAGCCAATTCCCAGAGCTATTTACAGGACGAGCATGTCTGTGATCCCCACCAATAAAGCTGCACATTGATAAGTCTGTTAAGCCAGTAGCCCTGCTTCATCGGTGTATACTGTTCCATTTGAGACCATAGGTTGAGCAAGAACTCAACAAGCTTGAGAAGCTAGGAGTGATTGAAAGGGTGACGGGTCCATGCCCTGAGCTATCCCTGTTAGTGATTGTGGAAAATTCAAAACAACCTGGCAATTCAGATGGTCTGACTGGCCTGCCTGAGAGCATTAACATTACATGAGGTTGAAGTAATGAACACAGGTGATGCAGTACTAGTGAGAGCGCTGGAGGTACTGCAGCAGGGCTGATGGCAGAACTTCTTGAGAGACGCCAACCACTGGAATGGGCCACACAAAGAAAGACTTACACAAATGTGGAGAGTGAGAGAAGAACTAAGTGCCACCCAGGATGACATCATTTTACAGGGCTGCAGACTAGTGATCCATGAAAGCCTACAACACCAAGTAGCTGTGTTAGCCAATGAAGGGCATCAAGGGACTGCCAAGATGAAATCTTGGATGCATGAGAAAGTGTGGTTTCCAGGCGTGGAAGCCATGGTAGATGACCTGGTGTGACAATATCCAGCCTGCCAAATCAATGACAGCTAAGAAACACCAGTACCAGTTATCACTGAAGAACCTTGTACCATTCTGTGGTCCAAGGTGAGCATGGATTTCAGGAGTTTCCTGGATGGCAGAATCACCATGGTTATCGTGGACAGCCATTCAAAGTACCCAGTGTTTGAACTAGAAGAATCAACAGCATTTGCAAATGTATGGAAAGGATATTCGCACTATTTGGTGTGCCTAAAGAAATAAAGACAGACAATGAGCCACCATTCCAGGGGTGAGACTTCCAAGATCTGATGGAATGGCTAGGCATCACACACCGACGCATCACGCCACAGTGGCTACAAGTGAACGGAGAAGTCAAATGTTTCATGCAGGCTCTAAATAAGGCTCTCTTGTTCACTGTGGTGGAGGGAGTCATCCCAGAAGTCAGACTCCAAGGGTTCATACGTGAGTAAAGAGGCCCACCACACTGCACCACTCAATGCCCCCCTTGGTCTATGATAATGCAGGGGCCCAGGAGAGACACGATCCCCATGCACACAGAATGGCCTCCTCCAGAATATGATCCTATGGGTGCTCAAGCATGGCACACACAGAACAACATGAGAGCTAGTCTCAAGAGGCCAGCGACATTGCGACAGATTGAGCAAGGGGGCATGGTGATTCTGAAAGACTGAAGACCTGGATGGAAATTCAGCACACCGTATGAACCTGGTGTGTGGATAGTGCTGAGTGTCAATGGCACCATGGTACCTGCTCGAAGTAGTGAGTCGAAATGTATCATTGTTCCAAAAAGTGAGAATGCCCATTCAGCAGGAACTGGAAGAAAGCAAGCCAGCCTATCCCAGGGCAGAGGTGCATCAGGCCGTCCGGTGGTCAGAGAAAGGACTGGCGAGGAGACCCAGTGTGATCAGGACGTAGAGAACAGGTATGGACGCTTACAACATCTGCGATATGACCTGAGACCGAACCCAAAGCCTAATGCTTTGTAAGCAATGTTCAAGCATGGGTTTCAGTATGAAGTGGGGAAGAGATGTGGTGAGCCACCCAGACTTCATTACGGTGGAGCCTCTGCGAAGGATCCTCTGTTAAGTGCTCCGCATCCTCTGCCCGGGCATGGCCAGAGGCTATAAATAAAAGGGGAATAGCCCGCACGTGGTATGTTGCCCATACACCAATCTTCTGTGTGGTTCACTGTGTTGAATGTGCGAAAGTGGCAGAGCCCAGGCGTACTGGTGGCTAGGTCTGGCCACCACAGCAGCCACAAATGTACCTGCTGAACAGCGCCCTGGTAAATATGGTGCTATTCAGCTCGCTCCTGTCCATGCCACAAAGTGCAGCAACTTGCTTTGCTGCCCTACACTGCATGAACTATTAGTAGATATGCTGCCCAGTTTCTATGCCTGCATATCAGACTATTATCAGCGGTCTAGTGTTTCGAATGAGAGGGAGGAATATAAATGAGGGTGCTGCCTGGCATCAACTCTTGCCACTCGTTGTGCTGCTTTAGTCACTGGGCACTTTGATTTGATAACTTCAGCTAGGTACCAAGCATTTTAAAAGCAATTTTTATTTTTTTAAACTGTTTTAACCTTGAATATGAAGTGAGTTTGAATCACCATACTGCCACATTTTAATCACTGCAATCGCCACTTTGTAAAGGGGGAAGCGATCTTTTGTTTTTATTCTTTCTGCTTCATGATCCTTGTACTGTAGTGTTCCTCTGAACTGAGTGTGTTTTCGGGGCACTTCTGGTTAGTAATAAATATATATCTGAAACGCCAGTATTCGGGCTGGGGACCACCATCTTGGGGTCAGCGGTGTAGTGTTTTGGATGAGGGGAGGAATACAAACGAGGGTGCCCATCTATTCCTGGATGACACAATGGATGCGGCCCAGACATTAAGGTAAAATGCTCTGATTTGTTGGACACCCTCTTATCATAGAGGAAGACCAGAGCACACCACTTGGGGGCTTGCATGGTGGGTACTCCAGGGCAGATTGAAGGCCCATTCTCTTGTCTAAATAGTAAATGGGAAGGTTGGCCAATTAAGGAACTTCCAATTAGCCCACTGAACTTACCTCACTCTCCAGCGGTGCATATTTTTAAATGTTTGCATTTAAATGCGAGATCGCTATCCAAGCACTGTCTCAAGATTTATGACTTTATCACAGATTCTACTCCCGATGCGATATTCATTACTGAAACATGGCTCACTGAGCACTCTCTTCCAGATATTGCCATCTCACTGCCCTCAGGTTACAAGATAATGAAGTATGATCGAACAGGCTGACAGGAAAGTGACTTAGCCATTATCTTTAAAGATTTGTGCACAGGTTCCATTGTATCCAGCACACGGTCAGTTGACTGCGAAATGCTGGCAATCCAACTGTGTCTTAATGAACAGATAATGCTGGGAGGTATGATTGTATACAGACCCCCAGGGTACAATGCCCAGTGGGTCGCTAATTTACCTGCATGACTCTCGTCACTTGTCTTAAAGCACAAATACTATATTATGATAGGAGACTTTAATGTACACTTTGAGAATTTAGAGGACCCCGTTTATAAACACCTTGAAAGTGACATGCGCATTCTTCAGTTCAATCAAAGAATTTATGGTTCCACACGCATAGCTGGCCATACATTAGATTTATTATTCTCAAATATTGAGGTCATTAATATTATTAACATTGCCCCTTTAACTTGGTCCGACCACTCAAGCATTAGTTTTCCTATCTTGCTCCCTTCCATGCATAAACAATCTCTCAATACGCCACTGACACCAAAAAGGGCCTGGTATAATATCAGTGCTGATTCCTTTGTAGACCAGTTTAGTCCCTCCGAGTTTGACACAGACATTCCTCTTGATAGCTACTTGGAGAAGTTTAATACAGCCATATCTGAAGGCTTAGACATCCGTGCCCCTTGGAAGACCAAAACATCCCGACAACAAAATCAATTTCAAGATTGGTACTCTCCTGAGTTAACACTTGAAATAAGGAAAGGTAAAGCGGTAGAGAAAACAATGGAGATCCTCTAAAGACCCTACGGATCATCAAGCTTATAAGCAGCAGCTAAAAGACTATCATAGGCTGCTTAAAAGAGCGCAAAATAATAATTTTATTAAAAGACTTGAAGACAATAGTGGCTCCTTCAAAGAACTTTTTAAAATGTATAAAGAGTTTTCCCAGCCAACCAGCTTTTCTCAAGTTATCTCCCCCTCAGCCTCCCATCATGAAGTGATTGCAAATTACTTCACAGAAAAATTGACATTATTTACTCCACATTCGAGGTTCAACCCTCCTTAAGAGAACTCTCCTGGGACCAATTAGGAGTGCACCCAGTTGCCAAAGTGCACATGGGAAATCTTTCTAACGTGTCCAGGGCACAGGTAGAGAAACTGATGTTGGAAGTTAATCAACCCCTGTCCCAATTTTTTTCCTGTGTATCACCTATTTTAAGTCATTATTTGACTCAAATTTCTAATTTCTCCCTGTTGAATGCTGAGTATCCGGACATCTGGAAGCAAGTTCTAATCCTCTCCCTAGCTAAAAAAGCAGGATTAGATTCCTCATTTCTATCAAACTACTGCCATATTTCCCTGCTTCCATTTATGTCCAAGGTTTTGGATTGACTTGTCAACAGTCAGTTGACAGCCTTCCTAGAAAACAATATTCTGTGGGACCCCTCATTGACAGGATTCAGAGCCTCAAATAGCACAGAATCTACTCTTTTGGCCATCCTGGACAACATAAGATTAGAAGTAGATCAGGGCAAAGCTGTTGCCCTGATTATACTTGATCTTTCTGCGCCATTTGACACTGTCTCACATTGTCAATTGATAAATAAACTCCACAAGGCAGAGCTTTATTCTTCTACCTTAGGTTGGCTTGGGTCATTCCTGGACAAAAGGACCCAGACTGTTCAGCTGAACAAAGTCAGGTACTCTCCCCACAGCTCTAAATGCGGTGTACCGCAAGGCTGTTCTTTGAGCCCTACTCTATTTAATGTGTACGTCGCATCCCTTGCTAAGCTGGTCCACAAGTGGGGATTCCAGATATGCTCATATGCTTATGACATGCAATTAGTCATCTCTATAGGGGAGAAACATGATGACACTTGACAGAATCTTTCTGGATGCCTCTCTGAGGTCAGCAGCTGGATGAGAGTACACTGTTTAAAACTGAATGTGGAAAAATTGAAAATTTCACTATTTGGAGGTGCCCACCTGATTTAGGACTCATTTTGGTGGCCGGCGTCTTTGGGACCCACACCTAAGCCAAAAGAAGTTGCTAAAAATCTGGGTATTCCTAATGATGAGTCCTTGACCATGCAGGGGCGAGTCATTGCCACATGTGGCAAATGTTATGGCCTGCTCAAACGTCTTAAAAAACTCTTCTACTGGATCCTAGTACCTTGGCGGAGGACCATATTCCAAGCTCTTATAATCAGTAGATTGGACTATGGTAACGCCCTTTACATGGGGATGGAAGACTATCTCTTCACCCGCTTACAGGTGATTCAAAACATGGCGGCTAAGTTCACATGCAATAAAGACAGCTACAGTTCCGCCTATAAACCCTTCATTGGCTTCCCATCAAAAAAAGGGCAAAATGTAAACTCCTTTGTCACATGCACAGGGCTCTACACAACTCCAGCCCTGTGATTCTTCGTGGAAAAATGGAGATTTATACACCCTCAAGAAATCTGAGATCTACTAACCTTGGCCAAATCCATATGGATAACAAAAGTTGGAGCTGGAGGCTGTGGCATAACAAGAGCCCTGAGCTTCAGGGGACCCCCTCATCAAAGGTAATAGGTGGTGGGCCGGTGAAAGATGCACCCTCCATGTACTTTGCAGGGAGGGGGCTCAAGTTTTGTTACGCCACTGGCTGGAGGCTGATCTTTTACCCATCTTGCGGCAGCTCACTAATCTGTTACCCCTAGGCCTCCACCACACAGATGACTACCTTAACTTCAGAAAGCAGCTTAAAATGTGGCTTCTTCCCGATTAACTGCTTTTATTTCTTTGGTCTCTCCCCCCAGAGAATCAATGCAAGCAATACAAAATGTGGCATCAATAGCGCTGTGATATCCCCCTGGGAATGACTGTTTGCGCTTTATAAATACTGCTAAATAAATAAAAATAAACTTTTTGATATACCAGAGTAACACAACCCTGGAGACATAAGAGACAAACATTGGCCTACAGCTTTTATTTTATCAACCAACAGTCACTTGCTCATATCGCCTGCTGCCGCCGGGCGGGATTTCGGCAAGTTTAGCAAACCTAAGAAGCTGCATGACCGCAATCTCCCTGTTTTAACGGCACTGAAGGCAATTTAATCAGCAGAATTTTAAAATATAGGAATGTGATTTTTAAAACTGTGGATAAACTCTATGCTGTTGATTGAACATGATTGTAAACATTGAATGCCTTTAATTGACTATCATTGAAACGTCTTTATGTATTCATGGTGCTGCTGGAGAGCGAGTATAAGTCATTTAAACCTTCCCATTGTCTCCTGCTGCAATCATTCTTTTTCATCCATTACGCCCGGCTTCAACTGTTCCAATTTAGAGTATCGTTTAAAAGCACTGAAGCCAACTTATGCGTTACTCGCTGTTTTCTGTTTGTCAGCTCTTTCCACACTTTCATTACGAATCAAGGTCTGAGCATGAAAAAGAAACAAAAACCTTAGCGAGTTTCAACATTCTTTTCATTTTCCTTCTGGGTGGGTGGATTAATGCCTCGCACTCGTGTGTGACTAAAATCCTTCTGATCAGGGAAAGTTGCAAAGACTTTGCAGTGTAATCATTTTCCAAGACTAGTTTTTCTGGTGCTGTGGTTTGTGATTTATTTTCACTCACAGAGATGAGGAGGTTCCAAGTTCAATGTGATTATGGTTTGAAATGTGTTTATGTCCCTTGCCACAGGATGGACTCCTAGGCACCCAGCTGGGTATTGGATGCTGTGAAAAATGCACTCACGTATTCACAGCAGCACGAGGGTGGTCTGCTTGCAGAAATGACACGCTGGAGTAACTTTTCATACACATTTTAGCTCGTCATTCCTTGCACCGCAGCCACTAGTCCCTGTTGGTTTCTGCACCTCTCTCATTCCTCTCTGACAGTGTTCTTTCCTGGCATGTCAAACAGATAAGCATATCATCCCGACAATAACCTATTCCCGTTTTGTGTACACAGCGTTCTGCTTTACTTCGCCTTTTATGTGGCGTTTGTATTCTATCTCAAGAAATGTGTAACTGCTCAAGAGAACGGGGAGTCCCGCGAGAGGATGACCTAAGCGCCCACGACCGGGCCCATCAAGAAGCCATACAATTCAAATAAAAATCCGACTAGGACCCTATGGAAGTGACTGTAATGAGCCTGCAGTGAAGACTGCAAGAGTCTAAAGGGTTAGGACAATCTAAAGTCAATCCGTGTTCACGTCTGATGCAGATTGTGAAGTCCGTCTAGATTTAGCCAGGAACTCCGGGTGTATTCCCACTCAAATGCCACCCAGCACCATGCTTAGTTCCGAGGTGAAACAATGTGTGGCATTCTAGAGGGCAAGGACGATGCCTAAAAAATTACACTGATAAAACCCACCGAGAGTGCAGAAGGAAGAACTACACAGGCTCAATACCATCAGATGATGAGAAAGAAACGAAACCAACATGAATGGGAGATGTCGAAAGCCAATGAATACACTGCCTGGCTAAACATAGATTCGATGAGCAGTTTTCAGGAAGAAGGAACCATTGCAACAAGGGCCAACAGAGTGCTACCAGAGTGCATAAGAATGATTAATCCGCCTGAAGCTCATAAGATTAAACAGAACAAAAATATGGGGAAGGAACAGGGTTTCCCCTCCGACAACCACGTTTAGTTGTTGTCATAGAGAGGCCCAGACAGCAGATAATCAGCAGTTGTTTTAGCCCGATGCAGATCTGGCAAAAAACTGAATCAAGTATCAAGATGGGAGCATGACCCAAGGGCTCTTTCACTGACCCCTGATCAGGTAACTCTTCAAACTTCAGCAGAAGCCAAACAACCTCCTCAAAGACTGATGCATTACCCACACCCCTCTTTAAAATGAGGAATAATAGGCCCTGGAGTCTGAACCCCATGTCAGTCCCTGTGACAATCACACACTAAGATAAGCTGGGGATGTCAAGTCGGAGTACACATATTGCTGACAGGGCCAGCTCACCAGCTGGTAAAGAATCACCACTGAAGCCACTGTAACCAGCTGGCTTCAGCTACTCGGGAGTGTTGTTTCACCCTTCAGGAAACACCGAATGTAATCCCCTCTACCTCCCACAGCAGACACAGCAAGATGATGAAGCCCATGACAACTGTGTGGGAAAATGAGAGGCATTTCCCTACTGACGAACCCTCCAAGTATCTGGTTTGAACATATGATAGGTTTGTGCCTAATGTATGTATATAAGTTCCTGGGGTAAGAAATCCCAAAATCCGATGTACGTTTTAGATATAATATTCTGTATTTATTTGTTGCCAGAAATAAACCAAAACAACAGCCGACACCTGTTTCGCCCATGTGGCCGGCAGGCCAAGGGCTTTCTCAAGACAGAAAGTCTTGTAAGTATATACTCAGAAAGTCTTGCAATTATGTAGTGGTTGAAGAATCGCTTCGTTAGAAAATGAAGAACTTGGGGGCATATTAACAAGGGCTTTATCTCCGCTTTTTTGGCTTAAAAAGCCAAAACAGCAGAGATAAAACTATCACCCTATTAACAAGAGGGTGCTAACATGCATAATCGCATGTTAGCACCCTTTTTCCCGACGCCTCCCTTTGCATCTCTAATGAGATGCAAAGTGGGCGTCACTGGGCGTACCCCGGATGGACTACCTTGTAAAATATCGCTGATGTTCACATCGCGATATTTACAAGGCAGCCCACAGGAGTTTAGCACACGTTAGATTTTGGCGAAAACGGCGGTTTTCACCAAAAACTAACGTCTGCTAAAATCCTGACTTACCTATGCTTAACATAGGGGGTGGATTATGCTGATACGACCACTGGGTCGTATCAGCAAGGTTATCGCCGTTTTGCAGGGAACATCACTGGAAATCCAGCGATGTTCCCTGGAAAACGGCGATTTCCCCGCTATCGCTGGTATTTTTATCGCTTTTGAGATAAGCGTCGCTGATAGCGCGCTAGCTCAGCGATAACATCCAGCGATAGCCGGCGATAATTATCCTAGCGCTAAGTGCGCTTAGCGATAATTATCGCCGGTTGTTGCTGATATGCCCCTTAATGCGTACTGAGCAGGGAAAAGTCTCTGCCGTCAGGAAATGTATCTGGAGCGAGAGAAAATAATAAGGAGGGACTGTTTAGATCAACCAGACATTCAGGAAATGGCAATTGTATCTCCTGCGGCAAGTCTCCCTTCGGGCTCATTGTTGCTAGAAGTATACTGGGGTCACCAATGAACGCAGCACCAGATTGGAACATTTTAAATGAATACTGCAACTCCACTAAAATGTTGGGTCCTGCAGAAATGGCAAAATTATCTCCTTAGAATTGTTGCATGAATTTTACATTATTACCTGAATTCTAGGATGCCCCGTGCCAAGCCTCAGGCACCAGGCGTATTAGTGAGCTGCAAGACTACTGTAAGCCGTATTCAGAATTTTAGGAGAGTAAAGTAATGTTTCTTTGTTTTTGTTTGTGTGTGAGGTGCTCGTAATGTGAAGGGACCACACAAATGGCAAATGTAGTGCTCCCTAGGGGACACTCTAAACTAGTTTCCCCATCTGTGGTTTTGAGTCAGCACTCCCCTGGCCCTTTTATCATTTTTCCTGGCTAGCATCGGAATTTATGTAGTTTTCCGGTGCAGTAACTGCATTAGCAGTGAGTTCTATTGCCCCCCCACCCTCCGTGTAAATTAAGTCCAGTGACCGCTAGTAAATGTGGCTACTTTGTGTTTATTTTTTCAATGAATGTGAACTTTCATAAACATTATCTGTTTATCACTCTAAAGAATGATAGCAAACATTATAAGTGCGACTGGAAGACTCGTGATTACCTTCTGCAAAGTGGTCAATAAGGTTACGCACAAATGATTACAAAACTCTTCTACAATACATGATGAAAGTGAAGATGGAAGTTGGCTGCTGCTCTTAAAGAAACAATAAGGACAGCCCATCTCCACTTTTTCTTCCTTCCTTTTTCTTCTATGCCTGGAGGACAAATCTAGAGGGAGGCATATGTTTTCCTGCCAGATCAGGCCCACTGAGATTGTGTCTGCCTTAAGTCATAGAAACATCCGTCCCCATAGTGCATTTCTGAGAGCAGGGTAAGACCAGCTCTGCTCCCTATTTCCTCTGGTAAGTTAAAACCTGCTCTAACAGACTTTGAGAATCCGCTCTCACTGATAGACAATCAGTCTATGCTGCCTAACTGACAGGAGCCGAAGACACACTCAAGCAAAGGGAAGATCTCTAGCAACACAATCATGCTTGGACTCTGCTGTGATGGTTCCTGAATTTAGATAGCATGTTCTCCATTTCTTCTATCCTAGGACTAAGCTGATGCAGTGCTAAAACTGACATTACCTGCATGGAAACCCAGCTCAAGGAGTTGAGAGAAGCAGACAGAGGGGTCGATTCTGATGTGGGTTGGAAAAGCTTCCCGACCCAATCGGTTGGGAAATGGTTTCCGACCCACTCGGATCGGGAAAGTCCGACCGGCGGAGTAGGATGCATCCGGATGCTTCCAGATATGATTTGGTTGAACTCCCATTGACTTCAATGGGAACATTTGTTCCTAACCGCATCAGAATTGGGCCTCGGTCGGGAAGACACGTTCCCGATCCGATTTGGAAGGAGCAAATGCCGTTAGGAGGCCTTCCTAACCGCATCAGAATCAGGCCCTCGGTCGGGAAGCTTTTCCAACCCGCATCAGAATCGGGCCCAGAGTGTCAAGATACCCTCTCTACCCTTTACTAGAAACCGGAGGAAGTCTACCCAAGCTCAATATAAACGTGCAGGTGAGCTCCCTTCTTTTCTGTGCCAATATTTGACTTTGCTTGTTCATCTTTTTCCTTTTACGGTAGGCTCATGCCTCCATTCAGCATGGTGTGAGCATAGGTACATTTTCACTGTTAGTATGCAATAGGACTTGTTCCAGAACAACACCTGGGGGTGCGTTCTCTGACACTGCCTTGGAATGCAGAGGCCCTGCACGGGGCTGGCCTGTGCTGTAGCCTGAATCAAAAGCTTAAAGAGGTGCTTGTTCTTCCTTATGTGCTTTCTGTGTGCCTGTGTACCCACATTCCACAATTAAGGGTCAGACTCCAGTCTACTATCCTCTGTTACCAAGATCCGTACCTCTTCGAAGTACAGCCATTCACCCAGGAGCGGCCCTTGCAGGTAAGAGCGTTGTTGTTTGGGGAGGGATTCAACAGATGACCCGGCCCCCCTCAACCCCCCGCCCCACCGCGCTTACCTGCACGGCCCGCTGCTGCATTCACCCAATCTTAATAGAATCCACAAGACGTTTTAAGGTACTGGCAAAAACTAACCCTAAATGGGGAAACAAAGTAGACTTTTCTGATCCCTATATCTAAAATATTTTTAATACATATTTCAAATTATAATTTTTTTCAAATTTCCTATAGTTTACCATAGGGAGTACCCCTATGATAAAGCATCGGATCCCTATACTTTACCAATTTAAACAATCTTTTCAAGTTAAATATATATTTTTCAATTTTCTCTATACTTTACCAGAGGGAGGCTTCCTTTGGTAAAGTATAGGGAAAATGAAAGAAAAATATAGAACTAGAAAAAATAATAACAGATATTTTATATTAAATATTAATGTAAATTCATTGTATATATTTTTGAATGTAGAACAAAAGAAAAAAATGCTGCAGCAAAATTAACTTTATTTTGAATTGAGTCTTTAATTAATTTAAATATATTAGATTAAATTATTTTTCTGAAATGTAAATTAAATAATAAATTCCCATCTAAAGAAAAAATATTTTTAATATGCTTGGATCATAATTAGAGAGGATGTACAGAATTAATTAAAAACAATTCAATTATATTTGAATTTAAAAATGCAATGATGCTTAAATTTAAAAAGGTTGTTAAAATATTTTTTATCAGTAAACAAAACATATGTGCTATTTATATATATTTAAAAAAATACAATTATCTATTAACTATTTGAAATAATTTAATTTATCATTATTTTCTATGGGGTTTTATTTAAAGTCCCTACCTCCATTGTGTTCTACAGGAGAGTGTTTCAGTACCAGTGGTTGGTCATGTTTAATGCTGGACTTAGTACTGTTTTGCATTAGTACTTTATAAAGAAGTTTGTGAATACCATTTTGTAGTGCATTTGTAGTACTATTGTAATAGCAATCTTGTTTGCTTATTCAATTGGGTGTGTGGGATTTCACAGTAAAACATCACTGTGAATATATATTTCCACTTAAACAGTTGTTCTTTGTATTCAAAACTAACAAATCTGGAAGAACACTCTATCTTTTTTAAATTTGTATACTGTTGTAATATATCACATCACTTCTTTAATTACAGGTCTAATCATCTCAACCAATCAAACTTGAAGGGACAAGAAAACTCAGGAGTACATCTCATACCGAGTACCAAGCATCCCAATTACAGGGGAAAAACTGCAAATGCACCTTTGATATTGCCTCTAAAACTGCAACAAACACTGAAAATCCTTATTGTATGCAATAGATTATGTTCTAGAAAATTGTTGCTGGTGTGTCATACACAGAAGTCACTAGTAAGATCTAAATTCAAAAAGTCCCCTTGCTGAAATTAATTTGAAACCATGGTGCTTTGATGGCCAGTAATGATGAACCTGCAGGTTATTTGGAACCCACTAATCAGTAATCCATCAAAGAGCAATCAAGAGCCTATGACAGCAACCATGATGGGTACTTTTAAGTTTAAAGTGAAAGTTTATTGAAAGAATTTGCAATAATAACATTTAAATAACAGCATAAACTTTGAGCATATAATCATAAATCATGAAAAAAGAACAGAACATAGCACCAGCAAGAAAAATAAATGGAAATAACTACATATTTACTATTAGGTAAACAATATAGAATTCAGAAAGCAAAACAGAATAAACAGGACAAATTTTCTTAACCTGAATAAATCATGGGGGTTTAGTTACTTCTTCAATTCGAGGATTATGATTTTGTGTGTCATGAGCAGATTTATCCAAAAACGAAGTGACTGGAAGCCATATAAGGTCTCTTTTAATAGCTAATGAAACAGGATATATGTGTGCCCTATCAAGTCTATGGTGGAAACATACACCGTACCACCATGCCTGAAAGGACACTTGAGAAGTGTCCTTCCAAGATTTGGTGATCTGTTGAAAGGCTACTGCGATAAGTAAATCAATTATACAAAAATCCCTGGTTTGAGATGGCCAATAATGAGAGGTGCTGCCCAGAAAGAGATTAATAAAATTAAAAGGAGAATGTGAATTAAAAATGACATTTATTTGTTTCCAAACTTTTAGACAAAAGTCATATATGAGAGGGCATTCAAATAACATATGTTTAAGATCTGCAAACGGTTGAGAACAGGACCAACAATTAGGAGATACTGTGGAATCTAATTTATGGAGTTTAGCAGGTGTAATTAATAGTCTATTATAAATAAAAAATAACGTTTGAGTAGTGTTAGCCGCTCTAGAGGATTTCCTTATTTTGGACCAAATCTTATTCCAAAGAGAAGTAGGAAAGGTGGTTTGCAGATCTATTTCCCAAAAATGTTCCACTTCAGTTTTATCTCTATCTACTGGGATTAGAGTTATGTGTTTATATATTTGAGATGCAGATGGTAATGTATATAGTAATTTGCAAATAGGAGAAGGAGAGAATGCAGATAACTGCTCAGAAGAGAAATTGCGAGAAGCCGCCTGTATTGCTGAGATGAGTGATCTATATTTATTTTCGTACAAAGTTGGAAGCGAAAAAAGTGACTGTGCTTCAGAAAAGGGAAGACAAGAACCATCATGATATAATTGAGAAACCCATTTCAAACCTTTAGAGTACCAATCTTTCCAAAAAATAACTCTGTTGTTAATTCTAATCGAAATATTATACCAAATAGAAGAGGCTAAAAATTTATCTCTAGGTGACTTGAAGGAAATAAAAATGGGGAAAGTATCTTGCATGTATTTTTGAAAATTGGAGGAGATAAGAATGAAGGCCTGGATGTGAAAGACAAACATTCCAGCAGGGAAAAGGGACTGAAGCAAGACTTCTCCAAATCCGCCCATAAAGGTATAGCTACAACATCCTTATCTTGTAATAGAAAGACAGAGGGGCCGATTCCGATCTCGGCCGGTAGGGCTCCGAATCGGATTCGGCTTAACCGGATCTGATTCGGAGCCCTATTTCCCGACCGATCCGTACGCGCGTCCGGACGAGCGAGTACGATGAGTAATCGCCGACCGACTCGTTCGGGCGTCCCAACCGCTCCGACCGACTCGTCCCCGGGTCGAACCGCACCGACTGACTCGCTCGGACACGATTCGCACCGCGCAATGGAGTCGTTCCCCAGCCGGGTAAGTACGATGCGCGCCGCGAGCAGTCCGACTGACACGCGCCGTCCGGCTCGAAAGAGCAGTCAGAGCCGTACTTCGGGGGTCCGTGTCGGACCCCCCTGTACGCGTAGCCGCGCGAGTCGCACACAGGGGGGACCCATGGGTCACCCCTACCTGTGCGTGTATGGCGCAAGTCGCTTCGCCACGTACCCGCTGTAGGGGGCGCCCTTGTTCGCCTCACACCCATTGAGGCAACGGGAGCCCGCGTACGCATTGTACGACCGGCTCCCATTGACTTCAATGGGAGTCCGACCGACTCGAGTACGATAGCATACGGACGCATCGTACTCGTTCGGTCGGGCTGCACGGGTCCGAATCGGTCGGAAATCTCTCCGGCTACGGCTCGGTCGGAGAGATTTCCGGCCCGAATCGGAATCGGCCCCAGAATGTTTAAGACAAAATGCTTGATGATATTTAACAAAATCTGGAAAATGAACTCCTCCCAAATGCTTTGGTTTTTTAAGTTTACACAGAGACATCCTAGATTCTTTACCATTCCATAAAAATTTAGACAAAATTGAATAGATTTTTTTGTAGTAAGTTTGGGGAATATTAACAGGAATATTAGAAATATAAAATAAGATAATAGGAACAAGCATCATCTTGATGGTATCAAGGCGACCCCACCAGGATAGAAATAATGGATTCCAGCGAGATGTAAGTTCAAGTAAAATTGTAGATAGGGAATTCAAATTCAGAGTGATAGAATTTTTAACTGAGTCCGAAAACAATAGGCCAAGATATTTAATTTTATCTGGACTCCAATTAAATGAAGATGCAGTAAAGTCAGCGTGGAAACATAAGTTATTTAAAGGAAGAATTTCACATTTATCTGCATTTAATTTATAACCCGAGACTGATGCGAAGTTATCTACTTCTAATATAAACGCTGGTAAAGACGATTGTGGGTAAGAAATAAATAACAGTTGAGAGTTTCCATATGAGAAGCCCGAAATTTGAGGATTAGAGTGAATCTTTATTAAAAAGGGTTCTAAGGCGAGAATAAATAATAAAGGGGAAAGAGGGCAACCCTGTCGCACGCCTCTCGAAGGGGAAAATAAGGAGACATCAGACCATTAACTAAAATAGAAGATCTGGGGGAAGAATAGAGTAATGAAATAAATTGAATAAATTTGGGGCCAAAACCGAACCAGGAGAGAGTAGCAAAAATAAAAGACCAGTTAACTCTGTCAAACGCTTTTTCCGCGTCTAAAGAAATCGCTGCTAGGGAAGATTTGTAAGATTTGGATTTGCTGATAACATTAAAAAATAAGCGAACATTATCGGAAAGAAGTCTACCCTTAATAAATCCACATTGTTCTCTCCCAATTAAATGTGGTAGAAAACTCTCGAGACGTAGAGCTAACATTTTTGCCAAAATCTTGTAGTCCAAATTGATTAAGGAAATTGGACGATAATTCTTGCATATTTTATGATCCTTTCCCTCTTTAGGGAGAAGGCATATCAACGCTTCTTGAAAGGAACCATTGGAAGACTTAGATGAAATAAAGTAAAAAAAAAGTTGGTGTAATTTAGGTATAAGAAAAGAAGAGAAATATGAGTAGAATTCGATAGTGAATCCGTCAGGTCCAGGTGCTTTGCCTTGTTTAATGGAACAGATAGCAGTAGAAATGTCTTGTATCCGAATATCTTGTTCTAATAAAGAAAAGTCTAAGTCGGGGTGAGTAGGTGCGGGAATGGTAGATAAATAAATTGAGGCGTCATGTATGTCCGACTGAGACTCTGGGGAATAAAGCGTCTGATAAAATTTTGTGAATTCTGAAAGAATATCTTCACTCCTATAGAGATTTTGATTAGAGGGAGTAAGGATAGAGTCAATAATAGTGCGTTCTTTCTTGATTTTAAGGTAGTTCGCAAGAAGCTTCCCTGATTTATTCTGACCACCATAATACTTTGCACTGGCTTTGAGTAAATAAGAATTAGCATTGTTTGTAGAGATTTTATTAAAATCAACTTTAGCTTTCAAAAGATCATTCAAAGTATTCGTAGACTGGGAGTTGTAGTAAGAATATTCTAATTTCTTAATCTGTGAAGTGAGAGTCTTTAACTTATTAGCAGCTAATTTCCGTTTTTGAGACACAAAATTAATAATGAAATCTCTAGAGGCGGATTTAAAAGCATCCCAAACAACTTGAGGTGTTATCTCAGGAGACTCATTTTCCATAAAGAAAGTATGAGCAAATTGTTCAAAGGCACGTGTAAAATGTGAGTCTGACAGAAGAGAGTTATTGTACCTCCACCGTCGGGTTCCCTGAAGAGGAGGCCAAAATTCCAGATCTAAAGTTACTGGTGCATGGTCAGAAATCAATATAGATCCTATATCAGAATTAATAACTCTCTGGGTAAGATTATTGGAAATAAAAATATAGTCCAACCGAGATTGAGAGAAATGGGCAGGTGAAAAGAAAGTGTACTCCTGAAGAGTAGGATTACACAGTCTCCATGCATCGACAAGAGATCTTTGGGATAGAGTTGATTTAAATTGAGAATGCATGTGAGAAGGTATGAATCTGGTTTTGGAGTGCCTGGCTAGGAAAGGATCAAAAACCATGTTACAATTACCATCCACAATCAAATAGTCATCTGTATAGGTCATCATCTTAGATAATACTCCTGGCCAAAAAGATTTATCCGGAGTAGTAGGTGCATAAAGATTAACAATAGTTACTGGAATTTTATCAACAAGTAAAGAGACTGAAACCCATCTGCCATCACAGTCCACATCTTGGGTAAGCATTTGTATATTGAGACGTTTATGACATAAAATTGCCACCCCATTACGTTTTCCTGAACCTGGAGAGGCAAAAACCTGACCAACCCATTGACGCTTAAGCTTAGTAATTTCTTTATCTACAATATGTATTTCTTGCAATAAAACGATATCCCCCTTCAAAGAAGAAATATGAGATAAAATCCTTTGACGCTTTATGGGGAGCCTAAACCTTTAACATTCCATGAAATGATTCTTAAAGTCATTTATCACGCAATATTAATCTATAAAGATTACAATGTATAACAATATCTGTAACTGGTGCTTTATGAAAACAATAAGAGGAATATGATAAGAAGTAACTTTGGAACAATGAATGCATGATATAAAAAATTGCAAATAGAATAAAGATCAGAAAAAGAAGATAAGAGAAAGAAAAGAAATGAGAAATAGAGCAATATACAGAACTAGTGTTGAAAAGCAATAGACAAGGAGAAGGAGAGAAGAAAGATAAATAGATATTTGATGAAAGCCATTGTAGGAGAAGAGAAGGAGAAGAAAAGAAAGAAGGAAAAAGCACAGGAAAGAGAACCATGTAAAAAGAAAAATACCAAAACCATGTATAAGATACAAAAAATGACATACCAAAAAAGACACACAAAAGGGTCGAGGGTAGTGGAGCCACAAAAGGGGATGGAACATCAACCGGAGCACTCGCGACGGGCACGGGAGGAAGACAAAATACCATCAGACGAACGAGTAATCACATGAATGGATATGAGAAGGTTGAACCTAAAGAAAAAAGGAAATTGAACACGTTAT
Source organism: Calotriton arnoldi (assembly GCA_963921515.1). NCBI lineage: Eukaryota > Metazoa > Chordata > Amphibia > Caudata > Salamandridae > Calotriton > Calotriton arnoldi. Next base: position 2,717,648 of record CAWUFW010000777.1, read on the forward strand.
AAACAAAATAGCAAGAACAATATACCAACAAACAACCAGAACATTTTAATAGAGTACAAAGACACAACAAAGTTAATCAGTGGATCTTGAAACGTCCATGTCCTCCTGTCTGCAATTCTCCAAAATCATTGAAGCAGACGGGGATCTTCATAGGCTGTAGTTTTATTCTTATATGTGACCTTAAAAAGGCATGGGTGGATAAGGCCGAATCTGGCATTAATATTCCGTAGTGCCGGTCTCATGTCCAAAAATTGCTTCCTTCTATCTGCCGTTGCTTTGGCATAATCTTGTGAGAAGAAAAGTGTAGAGCCTTGCCAAGAGATTTTACCTTTGACCTTAGCAGCATGTAAGACTTTCAGCAAATCTGCGTACTCCAAAAAATACAATATTACTCCTCTTGGTTTATTCGATGAAGTTGTCGAATGCTAGACATGACCCAAACGGTGAGCTCGTTGAATGTTCAAAGGTGGAGATTTCGGGATGTCCAAAAGTTTCGGAAGAAAAGATTGAAAAAGGAGAGAGGATTAGTTCCGTCAAGTCCCTCTATTAAGCCATAAATGCGTAGATTATTGCATCTGTTGCGATTTTCAAGATTTTCAACTTGCTTTTGAAGACTTGAAATCTGAGACTGCATAGAGGGAACTTGCACCACAGTAGAATGAAAAGAGTCCACTTTATTCTCCAGCTGGACAACCCTACTCTCCATATGAGACCATTTGTCGTCTAATTGCAGAAGACGGATATTAGTCTCCTCCATGTAGGGCTTAAGAGCTCGAATTTCTTCCAGAATTAACTCCATTGAGATTGGGGGAGGAGACACTGTTGGAGAAGGAGGATCTTGCTTGACCCTCTTCACAGGAGATTGTGTCGACGTGCCAGGCAACTTCGATAAAGGTTTAGAAGCAGGTAATGAAACATTAGTCAGGGGTGAGCTTAGTGAGACCTGTTCTGAATCAGTCATATTATCCTGGAGAACACTGAAGGGATTATAATCCACCACAGGAGTAGAAGACATTGCCTTGGAACGTTGAGCAGATTTTGTTCTCCCCATACATGAAAGTCACAAGATAGCAGGAGTAAAAAGATTGAGGAGAGGTACAGCAAAACAATATATATCTATTCAGAAAATATCCAAGAAAGACAAAGGTATCAGAGGATAATTGAACATACCTCAAATATCATTCAGGAGGTATAAAATAAATACTCTAGAAGAAGCCAGCATTGAAAACCTGAAGAAAAAGCTTTAAAACTCGTGTTTCCATGTTTCTGAGAGTATGCTGCTTCATTCTGTAGTGAAAACGCCGCTCGCGGCAAAAACAAAATGGCGGACGCGAGTCTCAGTTCACTCGCCTCAGCACATAAAAGATAAAATAATCCGTCCGCTTACCTCGGGGACCTCATGGGGCAAAGTAGACTGCAGCCAACAAGTTCATCATCGTTGCGGCTCCACTCTGAGCCGTTCGTCGCGGTTCCGACCGCTGAAATTGAAAGAAAGCTCCTGCTCCGTCACGGAGCTCACGGGAGAGCGTCCATCCCTGACGACGTCCAAGCCACGCCCCCCATGATGGGTACTTTGACTTACTTGTATTTTAGCAATGATGATTAGTTGCATTCCAATTACATACCGAGAACCAAGTTACTCCTTTTGTACAATTGACTCTCCAGATATAGGAAGGGAACCCTGTCAAGTTTTACTCTAGGAGGTAGAAGAGGGATTATTTGCGGTGGGCCATTGTCCACCTCAAGGAATGATGACACTAACTTGGAAGAGTTAACCTCAAAGTCACTAAATTAAACTCAGCTCAACCCTGTGGTAGCTGTGATACAGAGCTTAGAACCTAATGTGTAAAGTATTTATGCACTACCCAAACAGTAATAACGTCATAACACTAAACAATAAAATCCCAAAGTGAATTAGACAATTAGAGTAAAGTTTAGTAACAAGAATGACACCCAACCACAAAAATACAACAATGAAACCAGCTTTATCAATTTTCAAAGATGTAAATAAAAACAGCACAAAAATCACCAAGTGCATGACAGTCTTTGAGAATGGTAGACCGGGACCTAAGAGTGATTTCAAGCTGACCACAACGGAACCCGGGTCGGATACACCAAGTGTGATCATCCCAAACAAAAAATGTACCTTCTAACTTGGTTAGTCTTTTTTTATAAAGCTCAAAATCCTCCAGCTGGGCAAGCCTGCAGCTGTATCTGAGGAATGTGCATCAAATCAGACACCTTTGCTGTGAAAAGTGTTTTAAGTCCCAACTTTCTGGTTTCTGGGGCAGCTTCTCTGGGTCGCTTCTGGGTCGCTTCTCAGGCTCCCAGGATCTCAGAGACAGCACTTAGGGACCAGGACTCACTCCAGCAGAGGCCATCAGCAAGGCCCAGTCCAGGTCCAGTTGGTACTGGTCAGGACTTTTACAGCTTGTTGTATGTCTTTAGATACACAAGAGGTCAGCCAGCTGATCCTTAGGTTCCACTTCTTTGTCCTGGGTCAAGAGGAAGCAGATCCAGTCATTCAGGGCTCCTCTCAGGTCACAGACAACAGGTCTAGTCCTCTTCTGATCTTCCACAGGTGCAGAAAGTGTTCTGCGGAGGGTTCCTTGGAGTGCCACATTTATAGTTTGCACTAGCCAATGGGTGGTGGTGACTCATGGGCATTCCATGGGCAGTCCACAAGTGACATTTAACTTTTAGGCCCTGGGTGCCTTTTCAACCCGGTTTAGAAGGCATTTATAGGCAAGTTAAATATGTCAATCAGGGATAAGCCAATGTAACCATGTTTAAAGGGGGAGCACAGTCACTTTAGTCCTGCTTAACAGACGCAACATGCACAGGGTTCTAATCCCTGCAAAACAGATAGGGCAAAAATTGGGGGTCAAATCATGCCAAAGATGGTAATTTCCTACAGTTTGGAATTTAGCTACAGCTTAACAGAAGTAATCACTCTCAATAAACCAAATGGAACTCAGTGTCCGGCTTCAGCTACAAATTTCAAATAATAGGTCTTACATATAGGAAACAGCAGGGCAGTTAAAACTGTTACACACAAAAGGCAGAAGAATGTAGCACCTATTCTTCTAAGTTGTGACCACAAACATTAATGTATCATATATGAGCTAGGTGCTTCAATTCTTAATAACATGTCCCTAGATCGATATGGTTATTGTTAACAAAGGCAAATTTGTCAGGGGTTGGCAGCCTCCCAGAGTTCTGCAAGATTTCTTGACTCTAACAAGCCAAGCGGGCAGTGCTGCCAGAAAGAAGAATACAATCTATCAAACTTACTATGCTACATCTGCATCTTGATTCCATTTCATGGCTGTCCCATGGAGAAGGTTGACAACCAGGTGGATTTCATTTCATCTAACTTCATTTCCAGCAAGACAGAGTTCTTGGCAAGAACTAACCTTGCAATCCAGGTCTAACGGGTGCAATGGGTGCTTCTGCACTTCTCATAATCCACAGCCAATTTCCCACTATTACCATGTAGGTTATAAGTAGACCCATGGAAAGGGGAATGGGACAGGAGAGAGAATCAGAGACACTGGATATCATCATACTGTCTAGTTGCAGAGTTTGGCTTAATCTGCACTTCAGGAGCATTGATACTCTCTGTATTTCCCATTCTCTGTATTGGAATAAAACTTGATATTTCTCCTGAGCATCAATATTATACTATACCTTTCTGTTTTTTGGCTTATATTCAATGTAATAGTTACTAATTTGTTTTCTAACAACAAGTCTTTGCTAGTGGGATTCTATTGACTTCTTAGTCCAAATGAATACCTCCAAGTGGAAATAACATTGTGCAAAAAGTGGGCCTGATTCCCAAAGGGACTTTCGTGTAGTAAAGTTACAAGAGTGGAGTCTCCGAACTTGGCGTGGAAACTCCGCACTTGAGGCAGAATCTCTGCACTGAGAACTGCAATATAGAGAGTCTACCCCCAGGGCGGACACTCCACTCTCATAACTTTACTACACGTAAATCATTTCGTGAAGCGGGTCCTTTTTTGTAATCCTAATGAATGACTCCTTGTGGAAATATACAAAGTGCAAAATTGAGTTCATGATTCTAATGAGGTTTGTGGAAAAAAAGTGCAACTCTGTATCCTATACAAGCGTGGTATGAGAATGCTTCCATGATTCCACTAATGGAATCAAACAAAAATAAATCAACATCCACTTCTTAATAAACTTCGAACTGTGGTATTCATATGAAGCTTCAATGATCATTGGGAGCCCTAGAAAATCATCTTGTCCCAGAAGCTCCCCAATTGCATACATGATAATGTTATTATACCGTTCCAACAGAATTCACATGATTTAACACAGCCAATAGGCAGCATACTGTGGCAAAATAAGGAAATAGGCATTGCAACAAGTGCTGTTCATGCACTGATCATGAGCTGCATCAAATATAATTTTATATAGTGAATATCGAGCATGGCAGCAGCATATTTTCCCTATATAGTTGTAAAAATGTATGTTGTGGGCATGCCATCTCAATGAGCAAGTTCCAGTAAAGAATGTTTGACCCATAGTTCTAGGTCACAGTCCTTTCTACCAAAAAGGACTGCTCTGTTAAACTGCAATGCCACCTCCTTCTCCAATTCTCACAGCATTGTTGTTCTGTTAAAACACATTCCTGCCCATCCTTGCATAATGGCAAATCAAAAGCAAGCAAAGAGACACATTTTAACCATCCACATCCTGTCCCTTACTGCATGTACCACTGCTCTTAGGCCTTTATCTAAAATCATGGTGCTGCAATTGTAGCCGTAATCGTCTCCTCCATATGCCACTTCTTATACTATATGAAAATATCATCTCATTTAATAATCAGTGTTGGACCTGGTCCTTTCTGCAGCGTCACTCCAGATTGTTGCCTTGCCTTCTTTTGCTGAACCTGTTTTTGTTGACTTTTAGGACCCTGTGCACTTTTCCCTGCTAACCAGTGGTAAAGTGCTTGTGCTCTCTCCCTAAAACGTGGTACAATTGGCTTAAATATTATTGGTACCTTTAATTTACTTCTAAGTTTTTGGTACTACATGTACCCAGGGCCTGTAACTTGCATGCTACCAGTGGGCTGCAACACTCATTGTGCCACCCACTGAAGTAGCTTGTAAAACATGACTCAGGCCTGCCACTGCAGCCTGTAGTGAAGTTTTAAACCGCAATTTTGTCCTAGCAATACTTATAAGTCATCCCTATGGTAGGCCCGATAGGCTCTTTAGGCAGGGTGCCTTATTAACAAAGTAGGACATGTGTGTTAAAGGTTTACATGTCCTGTCAGTGAAAAACTCCTAAAGTTGTTTTTTTACCTCTCCAACACTGAGTTATGTTATTACATTTAATAAGTGCTAACTTAGGTTTGAGATCAGAAAAAGATATGCTGTTTGCACTCAAATGAGTTGTAATTTGAAACCCTCTTTAATGACAAAGTCAGATTTTAAGTTACTATTCTGAAAATGTGAAAATCTGAGTTATAGTTACCTTAGGGCACGAGTTATAGCTACTAGAAATTTCTATTGTTTTGTGTGTGTAAAATCTGAACCAAACTTTAATCTCCCTGTAACCTTTATTTTTGTCAGTGAATTTCTAGGATTTTTTTAATGTAAAGTAATATTTAATTACCATATGTTAATCCAACCACTGCTGCGCACGGCCTTTGGCTGTGCATGGCGGGAGGATGGCAGCAGGGCATGGCCTGCGGTGAACCCCCTGCATGTAGCCAACCCACTCTGCCCTGTGCCCAACCCAGAAGGGGGGCATGAAATTTTGCCACAAATCCTCACCAAATTTGTGGCAACATTTAAAAAAAACAGTTTTGGGCCCATGGCAGTGTCCCTATGAGACCCCAGCACCAGGTTTATCGATTGCGCTTTATTTTTAAAAAATTTCTAGAGACTTGAGCCAAGTCCCAAGATTGTTGCCAACACTTCCTGCTTAAAATGGTGATAGCTGGGGGTGTGGCCCAGTGCGTGGCTAAGATGGTGGCTTTGCCCTAAGCTCTGCAATGCCTTCAGTTGAAAAAGCCAACCGGGATGCCCGCTGTGAAGCAAAAACATATAAATATATATATGCGGCGGAATATAGCGGGACCCTGGAGGAATGACTGGGAACATCAAAACACCACCAGAAACGGTGTTCTCCCAGCCGAATATCTCTGCTCCAGCAGATCTAACATGGCGGTGCCGGACCATCTCACCCAGTCGGAGATTTCCACTTTTAGTTATGTACCCAGCTGAAGAAACTACTAGTGTCCTCCTATCGGCCAAGACCTATAAGGACCTTCTTTTCATGTGTGGCAGTAGTTTTGCCCGCTAGTGAGACGCGCTCTGAAGGTATTCTGCCTGACCATACGCTCGGCATCTCAGCTCACCCAAATTGGCTGTCCCGACTCGTCTCCTCTGCGCAGATCAATGCGCTCGTGCTGCTGGCACCTCTGGGGGACACTGTTCACGACTGCAAGATACAAGGCCTTTGGTAATCTCTGTGCTGGGTGTGCTGCATGAGTGGCGGTGGGAGATCTGTGTCTTTCCGTCTTCCCTGCAGCGACCTGCCTTGAATGCGCTCACGTCTATTGTGTGCACGTTCAAGGCCTGCCCACTTGGCCCGGTGTCGGAGGCCTGAAAGTGGTCTCGGAAGGAAGAAGAACAGACGAGGGTGAGTCCCACTAATAGGAACGAGGCCTTTGCATAGGGATTGATCATCTGCTGGCACAGCTAACTGTAAAGTTCAGTGGGAATTGCTGTGTCCTGCTGCAGTTTGCACTAGTGCTAGGTTCCCCCTAAAATGGCGGTGATTGCTTCTGCCTAAATTCATGGTTCTCCTCTGTTCTATACTTTTCATCTCTGTGGCACTGCTGCTCTGCCTATTGTGATAGGTCTGGATCCCAAGAGCAGAGGGGTGGGCTTATTATTACTGCCTAACTGAGCTCTCCGAGACCAGCTCTAAACCTGGGATTTTCACAATCCGCTCTGACCATGCAGTTAACATTGATGTGTTCCTGTTGTCAGTTTTCAATACTCCAGTGAAGTGACATTGCCTGTTTGTGCACAATTATCTGGTCTTAAGTCTGTGCATCAACAGGGGGTGCTATCTAGTCAATGGGATCCATATCTCAGTGTGTGTACACTTGAGGCCATCATTCAAGCGACATACAATACTCCATGAAGTCTCTTTATCACCACAGCTAACAGTGCCGTGTCTCAGAGCAGAGGGCAACGTTTGTGAGGGCCTCTAACCCGAGGTGGGAATCAGTACACCAGCTTCACAACTCCAACAGGACATCTCTTCATCTTGGCCTAGGACCACGCATCTATCTTGCAAATGGAATCTTGAATCCCACAGCCATGCAGTGGTTTCCCCAGGAAAACAGAGTATCACAAAGGAGTCCAATCCTGCAACAGACTATATTTGCTATTGTGTCGGAATGCAGCACCACACTCAATATGAAAGATCCTTACCGAGTGCATCCATTGCAGTGCATTGTTCTAGCACTACATGAACAAAAGGCCCAGAGTTTAAACTAGCCTGAGCTTAAGTGGAACCCACTCTCCCAGCTGGGTACCTCGCATTGGTGGTGCCACTCCTCTACAGGAATTATCAGACCAATTGTCACAGGATGTCAGACAGCAGAAATGGAAATATGAAAGACAGAGATACCAAGGCAAACCTGAAGCACTCAAAACAATCGCCACCTATTCCGTAGAAGAAGGCTTGGATGATACAGTGTCAAGATCACAAAATCTTTATCTTGCAGGACTATGCTAGAGAGACTTTAATTTGTCAAAAGGAGTTCCTGAACTTACAGAAACAGCTCATAGACATAGAAATTCTTTTCTCATTTATAGGCCCCTCGAAATTTTGAATAACCTTCAGAGGACAATCAAAATCTTTGTGGAACCGGCAGATTTAGCAGCATGTCTAGACAACCAATCAGAGTCACATATGGACTCAGACTTTCATTCTAGCACTTCCACTAGCCTTCACAACCACTGATGTGCTGGAAACTGCTCACCTGTTGAAGCTGACTCCATGAATACATCCTTTTGTTGTTAATCATATTGCTCTTGATACATGCTGTTTGTTCTCTATTTTAGGACACAAGTCCCTCTCTGCATTAACAGTGCCTCTTTTGGTCATTTGGTCCACATGTCTTCACATACCATAATCAAGCCTGACACAATCTTAGAAGTTCTACGCCCCCATTGAACTTGTAAACATGATTGTAGTCACATGTTCACCTCTCACCCAGGTCAGTGGATGCAATTACAAGTTTGGCTCTATCCCATAGAGACTGATCTGATCTCCATTTGGAGCATTTAGTTTAGCAGTCCCTGTGATGACTTACCAGTCCACTCAGTCTAAGAGCTAGCCTGTACATTGCTCTAATCATGGTTATCACACTTTCTCTCCAGCTCTAAGCATAAATCATTCCGGGTAATTTACAGGAACCCATCACTACTATATTAAGGTAGACACAGGTCACCCTTCTCTTAAGGAAGACTCAAACGTTAGCTGCAAATGCTTTGTTTTCAGACATATTTGCAGGTGGACTTTGGGTTGGACGGAGGGCCACAACTTCCTCCATACAAAGAAAGTAGACAGACCCCATGGCAGCTCTAGTTAATAGCATATCACTTTGTATAACTTAGACAAGGACACACACTGTCTTTTCCTGCCTAATCATCAGGAACACTCTGTAATATCACAGGAGATAATTACAATTTAGGGATACATGGTTTCAATTCAGAAATATGCCTAATGCTTGCCCTGCTAATGCTGCCTTCTGTCCTCTATTAGTACCCTACTGTTTGTGTGTTTTAATATCAGTTACTATGTTTTTTGTAAACTGTACTCTGCTCCAAAGATGTCTCTAACGTGTGTCGAATTTTGATTGTGCTCAGCCTCTAATGGTGATTCCAACTCGGAGTGGACTACACTGTCTTTTTCAGGGCTAAATGCGTCAGATGTTCCTCTCTTCTCAACTGTTTCACTAAGATGTTTAGTTTTGGGCACCATGTACATTGACAATTTACACTAACACTATCGTCATTCACCGTCCTCCACATATCTTACTCCCCAGGCGGCCTTCTTTACTAGTCACAGCCGCCTCCTCCGCGTTCTGCTACGATTTTTCCCATGAACATACATTCCCTGGTGGGTAGGGGGCATGGCGCACCTTTGGCATGCCTCTAGGTTCAGGGGGGCCCCCAAAGTTGTTTGTTCTCTCCCCTTGCACACTTTCCTAGTGGGATATTTGGCCTTCTAAGAGTTGCCAAAGACCGCCTCTGGCCTGTTTAGAGCCCCCTGCATCAAGATGCACATCAGCAACACAGAGATATTTCCAAGTCCTCTATTAACGTTGTATCTTTGAACACTAAGGGGTTCAACACCCATGTTAAAAGAACCAACATCCTGGACTACTGCAAGAAGTTTGCGATTGACTTAGTACTCCTCCAAGAGACCAAGATAGGCTTTAAAGAAGCCCTGCTAATGAGGACAGGTTGGGTCTCAGACGTGACATGCTCTGAAGCAGGTGGGAAAAAATGGGGTTGTTACCCTTCTATCCAAGAAATCAGGTCTAAACATAAACACATCCGAGCAAGACACCAATGGGAGATGGCTACTTACTAGGCTAAACATGGGGCTGATGATCTGTATGTCATGAATATATATGCCGCCAACGTTGACGACCCTACTTTACCCTTAATAAAAAAGTTGCAGACATTCCACAAGGCTCAAAAACAATAGTATGGGGAGATTTTAGCCTTCCATTGGATACCATTCTAGATCACCACTCAGCGTTCAAATACAGAACACCCAGGGCACATAAAGAGTTGCTCAATCTCTGCTCTTCACATCGCCTCCTAGATGCTTGGAGTTTACACAATCCTAAGGACAGCGACTTTACATTTTTCTCCTCCCCTCACTGCAGTTTATCCCATATTGACTATCCCCCAGTAGACGCCTCACTTTCAAAATCCATCTCTGAAACTAAAATCCATCCAATCCTCGTCTCTGACCATGCTGCAATCTCAATGTCCATTCTTAACCTTGCTGATAAAGGTGGGAGTCGAACCTGGCCTTCTAAACACTGAAATCCTAGAGACCGAAACTGACATTGCGGATCTAAAAGATGATATTGATTTTTTCTTCAGGGAAAATGGACACTCTGTCAAATCCCCAATAATATTATGGGGCACTTTTAAATGTGTTATAAGAGGCAAATCATTAAACGAATGTCCAGGAAAAATGGCGAAATGAAGAGAACACTTTAATCATTAGGGGCTGAAATCAAAAATAAAGAAGAAATGTTTAGTCATTCTAATAATAGGTCCCTACTTCAAGACATCAAACAGATAAAATACACCTGCAACTCCATAGTTAATAAAAGAGCTCAAACATCCAGACAACTCTTACTACGCAGCAGAGCCGGTAAACTACTTGCCTCCACCCTTAAATTTAACAACCTCAACAACCAAATTACTCACATTAAGAACCAAGATAGCTGTCAAAAATTCCACAATAAAGAGATTCTTGAGGTTTTTAAAGAATTTTACAGAAAACGATGCACTCTGCAATTGTCATATGATAAAATAAAATGTCAAGAGTCCTTTAATTCCATCCCTATTACTTCAGTCTCTGAGGAAGAAAGGGCATGCTTGAACAAACCAATAGAAATAGAGGAGATTGTTACGGCAATAAAAGCCATCAGTTCAGGGAAGGCACCAGGCCCAGATGGCTTCCCCATTATTTTCTATAAAACTTTTACCTCCTTGATTATCTAGCACATTAAAAATTCACTCAATCACTTTGCTCTACAATGGTAGGGTCTCTGGCACGGCAGGCAGGCAGGCGGGCTCTGGCAGGCGAGGCCACCATAGTGGTTATCCCCAAAGAGGGCAAGGATCATTCAGACCCCAAAATTGTTTGCCCTATCTCCCTTCTAAATATGGAAGCTAAAATGTTTGCAAAAACCCTAGCCAAAAGACTAGAAGTTTGCATGCAAAAACATACCCATAACTCCCAAACGGGTTTAGTCTAAGGGCGCCTCGGGAGAGACAACATTCTCACATTCTGCCGTATTTTAGAAAAAGCTTGCCTTTCCTCACTACCGATTGCTCTTGATGCCTAAAAGGCATTTGATGAAATGTGTCTTGGCCTTTTATGAAGGCGATCCTTGAATCCCATAATCTGGGCGACTCTTTCATTAATATGGTACTGGCGCTCTACGCGAATCCCAAAGCAAACATTAGGATTAATGGTTCCACCTCCTCATATTTTGATTTACACCAAGGTACAAAACAGGGATGTCCTCTCTCACCCCTGCTGTTTTTACTTACTATTGATCCCTTACTTAAATTACATAACGATGCACCTGGAATCAAAGGTCTCCAATTTGGGGCCAATATATATAAACTAGCAGCATACGATGATGACATTCTTGTCTTCTCAGAGGATGTTGAAGTTGCGATCCCATGTATCATCAATATTATGCATACGTTTTCGGAAGTCTCAGGATATACCTTAATAAAGACAAAACAGATGTATTTCCTTTAAACCCACTATGTCTCCCTTCCCACTTAGAAGACTCAGGACTCAAATGGCAGTCCACACAACTTACATATCTGGGGTTTTAGTTCTGTAAAAATCTTACTGACACACTACTTTTCAATGAATCACAGACATTTGCCAAGGTTAGAGATCTCCTGACCGCATAGTCACCCACATTTATTTCCCGGTGGGGTAGGCTCCAAACACTCAAAATGATGATAACTCCAATAGAGAACTTTCTGTCATCCATGCTACCCCTAAACCTATCCACCTCCTTTTTCCAGGAATTAGATGAAATCACCTCAAGTTTCTTTGGAGCGATAAGAAAGTGAAGGTCTCATACAAATCACTCAGGAAGAGCGTCATGTAGCCTTCCAAATTGGAACCTCTACCAATCAACCTTTCTGGCTGCCCCAGAGGCTATATGATTACTCCCAGATTCACAAAAATCCCCACCATGGTCGTATATTGAACATGAGATATGTTCCCCTTTTAATACATCCTCTTTTATTACAGTATTGAAACGTACCCCACCACACTCCCACCGTATTCTTACGGATACTGCAAACGTGGTAAAGATGCTAGACAAACGCCTGCCAGAATTGATTCATAACTCCAGATGGGCGTCACTATGGCTTAATCCAAAAGTCAATGCTGAAGTCGCTCCTACCATTTCATCTTTGTGGGCCTCCAATGGTGTCAGACTAAACAGGCACCTTTACGACAACAACAATGATCCGCTCCCCTTGTCAGCTCCGGCCAAAATATATAACCTCTCCAACTTATACTTTTACAGCTTCCTAAAGATTAAAATTAAACTCTCCAAACTCAACCTTTCTAAACACTTGACTCTAGTTACTCACCTTGTCCTATAGCAACACTCTGGACATGTCGCCTCCAAAATTTACGGGTTCCTATCCGACCCACAAGCTTCACAAAATTCAATTATTTACACCAAATGGGCCCAAACCTTTGACATAGGGCAGATAACTGGCAGAAGATTGGCAAACTCTACTTGAGCAATAAAATTGCCCCCTCTCTTATTCAATCTAAATTCTTTATGATGAATCTCCTGCACTGGACTCCAGCTCGATCGTACAAACTGAAACTACGAGAAAACGACAAATGCTGGAATTGCAACCAGGAACCGGGCTCACACCAACACATGTTTTTTCGAATGCCATCTGCTAGACTCATATTGGCTGCAGATACAAAGCCATTTGTCAGTAATATTTAACATACCCATAACTTTATCCTTCTCTATGGTGGCATTGGGTCCCTGGGCATCAGTAACTGCGCTGCCCTAGGAGCCAATGATATTGTGCTGCTAGACTTTCTTCTGACCATTGCAATTAAAGTCATCATTTCAGAATGGAAATCTTTCAACCATCTATCACATCACACATGGTGGGCATGGGTCTCATATCTCCGAGGGGCACACACCTTACAGTCTAAGAATGAGGCTGCACCCCCAATCTCTAGCGCAGTTTGGCGATCGCTTGATAAATACATTGAACTAAGCTCGCAAGGTCAAGAATCAGGCTGATCCCTAATCTCTAGTGCAGTTTGGTGATCCCATACATTGAACTAAGCCCATGAGGCCACGTAGCACAGCCTATAACTAGCTCTTGAACCTAAGATCACTTATCCACCTCCAGGAATCAGATATCTCCCCTTAATCCTCCAAATCCTGTTTCATGTTTGGCTTTTCTTGACTATGAAGGCGATACAGTGGTGTAACAAAAGCCCCTGCAGCCCCTGCAGTGCGGGGGGCCCTCAGCTACAGGGGGTACCCTGGCAGGACAGCTCCTGACTGACTCCAGAGGGGGGGCCTCAATGCAGTTTGCAGGGGGTCCCCCTCAAGTTCTGTTATGCTAGTGAGGTGATACAACATTATGTCACACACCTAGGAACAACATACACTTGTTAGATTCCGGTCACACAAGGTACAATATTTCTGTGACCTTCTGCTCACATACACTTCTGGATGTACTCTGTGTGGGCATTTTAGACCCTAAATGGTTTTTTCTATTATCTGTAACTTGAGTCTCCTATCATTAATTAGAAGTTCTCATATATCCAATGGTTATTCATATCGTGACAACTAGTGTATGTACAGCGATGGCTCCTGCGCTAAGGTGGAAGAGCATTGCTCCACTGCTTTTGAGCAGTGAAAAATGAAAAATAAAATGATAATAACAAAGGTTATTATCCTTTTATTTTCCCTCACTTACTTTCTGCAGCTGAGTCGAGGGCGGGCCGTCCATTGCCACACGTCAACACAGCCACAGAATGGAGGAAGAGTGGTGGCACTGCTTCAAGTGCACATGATGGTTTGGCTGACCGTCTAAGGCCAGCCAAACAGTCATGCGCCCTTAGATCTTTCCACCCGAGCTGTGCTTTACAGCCGGGTGGAGAACAAGCAGAGTGCCATAGGGCCTTAGTGAACGCCTAACTATAGCGCTCACACCAATCACAGTACTGCTCTCATGCTGGGTAATACCAGCATGAGAGCAGCGTCTGGATTGGCGTAGGGGACCCTGTGGCATGCCGGGAGTCGAGGACAAGGAGCAGAGGCCTGAAGAGCACCGACCGTGCAGAATGCAGGTAAGCATTATTTTTTAAATTCTTTTCCCCCACGCTGCCCTCCGCGCTGCCCCCCATGCTGCCCCAACTCACACTGCCCTCTTGCCCCGCGCTGCCCTCCCCCACACTGCCCCACCACTTAAACACCATAGCAGACACCACTGTGTATGTACACAAACAGCATTTCATGTGTAATCTGTACATCATACCCTTTGTTTGTATCGCAATGCCATCTGAATGTATGCCTGTTCTCTCAAACAATATAAAATACTATGAAATGAAATGGTGGCAGCCAATCAGATCTCACCATGAGATCTGTTGGATCTCTAGATATAAATAAATATTTTTTCATTAATAACTCCAAAACTACAGAACAAATTTACCCCAAATTACAAAAAAACACTCTTTCTGGACCAAGATCCAGCTTTCTGCCAAATTCGGTGTAATTCCGTTCAGCGGTTCAGGCTGTAGTTGTGTTCAAAATCCATAAGGGAAATTGCATGTGGAAAATGCATTTTGGGACCCGCACTTTATCTCGGCCCCTGCTTGACGAATCATCCCAAAACTTTCCAAACAGCCAGGGACATCTTAAGGATTTTGGGGGCCATGGGCCAAAAGTATTTTGGGGGCTCCTGTTTGGAACAGCTTTGAATTTGTTCAGAAAGGGACTCGAGACATGGCTTTTCGACTAAGACCCACTAGACCTCAGAGCCTGGATACCCCCGAGGTAATTAGCAGCGCTTTATAAATAGTGTCTGATTGTCTGAATTTATGATTCAATTTCAGCTCGTTAATGCCCTCTTTTGGCCAGGACTGTGTTTACATTTAATATTCAGCGATAGTGACGTGGATTTTCAATATATTTTTACTGGTGTTCCATGAAACATAAACACAACATTTCCCTGCAAAATGTATGCAGTAGACGCTCACACATCACCCACATTAAAAATAAATGGAAGGAAAACAGTATTTAAAATAATCTGTCATCAGAGCAAGACACTCAACAGAGCTGGCTCTATTGGGGGGCCCCCTGAAAGACTGGGGCCCTAGGCCAGAGCCCACTTTCTGATGCCTCAAAATGTGTCTGCAAACAGCAGCTTAATTGAGTGGCAAACTAGTTTTGAAAATTTTGTGAAGAATCATCAAATGGCACCAAAGTTATTAGCAAACAAAAAAAATGCTCTTCCTATGGAAACTAGGTACTAACCAGGACTACTACTGGTGACTGCCAACAGGTAATATATGTGTATATATATATTCACTGAAAAAACCATAGGTTTCAGGCACGTTATAGTTAGAAATTAGCATTTAAAAAACCTTACAAATTCACTGAAAAAACCATAGGTTTTAGGGACAGTTATAGTTAGTTGGACATTGCACTCGTACAAAACCCGTGAAATTCCCCTGTTATAGTTAGTTCAGCTAACTATAACTCGCGCCCCGCAATGCACTGCTGATGACGTCACATATTACATCACTCATGACATGGTCAGTGACATCACTGATGACATCTCAAATGACATCACTGATGACATCATCCAGTGACTGTGTGTTTCTGTAAAGTTTAAATATTTTTAATATATATAGGGAAAGGCGTATTGAAGAATGAGTGGGTGTATAAGTGTCTGTATGGATGATTTAGTAGGTGTGTGACTAACTCTATAAGTGAGTGATTAAACGTATCTTACTGAATGCATGGGTTAGTGACTAAATTGGGTGAATATCTGTATCCGTCTGTCTGTTGCTGTGTAAGTGGCTGCATGGGTTTGTGAATAGCTACATGAGTGTCTATATGAGTTATTGATTGGTTGTCTGAGTATCTGTATGGGTGCCTGAGTGTTTGTGTGGGTGGGGTGTGTGCGACTCTGTGCAGATGTGTGAGTGGGTGATTCAATGGGTGGATGGTTTCAAGAGTGCATCTGTGATAGACTGTATGGGTGGGTAAGTGTGTGTAAGAGTGTGTTAGTGAGTGAATGTATGTCCCAGTGGTACATGTGTGAGTAACTACATATGTAAAAGACAGTATATATGTGTGTTGGAGTATATAAATAGCTATAAGCGAGAGTGAGTGATTGTGATAGTGGCTGTATGGATGAGTGTGTGCTTGCATCAGTGATTGTATAAGAGCGTAACAATGTGCTAGTATTTGTATGATTAAGTGAGCTGGTGTGTGTATAACTGTATAGGTGAGTAAATGGCAGTGTGTTTAATTATTTGCATGACTGACTAGGTGTGTGAGTACCTCTATGGATGAGTGGCGGTGTTTTAGTGTCTATATAGGAGTAAGAGTGCATATGATAGTCCTGTACTGAGTGACCATAAGTATGAGTGACTGTACGGGTGAGTGAGTGGATGTGTGTGTGTAGACCTAAGAATCAGTGAGTGGGTATGTAGTTATTGGTGTTGGAGTGTCTATGGTTTTGCGAATGGCAGTCTGTAATTTAGAGTGGGTGTATCAAAGGTTATATTAGGGTGTGAGGAGGTGCATCAGATTATCACGTGGATGATGTCATCAGTGATGTCATTTGAGATGTCATCAGTGATGTCATCAGTGATGTCACTGACCATGTCATGAGTGATGTAATATGTGACGTCATCAGCAGTGCATTGCGGGGCGCGAGTTATAGTTAGCTGAACTAACTATAACGGGGAATTTCACGGGTTTTGTACGAGTGAAGTGTCCAACTAACTATAACTGTCCCTAAAACCTATGGTTTTTTCAGTGAATTTCAAAGGTTTTTTAAATGCTAATTTCTAACTATAACGTGTCTGAAACCTATGGTTTTTTCAGTGAATTTCAAAGCTTTTTTAAATGCTAATTTCTAACTATAACGTGCCTGAAACCTATGGTTTTTTCAGTGAATTTCAAAGGTTTTTTAAATGCTAATTTCTAACTATAACGCCCCTAAAACCTATGATTTTTTCAGTGAATTTCAAAGGTTTTGTAAATGACAATTTTTAAATGTATTAATTGTTATATTTATTTTTTTGATACTGATTTACTACATTTTTTTAAACTATTTATTTTTAGATATTTTATTTTTTAAATTACATTGTAATTACATTATACATTACATTACAAAATATACTTTCTCAGAATGAATTACTTTATTTTAAATACTTTGCAAATAGGCAATAGACTTTTAAGTACAGTAGTTACAGTTGTTGCAATGGGCAACACAATTTCAAACACAATGCAACATTGAGCTCAATGTGAATTTCTAGTTAAATGCAATTAGTTACTTTATGGATTACTTTTCTAACCACAGGACTGGATCCTAGATTCAGTCCTGGGACATCTCCTGTAAACAGTTGAGTAAAAGTGTTTTGGTTACAGTAGTGATTTTTAAGGAATATTATTGTATTTTAAAAGTTGACACTTAGAAACTTTTTCAAATAGAATCACCAATGTTATCCTATGGGAGGAAATTCATTAGCAGGTAAGTAGTGTTATCGTTACTTTTTTCTTACTCAGTGGTGGATCCTGAATCCAGCACTGGTGCATCTCCTGTAAACAGTTGAAAGAATGCGTTTAAGTCATACAGGCGATTTTTAAGGAATATTTGTAGTTTGTGAAAATCGACACTGAAATTTGTCTGCTGAAAACCAGACAATGGATTCCTATGGAAGGAAATACAAGTTACTGGTAAATACGGTTAGAATTACTTTTCAGGGTCAGTGCTGGGCTAAAAGATGCAGCACTGGGTTCTCTCCTGATAACAGGTGAGTAAATCGGAATTCGTAGTTCGGCTGATTTTAGAGGAATATTATAAAGTTCCAAAACTCCACACTTAGAAGAATTTCCAAGTGACACCAGTCAATGTTAGCCTATGGAAGGAAATTCAAGTTACTGGTAAGTATGATTAAAATTACTTTTCAGGATCAGTACTGGGCTCAAAGATGCAGCACTGAGGTCTCTCCTGATAACAGGTGAGTAAATCGGAATTCGTAGTTCGGCTGATTTTAGAGGAATATTTGCACAATGGTGAAGGAAGGGGTGGGGCCTGAGGTGACATGTCTGCAAACACGCCCTGTGGCGCGCTTTAAGTTGGAGAATTAATTCCTCCTCAATCCCGAGGGTCCCTGGGGCCCAACTAGCCCACCAGGAACCTCCAATATGCGCCAGGGGCTGCGTTGAAGAGAGGTGTTCTGAAGCCACGCCCCTTTTTACACCTCTCTGCAACGCAGCTCTGTGGCGCTTTCTGGACATACCTTGGTGGGCTAGTTGGCCCCCAGGGACCCTCAGGATTGAAGAGGATTTAATTCCCCATCTTAAAATGCGCCACGGGGCCTGTTTGCACACATGTCACCTCAAGCCCTGCCCCCTCCCTTCACCACTGTGCAAACGTACCCGTGGCGCGTTTTAAGTCGGGGGATTAACTCCCCTTGAATCCTGAGGGTCCCTGGGGTGCAACTAGCCCACCAGCTACCTCCATTAGCGCCACAGAGCTGCGTTGCAGAGAGGTGTAAAAAGGGGCATGGCCTCAGGACACCTCTCTGCAACGCAGCCCCCTGGTGCATACTGGAGGTTCCTGGTGGGCTAGTTGGACCCCAGGGACCCCCAGTATTCAAGGGGAATTTGTTCCCCCTTTGCAAACGCGCCAGGGGGCGCGTTTGCAGAGTGCTGCCAAGGAGGGGGCGTGGCCTCCGGCGCGATGCCGGATTATTTTTTTTTAGATTTTTTTTTTAAAAGAGGGCTGTGTGGCCCCCCTTCTTTTTAATTATTTTGGGCCCTGGGGACCCCATCCCTCATGGCCTGACCCCGTTTTATTTTTAAAAAAGTAACGGGAAGGGGACCGTGTGGGCCTCCCTCCCGTGGCCAATTTTGGCCCGGGGACCCCATCCCCGGGTCATTGCCACTTTTTTTTTTTAGTTTTCATGGAGGGGGGCTGCGTTGCCCCCCTCCTCAGGCCTCCTTAGGCCCCGGGGACCCCATCCCCCGGGGCTGGCCCTATCCTTTCGGGACCGTGGGGGGACCCCAACTCCCCCATGGTCCCGCCGGCTCCTCGCATCCTGCGGGAGCTGGCTTTGCTTTTCCACATGGGGAGCTGCTGACATGCAGCTCCCATATGGAAAGCAATTTGCTTTGAATTTTGAAGAGAGAGCAGGTTTCCTGCTCTCGCTTCAAAATCCAAGCAGTTTGCTATGACAGGACGGGAGCCGCGAGGCTCCCGTCCTGTCATAGCAAACTACAGTGTCCCGGGGTAGGCACCCGGGACACTGCAGGAGTTGGCCCTGGGGGGTGGTGGTCCCCAGGGCCATCAAGGCTCCAGGAGGGCCGTGCGGCCCCCTCCCAACATCTACAAAGCCCCGGGAGGTGGTGGTCCCTGGGCTTCGGGGGTCCGAAATGGACCCCCACATTTGTTTAATTAGTGCCCCGGGAGGTGGCGGTCCCGGGCGTGTGAGGGGCTCGAGCCCCCACACAGGTTATTAATATTTTAAAAAGAAGCCCCGGGGGTGGTGGTCCCCGGGGCTGCGGGAGGGCGGAGAGCCCTCCTGCACCATTTTTCATTTAAACCCCCGGGGGGTGGCGGTCCCCGGGGCTTGGCGGTCCCCGGGGCTTGGGGGGCCTTAAACCCACCCCCGCATGCCCCCAGGACTTGGGCCACCCGGGGGCAAAATAGCATCGGAGCGCGGAGACCGCGCTTCGATTTCTTTTATCGGCGGGATCCGCGCACCCTAAGCGCATCCCGCCAATTTAAAAAAAAAATGCTTTTTCTGCCCAGGGGTCCTTGTGGGACCCCTGAGCAGACCTAGGGGTCAGGGTGTTTCTACCCTGCCCCCTTTGTGCGTTTTGCGCACTTGTTTCTGTGCCTCGGTTCTACCGAGGCATAAAATGGCTGCCAACACTTCCTGATTTGGAGTGTTGACAGCCACTTGACAGCCAATTAGCATTCAGCTTGTGATCGGGAGGGTATGCGGACCCTACTCGGCCATAGATATATATGTGATTTTACTTGTGATTTTCTCAGGAACTACTGAACGGATTTACACCATTTAAGCAAAAGGCACGAGTCTGAACCAAGGGCTACCTCTTTGCCAAATTTGGTGTAATTCCGTTCAGCAGTTCGGGCTGTAGCCACGATGAACGGTTCCAATGGAAAAATGAATGGGGAAAACACGTTTTGGGACCCCCCTTTTTTTTCAGCCCCCGCTTGACGAATCACCCCGAGACTTTCAGGATAGGAGCGGACCGGAGCGCCCCAACAAGTTGGAAAATTTCGCGAAGATTCGTCAACCGACGCCAACGTTATTTCAAATAGAATGTTGCGGATTTCCTATGGAAAATAGGTCCTAACTATAACTATCTACTGGCGACCGCCAGTAGATAATATATATATATATATATTCACTGAAAAAACCATAGGTTTTAGGGACAGTTATAGGTAGTTGGACATTTCACTCGTACAAAACCCGTGAAATTCCCCCGTTATAGGTAGTTCAGCTAACTATAACTCGTGCCCCCGCAATGCACTGCTGATGACGTCACATATTACATCACTCATGACATGGTCAGTGACATCACTGATGACATCACTGATGACATCTCAAATGACATCACTGATGACATCATGCAGTGACTGTGTGTATCTGTAAAGTTTAAATATTTTTAATATATATAGGAAAAGACGTATTGAAGAATGAGTGGGTGTATAAGTGTCTGTATGGATGATTTAGTAGGTGCGTGACTGACTCTATAAGTGAGTGATTTAACGTATCTTACTGAATGCATGGGTTAGTGACTAAACTGGGTGAATGTCTGTATCCGTCTGTCTGTTGCTGTGTAAGTGGCTGCATGTGTTTGTGAATAGCTACATGAGTGTCTATATGAGTTATTGAATGGTTGTCTGAGTATCTGTATGGGTGCCTGAGTGTTTGTGTGGGAGGGGTGTGTGCGACTCTGTGCATAGATGTGTGAGTGGGTGATTCACTGGGTGGATGGTTTCAAGAGTGCATCTGTGATAGACTGTATGGGTGGGTAAGTGTGTGTAAGAGTGTGTTAGTGAGTGAATGTATGTCCCAGTGGTACATGTGTGAGTAACTACATATGTGAAAGGCAGTATATATGTGTGTTGGAGTATATAAATAGCTATAAGCGAGAGTGAGTGATTGTGATAGTGGCTGTATGGATGAGTGTGTGCTTGTATCAGTGATTGTATAAGAGCGTAACAATGTGCTAGTATTTGTATGATTAAGTGAGCTGGTGTGTGTATAACTGTATAGGTGAGTAAATGGCAGTGTGTTTAATTATTTGCATGACTGACTAGGTGTGTGAGTACCTCTATGGATGAGTGGCGGTGTTTTAGTGTCTATATAGGAGTAAGAGTGCATATGATAGTCCTGTACTGAGTGACCATAAGTATGAGTGACTGTACGGGTGAGTGAGTGGATGTGTGTGTAGACCTAAGAATCAGTGAGTGGGTATGTAGTTATTGGTGTTGGAGTGTCTATGGTTTTGCGAATGGCAGTCTGTAATTTAGAGTGGGTGTATCAAAGGTTATATTAGGGTGTGAGGAGGTGCATCAGATTATCACGTGGATGATGTCATCAGTGATGTCATTTGAGATGTCATCAGTGATGTCATCAGTGATGTCACTGACCATGTCATGAGTAATGTAATATGTGACGTCATCAGCAGTGCATTGCGGAGGCGCGAGTTATAGTTAGCTGAACTAACTATAACGAGGGAATTTCACGGGTTTTGTACGAGTGAAATGTCCAACTAACTATAACTGTCCCTAAAACCTATGGTTTTTCAGTGAATTTCAAAGGTTTTTAAATGCTAATTTCTAACTATAACGTGTCTGAAACCTATGGTTTTTTCAGTGAATTTCAAAGGTTTTTTAAATGCTAATTTCTAACTATAACGTGCCTAAAACCTATGGTTTTTCAGTGAATTTCAAAGGTTTTGTAAATGACAATTTTTAAATGTATTAATTGTTTTATTTATTTTTTTGATACTGATTTACTACATTTTTTAAAACTATTTATTTTTAGATATTTTATTTATTAAATTACATTGTAATTACATTATACATTACATTACAAAATATACTTTCTCAGAATGAATTACTTTAGTTTAAATAGTTTGCAAATAGGCAATAGAGTTTTAAGTACAGTAGTTACAGTTGTTGCAATGGGCAACACAATTTCAAACACAATGCAACATTGAGCTCAATGTGAATTTCTAGTTAAATGCAATTAGTTACTTTATGGATTACTTTTCTAACCACAGGACTGGATCCTAGATTCAGTCCTGGGACATCTCCTGTAAACAGTTGAGTAAAAGCGTTTTGGTTACAGTAGTGATTTTTAAGGAATATTATTGTATTTTAAAAGTTGACACTTAGAAACTTTTTCACATAGAATCACCAATGTTATCCTATGGGAGGAAATTCACTTAGCAGGTAAGTAGTGTTATCGTTACTTTTTCTTACTCAGTGGTGGATCCTGGATCCAGCACTGGTGCATCTCCTGTAAACAGTTGAAAGAATGCGTTTAAGTCATACAGGCGATTTTTAAGGAATATTTGTAGTTTGTGAAAATCGACACTGAAATTTGTCTGCTGAAAACCAGACAATGGATTCCTATGGAAGGAAATACAAGTTACTGGTAAATACGGTTAGAATTTCTTTTCAGGGTCAGTGCTGGGCTAAAAGATGCAGCACTGGGTTCTCTCCTGATAACAGGTGAGTAAATCGGAATTCGTAGTTCGGCTGATTTTAGAGGAATATTATAAAGTTCCATAACTCCACACTTAGAAGAATTTCCAAGTGAAACCAGTCAATGTTAGCCTATGGAAGGAAATTCAAGTTACTGGTAAGTATGGTTAAAATTACTTTTCAGGATCAGTACTGGGCTCAAAGATGCAGCACTGAGGTCTCTCCTGATAACAGGTTAGTAAATCAGAATTCGTAGTTCTGCTGATTTTAGAGGAATATTTGCACAATGGTGAAGGAAGGGGGTGGGGCCTGAGGTGACATGTCTGCAAACACGCCCTGTGGCGCGTTTTAAGTTGGAGAATTAATTCCTCCTCAATCCCGAGGTCCCTGAGGCCCAACTAGCCCACCAGGAACCTCCAATATGCGCCAGGGGCTGCGTTGCAGAGAGGTGTTCTGAAGCCACGCCTCTTTTACACCTCTCTGCAACGCAGCTCTGTGGTGCTTTCTGGACGTACCTTGGTGGGCTAGTTGGCCCCCAGGGACCCTCAGGATTGAAGAGGATTTAATTCCCCATCTTAAAACGCGCCACGGGGCCTGTTTGCACACATGTCACTCAAGCCCCGCCCTCCTTCACCACTGTGCAAACACACCGTGGCGCGTTTTAAGTCGGGGGATTAACTCCCTTGAATCCTGAGGGTCCCTGGGGTGCAACTAGCCCACCAGCTACCTCCATTAAGCGCCACAGAGCTGCGTTGCAGAGAGGTGTAAAAGGGGCATGGCCTCAGAACACCTCTCTGCAACGCAGCCTCCTACGCATACTGGAGGTTCCTGGTGGGCTAGTTGGCCCCCAGGGACCCCCAGTATTCAAGGGGAATTTGTTCCCCCTTTGCAAACGCGCCAGGGGGCGTGTTTGCAGAGTGCTGCCAAGGAAGGGGCGTGGCCTCCGGCGCGATGCCGGATATTTTTTTTTAGATTTTTTTTTGAAAAGGGGGCTGTGTGGCCCCCCTTCTTTTTAATTATTTTGGGCCCTGGGGACCCCATCCCTCATGGCCTGACCCCCTTTTATTTTTAAAAAAGTAACGGGAAAGGGACCGCGTGGCCCCCTCCCGTGGCCAATTTTGGCCCGGGGACCCCATCCCCGGGTCATTGCCACCTTTTTTTTTTTTTTTTTTCATGGAGGGGGGCTGCGTTGCCCCCCTCCTCAGGCCTCCTTAGGCCCCGGGGACCCCACCCCCCGGGGCTGGCCCTATCCTTTCGGGACCGTGGGGGACCCCAACTCCCCCACGGTCCCGCCGGCTCTCGCGTCCTGCGGGAGCTGGCATTGCTTTTCACATGGGGAGCTGCTGACATGCAGCTCCCCATATGGAAAGCAATTTGCTTTGAATTTTGGAAGAGAGAGCAGGTTTCCTGCTCTCTCTTCCAAAATCCAAAGCAGTTTGCTATTACAGGACGGAGCCGTGAGGCTCCAGGTCCTGTCATAGCAAACTACAGTGTCCCGGGGGTAGGCACCCCGGGACACTGCAGGAGCCGGCCCTGGGGGTGGTGGTCCCCAGGAGGGGGCCGCGAGGCCCCCTCCCAACATCTACAAAGCCCCGGGAGGTGGTGGTCCCCGGGGCTTCGGGATCCGAAATGGACCCCACATTTGTTTAATTAGTGCCCGGGAGGTGGCGGTCCCGGGGCGTGTGAGGGGCTCGAGCCCCCACACAGGTTATTAATATTTTAAAAAGAAGCCCCGGGGGTGGTGGTCATTTGAGATGTCATCAGTGATGTCATCAGTGATGTCACTGACCATGTCATGAGTGATGTAATATGTGACGTCATCAGCAGTGCATTGCGGGCGCGAGTTATAGTTAGCTGAACTAACTATAACGGGGAATTTCACGGGTTTTGTACGAGTGAAATGTCCAACTAACTATAACTGTCCCTAAAACCTATGGTTTTTTCAGTGAATTTCAAAGGTTTTTTAAATGCTAATTTCTAACTATAACGTGTCTGAAACCTATGGTTTTTTCAGTGAATTTCAAAGGTTTTTTAAATGCTAATTTCTAACTATAACGTGCCTGAAACCTATGGTTTTTTCAGTGAATTTCAAAGGTTTTTTAAATGCTAATTTCTAACTATAACGCCCCTAAAACCTATGGTTTTTTCAGTGAATTTCAAAGGTTTTGTAAATGACAATTTTTAAATGTATTAATTGTTTTATTTATTTTTTTGATACTGATTTACTACATTTTTTAAAACTATTTATTTTTAGATATTTTATTTATTAAATTACATTGTAATTACATTATACATTACATTACAAAATATACTTTCTCAGAATGAATTACTTTAGTTTAAATAGTTTGCAAATAGGCAATAGAGTTTTAAGTACAGTAGTTACAGTTGTTGCAATGGGCAACACAATTTCAAACACAATGCAACATTGAGCTCAATGTGAATTTCTAGTTAAATGCAATTAGTTACTTTATGGATTACTTTTCTAACCACAGGACTGGATCCTAGATTTAGTCCTGGGACATCTCCTGTAAACAGTTGAGTAAAAGCGTTTTGGTTACAGTAGTGATTTTTAAGGAATATTATTGTATTTTAAAAGTTGACACTGAAACTTTTTCACATAGAATCACCAATGTTATCCTATGGGAGGAAATTCACTTAGCAGGTAATTAGTGTTATCGTTACTTTTTCTTACTCAGTGTTGGATCCTGGATCCAGCACTGGTGCATCTCCTGTAAACAGTTGAAAGAATGCATTTAAGTCATACAGGCGATTTTTAAGGAATATTTGTAGTTTGTGAAAATCGACACTTTGAAACTTTTCTGCTGAAAACCAGACAATGGATTCCTATGGAAGGAAATATAAGTTACTGGTAAGTACGGTTAGAATTACTTTTCAGGGTCAGTGCTGGGCTAAAAGATGCAGCACTGGGTTCTCTCCTGATAACAGGTGAGTAAATCGGTTTTCGTAATTCGGTTGATTTTAGAGGAATATTATAAAGTTCCAAAACTCCACACTTAGAAGAATTTCCAAGTGAAACCAGTCCATGTTAGCCTATGGAAGGAAATTCAAGTTACTGGTAAGTATGGTTAAAATTACTTTTCAGGATCAGTACTGGGCTCAAAGATGCAGCACTGAGGTCTCTCCTGATAACAGGTGAATAAATCGGAATTCGTAGTTCGGCTGATTTTAGAGGAATATTTGCACAATGGTGAAGGAAGGGGTGGGGCCTGAGGTGACATGTCTGCAAACACGCCCTGTGGCGTGTTTTAAGTTGGAGAATTAATTCCTGCTCAATACCGAGGGTCCCTGGGGCCCAACTAGCCCACCAGGAACCTCCAATATGCGCCAGGGGGCTGCGTTGCAGAGAGGTGTTCTGAAGCCACGCCCCTTTTTACACCTCTCTGCAACGCAGCTCTGTGGTGCTTTCTGGACATACCTTGGTGGGCTAGTTGGCCCCCAGGGACCCTCAGGATTGAAGAGGATTTAATTCCCCATCTTAAAACGCGCCACGGGGCCTGTTTGCACACATGTCACCTCAAGCCCCGCCCCCTCCCTTCACCACTGTGCAAACGCACCCGTGGCGCATTTTAAGTCGGGGGATTAACTCCCTTGAATCCTGAGGGTCCCTGGGGTGCAACTAGCCCACCAGCTACCTCCATTAAGCGCCACAGAGCTGCGTTGCAGAGAGGTGTAAAAGGGCATGGCCTCAGAACACCTCTCTGCAACGCAGCCTCTGGCGCATACTGGAGGTTCCTGGTGGGCTAGTTGGCCCCAGGGACCCCCAGTATTCAAGGGGAATTTGTTCCCCTTTGCAAACGCGCCAGGGGCGCGTTTGCAGAGTGCTGCCAAGGAGGGGCGTGGCCTCCGGCGCGATGTCGGATTATTTTTTTAGATTTTTTTAAAAAGGGGCTGTGTGGCCCCCTTCTTTTTAATTATTTTGGGCCCTGGGGACCCCATCCCTCATGGCCTGACCCCCTTTATTTTTAAAAAGTAACGGGAAGGGGACCGCGTGGGCCCCCTCCTGTGGCCAATTTTGGCCCGGGGACCCCATCCCCCGGGTCATTGCCACCTTTTTAAAAAAAAAGATTTCATGGAGGGGGGCTGCGTTGCCCCCCTCCTCAGGCCTCCTTAGCCCCCGGGGACCCCATCCCCTGGGGCTGGCCCTATCCTTTCGGGACCTTGGGGGGACCCCAACTCCCCCACGGTCCCGCCGGCTCCTCGCGTCCTGCGGGAGCTGGCATTGCTTTTCCACATGGGGAACTGCTGACATGCAGCTCCCCATATGGAAAAGCAATTTGCTTTGAATTTTGGAAGAGAGAGCAGGCTTCCTGCTCTCTCTTCCAAAATCCAAAGCAGTTTGCTATGACAGGACGGGGCCGCGAGGCTCCGTCCTGTCATAGCAAACTACAGTGTCCCGGGGGTAGGCACCCGGGACACTGCAGGAGCCGGCCCTGGGGGTGGTGGTCCCCAGGAGGGGGCCGCGAGGCCCCCTCCCAACATCTACAAAGCCCCGGGAGGTGGTGGTCCCCGGGCTTCGGGAGTCCGAAATGGACCCCCACATTTGTTTAATTAGTGCCCCGGGAGGTGGCGGTCTCGGGGCGTGTGAGGGGCTCGAGCCCCCACACAGGTTATTAATATTTTAAAAAGAAGCCCCGGGGGTGGTGGTCATTTGAGATGTCATCAGTGATGTCATCAGTGATGTCACTGACCATGTCATGAGTGATGTAATATGTGACGTCATCAGCAGTGCATTGCATGGGGCGCGAGTTATAGTTAGCTGAACTATCTATAACGGGGAATTTCACGGGTTTTGTACGAGTGAAATGTCCAACTAACTATAACTGTCCCTAAAACCTATGGTTTTTCAGTGAATTTCAAAGGTTTTTAAATGCTAATTTCTAGCTATAACGTGTCTGAAACCTATGGTTTTTTCAGTGAATTTCAAAGGTTTTTTAAATGCTAATTTCTAACTATAACGTGCCTGAAACCTATGGTTTTTTCAGTGAATTTCAAAGGTTTTTAAATGCTAATTTCTAACTATAACGCCCCTAAAACCTATGGTTTTTTCAGTGAATTTCAAAGGTTTTGTAAATGACAATTTTTAAATGTATTAATTGTTTTATTTATTTTTTTGATATTTATTTACTACATTTTTTAAAACTATTTATTTTTAGATATTTTATTTATTAAATTACATTGTAATTACATTATACATTACATTACAAAATATACTTTCTCAGAATGAATTACTTTAGTTTAAATAGTTTGCAAATAGGCAAAAGAGTTTTAAGTACAGTAGTTACAGTTGTTGCAATGGGCAACACAATTTCAAACACAATGCAACATTGAGCTCAATGTGAATTTCTAGTTAAATGCAATTAGTTACTTTATGGATTACTTTTCTAACCACAGGACTGGATCCTAGATTCAGTCCTGGGACATCTCCTGTAAACAGTTGAGTAAAAGCGTTTTGGTTACAGTAGTGATTTTTAAGGAATATTATTGTATTTTAAAAGTTGACACTGAAACTTTTCACATAGAATCACCAATGTTATCCTATGGGAGGAAATTCACTTAGCAGGTAAGTAGTGTTATCGTTACTTTTTCTTACTCAGTGGTGGATCCTGGATCCAGCACTGGTGCATCTCCTGTAAACAGTTGAAAGAATGCATTTAAGTCATACAGGCGATTTTTAAGGAATATTTGTAGTTTGTGAAAATCGACACTTTGAAACTTTTCTGCTGAAAACCAGACAATGGATTCCTATGGAAGGAAATATAAGTTACTGGTAAGTACGGTTAGAATTACTTTTCAGGGTCAGTGCTGGGCTAAAAGATGCAGCACTGGGTTCTTTCCTGATAACAGGTGAGTAAATCGGTTTTCGTAATTCGGTTTATTTTAGAGGAATATTATAAAGTTCCAAAACTCCACACTTTGAAGAATTTCCAAGTGAAACCAGTCAATGTTAGCCTATGGAAGGAAATTCAAGTTACTGGTAAGTATGGTTAAAATTACTTTTTCATGATCAGTACTGGGCTCAAAGATGCAGCACTGAGGTCTCTCCTGATAACAGGTGAATAAATCGGAATTCGTAGTTCGGCTGAATTTAGAGGAATATTTGCACAATGGTGAAGGAAGGGGTGGGGCCTGAGGTGACATGTCTGCAAACACAGCCCTGTGGCGCGTTTTAAGTTGGAGAATTAATTCCTCCTCAATCCCGAGGTCCCTGGGGCCCAACTAGCCCACCAGGAACCTCCAATATGCGCCAGAGGCTGCGTTGCAGAGAGGTGTTCTGAAGCCACGCCCTTTTACACCTCTCTGCAACGCAGCTCTGTGGCGCTTTCTGGACGTACCTTGGTGGGCTAGTTGTCCCCCAGGGACCCTCAGGATTGAAGAGGATTTAATTCCCCATCTTAAAACGCGCCACGGGGCCTGTTTGCACACATGTCACCTCAAGCCCCGCCCCCTCCCTTCACCACTGTGCAAACGCACCCGTGGCGCGTTTTAAGTTGGGGGATTAACTCCCCTTGAATCCTGAGGGTCCCTGGGGTGCAACTAGCCCACCAGCTACCTCCATTAAGCGCCACAGAGCTGCGTTGCAGAGAGGTGTAAAAAGGGGCATTGCCTCAGAACACCTCTCTGCAACGCAGCCCCTGGCGCATACTGGAGGTTCCTGGTGGGCTAGTTGGCCCCCAGGGACCCCAGTATTCAAGGGGATTTGTTCCCTTTGCAAACGCGCTAGGGGCGCGTTTGCAGAGTGCTACCAAGGAGGCGTGGCCTCCGGCGCGATGCCGGATTATTTTTTTAGATTTTTTTAAAAAGGGGCTGTGTGGCCCCCCTTCTTTTTAATTATTTTGGGCCCTGGGGACCCCATCCCTCATGGCCTGACCCCCTTTTATTTTTAAAAAAGTAACGGGAAGGGGACCGCGTGGGCCCCCCTCCTGTGGCCAATTTTGGCCCGGGGACCCCATCCCCCGGGTCATTGCCACCTTTTTTAAAAAAATTTCATGGAGGGGGGCTGCGTTGCCCCCCTCCTCAGGCCTCCTTAGGCCCCGGGGACCCCATCCCCCGGGGATGGCCCTATCCTTTCGGGACCGTGGGGGGACCCCAACTCCCCCACGGTCCCGCCGGCTCCTTGCGTCCTGCGGGAGCTGGCATTGCTTTTCCACATGGGGAGCTGCTGACATGCAGCTCCCCATATGGAAAAGCAATTTGCTTTGAATTTTGGAAGAGAGAGCAGGTTTCCTGCTCTCTCTTCCAAATCCAAAGCAGTTTGCTATGACAGGACGGGGCCGCGAGGCTCCCGTCCTGTCATAGCAAACTACAGTGTCCCGGGGGTAGGCACCCCGGGACACTGCAGGAGCCGGCCCTGGGGGGTGGTGGTCCCCAGGAGGGGGGCCGCGAGGCCCCCCTCCCAACATCTACAAAGCCCCGGGAGGTGGTGGTCCCCGGGGCTTCGGGGGTCCGAAATGGACCCCCACATTTGTTTAATTAGTGCCCCGGGGAGGTGGCGGTCCCCGGGGCGTGTGAGGGGGCTCGAGCCCCCCCACACAGGTTATTAATATTTTAAAAAAGAAGCCCCGGGGGGTGGTGGTCATTTGAGATGTCATCAGTGATGTCATCAGTGATGTCACTGACCATGTCATGAGTGATGTAATATGTGACGTCATCAGCAGTGCATTGCGGGGGCGCGAGTTATAGTTAGCTGAACTAACTATAACGGGGGAATTTCACGGCTTTTGTACGAGTGAAATGTCCAACTAACTATAACTGTCCCTAAAACCTATGGTTTTTTCAGTGAATTTCAAAGGTTTTTTAAATGCTAATTTCTAACTATAACGTGTCTGAAACCTATGGTTTTTTCAGTGAATTTCAAAGGTTTTTTAAATGCTAATTTCTAACTATAACGTGCCTGAAACCTATGGTTTTTTCAGTGAATTTCAAAGGTTTTTTAAATGCTAATTTCTAACTATAACGCCCCTAAAACCTATGGTTTTTCAGTGAATTTCAAAGGTTTTGTAAATGACAATTTTTAAATGTATTAATTGTTTTATTTATTTTTTTGATACTGATTTACTACATTTTTTAAAACTATTTATTTTTAGATGTTTTATTTATTAAATTACATTGTAATTACATTATACATTACATTACAAAATATACTTTCTCAGAATGAATTACTTTATTTTAAATACTTTGCAAATAGGCAATAGAGTTTTAAGTACAGTAGTTACAGTTGTTGCAATGGGCAACACAATTTCAAACACAATGCAACATTGAGCTCAATGTGAATTTCTAGTTAAATGCAATTAGTTACTTTATGGATTACTTTTCTAACCACAGGACTGGATCCTAGATTCAGTCCTGGGACATCTCCTGTAAACAGTTGAGTAAAAGCGTTTTGGTTACAGTAGTGATTTTTAAGGAATATTATTGTATTTTAAAAGTTGACACTTGAAACTTTTTCACATAGAATCACCAATGTTATCCTATGGGAGGAAATTCACTTAGCAGGTAAGTAGTGTTATCGTTACTTTTTCTTACTCAGTGTTGGATCCTGGATCCAGCACTGGTGCATCTCCTGTAAACAGTTGAAAGAATGCATTTAAGTCATACAGGCGATTTTTAAGGAATATTTGTAGTTTGTGAAAATCGACACTGAAACTTTTCTGCTGAAAACCAGACAATGGATTCCTATGGAAGGAAATATAAGTTACTGGTAAGTACGGTTAGAATTACTTTTCAGGGTCAGTGCTGGGCTAGAAGATGCAGCACTGGGTTCTCTCCTGAAAACAGGTGCGTAAATCGGTTTTCGTAATTCGGTTGATTTTAGAGGAATATTATAAAGTTCCAAAACTCCACACTTAGAAGAATTTCCAAGTGAAACCAGTCAATGTTAGCCTATGGAAGGAAATTCAAGTTGCTGGTAAGTACGGTTAAAATTACTTTTCAGGATCAATACTGGGCTGAAAGATGCAGCACTGAGGTCTCTCCTGATAACAGGTGAGTAAATCGGAATTCGTATTTCGGCTGATTTTAGAGGAATATTATAAAGTTCCAAAACTGCACACTTAGAAGAATTTCCAAGTGAAACCAGTCAATGTTAGCCTATGGAAGGAAATTCAAGTTACTGGTAAGTACGGTTAGAATTACTTTTCAGGATCAGTACTGGGCTGAAAGATGCAGCACTGAGGTCTCTCCTGATAACAGGTGAGTAAATTGTAATTCGTAGTTCGGCTGATTTTAGAGGAATATTATAAAGTTTCAAAAATCGACACTTAGAAGAATTTCCAAGTGAAACCAGTCAATGATATCCTATGGAAGGAAATTCAAGTTACTGGTAAGTACGGTTAAAATTACTTTTCAGGATCAGTACTGGGCTGAAAGATGTAGCACTGAGGTCTCTCCTGATAACAGGTGAGTAAATCGGAATTCGTAGTTCGGCTGATTTTAGAGGAATATTTGTATGTTTCAAAAATCGACACTTAGAAACTTTTTCAGCAAAAAGCAGAGAATGATATCCTATGGAAGGAAATTCAAGTTACTGGTAAGTACGGTTAAAATTACTTTACAGGATCAGTACTGGGCTGAAAGATGCAGCACTGAGGTCTCTCCTGATAACAGGTGAGTAAATCAGAATTCGTATTTCGGCTGATTTTAGAGGAATATTATAAAGTTCCAAAACTCCACACTTAGAAGAATTTCCAAGTGAATCCAGTCAATGATATCCTATGGAAGGAAATTCAAGTTACTGGTAAGTATGGTTAAAATTACTTTTCAGGATCAGTACTGGGCTGAAAGATGCAACACTGAGGTCTCTCCTGATAACAGGTGAGTAAATAGGAATTCGTAGTTCGGCTGATTTTAGAGGAATATTTGCACAATGGTGAAGGGAGGGGGCGGGGCCTGAGGTGACATCTGTGCAAACGCGCCCCGTGGCGCATTTTAACTTGGGGGATTAAGGCCCCTTGAATCATGAGGGTCCCTGGGGTCCAACTAGCCCACCCTGTACCTCCAGTATGCGCCAGGGAGCTGCATTGCAGAGAGGTGTTCAGAGGCCACGCCCCTTTTACACCTCTCTGCAACTCAGCTCTGTGGCACTTTTAGAAGTACATGGTGGGCTAGTTGGCCCCCAGGGACCCTCAGGATTGAAGGGGATTTAATTCCCCATCTTAAAACGCACCACGGGGCCTGTTTGCACACATGTCACCTGAAGCCCCGCCCTCCCTTCACCACTGTGCAAACGCGCCCCGTGGCGCGTTTTAAGTTGGGGGATTAAGTCCCTTCAATTCTGAGGGTCCCTGGAGTCCAACTAGCCCACCATGTACTTCTAAAGAGCGCCACAGAGCTGCGTTGCAGAGAGGTGTAAAAAGGGGCGTGGCCTCTGTACACCTCTCTGCAAGCCCCCTGGCGCATACTGGAGGTTCCTGGTGGGCTAGTTGGCCCCCAGGGACCCCCAGTATTCAAGGGGAATTACTTCCCCTTAAAACGCACCAGGGGGCGCGTTTGCAGAGTACTGCAGGGAAGGGGGCGGGGCCTCCGGCACGATGCCGCTCGTTTTTTTTTTTTTTTTAATGGGAGGGGGGCTGCGTGGCCCCCCTTCCCTTGGCCACTTTTGGCCCCGGGGACCCCATCCCCCGGGGCCTGAGCATTTTATTTATTTTTTTTAAATGAAAAAAAAAAAACGGGAAGGGGCCCTCGATTTATTTATTTTTAATTTGGAGGGGGGCTGTGTGGCCCCCCTCCTCAGGCCATTTAAGGCCCCGGGGACTCCATCCCCCGGGGCCGGCCTTTCCTTTTTTTTTTTTTTTTAATTTTGCTTTTGTTTTTGGGGAGGGGGCCGCGTGGCCCCCCTCCCGGGCCACTACTTGCCCCGGGGACCCCATCCCCCAGGGCTGGCCCTCTCCGTTGGTGACTGTGGGGCGTCCCCAATCCCCCACAGTCTCGCCGGCTCTCCGCGTCCCTTGGGAGCCGGCATTGCTTTTCCACATGGGGAGCTGCTAAGATGCAGCTCCCCATGTGGAAAAGCAATGTGCTTTGGATATTGGAAGAGAGAGCAGGTTTCCTGCTCTCTCTTCCAATATCCAAGCAGTTTGCTATGACAGGACGGAGCCGCGAGGCTCCCGTCCTGTCATAGCAAACTACAGTGTCCCGGGGTAGGCACCCCGGGACACTGCAGGAGCCGTCCCTGGGGGTGGCGGTCCCCAGGGCCATCAAGGGCTCCAGGAGGGGGCCGTGCGGCCCCCTCCCTTGAATTGCACAGCCCCGGGAGGTCGTGGTCCCCGGGGCTCTGGGGGTCCGTAACAGACCCCCACATTTATTTTCTATGTGCCCCGGGAGGTGGTGGTCCTCGGGCATGTGGGGGCTGGAGCCCCCACACGTTATTTTAAATTTAAAAAGAAGCCCCGGGGGTGGCGGTCTCCGGGGCTGCGGGAGGGCAGGAGAGCCCTCCCGCACCATTTTTTTTATTAAGCCCCGGGGGTGGCGGTCCCTGGGGCTTGGGGGCCTTAGAGGCCCCCATATAAACAATAAACCCACCTCCGCATGCCCCCGGGACTTGGGCCACCCGGGGACAAATTTGCATCGAAGCGCGGGAGACCGCGCTTCAATTATTTTTTTTTCCGGCAGGATCCGCGCACCCTGAGCGCATCCTGCCGATTTAAAAAAAAAAAAAAAATGCTTTTTTCTGCCCAGGGGGTCCTTGTGGGACCCCCTGAGCAGACCTAGGGGGTCAGGGTGTTTCTACCCTGCCCCCTTTGTGCGTTTTGCGCACTTGTTTCTGTCCCTCGGTTCTACCGAGGGACAAAATGGCTGCCAACACTTCCTGATTTGGAGTGTTGACAGCCAATTAGCATGCAGCTCGTGATCGGGAGGGTGTGCGAATCCGACGCGGCCATAGATATATATGTGATTTTCATTTTGATTTTCTCAGGAACTACTGAACGGATTTACACCATTTAACAAAAAGGGTTCTTTCTGAACCAAGAACTACCTCTTTGCCAAATTTGGTGTAATTCCGTTCAGCAGTTCGGGCTGTAGCCGTGTCTAAAGTTTCCTATGGGAAAATGAATGGGGAAAACACGTTTTGGGACCCCCTTTTTCTCGGCCCCGCTGACGAATCACCCCGAAACTTTCAGGGTAGGAGCGGACCGGAGCGGGCCATAAAGTTTGAAAATTTCGCGAAGATTCGTCAACCGGCAAGAGAGTTATTTTAAATAGAATGTTGCGGATTTCCTATGGAAAATAGGTCCTAACTATAACTATCTACTGGCGACCGCCAGTAGATAATATATATATATATATATCACAAAGAACCTCTCTGCTGGAGAAAGGGATGAGCTGCACACATTTCGGTAAATTTAAAAGTGTTTTATTTCATTTTGCAGCGCTGGCGTTTCCTAATGAATTTCGGTCACCATTGACCTTTTTCAAAGGGGGAAGCCACGGCATCTGAAAGGCTAAACAGCACACCAACCATAATTGCTCCTTTTAAGATGTTTGCCCCCTGGTGGGCGCCTCGATAGGCTGACTGTCTCTCAAAGCATGTTGGTTCTCGTAGTGCACTGTTAGCCCCATAATGTTTTCCCTTCAGTGGGCGATGCCGTTATGTTATGCTGCATTCTCACTTTACCGTAATCCCCTCACATACCACTTTTCAGGATGCTGGGGTCCTTCCAAGGTCCAGTCCTTGGTGGCTGCCTACTGCCCTTTATGCTTCCACAAACTACAAACAAGGTCCAAATTTCGGGCAGTCTCGGCGCTCTTTTCACGGAGGTGCGTGCTCGAGGCTGGACCAAGCCTCATGACATCACAAAGAACCTCTCTGCTGGAGAAAGGGATGAGCTGCACACATTTCGGTAAATTTAAAAGGGTTTTATTTCATTTTGCAGCGCTGGCGTTTCCTAATGCATTTCGGTCACCATTGACCTTTTTCAAAGGGGGAAGCGACGGCATCTGAAAGGCTAAACAGCACACCAACCATAATTGCTCCTTTTAAGATGTTTGCCCCCTAGTGGGCACCTCAATAGGCTGACTGTCTCTCAAAGCATGTTGGTTCTCGTAGTGCGCTGTTAGCCCCATCATTTTTTCCCTTCAGTGGGCGATGCCGTTATGTTATGCTGCATTCTCACTTTACCGTAATCCCCTCACATACCACTTTTCAGGCTGCTGGGGTCCTTCCAAGGTCCAGTCCTTGGTGGCTGCCTACTGCCCTTTATGTTTCCACAAACTACAAACAAGGTCCAAATTTCGGGCAGTCTCGGCGCTCTTTTCACGTAGGTGCGTGCTCGAGGCTGGACTAAGCCTCATGACATCACAAAGAACCTCTCTGCTGGAGAAAGGGATGAGCTGCACACATTTTGGTAAATTTAAAAGGGTTTTATTTCATTTTGCAGCGCTGGCGTTTCCTAATGCATTTCGGTCACCATTGACCTTTTTCAAAGGGGGAAGCCACGGCATCTGAAAGGCTAAACAGCACACCAACCATAATTGCTCCTTTTAAGATATGTATATATATATACACACACACATATATATATACTCACACACACCTGAGATATATATATATACACACACACACATATATATATATATACTCACATACACCCGCTCGCAGACTTACTCAGACACTCACACACCCACTCGCAGACCCACTCGGACACTCACAAACCCAATCACAGACCCACTCACACACTCTCACACCCACTCAAACACTCTCACACCCGCTCACTGACCTATACAGCCACTCACACACCCACTCTCAAAGGTTACAGTTAGGAAATAAAAGTAAAAAAAACATTCACATTCACTAAGAAAACCAAAGGTTAATGGGACATTATAGTTGGGAAATAAAATTGAAAATACATAGAAATTCACTGAAAAACAAAGGTTACAGGGACGTTACAGTTAGGAAATAGAATTTAAAAACGTTAGAAATTTACAGAAAAAACTTAAGGTGACAGGGACGTTATAATTATGCTCTGATTTCACACACACAAAATCATAGAAATTCAGCAGTTTAGTTACTTGAGCTAACTATAACTTACACCCCTGCAATGCACTGTAACAGGCTCGGAAAATCGGTGCATAGAAATGCCATGGCCAGCAACAGCATACTACATGTGGCAAGTTACCATCCCAATCCACTCAAGTGGAGCATTCCTTATGAGGAGCTCCTAAGAAGTTGCCGCAATTGCAGCTCTGAGCAAGCATACGAAAAAGAACAATGGAATATGATAAAACGGTTTAAAGAATGTGGCTATCCCACTAAAATTCTCAACCAGAAAAATGGAAGGTTCAAATTCTGAAACATGAAGATGTTCTGTTTCAGGAAAACTCGAGAACATCAGACAATAGCGATCCAACTCCTAGGTTTATAACTACCTACAAAAGAGTGCATTCAATATCAGGAACTGCCTAAAAAACAACTGACCCTGTCATAGGGAAAAGTATTTAAGCTTGGCCTAAGATCACTTATAGGAGAATCAAATCCATTAGGGATATGCTTGTGCACAGTTATTCCAACCCAGAGAGAACTTGCACTTGGCTAAGTGAAAAAAAGGGTTTTACAAGTGTGACTCTTGTAAGGCGTGTAAATGTAGTACAAACTGCAAGCAGTTTGCACTTACTACAGGAAAAAACAAGTCTATCACTAAATTCATTACTTGCACATCAGATTTCACTATCTATGCTCTAGAATGTCGGAGCAAACTGATATATATTGGAAGCACAAAATTACCTCTTAGGAAGAGGATATTGGAGCATCTTCATGCTATAAAGCAGTGGTTTAACTTACCCTGTTGCACTGCATTTCTCTAAAGTACACAAAAGTGATAATGATTTACTCACTTTCTTTGGCATACATAGGATGGAAAAACACATAACATCAGGTGATAGAGAGAAATACCTAATCAAATTACGATACATCATTGAGCTCAACACTAAATGACCGGCGGGCCTGAATAGTGACAAAGAATTAGCAATGCATATTGGTTAATGCATTACACATTAGCATCCAGCCTGCCGGTTCTCAGATTATAACATGCATATCCTTTATCACACACACATATATATATATATATATATATATATATATATATATATATTATCTACTGGCGGTCGCCAGTAGAT
Organism: Calotriton arnoldi; assembly: GCA_963921515.1. NCBI lineage: Eukaryota > Metazoa > Chordata > Amphibia > Caudata > Salamandridae > Calotriton > Calotriton arnoldi. The sequence goes on from CAWUFW010000777.1 coordinate 2,755,597, forward strand.
AGTTATAGTTACAACCTATTATCCATAGGAAATCCGCGACATTCTATTTGAAATAACTCTCTTGCCGGTTGACGTATCTTCGCGAAATTTTCAAACTTTGTGGCCCGCTCCAGTCCGCTCCTACCCTGAAAGTCTCGGGGGATTCGTCAAGCGGGGGCCGAGAAAAAGGGGGGTCCCAAAACGTGTTTTCCCCATGCATTTTCCCATAGGAAACTTTAGACACGGCTACAGCTCGAACTGCTGAACGGAATTACACCAAATTTGGCAAAGAGGTAGTTCTTGGTTCAGAAAGAACCCTTTTGTTAAATGGTGTAAATCCGTTCAGTAGTTGCTGAGAAAATGAAAAGTAAAAAGTTAGTGATATCTATGGCCGAGTAGGGTCCGCGTACCCTCCCGATCACGAGCTGCATGTTAATTGGCTGTCAGCTGGCTGTCAACATTCCGATTCAGGAAATGTTGGCAGCCATTTTGTCCCTCGGTAGAACCGAGGGACAGAAACAAGTGCGCAAAGCGCACAAAGGGGGCAGGGTAGAAACACCCTGACCCCTAGGTTTGCTCAGGGGGTCCCACAAGGACCCCCTGGGCAAAAAAAAAAAAAGATTTTTTAAAAATCGGCAGGATGCGCTCAGGGTGCGCGAATCCTGCCGGAAAAAAAAATCGGCGCGGTCTCCGCGCTTCGATGTTAATTTAATGTGTGGGGGCCTCAAAGGGCCCCCAAGCCCCGGGGACCGCCACCCCCCGGGGCTTTTTTAAAATGGTGCGGGAGGGCTCTGAGCCCTCCCGCAGCCCCGGGGACCACCACCTCCCCGGGGCTTTTATAAATACATTATTAAACCTGTGTGGGGGCTCCAGCCCCCCACACGCCCGGGACCACCACCTCCCCGGGGCACTAAACACGTTTAATATGGGGGTCCGTTACGGACCCCCAGAGCCCCGGGGACCACCACCTCCCCGGGGCTGTGTACTGAATGGGAGGGGGGCCGCGCGGCCCCCTCCTGGAGCCCTTGATGGCCCTGGGGACCACCACCCCCAGGGCCGGCTCCTGCAGTGTCCCGGGGTGCCTACCCCGGGACACTGTAGCTTGTTATGGCAGGACGGGGAGCCTCGCGGCTCCCGTCCTGCCATAGCAAACTGCTTTGGATATTGGAAGAGAGAGCAGGAAACCTGCTCTCTCTTCCAATATCCAAAGCGACTGCTTTCCACATGGGGAGCAGCATGTCAGCTGCTCCCCATGTGGAACAGCAATGCCGGCTCCCAAGGGACGTGGGGAGCCGGCGGGACTGTGGGGGATTGGGGACCCCCCACAGTCCCCCAACGGAAGGGCCAGCCCCGGGGATGGGGTCCCCGGGGCAAGTAGTGGCCCGGGAGGGGAGGCCACGCGGCCCCCTCCCCAAAAAAGAGAAAATTTAAAAAAAAAAAATGGAAAGGCCGGCCCCGGGAGATGGGGTCCCCGGGGCCTTAAAATGGCCAGAGGAGGGGGCCACGCTGCCCCCCTCCAAAAATACAGGCCCAGGGGAAGGGGGCCACGCGGCCCCCTTCCCGTTTTTTTTTTAAGGTAATTTAAAAGGGGTAAGGCCCTGGGGGATGGGGTCCCCAGGGCCCAACAAAAGAAAAAGGAAGGGGGCCACACAGCCTCCCTTCAGGGGAGAAAAATAAATAAAATAAATAAACGATCGGGCCCGCAGGCCCCGCCCCTTCCTTCACCACTCTGCAAACGCGCCCCTGGCGCGTTTGCAGAGGGGAACAATTCCCCTTGAATACTGGGGGTCCCTGAGGGCCAACTAGCCCACCAGGTACCTCCAGTATGCGCCAGGGGGCTGCCTTGCAGAGAGGTGTACAGAGGCCACGCCCCTTTTTACACCTCTCTGCAACGCAGCTCTGTGGCGCTTTTGGAGGTATATGGTGGGCTAGTTGGACTCCGGGGACCCTCAGGATTCAAGGGGACTTAATCCCCCAACTTAAAACGCGCCACGGGGCGCGTTTGCACAGTGGTGAAGGGAGGGGCGGGGCTTCAGGTGACATGTGTGCAAACAGGCCCCGTGGCGCGTTTTAAGATGGGGAATTAAATCCCTTCAATCCTGAGGGTCTCTGGGGCCAACTAGCCCAACAGGTACATCCAGAATGCGCCACAGAGCTGCGTTGCAGAGAGGTGTAAAAGGGGTGTGGCCTCTCTACACGTCTCTGCAACGCAGCCCCTGGCGCATATTGGAGGTTCCTGGTGGTCTAGTTGGCCCCTAGGGACCCTCAGGATTCAAGGGGACTTAATCCCCCAACTTAAAACGCGCCACGGGGCGCGTTTGCAAAGATGTCACCTCAGGCCCCGCCCCTCCCTTCACCATTGTGCAAATATTCCTCTAAAATCAGCCGAAATAGGAATTCCGATTTACTCACCTGTTATAAGGAGAGACCTCAGTGCTGTATCTTTCAGCCCAGTACTGGTCCTGAAAAGTAATTTTAACCGTACTTACCAGTAACTTGAATTTCCTTCCATAGGCTAACATTGACTGGTTTCACTTGGAAATTCTTCTAAGTGTGGAGTTTTGGAACTTTAAAATATTCCTCTAAAATCAGCCGAAATACGAATTCCGATTTACTCACCTGTTATCAGGAGAGACCTCAGTGCTGCATCTTTCAGCCCAGTACTGATCCTGAAAAGTAATTTTAACCGTACTTACCGGTAACTTGAATTTCCTTCATAGGCTAACATTGACTGGTTTCACTTGGAAATTCTTCTAAGTGTGGAGTTTTGGAACTTTAAAATATTCCTCTAAAATCAGCCGAAATACGAATTCCGATTTACTCACCTGTTATCAGGAGAGACCTCAGTGCTGCATCTTTCAGCCCAGTACTGATCCTGAAAAGTAATTTTAACCGTACTTACCGGTAACTTGAATTTCCTTCCATAGGCTAACATTGACTGGTTTCACTTGGAAATTCTTCTAAGTGTGGAGTTTTGGAACTTTAAAATATTCCTCTAAAATCAGCCGAAATACGAATTCCGATTTACTCACCTGTTATCAGGAGAGACCTCAGTGCTGCATCTTTCAGCCCAGTACTGATCCTGAAAAGTAATTTTAACCGTACTTACCGGTAACTTGAATTTCCTTCATAGGCTAACATTGACTGGTTTCACTTGGAAATTCTTCTAAGTGTGGAGTTTTGGAACTTTAAAATATTCCTCTAAAATCAGCCGAAATACTGAATTCCGATTTACTCACCTGTTATCAGGAGAGACCTCAGTGCTGCATCTTTAAGCCCAGTACAGATCCTGAAAAGTAATTTTAACCATACTTACCGGTAACTTGAATTTCCTTCCATAGGCTAACATTGACTGGTTTCACTTGGAAATTCTTCTAAGTGTGGAGTTTTGGAACTTTAAAATATTCCTCTAAAATCAGCCGAAATACGAATTCCGATTTACTCACCTGTTATCAGGAGAGACCTCAGTGCTGCATCTTTCAGCCCAGTACTGATCCGGAAAAGTAATTTTAACCGTACTTACCGGTAACTTGAATTTCCTTCATAGGCTAACATTGACTGGTTTCACTTGGAAATTCTTCTAAGTGTGGAGTTTTGGAACTTTAAAATATTCCTCTAAAATCAGCCGAAATACGAATTCCGATTTACTCACCTGTTATCAGGAGAGACCTCAGTGCTGCATCTTTCAGCCCAGTACTGATCCTGAAAAGTAATTTTAACCGTACTTACCGGTAACTTGAATTTCCTTCCATAGGCTAACATTGACTGGTTTCACTTGGAAATTCTTCTAAGTGTGGAGTTTTGGAACTTTAAAATATTCCTCTAAAATCAGCCGAAATACGAATTCCGATTTACTCACCTGTTATCAGGAGAGACCTCAGTGCTGCATCTTTCAGCCCAGTACTGATCCTGAAAAGTAATTTTAACCGTACTTACCGGTAACTTGAATTTCCTTCATAGGCTAACATTGACTGGTTTCACTTGGAAATTCTTCTAAGTGTGGAGTTTTGGAACTTTAAAATATTCCTCTAAAATCAGCCGAAATACGAATTCCGATTTACTCACCTGTTATCAGGAGAGACCTCAGTGCTGCATCTTTCAGCCCAGTACTGATCCTGAAAAGTAATTTTAACCGTACTTCACCGGTAACTTGAATTTCCTTCCATAGGCTAACATTGACTGGTTTCACTTGGAAATTCTTCTAAGTGTTGATTTTTGAAACATACAAATATTCCTCTAAAATCAGCCGAAATCCGAATTCTGATTTACTCACCTGTTATCAGGAGAGACCTCAGTGCTGCATCTTTCAGCCCAGTACTGGTCCTGAAAAGTAATTTTAACCGTACTTACCAGTAACTTGAATTTCCTTCCATAGGCTAACATTGACTGGTTTCACTTGGAAATTCTTCTAAGTGTGGAGTTTTGGAACTTTAAAATATTCCTCTAAAATCAGCCGAAATACGAATTCCGATTTACTCACCTGTTATCAGGAGAGACCTCAGTGCTGCATGTTTCAGCCCAGTACTGATCCTCAAAAGTAATTTTAACCGTGCTTACCGGTAACTTGAATTTCCTTCATAGGCTAACATTGACTGGTTTTCAGCAAAAAGTTTCAAAGTGTTGATTTTCACAAACTACAAATATTCCTTAAAAATCGACAGTATGACTTAAACGCATTCTTTCAACTGTTTACAGGAGATGCACCAGTGCTGGATCCAGGATCCAACACTGAGTAAGAAAAAGTAACGATAACAGTTTTTACCTGCTAAATGAATTTCCTTCCATAGGATAACTTTGGTGATTCTATGAGAAAAAGTTTCAAAGTGTCAACTTTTAAAATACAATAATATTCCTTAAAAATCACGACTGTAACCAAAACGCTTTTACTCAACTGTTTACAGGAGATGTCCCAGGACTGAATCTAGGATCCAGTCCTGTGGTTAGAAAAGTAATCCATAAAGTAACTAATTGCATTTAACTAGAAATTCACATTGAGCTGAATGTTGCATTGTGTTTGAAAATGTGTTGCCCATTGCAACAACTGTAACTACTGTACTTAAAAGTCTATTGCCTATCTGCAAAGTATTTAAACTAAAGTAATTCATTAAGAGAAAGTATTTTTGTAATGTAATGTATAATGTAATTACAATGTAATTTAAATAATAAAATATGTAAAAAAATTGTTTCTAAAAATGTAGTAAATCAGTATTTTAAAAATTTATATAACAATTAATACATTTAAAAATTGTCATTTACAAAACCTTTGAAATTCACTGAAAAAACCGTAGGTTTCAGACATGTTATAGTTACAAATTAGCATTTAAAAAACCTTTGAAATTCACTGAAAAAACCATAGGTTTCAGGGACGTTATAGTTACAAATTAGCATTTAAAAACCTTTGAAATTCACTGAAAAAACCATAGGTTTTAGGGACAGTTATAGTTAGTTGGACATTGCACTCGTACAAAACCCGTGAAATTCTCCCGTTATAGTTAGTCCAGCTAACTATAACTCGCGCCCGCAATGCACTGCTGATGACGTCACATATTACATCACTCATGACATGGTCAGTGACATCACTGATGACATCACTGATGACATCTCAAATGACATCACTGATGACATCACTGATGACATCATCCATGTGATAATTTCATGCATCTTCTCACACCCTAATATAACCTTTGATACACCCACTCTAAAGTACAGACTGCCATTCGCAAAACCATAGACACTCCAACACCAATAACTACATACCCACTCACTGATTCTTAGGTCTACGCACACATCCACTCACTCACCCGAACAGTCACTCATATTTACGGTCACTCAGTACAGGACTATCATATGCACTCATACTCCTATATAGACACTCAAACACCGCCACTCATCCATAGAGGTACTCACACACCTAGTCAGTCATGCAAATAATTAAACACACTACCATTTACTCACATATACAGTTATACACACACCAGCTCACTTACTCATACAAATACTAGCACATTCTTACGCTCTTATACAATCACTGATACAAGCACACACTCATCCATACAGCCACTATCACAATCAGTCACTCTTGCTTATAGCTATTTATATACTCCAACACACATATATACTGCCTTTCACATATGTAGTTACTCACACATGTACCACTGGGACATACATTCACTCACTAACACACTCTTACACACACTTACCCACCCATACAGTCTATCACAGATGCACTCTTGAAACCATCCACCCAGTGAATCACCCACTCACACATCTATGCACAGAGTCGCACACACCCCTCCCACACAAACACTCAGGCACCCATACAGATACTCACACAAGCATTCAATAACTCATATAGACACTCATGTAGCTATTCTCAAACACATGCAGCCACTTACACAGCAACAGACAGACGGATACAGACATTCACCCAGTTCAGTCACTAACCCATGCATTCAGTAAGATACGTTAAATCACTCACTTATACAGTCAGTCACGCACCTACTAAATCATCCATACAGACACTTACACACCCACTCATTCTTCAATACGTCTTTTCCTATATATATTAAAAATATTTAAACTTTACAGAAACACACAGTCACTGGATGATGTCATCAGTGATGTCATCAGTGATGTCATTTGAGATGTCATCAGTGATGTCATCAGTGATGTCACTGACCATGTCATGAGTGATGTAATATGTGACGTCATCAGCAGTGCATTGCGGGGCGCGAGTTATAGTTAGCTGGACTAACTATAACGGGGGAATTTCACGGGTTTTGTACGAGTGCAATGTCCAACTAACTATAACTGTCCCTAAAACCTATGGTTTTTTCAGTGAATTTCAAAGGTTTTTTAAATGATAATTTGTAATTATAACGTCCCTGAAACCTATGGTTTTTTCAGTGAATATATATATATATATATATATATATATATATATATATATATATATCCACGATCCATCCTGCTCCCAAAAGAAGAAGGCACGCACTCGAGGGTTGACGGTATAAAGCATTCTTTATTCTCTCGGGTCTCCCTCTACCCCACAACTGAAGAGAACGTTTTCGGCTACCTAAGCAGCCTTTCTCAATCTGGCATGCGCCGTTCACATGAAAGCTTAAATAGCCCTTCCCCCCACTATTAGGCATGGTACAAATTAGTAAACATAGAAAAAAGATGTTCCGTAGTGCTACAGAAATGTTTCAAAACTCGACATTGAAAGAGTGTGACTACTACATACATTTGACTGCGTGGGATGTAATCAATCCACATTGACAGTGGTACTACTTATTTCAGTCACTGAAAGCAGCACACGAAAAACCAAATTGCCTGCAAAAGGGTTGGGCATATGCTATTAAAAACACAGTAAAGTGTGTAAATATACTCATAGCATGGCGCTAACCACTTCAGTAAATGTAACCTAAATAAACAAACATGTATTAAGAAAATATAAAAAGATATAAAATTACAACATGCTGCTAGTATGTTATTGAGCCAATTTCGAAGAGACAGTATTTCATTATGAGATAAAATATAAAGGTGACATCCCTGTAAGGCTTACTCTCTAGTTACTACAATGCAACAGAGAGCGATGTTCTCAAACGTCAAATATGCAACATGCCACTGGATACTACATGTACTCATTTGACAATAGAGGGCAGTCTAATATTAGGCTTAAATAGCATGCAAGGAGCTGGAAAACACAAATTGTGCAATCTTACAGACAAAATTGTCGGCCTGCATGTTATCATTCAAACCTCGACCGAGACTGCTAGTTCCATAATGCCCCAGATTAAGTATTGTAAATATCGACATGAACAAACGTCAATATGAGGCGAAACCTCATACACCTTAACATATGTCTTGTAAACAGGGTAATGTCATCATCAAAAATGTCTCAGTTGAAGCAAAATGCTAACCCCCATTTCCACAGGAAACAAAATTGTTTCTTTAAATTCCATATGCCGGTAATCGGCAGACAGTCATATCGGGTGGAATGGCAGCTCACAACTCCGACGTTTACAATGGTAACACCAAAATGTCTCAAAGTCCCACTCTGCCAAGCAGCATAAAGTCTAGCGTTGTGAAGGTCACAACTGTGGGGTCGAAGGAGGCCAGTAAATAAACATATGAATATGCCGAGCAAACCTCACTGCATCCGCATAGGCTTCCACGGTGCCCAGTCACCAGGGAGACACCAGAATGCTGAGCCAGGCATTTCTAGACAACGGAGAGTGCAGACCTCATGCTAGGAGTCAACAAACCACCTCGCTACGAGATCCAATATCCCCAATGCTGTCATCCTTAAATCCTCGTTCCGGTGCACTCCCTGGGGGCTCGTCCTATAGCACTCACATGCTCCTCCAAAAACGACAGCGGTCAAAGGGGAAAGAGCCCAAACACAACTGGTGTTGCGTGTGTAGCGTCGACCACCTGACGCTAAATAATATCCACGATCCATCCTGCTCCCAAATGAAGAAGGCACGCACTCGAGGGTTGACGGTATAAAGCATTCTTTTTTCTCTCGGGTCTCCCTCGACCCCACAACTGAAGAGAATGTTTCGGCTACCTAAGCAGCCTTTCTCAATCTGGCATGCGCCGTTCACATGAAAGCTTAAATAGCCCTCCCCCCCACTATTAGGCATGGTACAAATTAGTAAACATAGAAAAAAGATGTTCCGTAGTGCTACAGAAATGTTTCAAAACTCAAAATTGAAAGAGCGTGACTACTACATACATTTGACTGCGTGGGATGTAATCAATCCACATTGCCAGTGGTACTACTTATTTCAGTCACTGAAAGGAGCACACGAAAAACCAAATTGCCTGCAAAAGGGTTGGGCATATGCTATTAAAAACACAGTAAAGTGTGTGAATATGCTCATAACATGGCGCTAACCACTTCAGTAAATGTAACCTAAATAAACAAACATGTATTAAGAAAATATAAAAAAATATAAAATTACAACATGCTGCTAGTATGTTATTGAGCCAATTTCGAAGAGACAGTATTTCATTATGAGATAAATTATAAAGGTGACATCCCTGTAAGGCTTACTCTCTAGTTACTACAATGCAACAGAGAGCGATGTTCTCAAACGTCAAATATGCAACATGCCACTGGATACTACATGTACTCATTTGACAATAGGGGGCAGTCTAATATTAGGCTTAAATAGCATGCAAGGAGCTGGAAAACACAAATTGTGCAATCTTCTTCAGAGGATGCGTGGATAGCCTGCAAATCACGTACTCTGCATTATCCCCTGCGTGCTACTTAAATATATTTAATTGGCCTCCGGTGTGCCGCAATGCAATTCAATTCTAAGTGCACGCTGGGAGTTGCAGTTCATTTCTGTTCAATAGTGCCCTCCAGTGGGTTCAGGTTATTCACGCCAATTTAGGGACATATTACATGGCGGTTCCAGGCTGCGGAGGGATCGCACCACCCGAGTGAAAAAACGGAAGGGTCCACATGAGGGGAAAGATTCCCTTTGTGACTGGCGCAGCAGGGGATTCTATTAAAGCAGGCAGAGTCTCATCCGAGGCTCAATGGAGGGCTGTTGAAGATGTCCCTAAATTGGCGTGAATAACCTGAACTCACTGGAGGGCACTATTGTACAGAAATGAACTGCAACTCCCAGCGTGCACTTAGAATGGAATTGCATTGCGGCACACCGGAGGCCAATTAAATATATTTAAGTAGCACGCAGAGTACGTGATTTGCAGGCTATCCACGTGGCCTCTGAAGAAGGAGAATGGACTCTCTGAAACACGTCAGGCCAAGGGATTTTAAAACGGGATGGGAAGCTGCCTGTTTGTCGTAATAAAGGTTGTGACCTACCTGCAGCGGTGTGCTGCCTCAATTTCTGGGCAAACCTGTGGAGACATATATATATATATATAAAACATATTTAAACTTTACAGAAACACACAGTCACTGGATGATGTCATCAGTGATGTCATCAGTGATGTCATCAGTGATGTCACTGACCATGTCATGAATGATGTAATATGTGATGTCATCACTAGTGCATTGCGGGGAGCGAGTTATAGTTAGCTGAACTAACTATAACGGCCGAATTTCTCTGGTTTTGTATGAGTGAAATGTCCAACTAACTATAGCGTCCCTGAAACCTATGGTTTTTTCAGTGAATATGTATATATATATATATATATATATTCACTGAAAAAACCATAGGTTTTAGGGACAGTTATAGTTACTTGGACATTGCACTCGTACAAAACCCGTGAAATTCCTCCGTTATAGTTAGTTCAGCTAACTATAACTCGCGCCCCGCAATGCACTGCTGATGACGTCACATATTACATCACTCATGACATGGTCAGTGACATCACTGATGACATCACTGATGACATCTCAAATGACATCACTGATGACATCATCCAGTGACTGTGTGTTTCTCTAAAGTTTAAATATTTTTAATATATATAGGAAAAGACGTATTGAAGAATGAGTGGGTGTGTAAGTGTCTGTATGGATGATTTAGTAGGTGCGTGACTGACTGTATAAGTGAGTGATTTAACGTATCTTACTGAATGCATGGGTTAGTGACTAAACTGGGTGAATGTCTGTATCCGTCTGTCTGTTGTTGTGTAAGTGGCTGCATGTGTTTGTGAATAGCTACATGAGTGTCTATTTGAGTTATTGAATGCTTGTGTGAGTATCTGTATGGGTGCCTGAGTGTTTGTGTGGGAGGGGTGTGTGCGACTCTGTGCATAGATGTGTGAGTGGGTGATTCACTGGGTGGATGGTTTCAAGAGTGCATCTGTGATAGACTGTATGGGTGGGTAAGTGTGTGTAAGAGTGTGTTAGTGAGTGAATGTATGTCCCAGTGGTACATGTGTGAGTAACTACATATGTGAAAGGCAGTATATATGTGTGTTGGAGTATATAAATAGCTATAAGCGAGAGTGACTGATTGTGATAGTGGCTGTATGGATGAGTGTGTGCTTGTATCAGTGATTGTATAAGAGCGTAAGAATGTGCTAGTATTTGTATGAGTAAGTGAGCTGGTGTGTGTATAACTGTATAGGTGAGTAAATGGTAGTGTGTTTAATTATTTGCATGACTGACTAGGTGTGTGAGTACCTCTATGGATGAGTGGCGGTGTTTGAGTGTCTATATAGGAGTATGAGTGCATATGATAGTCCTGTACTGAGTGACCGTAAGTATGAGTGACTGTACGGGTGAGTGAGTGGATGTGTGTGTGTAGACCTAAGAATCAGTGAGTGGGTATGTAGTTATTGGTGTTGGAGTGTCTATGGTTTTGCGAATGGCAGTCTGTAATTTAGAGTGGGTGTATCAAAGGTTATATTAGGGTGTGAGGAGGTGCATCAGATTATCACGTGGATGATGTCATCAGTGATGTCATTTGAGATGTCATCAGTGATGTCATCAGTGATGTCACTGACCATGTCATGAGTGATGTAATATGTGACGTCATCAGCAGTGCATTGCGAGGCGCGAGTTATAGTTAGCTGAACTAACTATAACGGGGGAATTTCACATGGGTTTTGTACGAGTGCAATGTCCAAGTAACTATAACTGTCCCTAAAACCTATGGTTTTTTCAGTGAATTTCAAAGGTTTTTTAAATGCTAATTTGTAACTATAACGTGTCTGAAACCTATGGTTTTTTCAGTGAATTTCAAAGGTTTTTTAAATGCTAATTTGTAACTATAACGTGTCTGAAACCTATGGTTTTTTCAGTGAATTTCAAAGGTTTTTTAAATGCTAATTTCTAACTATAACGTGCCTGAAACCTACGTTTTTTTTAGTGAATTTCAAAGGTTTTGTAAATGACAATTTTTAAATGTATTAATTGTTATATTAATTTTTTTCATACTGATTTACTACATTTTTAGAAACAATTTTTTTTACATATTTTATTTTTTAAATTACATTGTAATTACATTATACATTACATTACAAAAAATACTTTCTCTTAATGAATTACTTTAGTTTAAATACTTTGCAGATAGGCAATAGACTTTTAAGTACAGTAGTTACAGTTGTTGCAATGGGCAACACATTTTCAAACACAATGCAACATTCAGCTCAATGTGAATTTCTAGTTAAATGCAATTAGTTACTTTATGGATTACTTTTTCTAACCACAGGACTGGATCCTAGATTCAGTCCTGGTACATCTCCTGTAAACAGTTGAGTAAAAGCGTTTTGGTTACAGTCGTGATTTTTAAGGAATATTATTGTATTTTAAAAGTTGACACTTAGAAACTTTTTCTCATACAATCACCAATGTTATCCTATGGAAGGAAATTCACTTAGCAGGTAAAAACTGTTATCGTTACTTTTTCTTACTCAGTGTTGGATCCTGGATCCAGCACTGGTGCATCTCCTGTAAACAGTTGAAAGAATGCGTTTAAGTCATACAGGCGATTTTTAAGTAATATTTGTAGTTTGTGAAAATCAACACTTTGAAACTTTTTTGCTGAAAACCAGTCAATGTTAGCCTATGAAGGAAATTCAAGTTACCGGTAAGTACGGTTAAAATTACTTTTGAGGATCAGTACTGGGCTGAAACATGCAGCACTGAGGTCTCTCCTGATAACAGGTGAGTAAATCGGAATTCGTATTTCGGCTGATTTTAGAGGAATATTTTAAAGTTCCAAAACTCCACACTTAGAAGAATTTCCAAGTGAAACCAGTCAATGTTAGCCTATGGAAGGAAATTCAAGTTACTGGTAAGTACGGTTAAAATTACTTTTCAGGACCAGTACTGGGCTGAAAGATGCAGCACTGAGGTCTCTCCTGATAACAGGTGAGTAAATCAGAATTCGGATTTCGGCTGATTTTAGAGGAATATTTGTATGTTTCAAAAATCAACACTTAGAAGAATTTCCAAGTGAAACCAGTCAATGTTAGCCTATGGAAGGAAATTCAAGTTACCGGTAAGTACGGTTAAAATTACTTTTCAGGATCAGTACTGGGCTGAAAGATGCAGCACTGAGGTCTCTCCTGATAACAGGTGAGTAAATCGGAATTCGTATTTCGGCTGATTTTAGAGGAATATTTTAAAGTTCCAAAACTCCACACTTAGAAGAATTTCCAAGTGAAACCAGTCAATGTTAGCCTATGAAGGAAATTCAAGTTACCGGTAAGTACGGTTAAAATTACTTTTCAGGATCAGTACTGGGCTGAAAGATGCAGCACTGAGGTCTCTCCTGATAACAGGTGAGTAAATCGGAATTCGTATTTCGGCTGATTTTAGAGGAATATTTTAAAGTTCCAAAACTCCACACTTAGAAGAATTTCCAAGTGAAACCAGTCAATGTTAGCCTATGAAGGAAATTCAAGTTACCGGTAAGTACGGTTAAAATTACTTTTCAGGACCAGTACTGGGCTGAAAGATGCAGCACTGAGGTCTCTCCTGATAACAGGTGAGTAAATCGGAATTCGTATTTCGGCTGATTTTAGAGGAATATTTTAAAGTTCCAAAACTCCACACTTAGAAGAATTTCCAAGTGAAACCAGTCAATGTTAGCCTATGGAAGGAAATTCAAGTTACTGGTAAGTACGGTTAAAATTACTTTTCAGGACCAGTACTGGGCTGATAGATACAGCACTGAGGTCTCTCCTTATAACAGGTGAGTAAATCGGAATTCCTATTTCGGCTGATTTTAGAGGAATATTTGCACAATGGTGAAGGGAGGGGCGGGGCCTGAGGTGACATCTGTGCAAACGCGCCCCGTGGCGCGTTTTAAGTTGGGGGATTAAGTCCCCTTGAATCCTGAGGGTCCCTAGGGGCCAACTAGCCCACCAGGAACCTCCAATATGCGCCAGGGGCTGCGTTGCAGAGACGTGTAGAGAGGCCACACCCTTTTACACCTCTCTGCAACGCAGCTCTGTGGCGCTTTCTGGATGTACCTGTTGGGCTAGTTGGCCCCAGGGACCCTCAGGATTGAAGGGGATTTAATTCCCCATCTTAAAACGCGCCACGGGGCCTGTTTGCACACATGTCACCTGAAGCCCCGCCCCTCCCTTCACCACTGTGCAAACGCGCCCGTGGTGCGTTTTAAGTTGGGGGATTAAGTCCCCTTGATTCCTGAGGGTCCCCGGAGTCCAACTAGCCCACCATATACCTCCAAAAGCGCCACAGAGCTGCGTTGCAGAGAGGTGTAAAAGGGGTGTGGCCTCTCTACACGTCTCTGCAAGGCAGCTCCCTGGCGCATACTGGAGGTTCCTGGTGGGCTAGTTGGCCTCAGGGACCCCCAGTATTCAAGGGGAATTTGTCCCCTCTGCAAACGCGCCAGGGGCGCGTTTGCAGAGTGGTGAAGGAAGGGGGCGGGGCCTGCGGGCCCGATCGTTTTTTTTAATTTTTTAATTTTTTGTCCCCTGAAGGGGGGCTGTGTGGCCCCCCTTCCTTTTTTCTCTTTTTGGGCCCTGGGGACCCCATCCCCCAGGGCCTTACCCCTTTTTTTAAATTACAAAAAAAAAAAAAACGGGAAGGGGCCGCGTGGCCCCCCTTCCCTGGGCCTGTATTGGCCCCGGGGACCCCATCCCCCGGGGCATGGCCTCTATATTTATTATTTTGAGGGGGGCAGCGTGGCCCCCCTCCTCTGGCCATTTTAAGGCCCCGGGGACCCCATCCCCCGGGGCCGGCCTTTCCATTTAAAAATAAATAAATTTCTTTCTCTTTTTTGGGGAGGGGGGCCGCGTGGCCCCCCTCCCGGGCCACTACTTGCCCCGGGGACCCCATCCCCCGGGGCTGGCCCTCTCCGTTGGGGACTGTTGGGGGTCCCCAATCCCCCACAGTCCCGCCGGCTCCCAACGTCCCTTGGGAGCCGGCATTGCTGTTCCCACATGGGGAGCAGCTGACATGCTGCTCCCCATGTGGAAAGCTACGCTTTGGATATTGGAAGAGAGAGCAGGTTTCCTGCTCTCTCTTCCAATATCCAAGCAGTTTGCTATGGCAGGACGGGAGCCGCGAGGCTCCCGTCCTGCCATAGCAAACTACAGTGTCCCGGGGTAGGCACCCCGGGACACTGCAGGAGCTGGCCCTGGGGGTGGTGGTCCCCAGGGCCATCAAGGGCTCCAGGAGGGGGCCGCGCGGCCCCCTCCCATTCAGTACACAGCCCCGGGAGGTGGTGGTCCCCGGGGCTCTGGGGTCCGTAACGGACCCCCATATTAAAATGTTTAGTGCCCCGGGAGGTGGCGGTCTCCGGGCGTGTGGGGGGCTGGAGCCCCCCACACAGGGTTTTATAATGTATACACAAAAAGCCCCGGGGAGGTGGTGGTCCTCGGGGCTGCGGGAGGGCTCAGAGCCCTCCCGCACCATTTTTAAAAAAGCCCCGGGGGTGGCGGTCCCCGGGGCTTGGGGGCCCTTGAGGCCCCCACACATTAAATTATCCCCCCACCATGCCCCCGGGACTTGGGCCACCCGGGGCCAATTAACATCGAAGCGCGGGAGACCGCGCTTCGATTTCTCGGCAGGATTCGCGCACCCTGAGCGCATCCTGCCGATTTTTAAAAAATTTTTTTTTTTTTTGCCCAGGGGGCCCTTGTGGGACCCCTGAGCAAACCTAGGGGTCAGGGTGTTTCTACCCTGCCCCCTTTGTGCGCTTTGTGCACTTGTTTCTGTCCCTCGGTTCTACCGAGGGATAAAATGGCTGCCAACATTTCCTGAATCGGAATGTTGACAGCCAGCTGACAGCCAATTAACATGCAGCTCGTGATCGGGACGGTGCGCGCAGGGTGCGCTGAGGGTACGCGGACCCTACTCGGCCATAGATATCACTAACTTTTTACTTTTCATTTTCTCAGCAACCACTGAACGGATTTACACCATTTAACAAAAGGGTTCTTTCTGAACCAAGAACTACCTCTTTGCCAAATTTGGTGTAATTCCGTTCAGCAGTTCGGGCTGTAGCCGTGTCTAAAGTTTCCTATGGAAAAGTGCATGGGGAAAACGCGTTTTGGGACCCCCTTTTTCTCGGCCCCCGCTTGACGAATCCCCCGAGACTTTCAGAGTAGGAGCGGACCGGAGCGGGCCACAAAGTTTGAAAATTTCGCGAAGATACGTCAACCGGCAAGAGAGTTATTTCAAATAGAATGTCGCGGATTTCCTATGGATAATAGGTTGTAACTATAACTATCTACTGGCGACCGCCAGTAGATAATATATAAATATATATATATATATATATATATATATATATATATATATATACACACACATATATACATGCATATATATATAGATATATTAAAAGGGAAAATGCGCCGTAAAGAAGCCCGGCCACGTCCACCATGCGGGCTGGTGCGGTCTCACGGGTACGGGTCCCGTGTACCGGTCGCTGGTAAAACTGAATCAGCGGCGGAGGCCGGCTATGTCATTTAACGGGAAAATGTCCCGTAAAGAAGCCTGGCCATGTCCACCATTTGGGGCTGGTGCGGTTTCAAAGTTACGGGTCCCGTGTAATCAATTACAGCAGTCGCGCCTCCAGACATCCAGAGGACAGCACAAAACCACACACAGTACTCTTGTATTATGGTTTTTGAAATTTTGATCTGCACAATAGGCCACTTGGCCATCCACTGTGCTGTCAATTTTGCCCTTGCCTGGCTGCAGAACTCGTCACCTTATATAGCTTTATCAGGTCACTTGGCCGTTATGTTTTGACTTTGCTTTGCTGAATTTTACTTCTGGAGCCACTGGGCTATGATCGATATGACCTATGACCATCATATGTTTGTTTCACATGAATGACATTTATGTCATATATTTTCCTAGGACATGACCCAATGGGTGATACCACTTTTATGTCTGAAATGTCTATTACAAGGAGCTACATATTGATTGCATGTGGGTTCCTTCTCACACTGGTGACCACAGTATATCTGTTTTCAACCTTATCGCATGTCACATTTTTTGATCTATTGATTTCTTGATTCTTAGACTGAATTAAGAGATTGTATATTTTCTATGCATATCATGAATTATGATGTATACAGATTGTTTTCTTATCTTCCTCAGAATCTGTGTGTGTGTGTTTTCTATGTTTATCACCCTGTTGGTTATTTTTATGGGTGATTGGGCACAATTTGTAAACTGGCTGTGACGAAGACCTTCTCAGGTCGAAACGCGTTGCCGCAATAAATTCTCTTGATTGAAGAGTACTGTGTGTGGTTTTGTGCTGTCCTTTAGATGTCTGGAGGCACGACTGCTGTAAAAAAAAAAAAAAAAATTAAAATTATATATATATATATAGATATATATATATATATATATATATATATATATGTACCACCAAATTGCTCCAATGAATGAGCCACGGGCCCTGCAGGGTGCGTCAGTGTCACGGGAAAGGAGCCCCCGTGCAAACATCCAAACATTCCTCCCCTTGCTGTAGAGAGGCACACCAACACCTGCTGAAAGCCGTTTCAAGCACTATTTATTCCATGGAAATCTGCTCACAGGTAAAAGAAAACCCAACGTGTTTCTCCTCTCCCAGAGGCTTGATCACTGGTAAAATGTCTCTGCCTTTAGACTGACCACATGATATAACACTGCGGTTCAATCATCTTTCAGAGTGCCAATTACAATCAGTAATGTTAGTTTCAATTAGAGAGCAGCTCAATTATATTGATTTAAATGTAAAAAAAAACGCTGCTTCTTTACTTTAATAACACTGTTTGTAATGCCTTTTTTCATTTTTAAACCTGTGCAATCTTGCTTTTACGTGTCCATGTAGCATTCTCCACTCTTTTAGCCAGCCAGTGGAAAAACTTCAGTCTCACTTCCCTTGCCAGCACACCTTTCTATCTAATCTAAATGAAAATCGAAAGGTGTGCTGGCAAGGGGAGCAAGATCGTTGGAGGAAGATGGCCGCGTTCAAGGGATTCCTGATATACGGCTAGTAAATAGGGAGCGAGTTCTGCTGCATACGCTTTATAGAATGACGCCGGTAGTCCGTCCAAACCAGGAGCTTTGTCTCCCGGCAGGCCGTTGATTACTTGGGTGATATCTTCTGCTGTGAATGGCTCGTCTAGGTATTGGCGGTGGGAATCGCTGAGCCAGACCAACTCAATAGAGTCTAAGTAGGCTTGCAACTCAGGGTTAGGGCTGTCTTGTGTCGCTGTGTAAAGGGAAGTGTAAAATTGTCTCAATCTGTCTAGTGTGGCCGACTGCCCCCGGACTGGATTGGAGTCCTTATCTAGAAGTTCGGTGACATAGGAGGAATTGCGGTGTTGTTTCAATGTATGGACTAGAGCTCTGCCTGGACGATCCCCTTCCCCATATCTGTGAACTCTAGCATGTTTACCCAGGAAATTTGTTTCACGAGTTGCTTCCTTGTCATATTTGGAGATTTTAGCATGGATAGTGGCTAAGTGGGCTGGTAGACCAGTGCGATGATATACTGACTCCGCTAGGTGTATCTCACTTTCTATCTTTTCTAAAGTTGACCTGATAGATTTTAATACCCCGGATTGTTTGGCTATGCAAGTGCCACGAATGACCGACTTGAAGGCTTCCCACAGTGTGGAGGGGGAGTCTACGGAGTTCTTCGCGTACCTCTTCCTTGAATACTGTGTCGTGTAATGCTTGCGGTGGCAGGTGCCAGCTAAAAGCGCGTGGTGCAGTTAGTGGTATGGTCCAGGTAAGCAACACCGGAGCGTGGTCAGACAGGGTGCGTGGCATGAGTTTGGTGCTCATGGTCCAGGAGGCTATGTCCAGTGAAATTAACCAATAGTCAAGTCTAGACCATGCGTTGTGACTAAAAGTGCTGCACGTCCCCTCTCTGGTGTCCGGGTGCCAGGAGCGCCAGATGTCCACCATCCCATATTCCTGCCCTATGGAGTTGAGCACGTGTGAGGTCTTAGGGTGTAGTTGTTGGGAGGCCCCTACCCAGTCCAGGGAGTCCTGCATGACTGCATTGAAGTCACCGCCCCAGGCTACCGTGTCTACGCCCAGGAGAGTGATCTTGGACCAAATAGTTTCAAATAAAGTTGGATCATCTACATTGGGCCCGTATACAGCAGCTAAAGTCATTGTAGTCATGTGCAGAGTACCTTGTAGGAGGACAAAACGGCCTTCAGGGTCGAGGACCGAATTGGTGGTAGTCCAGCCAACGTTACGTCGGATCAGGATAGCAGTTCCTCTGGCATAATTGGAATAAACTGCTGAGTGAATCTCCCCCCAGTATGTGTTGTGTAGCTTAGTGTCGGTCGCGCATTGGAGGTGGGTTTCTTGCAGGAAGCATATGTCAACTTTATGTCTGATCAGATAGGCGTGAACAAGTCTTGCCTTTCTGTAATTGTTTAGTCCGCGAATGTTCCATGTTAGAAATGTTACAGTTGACATTTGTAGTGATCAGAAGAGAGATACGTAAGCCCCAGGTGCGCTGCTGGTCGTGTGCTTATGAACAGGCATGTGATACAGTGAAACAAACTGGACAGATGTGTAGAGCAGAGGTCCAACCAGGAGGACAACGGTCGCGCCGCAGCCCCAGCGACAGCGGAGGACCAAGCTGTTTGGGACCGCCACTCTCCGCACCGTCCTGGCCCACACTCAGCACAAGCTCCCACCCCTCTGCGCTGTGCCTCTGGGCCCACAGAGTCGCGCACAAATGCGCAGCGAGCAGGGGTCTCTCACCAGCAGGGGAAGGCTGTAATGCTATACCCCGGTGCAGGGGGAGGCCCCACCCGCCCGTGCAGCACACAGCAGCTCTCTGGGCACAAGGCCTACTCACATGGTCGTAGGTCATCCGCGTATGGTCCACCAGGCAGGTCCGCTGATCCGGGTGGGCACAGTTGGAGGCGTGCTCGTCTTCCTACTGGTCTCCACTGTAGATGCCTGCCGCTCCAGGCGTGGCCGCATGCGCGATGCCCACTTTGCCACTGCAGGCGCTGTTATGGCCAGGAAAGCGTATGTGGCCTTGCTTGCTAGGGCATCTGCTTCTTTGGCTCGCGCAATCTCCTGGCCTCAGCTCCCAGACCGTCTCGTTAGGGCAGAGCGCCAGCTGCAGCCCGCTACCCCAGTAGGCGGCCACGTACTTAACGTATTTTCTGCGGTGCCCAGCGCCGTTGGGCAGCGAGGTCTTCCTGCGCCCCGGCTCAAAGAGCGCCAATAGATAGGGGTGGCCAGGAGATGGCGGCAATGTTGTGGGGCACGGTGAGCGCCGAGTTGCGAGGTGCCGTCCCGGACTCCGCAGCGGCGGCCCGGCCATGCCTCTGACCGCGATGTCGTCGCCAATCATAACCTCCGCCCTGGGCTGCAGATCAACTCAAGAAGGGGATGAGCGTGTCCCTCGCAGTGTGTAGAGTTCGGCTCACAGTGTTAGGATGCACGATTACCCCGTGGTGGGAAGGATTTTGCAGGATACTGAGCCCGGTCAGAAGAGCCCCTTCAGCAGGCGGCCATCTTGCTGCACGGCCAAGCCACGCCCCTCATTTTGGTTTCTGATTCACTTTTACACCTAACAACTTGGGACGCCATCATGTATAATTCACCCACTGACCTTTCCATTTAAAACCAATTATTTTTACATCAAAACTATTGCACATATCCTTCCTATTGTAAAAAAGAATAAATATTTAAAGCATATAAATAATTAAATATCCATAAATTTCAATACCTAAACATCTATACATTTCCAACTGTGCAAATTCATAGTGTGGTGAGGACATTCAGTACACTTCTTAAGGTTCATTAACAGCTCACACTCGTTGGGTGTTTGAGAGCGAGTTCCAATCTCCCCTTGCCCCCACATAAAAAGTATATACATAATTAGTATGATACATCCTTTCTTACTTTCCTCTTTCCCAACAGTTGATTTTGATTAAGCTTTTTATTGAATGTCACACCTTAATTTAATCACTACTCTGTGTCAAAACTCTGCCCCAGTGGGCAAACTTCCTTTATGGTCAGCTGCCATACTACGGCTCCACCCAACTGCCTTCCTTTCATCAGTTGTTTCTCCACTTACCTCCTCTTCATTCAACATTAAAGTGCTCTGCCCAGTATCCATTGTATGCTGCTCATTACCTTTCCATAGTAAATACTGTTAAAAACTCTTTCTTTTCTCACGACAGTGTGGAACATCATTCATTGCTTTCTATCTCTCTTCCTACAGATGTGTATACAAATCCTCTTCTATATTCAGGCACCTCGGGATCTTTGTATTGAGTTCAATAATGTATGTGGACTTTAGTTGTCTCAATTTTCACACTCTGTCACCTCCCCGGATTTTCTTAGGGACCAAATCAATCACACAGTAAGAAAGCCCATCCGTTTTGCCCCCGTGCACCTCTTTGAAATGTCAGGCCACAGGGTAACCCTGGTCATGATTTTTTATAGCCCTCAAATGCTGTAAGATTCTCTTATGCACTGGCCAGATTGTGCTTCCAATGTGCACTAGCTGGCATTCACATCTTAACATATACACATCAAGCTCTGTCTTGCAGTTGTATTGACCCTTGATAGCTGTGATTCGAGAAGTGAGTGGAGAAACCACTCGCGTCGTGTTTTTCCCATGTTGGCATGCTTTGCATCTCCCACACTTCTGGAATCCTTTTCTAACTATCAACCATATGTTCATCACTTCTTTTCTGCTTTTCAGGCTGCTCACCACTAAAGCTTGTCTCATCGATTTTGCCCTCCTAAAGGAGACCCCTGGCCTACATGGTGCTACTTCTTTCAGCACGGGATAATTACTAATAAGGTGCCATCATTTGTTTGAAAGAGTTCTTATGGCTTCCTCCTTCATGCTGTACGTTGTGACTAGTCTAAAATGTGGATCAAACTTCCTCTTGTTTTGAATGCTCTTTCTGTCAAAAACAATCCTTTCCCTGGGTTTTGCTCTCATTTTAGCAATGGCTCTATCGATGCACTCTTGCTTATACCTTATTGTTTTAAATCTCTCTTTTAGCTCATCAATTGCCTTATCTCCCTCTTGTTAAACACTGCAATTTCGCCTTACGCAAAGGCATTCTCCATAAGGGATGCTCTCTATCAGGTTGTAAGGGTAGAACGATTTTGAATGCAAAAGGGTATTGCCAGCCGTTGGTTTCCTGAACAGCTTCGTTTCTAGTTGGTCCCCTTCTACATACACTGCGCAGTCGAGGAAGTTGACTTCAGCTTTGCTGATATTGCTGTAAATTTAAGATTTAACTCTTTTTCAAAAAGTTTCTCCACAAACATTCTCGCACTTTCTTCTGACCCTTTCCATACAATAAAAAGGTTGTCTATAAATCGACTCTATTGAACTACATGCTCTTCCCATTCTATCTGATATTTAACTCTCACCACCTGCTTCTCCCAGCAGTCCATATAGAAATTCGCATGGCTGGTGGAGAAGCAGGTGCCCATCATAGTTCTGCACAACTGCTGAAATACTTACCCATTGAACATGAAAAAATTGCTTGTTAAAAATGTCTCAATCATTGCTAAAAGCATCTTTGTGTGCTACCACAACTTTAGAGGTCTTGTACGAAGGAAATTACTTACTGCACACATACCGTCCTTATGACTAATACTCGTATAGAGTGATGTTACATCAATTGTGAGGAGGATGAAATCTCCCTCCCAGGGTAACTCATATATATATTTTCCTTCTAGTTATCACTTATGGCAATATTCAACAATATGTGGTATTAGAAATCAAAAAATATATGGGTTAAACCTATCTTAACTATACTTACCTTGCGTGTTAAATGCATATGCGTAGTAAAGACATCTGCATGGTAGAGTATTCTTGGTAAAGGCATGTGGTGTATAGTCTTAATCCCCCCAGAATTCCTTTGTTGGAGAGTCCGAGGTGATAGGCACCGTTCAAGTAGGAAACAGTTAGTGATCTAATTTGCCTCACAGTAATGAAGGGGGACACTGTGCTGGAATGAAGAGAACACCCACCATAGTCATCCAGCGGTCCACAAATGGTCCATATCTCAAAACTGGCCATGATGCTCAAGATTATTATTTGGTCTAGGCACAGAAGGGACCCAGGGTGCCCACTGGATCCAAAGTTGGGTCATAGCGCTGTATTTTTAATTGTCATAAAGACTGGTATAGGACTTTCAAATACTTCCAGAAATTTTGCGACTGGTCTTTAGCAACAGCGCACTATGCCAAAGCAAGAGGCTTGAAACAGTCTGATGCAAGCTACCCTACAGTCATGGATTTTACCAAATTAGTTGATAAAAAATGAAGGCTCATAATGCTCACAGTCAGATATGGTTATCCACAGGTTATTGACCTCCAATCACACAAATGTTTCTTGTGTTGATTTTTGTCAGGGAGGCTGAAAAGTAATCATTGCTCCTGGGTGGCTTAGTTCCTGGAACATCCTCCAATAATTCTTTAAACGGGAAGCCCATTTCCTTGATCGTCCTCATCAAGTGCCTTCTCTGTTCCCTAATTAATAGTAAGGTGTTTGCTTTCTTCCATGCACATTATGACAAATGAGTGTAGGACTCATCCTGGTTGGTAGGGATAAGAACACAGTAGGGTCCTGCTCCAGGGAGAAATATCTCTGGGCTGGTGCAGTATTTATTCTCCACTGGAGCATTGGCTGGAAACAAGGGTCAATTAAACGGTGAAGAATATTTATATTTTGAACAAACTCCTGAATAGTGCATAGTGCATCATCCTGTGCCTTTTCAGAGCTGGAGAAAGCAAGGAGATAATTTATATCACCTTGTCAAAATTAACTGTATTTTTTCTGACCAATACCAGACAGGGTATGCCACAAAGTTGAGGGTTGCTAGGCAATGCTCAGCACAAACCTATCAATCAACATGAGACTTGGAACGGCACAGTCCTGGTTACTACTCGTATGAAAATATTCATTGCAAAACAAAACTTCATGTGGAAGTATAATAATGACAGACTAGGGCCTATAACATCTCTTCAGCCATAGAGAGATCTAAACAGCATCTCACATAACTAGATTCAATTTATCAACACCGAATTCATCTGGTGTCCCAACAAAGATTTTGGAGTGATGAATATCAAGAAACAAATAGACTAGAAGGACAGAATACATGAGAATAAGAAAAGAACAGAACAAAGAAAAAAGAGAGAAAGAAAAAAGGGAAGGCATAAAAGAAGAAAGAAAAAAGAGCATTTCACAAGCCCTGAAACACCATATGTCATCATTCTGGGACATTCTCAGGCACAGTGTAATCATGAACTGACAATGTTGACACTGTTGCCAACAGTGTCCAGGAATGTGGACATACATTGTTGTAAGGGCTCACTAAGTGCTTTTTCCATTTGACCTTTTCTCTCTTCTTTTATGGTCTCCTTTTTCTCTTTTTTCCTCTTTCAATATGTTCATTTTTTTCCTGCTATTCTTTACCCAAATATCTATTTCAGGACCCCCAGACAAGAAATATGAAGTATACTTTGATCATTTGTCTCTATGGCTGAGGAGATTTAATGTGGCCCACCACAACACAAGAAGAAAAAGGGGCGGCTCTAGTTTAGTCACAGGCAAAAATTGTTTTGGCAGATACTAGATGCATACCCCCCCCAAATCCCGACAATCAGAACCTTTTGGAGTTGTTGGGAAAATATCAAAGACTGTGTTCTTGCAGCTTGTCATATTCACAGGAAGACAAGGACAACCTTTAGGTGCTCTCCATTTTAGTAGACTCTCACTGTCTGCTCCTAGGGCACCCTTCACAGTGCATACTGATATACACATGAAACATACCACAAAACAGCACTGACCATGGGAGTGAAAGTAAAGACCACATCCAAGGAAAACTGCACATATTTCACAGGGGAGCAGTCAGTGTGCTCTCTCAGCACTAGGACCTGTGGATGTGAGTTATAGTTACCTTGGGGCATGAGTTATAGTTTCTTGAGATAAGTATAACTACATCTGTTGAATTTCTACGATTTTGTTCATGTAAAATCTGAACCTAACTATAACATCCCTGAAACATTAGTTTTTTTGTGAATTTCTAAGGCTTTTTTTAAAATTCTTTTTCCTAACTATAATGCCCCTGTAACCTTTGTAAAAGTGAATTTCTCGTTTTTTTTAACATCAAGTAATATTTAATTACCTTACGTTAATCCAACCCCCACCGCACATGGCCGTCAGCCATAAACAGCAGGAGATGGCTGCAGGACCTGCGGCCAAACCTGCAAAGGCACCCAACCCCGTGCCATTCACAGCCTTTGGTCATTGGCAGTGGCCCAGGCCCTGTGGCTAACACCCCATTGGCACCCAAACTCATGCCACGCAGACTTCGTCCGTGCACGGCAGGGTTTGGCCTTCAGACCTGTGTGGCAGGGGTTGGCGGAAACACCTCGCCAGCGGCTAACACCCCATAGGCCCCCAACCCGGTGCCATGAACGGCCAAAGAATGCACGGAGGGGATTGGCCACACCCAACCCCACTCCACACACAGCCTTCGGCCGTATGCAGAGGTTGGTCAGCTGCAGGGCCTGCAGCCAACTACTGCAGGTACCCACCCCATGCCTCGCACTGCCTTTGGCCCCCTCCCCAGGCCTATTTCAGCCCCAGGGACTCCACCCCCCAGGGCCCAGCCAATTCGTAAAAGAGGAGGGTGTCATGCAGCCCCTCTTCCTTGGCCGATATTGGCCCCAGGGACCCCATCCCCCAGGGCCTGGCCAATTAGTTCAAGGGTAGGGGGCCACCCCGCCCCCTCCCTGGGCCAATTTTGGCCCCAGGGACCCCATCCCTTGGGGCCCGACCACTTCATGGTGGGTGCCCTGGTCCTAAACAGAGCACCCAGTGTGCACTGTTGGGGTCCGCAGGAGGAGCCTTAATGCCGTCACAGTCCCTGCTGTCTCCCTGTCTCCAGCAGGAGCCAGAATTGCTCCCACATGCAGGGAGCAACAAAAATTGCTGCTCCCTATGTGCAGGAGAAATTTTTTCATCGGTTTTCCTGCCCATTTGACAGCATGGAAACAGATGAAAAGTCTGCTCCGAGCAGGGAGGAGCAGTTTTCCCGCTCCCGCCCACTGGGAGTGGACTTACTGTTTTCTCTCGCTTGGTGGGAGCTGTCAAAGCTCCTGCCAAGCAAAAGCAAGCAACTATGTCCCGAGGATGGGCACCTTGGGACATAGGGAGCCGGCCTTCCATTCAAATTTTATGGGCTGCCCCGGTGAGGTGGTGGTCCCCGGGGCTGAATATGGCCCAGGAGTGGGGTCCACATAGCCTCCCTCCCCTTCTAAACATAGGCTTTGCCCTGGGGCGTTCCCTGGGGCCATAAATGGCCTGAGGAGGGAAGGTGGTGATCCCTGGGCGCCCCTCTCCCCAAAATACTTATTTTTGTTTGCCCCCGGGACCTGGCCCACTTGGGGCTGAAGTTTAAAAAAGCGCTTGTTTTAAAAAAAAAGTTTTGCTGTGATTTGCTGATCCGCCATGATTTTTGTGGCAAAAAAGTAAAAAAATGCTTTTGGGCCCTGTTTTGGTCCCTGTGGGACCCCACCACCAGGCTTAAGGGGGGTCAGTGTATTTCTACCCTGCCCCTTGTGGGTATTTTTTATGTGGTTTTTTTTGGGACTCAGGCTCAGTCCTGAGTCCTAAAAGTGTTGACTGCCAATCAGATCCCACCATATGGATTCACATCCCTATATATCTATATTTATTTTTCCTTTATTAACTCTAAAAGTACTGTTAGAAGGTGGTTCTGACCATCTGAGCCGCCCGGATTTTTCACTTTTTGAACACCTATTTGTTAAGCTTTTACTGTGGGAGAGCCTCATAAGTTGGGACTCACCCACAGTGAACTCATGATGAAAGGGACTGCATGTGTATTTTACCGGTGTACCCCTGGCACAAGTTGGCCGCTGCGCTGCAGCCAGAGTAAGGGGCACGGGGCTGGTTACATGCAGACATGTGTGTACATGCGTGTGCACAAGTGTAAGGGCTGCGCAGGGGAGATTCTTGGCGTGCGCAGCCCAGGAGCAGCTACAAAGTGAATGGTGTGGCAGGACTTATGCAGAACTGGGTGGTGACATGGAATAGGCTTTATACAATGGGAAGAAACATTTGAGGGAAAGTCAGTGTGCTTTACTGTTTTCACTCCATTACTCTCCTATGAGGATGGGGAGCACATGGGCTAGTTTCACTTTCCTAGGGCCTACAAATTCCAGACACGCACTAAAGTCCACTGTAACTTATGTGCGAAGAAGGATTCTGCAGAGTCCAAAGTCATATTTGTACAGCTTTTGGGTCATCCAGAAATGTCATATTTCTCTGAGTCAGCTCATAACCAGGGCCTGGCTAGGGCTGACCCTGCCAGGCTGAATTAATGACCTTCTTCCCCAAGCTGTAGCATCAGAGGCCCAGCCCTGCACAACAAGCATTCCAAGGGCGAAGGCCTCCACTCTGTTCGCCCTAAGTTGGCAGGGTATGCCCAGACGTGGGTCCCTTGCTCACTTTGCCACTGGATTCAAGATAGCCTGGCTGATGACGGCTGTAAGCCAGAAACCGGTCCCAGGATGCTTGTTTCCGGTCCAGGGAAGACATGGCTTGGCAGTTCGGGCTGGACTGTTCCCATGAGGCACAGGGTCAGACTGATTTGCATATGGCCATGTCTGAACTGGGGTGGCGGAGTGAGCTAAAGAATGATGATGGATTAAACCCAGATCAGTTGACTGGGGGTGAGTGCTTGCAATGTTCAACACTCCGTCCATCATCCCCTTAATTTTGCTCTGGAGAGAAGGCAGCAAGGGGGGAAGGGGCTCTCAGAGACCATGTGGCATGAGACCCCTGGACGACGCCATTTTGAACAAACCCAGAGGCCTGGGCAGGAAGGAGGGAGCAGGGGCAGAGAAGTGATGTGTCGCTGTGTGAAAGGGCAAACAGAGACTTCCTGCCAGCCCCCTCCCCAATTCTTTAAAAGAGTTTGCACAGGAAGAGGAGCTCTCTCTGGGGTGTGGTCTGCTGAGGACGACTGGTGCTGGAGCCTGGCACCATGGGCAGCTGGAAGGAAAAACCTCCAGACTGGCCCAGGACCCTGACTTGCGACACAAGGGGAGACCAGGACAAGTGACCAGGAGC
Organism: Calotriton arnoldi; assembly: GCA_963921515.1. Classification (NCBI taxonomy): domain Eukaryota; kingdom Metazoa; phylum Chordata; class Amphibia; order Caudata; family Salamandridae; genus Calotriton; species Calotriton arnoldi. Next base: position 2,783,607 of record CAWUFW010000777.1, read on the forward strand.
CTGGGCCTCTGCGCAAGGAGAAGAGAGGCCCAGGAGGAGAGCCAGGAGAAAGGCTGGTGCAGGGAGCCAGGGACAACAGCCCCCTGCTGATTGCACCCTCTTGGAGACCAGGAGGGCAGAGGAAAGTGCTCCAGATGGCGAGAGCTGGCCACCAGGAGCAAGAAGAGGCCAAGATTGTCAAGACCGGCCGCAGGGGGGCCGAGAAATGGGTCCCAGAAGGTAGGCGACCTTTGACCCTTGCTGAAGACCGACGACGAAGCGTGTGGGGCTCCATCGCCAGTCTTGGGTGTGCCCCTGGGGTGGGTCAGGGCCCGGGGGCTGCCCCAGAAGTAGGAGAGGTTGGGGAGCGCCGTTGCGTCCCGAAAAGCTGCCTATGGGGCCCGGCGTCCCCGGGGCCCCCACAAAGAAAAGTCAGGGAGCGCTGTTGCGCTCCCCGTGAAGGTGCCCCAGGGGATGCCAGGAGCCCACCCTGGACCCCCGACAACCAGAGGAGGGCGGGGCACGTCGTCACGTCCCCGCAACGAGGCTCCAGGGGCCCGGGACCCCCAACCCCAGGCCCCACCGAAAATGAAGCCGGAGAGCGCCATCGGACTCCCCGTGAAGACCGCGGGGGCCTGGGACCCCAACTCCGGGTCCCGCTGAAGTTGTGGAGCACCGGCACGCTCCCTGTGAAGTTGGGCAGGTGGGGGTGCCAGGAGCCCACCCTGGCCCCCGAAGGAGAACGGAGGCAGGGGAGCACCATCGCGCTCCCTGTGAAGGTGCCCCAGGGGGTGTCAGGAGCCCACCCTGGACCCCTGACAATGAGAGGAGGGCGGGGTGCATCATCACGCCCCCGCAATGAGGCTCCAGGGGCCCGGGACCCCAACCCCAGGCCCCGCCAAAAATGAAGCCGGGGAGCGCCATCGCACTCCCCGTGAAGACCGCGGGGCCCGGGACCCCAACTCCGGGCCCCGCCAAAGTCAGGGAGTGCCAGCGTGCTCCCCGTGAAGTTGGGCAGGTGGGGGTGCCAGGAGCCCACCCTGGCCCCCGAAGGAGAACGGAGGCGGGGGTGCACCATCGTGCCCCCCCGGGACGTCTGGAAGGGGCCCGGGACCCCATCCCCAGGCTCCGATGTAAAGAGGAAGGAGTGGGGGGGTGCTGCCACACTCCCCCGAGGTCCAGCGGACCAGCGCTGGTCTCCGTGTCTGCCCGCCGGCGCGGGCAGACCAGAAGAGAGGTGCCGGCTCCCGTGGCAGCACGCGAGGGTGCTGGCCAGACGAGGAGCCGGCGGGAGCCGCCGGGGGTGGGCTCCCCGAGCGGCTCTCCAACGTTGAGGCAATGCGGGGAGCCTGGGTGGGACCGGACTCCCGAAGAAGAGAACTGCAAGAGCAGCCGGGGGTGGGCTCCCCGAGTTGCTGTTACTCACCTCGGGGTCCGGGTGGGACCGGGCCCCCCACTGAAGCCTGAAGACACGACATGAGGCCGCCGGGGGCAGCGCGGTTCTCCCCGGAGCAGCGGGAGAGCCGCTGCTAGAATATGCATCGACCTGAGCACGAAGCGCCCCAGAATGCCTTACAAGGCATGGGGAAATCAACTGTTTTGGCGCCTGGTGGCCCCCAGAGGAGGGGGGTCGCCCTCAATTGCGGAAAGAGGTGCAGGGGGAGCTGCAGGAGCAACGCAGCCTCCCCCAGCATGGAGAGTCCAGTCCCCCCCTAAGTCTCTGGGGGACTTAAAAGAAATAACCCCTCAAGGGCTCAGCCAGGCGTCATCAGCATCCCCATGGCTGGAACTTTTGTTCTGCAGCTGGGGGTACCTTAGGGACTGCCTCAAGGTGTGAAGGGCTGAGTGGGGGATGTCTGGAGAAGGGCATCCCCTGGAGGTGAAGAGGTGTAATTGCACCATAAATGCAGTTACCCATGTTATTTCTTTTTAGAGGGACTGAAAGGCACATGTGTAATGTGAAGTACCTGCATAAGGTAGAATCATAAGCAAAGTGGGGTTATGTTGGTGGACACTCCTGCTAGGGTGTCTGGCTGTATATGCTTAGTCCTGTGATTATAACTGTGATGCCTTTTAGGGGCTTGTATTGCAATGCATTATAATGGTTAACAACTGTGATAAGTACTGTCATTTAAGTGATGCTTAGACATGTATTCTTGCTGCTGCGTTAGGTGAAGAACAACCCAGACTGTTAGCCCCCAAGATGTAGATGTGTATACTATATGGTCAGTATGACATGTTCAGTCAGGGTTATGTGTCACCAGGGCAGGTGTGCCTATTTTAAATGCTTGTTGAGATAATGGGGTGGGTCGCCACTGGGATGGTGCCAGTGCGCAGGGCCCTCGCTCCAGGTTATGTTCAACTAACTGCATTAGGGGGCAAGATGATGTGCATACATGGGAGTGGTGCTACTAGACCCCACCCCTCTTTGGGAGGGGTGGAAATGTTATGCAATGTCACAAAGTAATTCCAACAGCTTATGTATATTTGTAAATTGTTGCATAGTATTGAGTAGTGTGTGTGTTTAATAAATGTACTCTTACTTTTATAAAGCAAAGTACAGACTGGACAATCAATTATTGAGTGTTATTTCTGCGTACTGGTAAATGGCGATTACTAGCCCAACCCACCTCCCTTGTTTTCCTTAGGCTGCTCTGCAACGCTACCCTCTGATAGTCAAGCGCTACAATAGGGTGTTTGGTTCCCAGTGAAGGACAAATGTGACATGTTATTTGTGCAGGCCTCACAAATACTTCCTTGTTTTCCAACAACTACTGAACAAATTTACACCAAATTACAAAAAGAGCTCTATCTGGACCAAGAGCTAGCTTTCTGCCAAATGTGGTCTAATTCCGTTCAGAGGTTCAAGCTTTAGTCGTGTTCAAATTCACTATGTTAAATTGCATGGGGGAAGATGTATTTTGGAAACCCCCTTTTTCTCTGCCCCCGCTTGACGAATCACCCCAAAACTTTCCACGCAGCAGCTGAACTAAGCTGCGTACTAGTTTAGTAAAGTTCGGGAAGATTCGCCAAACGGCGCCAAAGTAATTAACAAAACAAAAAATGCTTTTCCTATGGAAACTAGGTCCTAATTAAAACTACCTGCTGGCAACTGCCAGCAGGTAATACATATATATATATATTTATATATATATATATAACAATTATCTTGCTTCACCCAGGCAGTTGAACACACAGCGGGTGCCTCCGTAGACGGGGGGTCAGTCTGCCTCTGTTCCACAACAACTACAAAAATCGGAGCACTCTCGGAAGTATTGGTCTGATTTATTTTAGCAAATGCATATCGGCGTGAGCCTTCTTCAGTGCGTATAAATCATTTTAAATTCAGCACAGCTTACGTTCTTTAAATACTCCAATGTGTTTGCTATTGGTGGGGCAGTGACGAATCAAAGGGTGGTATGTCCAATATGGAAAATGGATGCAGCAAACAGGAAAGGCATCAATGTCCCACAATGCATTATCTTCATCAAATGTATTCTTCTCCCATAATTGGTAGATAAAAAATTGCCCTTTTCCTATTGCCAATCTAAGTTTGCCGCCTCTACAGTCACTCCCTTAGATTTTCATCACATTCGATCGCTGTGCCCATCTTCCTCGCCTGCTGCTTGACGGTATTCTCGCAGGTGTCCCTCTTATGGCAGGGCACCTTGGACTTGTATAGTCCACGTCCTCCTCGGTCGACGGGCTCCAGTGGCAGCGGTTCTAACACGCCAACATAAAACAATTATCTCGCTTCACCCAGGCAGTTGAACACACAGCGGGTGCCTCCGTAGACGGGGGTGAGTCTGCCTCTGTTCCACAACTACAAAAATCCGAGCACTCTCTGAAGTATTGGTCTGATTTATTTTAGCAAATGCATTTCGGCGTGAGCCTTCTTCAGTGCGTATAAATCATTTTAAATTCAGCACAGCTTACGTTCTTTAAATACTCCAATGTGTTTCCTATTGGTGAGGCAGTGACGAATCAAAGGGCGGTATGTCCAATATGGAAAATGGATGCAGCAAACAGGAAAGGCATCAATGTCCCACAATGCATTATCTTCTTCAAATGTATTCTTCTCCCATAACTGGTATATAAAAAATTGCCCTTTTTCTATTGCCAATATATATATATTTTTATATATATATATATATATTGCAGAAAACTTCCGACCCACAATATCCTCCAGGAAGGAACGGCACTCAGCAGGCTTGCATGAATCAAAAATTTAGTTTTAATCCATCATGTTAAACAATCGGTAAAAGTGCATCTATACACATATATATATATATACATTCCAAAGGAAAAACAACTACTCTTCAGTGCGTGTAAACAGGCCCATCCATACATGTTTTATGACAATCCTTTATTTCAGCAACTTGCTCAGCTTTCAGCATAACACGTTTCAACTCTTATGAGTCTTAATCATATGTAGTTGGTAAGTACGTGCATCTGTCTTGCTCTCTTTTAAAAAGGATGAAATATTCACCAACACTGAGATAGGACTACTATTTTTCAGCATATACCATTATGTTAAAGTGGCAGTGGGTCAATTATTGCGATTATCAATATGTATCTTAGCCAAAAAAGCAGTGTCATCTTTGCATAATTTCCCTAATTTTGTCGTTGGACACGATGTCATTACACTTAAAAAAGTGTTTGCCACTGCATTGATTTCGCTTAATTGTCTGGTATCTCTCCGACTACAACAACCAAAATGTTTTGTAATTCTCCAAAAGAAAATGTTCAACATCTCTCAGTGTCTTTCACTTAATCTATTTCTTTCGATCGCACATACCAAGGAAAAGTGGAATTCCATTTATGGCTAAGTCACTCAGGAAAAAGTTGGAATCAATTTCCTCAGCAAATAACAACTTGCCAGTATGTAGTTTAGTCATCACGGCGTACAAGGGTTAAGTACCCCCGTAAACCCTGGCTGTTCCATAGTGCTTTCAAAGTTGGGGCGGGCCTCTCAAAGGTGGCCCTGCCAACTTTACTCATCTGCGTCCTTCATTCCAGCCGGCGGGCATCCCTTTACAAATGCAAATTCAAATGAAAGGCGATGATCGGGACGCTGATTCTCTTGGGTCGGGGCCTTTGAGGTATGTCACACCTGCATATTCCAAAGGAAAAACACCTACTCTTCAGTACGTGTAAACAGGCCCATCCATACGTGTTTTATGACAATCCTTTATTTCAGCAAGTTGCTCAGCAATCAGCATAACGCGTTTCAACTCTTATGAGTCTTAATCATTTGAAGCTGGTAAGTACGTGCATCTGTTTTGCTCTCTTTTAAAAAGGATGACATATTTACCAACACTGAGATAGGACTACGATTTTTCAGCATATACCATTATGTTAAAGTGGCAATGGGTCAATTATTGCGATAATCAATATGTATCTTAGCCACAAAAGCAGTGTCATCTTTGCATAATTTCCTTAACTTTGTTGTTGGACACGATGGGGCCATTCACAGAACTAATCTGAGATAAAATCCTAAACTTTACAACTTTTGGTATTCACAGAAGGCATTTAGTAGTTGTAAAGTTAGGACTCCTAACTTTACTACTACTAAACTGAGACAAAATCCTAACTTTACGACTTTCCGTATTCACAAAAGGCATTTAGTAGTAGTAAAGTTAGGAGTCCAAACTTTACTACTACTAAATGGCTTCTGTGAATACCAAAGTAGTAAGTTTAGGATTTTATCTTAGATTAGTTCTGTGAATCGGCCTGATGTCATTACACTCAAAAAAGTGTTTGCCACTGCATTGATTTCGCTTAGTGGTCTGGTATCTCTGCGACCCCAACAACCAAAATGCTTTGTAATTCTCCAAAAGAAAATGTCCAACATCTCTCAGTGTCTTTCACTTAATCTATTTCTTTCGATCGCACATACCAAGGAAAGGTGGAATTCCATTCGCTTTTTTGGCTAAGATACATATTGATTATCGCAATAATTGACCCACTGCCACTTTAACATAATGGTATATGCTGAAAAATCGTAGTCCTACCTCAGTGTTGGTGAATGTTTCATATATATATATATATATATATATATATATATATATATATATATATATTTTTTTTTTCTGACATCCAAATGCTCCTCCCGAGAGCTCCGCCCGTAGTCCGGTGGCGCGCAAAAGCTCCCATCATATGTTAAAGACACCAAAGATTTTCTGTGTAAAATTGCTGGTATACAATGGGAATCCAACTACACGTTTATAACCATGGATGTCTCCAGTCTTTATACCATCATTGATCATGATCAAGGAGTACATGCATGCACTCACTTCTTAAATGAGAGAAACATCATGTATTTAGAACATACCAAAATGCTTGTAGAGATGATGTACCTATGTTTACAGAACAACATCTTTATGTTTAATGGGGAGCTTTTTAAACAAATGCTGGGGACTGCCATGGGTACATGCTTTGCGCCGAGTTTCGCTGGGCTCTTCCTAGGTCTGTGGGAAAAAAGATAAGAAATGAAATTTCACTCTCCCATTATTTTGCCAAAGTTAAAGTTTGGCTGCGATACATTGATGATCTTTTTCTGATATGGGAGGGATGTGAAGCAGAAGCCTTAGAATTTATTAATAAACTCAACAACAACACATACAATATCATATTGACACAAAATATCAATAAAGAAGAAATAGAATTCTTGGATGTGAAAGTCAAGGCAGTCAATAATACCCTTGAAACTAGACTTTTCCGCAAAGATACAGCGGGTAACAGTATCCTACATGCTCGCAGCCATCACCCAGATACCCTTAAATGGAGTATCCCGTATGGGGAATTGCTGAGAGCAAAAAGGAACTGCAGCTCAGAGGAGAATTATCAGGCAGAGGAAAAGGTCATGATGAAACGTTTTAGAGACCGTGGTTACCCGGAGTGGGTATTGAATAGAGCTGTGTCTAAATTAAAAGGTATTGACAGACAGAGCACGCTGCAGGAAAAGGAGAAGAATAGCGATCCCCCTGAGACACGCGTCATTTTGACATACAACCATAATTCACACAAAATACAGAAAATACTCAACGATAATTGGAACATCCTTAAAAGTGATCAGATAGTGGGCCCTAGAATAAGTGACAGACCAAGAATCACGTATCGCAAAGGTCGTAATCTCAGGGACATCCTGATGCATGGTGATATCACGAACCGACAGAACATGGCAAGACATAACCTTAAAGGTTTTTATCCGTGCAGCCACTGTAAGGCGTGCAGAGCAAGTCAGATGGTTAAGGAATTCAGTGTACCTGGCTCTAACGTGAAAAAAACCATCCCACAATTTTTGACATGTAGCACTACATATGCTATATACATTCTGAGGTGCCCTTGCCAAAAACAATATGTGGGCAGCACCACTCATATGGCGAAAAAGAGGGTCCTTGAACATCTTAGGGCAATTAATAACAAAGACCCCCACTATCCTGTAGCGCGACATTTCGCAGAGTTTCATCTTTCCAACAGTTCGCTTCTCAGTTACTTCATAATTGAACAGGTCCATGGCAGCCCCAGGGGGGGGAACAGAGAGCTCACCCTCAGGAAAAGAGAATCTAAATGGATTCTTGATCTTGAAACTCGATACCCTAAGGGCCATAACGTGGACGAGGAGTTAGCCACACACCTTATCGAAGGGTAATGTCCTACATATGTATTTTATGTTTATCTACATATTTGTATTTCTGTCCTAAACCCTTCTAATGAAATTCCATGATGTTGAGAATTACAAGCAATTGCTGAATTTAGCTGTTAATAGTCAAACATCAAGATTACAGCTTAAGAAAATTATGAATAACATGTCATTTTGTACCAGTTTTAATATTTTAATCCAGTAATTTTTCTTATATGCTTTTCTTCTTTTTCCTTCACAGGAGGAAAGGAAGGGGCCCTCCGACATCTTGCGGACACTGCACGGGCCGCCTACCCTTCTCCTCACCTCTATGAAGAGATCACCACGCACTATTAGATAAGAACTCTTTTTCACTTATTGTCACCGTTAATGTTGTTTGTCTCTGGACAGTACTGAACATAGATGTAATTTGAGCCACTTGGCGATAGTATTGATTCTTATATTTTTTGATCGGACATTTGAATTATTCGTGTCTGTTTATTTATGAGTTCCTTACTTGGATAATAGAACTTATCAGTAACTCAGCCCATATAGCGTTATTATGTTTTGGCCCGTAGTTTGCATAATGACTGTTCTGATTTCAGCAGCCTGTTTTGCCACTTCGGCGTTTTGACTAAAGATAATACGCAACTTAGCCCATTTTCTCATGTATTTAATACAAAAGCACCCGATGTGAGGGACTACTAGTAGTATTGACTCTATACTCACTGCCTTTTCTGTTCTTTTATATGATGCATTTAACAATAATGAACTGTATTGCATTGATGCCATCGATAAAATGTATGAGTTAAGACAGTATTGGGCAGTCTAAGATGGCCGAAACATTTTCTACTTCTGTGGAATTATACAGCTATTTTTTTGTCCTCTTTCTATGTTCAGTGCCGAGACTATGTAATGCACTTTTTTCTTTTGGCTCTTTGTGTGATAAAGGAAGTTTCTTCCGAAACGCGTAACCTTGAGCTTTAATAAACCACCCTTTATATCGGATTGTGAGAGCGCGTATTATTGGATTTGGATAACGGAATTTATACGCCGGCTCAGCTCTACCGGCTTTTGCGCGCCACCGGACTACGGGCGGAGCTCTCGGGAGGAGCATTTGGATGTCAGAAGGTTACTGAGGGAACTCTGCCGGCCGCCTACCGTACTCTAAGAAATCATCGTGAAGACTGCAGAAATCGGACATCCCCAACGCGCAACTTGGAGGACACTCCGGCGGTGTCCCAGAGGTAAGCCCCATACCGGGGGTGTGTTCGGGGGCTGACGCGGTCAAACGCGTTAGCCCTGCGGGGCGCGGTACCCGGGGAGGGGGCGTCTCTGGCTGGCCGTTTTAGGAGAGGTACCAAGAAGGAGGACGAGGGAATCTGTGCAATTGCCAGCAAATAGCATAACAGCTATAATTGAACACGCTAACTCGAGTGAACTTTCCGAGTATTTCACCTCACCTCAGAGGCGCCACGGGAACACACAGCAAGGCGGCATCCGGAACCTTCACACGTGGAGGGGAATCCTACGATATAAGGGGAGACTTTATTAATTTGTTTACAACAGGGTGCATCAGAATTACCGTCAGAGGGAAACTGACAAGGATCACTTTATTTCCTTTTAACACATCATGGAGGAAGAATCACAAAGACGACTGGCAGCACAGACGCTACTTGCACGTGCACCAGGAAAAGGACAGATGAATGTGGCAACACCTCAGAATAAAGATATAACTTTGAACACACAATTGAGAAGATATGAAAAACTTAAAAAACAGGAAACTTCAAAGTGGTGGGAGGCAATCTCCCTTCAGGATTATGTAGATAAAAACATGGTTCCACGGGGGTTGCGTATCTACACCACACCATCTTACGAATCGCCTAACCCGCGGATGCTTGAAGAATGGTCCGAAAACTCTGCAACCAGTTCAAAAAATATGCTGTGCATACTGGTGAAATATGCGTGGGAGGATAGGGAGACCATCATGAAAGAGATTGCAGAACTAGAAGAAGAATTTAAGAAAAGCACGGATCAAGCAGGGGTCGCAAAATTCAAGGAAGATTTGAAAACAAGAATGAATCAATACGAGGAAGATATAAAACTGAGAAAGCAACGCAAACTTCATCGCGATTGTGCTGACTATGAAAGCGGACGGATCTTAACCTACAGCAGAAAGTACGATCATCTGTATAACTTCCAACCAGGAAATGATAATTCTGGTTCCAAACAGATTGAGAACAGCACACCTGTGCCCAATTCTCTTACGAGTGATTCTGATACCGACATCTCAGTGCACACTACGAGCACCACATCGGAAGTAGAGGTAATAACCAGACAAGCTACTTTTTTAGACGAATACCGGACGCTGAGGAGGAGGCGACAAACGGCAAACATCATCCCCCAACAGACACCGAGAGGGAGAGGACAACGAGGAAGAGGAAGAGGAAGAGGCAGGGGCGCAGCAAACAGCGGAGAAGTCGACGAAAACAAAGAATACAAAAAAGGAAACAGAACAAAGCCAGTGGGAACCAGACGTGGGGGCTCGAGAAAGAAGAATCAACAATGATGGACATGACTACGGTAAATAAAACCATAATCAATCTCACAAGCCGTTCTTTGTCTTTTCTTGAAAAGAAAACCTTATGCCTGGGTCTCACATTTTGTCCAACTGAAGTTTTTAACTATTCTAACACAAGAATAGATATCTTTAAGTTTATCCGCAAATTGAAACTTACCAAATGGCACACTCTCAAAGGCAACACACCACATAACACCACAGTGAGGGATAACATCAACCCTACGAACCTTACAGTAGAAGATGCCAACGTATTGAGAACTATGCAAGAACTGTTATCCAGCAATGATACTGAGGCAACCACCTCTTCCTATAGGGAACCTGAACTCTCTGATATCACGACCAATAAAGCAGCCAAAACTCCTTTTAAACCCCGTTCCATCTTTTATCCGAACCTTCCTCATGATAATGTGGATACTTTCCACGAGGTTGTAACCAAAGCCTTATTAGAGTGTAAACATGCAAAATCTAATCAAAGTTTTGTAACTGGCAATCTGAGTACCAAACAAAGAATGATTATTTCACAATTGGCCAATGACAGGGATATTGTTATACGCCCTGCAGACAAAGGTGGCAATGTGGTTTTACTCAGTAAGGAACTGTACACGGCAGAAGCCTATAGACAACTGGATAACAGCAGATTTTATTGTAGATGTAACACCAAAACCTACAATGACAGTATCTTAACTACGTGGACCCAACTGACAAAGTGGCATCATGATGGTATAATTACCTGGGAAGAGTATTCATTTCTGAAGAAGGACTATCCGAAACTCCCCATTATTTACTTTCTTCCAAAAGTCCACAAGAATCTTTCGGTCCCGCCTGGTAGACCTATTGTTTCATCTCTGGGGAGTGTATTCGAAAATATTTCAAAATATGTTGATCATTTTCTGCAACAATATGTAATAACACTCCCATCATATGTTAAAGACACCAAAGATTTTCTGTGTAAAATTGCTGGTATACAATGGGAATCCAACTACACGTTTATAACCATGGATGTCTCCAGTCTTTATACCATCATTGATCATGATCAAGGAGTACATGCATGCACTCACTTCTTAAATGAGAGAAACATCATGTATTTAGAACATACCAAAATGCTTGTAGAGATGATGTACCTATGTTTACAGAACAACATCTTTATGTTTAACGGGGAGCTTTTTAAACAAATGCTGGGGACTGCCATGGGTACATGCTTTGCGCCGTGTTTCGCTGGGCTCTTCCTAGGTCTGTGGGAAGAAAAGATAAGAAATTAAATTTCACTCTCCCATTATTTTGCCAAAGTTAAAGTTTGGCTGCGATACATTGATGATCTTTTTCTGATATGGGAGGGATGTGAAGCAGAAGCCTTAGAGTTTATTAATAAACTCAACAACAACACATACAATATCATATTGACACAAAATATCAATAAAGAAGAAATAGAATTCTTGGATGTGAAAGTCAAGGCAGTCAATAATACCCTTGAAACTAGACTTTTCCGCAAAGATACAGCGGGTAACAGTATCCTACATGCTCGCAGCCATCACCCAGATACCCTTAAATGGAGTATCCCGTATGGGGAATTGCTGAGAGCAAAAAGGAACTGCAGCTCAGAGGAGAATTATCAGGCAGAGGAAAAGGTCATGATGAAATGTTTTAGAGACCGTGGTTACCCGGAGTGGGTATTGAATAGATCTGTGTCTAAATTAAAAGGTATTGAGAGACAGAGCACGCTGCAGGAAAAGGAGAAGAATAGCGATCCCCCTGAGACACGCGTCATTTTGACATACAACCATAATTCACACAAAATACAGAAAATACTCAATGATAATTGGAACATCCTTAAAAGTGATCAGATAGTGGGCCCTAGAATAAGTGACAGACCAAGAATCACGTATCGCAAAGGTCGTAATCTCAGGGACATCCTGATGCATGGCGATATCACGAACCGACAGAACATGGCAAGACATAACCTTAAAGGTTTTTATCCGTGCAGCCACTGTAAGGCGTGCAGAGCAAGTCAGATGGTTAAGGAATTCAGTGTACCTGGCTCTAACGTGAAAAAACCATCCCACAATTTTTGACATGTAGCACTACATATGCTATATACATTCTGAGGTGCCCTTGCCAAAAACAATATGTGGGCAGCACCACTCATATGGCGAAAAAGAGGGTCCTTGAACATCTTAGGGCAATTAATAACAAGGACCCCCACTATCCTGTAGCGCGACATTTCGCAGAGTTTCATCTTTCCAACAGTTCGCTTCTCAGTTACTTCATAATTGAACAGGTCCATGGCAGCCCCAGGGGGGAACAGAGAGCTCACCCTCAGGAAAAGAGAATCTAAATGGATTCTTGATCTCGAAACTCGATACCCTAAGGGCCATAACGTGGACGAGGAGTTAGCCACACACCTTATCGAAGGGTAATGTCCTACATATGTATTTTATGTTTATCTACATATTTGTATTTCTGTCCTAAACCCTTCTAATGAAATTCCATGATGTTGAGAATTACAAGCAATTGCTGAATTTAGCTGTTAATAGTCAAACATCAAGATTACAGCTTAAGAAAATTATGAATAACATGTCATTTTGTACCAGTTTTAATATTTTAATCCAGTAATTTTTCTTATATGCTTTTCTTCTTTTTCCTTCACAGGAGGAAAGGAAGGGGCCCTCCGACATCTTGCGGACACTGCACGGGCCGCCTACCCTTCTCCTCACCTCTATGAAGAGATCACCACGCACTATTAGATAAGAACTCTTTTTCACTTATTGTCACCGTTATTGTTGTTTGTCTCTGGACAGTACTGAACATAGATGTAATTTGAGCCACTTGGCGATAGTATTGATTCTTATATTTTTTGATCGGACATTTGAATTATACGTGTCTGTTTATTTATGAGTTCCTTACTTGGATAATAGAACTTATCAGTAACTCAGCCCATATAGCGTTATTATGTTTTGGCCCGTAGTTTGCATAATGACTGTTCTGATTTCAGCAGCCTGTTTTGCCACTTCGGCGTTTTGACTAAAGATAATACGCAACTTAGCCCATTTTCTCATGTATTTAATACAAAAGCACCCGATGTGAGGGACTACTAGTAGTATTGACTCTATACTCACTGCCTTTTCTGTTCTTTTATATGATGCATTTAAAAATAATGAACTGTATTGCATTGATGCCATCGATAAAATGTATGAGTTAAGACAGTATTGGGCAGTCTAAGATGGCCGAAACATTTTCTGCTTCTGTGGAATTATACAGCTATTTTTTTGTCCTCTTTCTATGTTCAGTGCCGAGACTATGTAATGCACTTTTTTCTTTTGGCTCTTTGTGTGATAAAGGAAGTTTCTTCCGAAACGCGTAACCTTGAGCTTTAATAAACCACCCTTTATATCGGATTGTGAGAGCGCGTATTATTGGATTTGGATAACGGAATATATATATATATATATATATATATATATATATATATATATATATATATATATATATATATATATATATATATATATATATATATATATATATATTCCAAGAACATATGTACCACGGAGATACTGATACACATGACTTGCACTCCCGGATCGTGTTCTTCCAATTTTGATGTTTATTGTCAATGGCAATGCATTTTGACTGCGCAGTCTTTTTCAAAAGCCAAGGTGAATGTGAACACACACCATTCAAATAGGGGAAAGTGATAAACATAGAAAACATATATGTAAAACGACGAAAAACAAACGCACTGTTGGTAAAACTGAACGGAAAGTAAGAATACGCATGAATGAACAGAGCAACATTCGTATTAGAAACTCAAAGTCACCGGTGGCTGTCCACTTCAATGAGTTCAAACACAATATTAGCCAACTTCGTTTTTGTGTCCTTGAACAAATTACACCTACTCCTGGTCGCGACCACAAAAATGTTTTATTACAACGAGAAACAGTTTGGATTTACCGTTTGAATACCACCAGTCCCAATGGACTCAATGAAAAACTTGAATTTAGTTGCTTTCTTTGAGATTAATGACACACAATTGATTAGTTATACAGTCAACATTTCAATTGCATACAAAGTGTATCCTAACCTACATATTTATGTTATTAATGTTTTACTAGCATGTACACGCACTGATTTGTTTTTTATTGTAATAATTTTATATTTCAGTAACCCATGCCCACCTTTTGAGTTGTATACACCTATTAGGTTCCGAGCATTTTTTGACCCACTAATACGGAACTACAGATTCTTCTATTTCTATTAACATGTGACTTGAGACTATTTCTCAACCGCACTGTTTTTCACACTACATTTTATCAATTATTTTTTTCATACTTCACGTATTGTTTACGTGACCGTTCACATATTTATCTGGATATATGACTATTTTCTTCATTTTCGCGTACCACGTGACTTGCGATCTTTTTTCAGTTTCTTACTACTAGATTTAGATTTCATTTTTTTTCTACCTTTCGATATTTCTTTATTTCATACCTGATTCATTGACCTAGTGTCATTGAACACTTTCATAAATATATTTTTATCAGGTAATTTACAGAGGTCAGGTGACATCTGACATCACCATATAGTGTTACACCTTCCGACTTCCGTATACACCGGAAGTCTCTACCGTGTTCACTGTTTCGAAGATTCTCTTCGTACACGTTAGGTAAGCTCTAGTTTTTCTGAAGAACTGATCATCGAGCTGTTCTTGATTTTTCCACTTCTTTCATAGTATATTTTACTTTGCATTTTTCAGACATTTATATACGTGATTTATTGGTGACACGCAAAACCTCGCGCATCTGTTGTAAGTAGAATTCTTTTCACTCTTGTTATGGATATTAGAATAACAATTTTTACTTTTGGGCATGAGAATATTTTTTCACTTCAGCTTTGGTCACTTCACACATTATTCTATTTAGATACCGTGCTTTTCACTTTCATATTAGTTTACACTTTTCTATAACCGACTAGGTTTCTTTGCCACCATTATTTCGCACAAATTTAAAACGTTAACTTACACGTTTTCAAGCGTATCTTTTTATTACCTTTCACGGCGAGCACGATTCACCACTCATCACCATTATTTGGCACCTTGAATTATAATCATGTATCTTATTTAAGAGATTCAATCGAGTGCCTTGACTGACGGATACATTTTTTCGATATTTTCAGAAATATTGCCCCTGAGGAAGGGCTACGGCCCGAAATGCATTGGGCTATTTGAAACATATTTGATTTTTCACAATATCAGGATGGTTTTTGGATTATTGTAATCATGTATTGATCATAGAAAGATGAATTTGACTTCTTTGAAGAAAAAAGAAAAAAAGCCAAAAGTTCAAAAGTTCAAAGTGAATAAAACTTTATTTGAACACAAGAAATACAATTTGTCATGAAAGTTAATCAAATTTGAAAACTACATTGCTTGAGTGCGAATGGGGGACGCCCCTCTACGGAGGATAGCGCTATCGTTGTTAAACATAGAAAACAGACAGTACGTACAGCTAAGGTATGGACATTGAAGGCAGACTACGTCCCTTGTAAAATCATGTAACATCATCAACGCCTTATTTCCAAACCAACAAATTGGTTGAACCAAATTAACTTAAATTATTTTGTTAAAGTACAACAATGTTATGCACCCATTTTTTAACAATCAAATCATAGAGAATTTTAAACTGGACAATAACAGACATTTTCGTGCAGATATACATGTGAATTACTTCATTCATTTGCATCTTTCTTTCAATATTACACCCAACTGCAAGATTAGGTTGTATTTCATTTCGAATTCTGCACAAGTGTGCAACCAGTCTTCTGTTTTAAATACCACAGGCAACAATCATGTTTAACATCATTTCAGAAATACTGCACATTCATCTTATTGATAATCAATGGAAAGATGAGTAAAGGGAACAATAATGAATATTTCTGGGCGGAACCCCTATACATATGAATTGCTTCATTCATTTGCTGCTAGCAAGCTTAATGTTCATCTTGCAATATTACAACCCATTGTTGTAGGGGGCCGCATTTCATGGTGAATTCCGCACCAGTGCGCACCTAACCCGCTGTTTTCAATACCACAGGCGATAATTATGATGCTACATCCTTGCTTCATTATCCCATCCCGAGATATGAAACAGGTCGCAGCCTACATCATTTCAGACATATTATTTTGCATTAGTGTGCATTGCTCACAATTTGATAAAGCACGTGCCAAATGAAACAGTTTGGATTAATATAGTCACGAGACTATTGCAGACTAGCTGTATTCCCCATGTCATTGTTTCTACAACCTGAATGTTCCAATCCCCAAGGTTCACTTGTGAGAAAAATGGGCATATTTCAGCACTAGATAAGTGTACACTTCCGACCATGTAAATATTGCTGCTTCTATGTACATATCGGTATTAATTTTTATTGGTTTTCTCCTGCCAATAAAACCATATCAAGTGTCATGTGCAGATCTGTATGTTTAAGATAGTTACAGTTTTGTGCTATGTAAAATCTCCCTTTCAACATTTGCTCCATCCCTCTCTTTCTGGCTCATCCCAAACCTTTCTGACTACTATGAACCCCCAAACATCCTTCATCCAAACGTTTCCCTCCTTTATTAGCCATGTCATCCAACTATAAGGCACACACAACCACTACTTACAAAAACAACTTAAAACTTCCACTTTGAAATCCATTCCATCCTATCCTTACTCTAAACTCCACTAAACTCACAAGAAGTAGAGAGTACAAACCTAACACAACTAATGTACAGACATAAAAAAAAAAAATTGTATTAATCCACTAACTATTAATCTCTGGTTCCAGAGTGGTGTGCTAATCACTGCAAAGCGCTTCAATTCCTCGTCCTCTGGGGTAGTAAGAGCTATATAAATTTACAAATACACTTACAATTATGGGTTTACCAAACGCAAATAAACATTCTACTAATATTAATACCAATAGTATTATTTCATTAAATACTGCGAGCAGTTGAGCACATCCAATGCTACATGTGATGCATATGATATGGCACATTTTGTTAGAGGACTCAGGCTTCTTAAAGTACCTGTTGAGGTAGTGATACAAAAGGTCTGATCAAATTTGAAGAGCTGAAAGGGCCTCCATGAAAGTTACCAAGATGATTCATGGTCTAGGCCCTACAGTGCTCACACATACACACTGACATTCAAACATAGGGTTGTCACCTGCCCAGCTTTATACCGTCATGACCGTTATTTTAATGTCCCTGCCGGTACAGTAAATGTAAGAAGAAATCACTTTAAAATGTGTACTACAGCTTCGGTACTGACCCCTGACTGATAAATATAGTAAACAAAGACAAAAGTCCCATGTTAAAAATGAATACAGACTATTGCATACAAAGCTCAACAATTATGTCCGGAGCCTTGCAGCACCTTAAATGTGAACAGAATGTCAGTATGTTTTTTCTAAGAATGGTGGTAACCCTATTCACATAGCTATTTACATACTGAGTGCAAAAGCTCACCTGCAGCCTCAACGGCAAACCTACTGGAAAACAACACATATTCACAATAGTCAGTCCATCAAATTCTTTATTGGATCAAACAAGTGACCACAAAAAACCCATAAAAGATACATTCACATACTCCATCAAATAAAAGGTGCAGAAGTAATACAAAACATACTTTGTCAAGATAATTTAATTTCAATACATAAAATTAAATAGTTAAAACATTCCAAGACTAAAAGTATTATATTTCAAATTAGGTCAGCATTGTAAGGTTACCCTCCAAGGTATAGCACTTTGCATAAAACATGCTACTATGGAACACACACTGGGTGGCGAAAGAAATTGCAAAAACACCATTACAGTCCTACATTGTCTCACATAGCTTGTCTTAAAACTGGTAATATATAAAACTTCCTCAGTGCTGAATAAAATGTGTAAAAAAGCTTAAAACGCAAAGTGCTTTGTGCAGAGGCACAATCGCACAGACAGGCAGGCAGAGTCTGAAAAAAAGTACATTTTACTGGGAAAGCAACCAGAAAATGTGCAAATTTCAGCCTCACCTTGTCAGTAAAAATCTGTGGTTCTTGTTCGTAACCCAAATAAGATTTGGCTCAGTGCCAAGGGTAGTGCAAATCATGGTATAATCTCATACTGTGGATTTCCCAGATAGGTGATGCTGCTGGTACAACTCAAAGGCTGCCCACCCCTTTATATGTCACAGAGACTTAAGAAACAGACAGTATGAAAGTGCACTTAGCACATGATTCATGTATGGTTTAACAAACTAATGTAAGTGTTGCACTAGACATTACTAAAGAGTGCCTTCACTGTAGGATTATAGAAGTTACATAAATGTCTTACCATAATTTAGTGTGATTAATAAAGAACCATTCTTGTTTAGTAGTTAATGTACTCACCATGGAGATACAATGTGACTTTTCTAATGTGTGTGCTATTTCACGTGAATAACATGCATGGAATTGAAACTGTGATTCAAACTTTACCTATCTATGTAGAATGAGACCCTACTAGGAACGATAAAAGATTTATGTAATGTGTGCATTAATATTCCATATATTTGATATAAATTTAGTTCTCAGCCATACTTACAGCTGCCTATTTTAATGATTTATTAAATATTACATGTAATATGAAACCTAAGACATTAGAAATGTATACTCGTGTTTAAATATGCACACGCATATTAAATATGCACCATTGAATTTAACGTTTAACTTGCCATGAGTAGGCCTGGATTTCACCATACTGCATAAAGCTGATCAAATGTTTCTGCTAACACGACATTTCTTGCAGGTATTCACATGTCTTGTTAGTTGTAGAATAGATACATTACTGTACTAGAGATAGGGGGAAAATGCCTGAGAAAAGGAACTTGATGAAGGTACATGGAGAAATAGCATGCTAACTGAATGAACTGTTTTACAGTTGTTACCATCTACGTGTGCCTGAGGGTGAGATGTCATTCCCATGTCCAGTGTGGGACAAACCAGCAATATTGCAGTCTGCAACTTTGGGATTTGATGAGTACAATGGACCCCTGATGTTGTGATCAAGGGGGTTTCCCTAAGGAACTTTGCACGTTATAAAATACAGTTCCCCTTGGACTTCTGCTCCGATGGTTTTCGGATCCCTTCCTATCAATGGCCCCAGCAGATTCTTTGCAGACACTTTCATTTATTTTTCGTATTTATAAAGCGCAACACTTATCTCCTAGGGGATGTCACAGTGCTAAGTAGATGTCCAACCCGTCCACTGACAGAAAATCTCTGAACCAGAAGAGAAACATCATCCCATACATTAACCCGGGAATAACCAGGTTTTCAGGTCTTTCCTAAACCTAGTGTAATTGTCAATGAGATGAATGTCCAAAGGTAGAGAGCTCCATAGAGCCGCAGCCAGGTAAGAAAAGGAACAGCCACCTGATCTGGTCTTCCTTATGCATTTGGATTTAGCCAGGGCCAAATTGCGGAATATTAGCTCACAATATTTTTAACTTTTTAATCTTTCCGTCCATGAGTCTCTACTATATTCTGAATGGACCTTGAGAGGTTGTACACCTCAGTGCTTCCTTGATTCTTGCTTAAGTGTGGCTTAAGAGAACACTTATTTCTGACCCAAAGAAGACTCTTGACCAAGCTTCTGAGATGCTATCCCTTGCCTACTTGATTTCTTTTTGTCTGTACCTGACTTCCTTTGTGGAATTTCCCTGATTTGCTAGGGTACATTTCCCAAACCAACTTCTGGATTTTGAAATTATAGATTACTAATGTATAGGAGAGAGATCCTTAGAATATTCTCTGAGCACCAGATTTTGATGCTGTTGTTCTGCATTGCCATTACACAATTGCTTGTTTGTTTAATACTAATTTGCCTTAATTTCTTCAGGTGTCTGGGCATCTCAGTTGTTATTCTGTATCTCTATAGCATGGTCGGTGCTGTGAGTGGTGTATTTGAATTTGATTATTAATAATTTGTAAGAAATATTTTTAACCCAAGCTACCAATTCCTGGTCTTCATTGTGTAGCCAAATAGGTTGCACTGTTAATTGAATTTGATTGATGTTAATGCTAACTTCCATCACCTCTCAGTCAGAGAAAAAGGTCTATTGGATGACCAATGGTAAGCAAGTGGGCCGAGAAAATGCTGGATCACTGCCTTACAGCAATACAATTAGACATATAAATTGCCTTCAAAGAGTTGGAATAACTAACAGAAAACAATTGTGACTTATCAAAAAGATCTGAAAGTTCAAAATGTGGCAAGTTGTATTCATATACGACAGCTGTGGGATCTTTAAAACCTTGTCCAGGTTAAGACAATCAGCTAACGCTAATCGATTAAAATAGGTCTCCTTTTTACTTAATATCTTAAGCCACAATAGCAACGGCTGTAACATAATCAAATCATTAATACAGTCTAGTCCCACTTCAGCATGCCAGATATGGGTAGCAGTAGTTGTCAGAACAGCCAGCAGTCTTTTTACAAATCCATTCTCGGCTCTCTGTGTAATTGGATAATCCCTGATGCCCCACCAGCAAGCCCCATAAGTGGCAATTGAACAGGCATTTACCATTATATACTACCAGACACTCTCTAGTTGGTTTGCTGACAAGTCTGAAGGCAAATCTAAAAACAGCCTCAGTCCTTATTGTTAACAATGAAGTTAGTAACTGTCTTTTTTTCAGAGCCACAGATGATATGATGATATATGTCGTGCTCAGGTTAACCATAAGGTCTAAGTTGGCCATAAATACACAAAACTGGTCTAACAAACGGTGGGGGCTAATTGTGGTCCTGGCAAGAAGGACCGTGTCATTGGCATATATCAGCGCCGAGACAGGACGGTCTCCCACTCATGGGAAATCAGTGTTATAACTAAGCAAATATTTATCGAATCCATTGATGTATAGAGTAAAAAGAAAAGGTGCTAGGATACAGAATGAAGTTCCCTCAGACAGCTGACAATATTTGGTTGCACCCTAAGCTCAGTCATGATGTTACAGAGTTTAGATCGATTTACAGAATCAAATGTTGAACTAAGGTCTTAAAGGCCAAGTATAACTTCCCTTCTTTAGCCACTGCATATGTATTTATCAAAAGATAGAGACTGAGGAACTGCTCAATTGTCCCAATGCCAGCATGGAAACCAAATTACGATCTGAGAGAATATTGTTATCTTGGACCCAGGTTTGTAGGTGCACTAATAAGATCCTGCCCATTATTTTTGCTGTAGAATTAATGAAGGATATTGGGCGATGACATTGAGGGTCCCCTTTACATCTCTTCTTAAAGATGGGTACAATGATCGCATGTAACCACTCTTTGGGAGGGTCAGTACTTACAATGCCCTTGAGTACATTAGTCAAAAGAGGGGCCCACAAAGGCATATATTCTTTAAAAAGATACACTGGAATTCCATCTGGCCTTAGGGCTTTTTCACCAGGGCATCTATTTGTTGCATACACAACATCTTCTAGCCCTATTTCAAAGTCAGAAGTAGAAGAGACACCCAAGAGGGAAGAGTCTCTATGGTACAACTGATTACAGGGAGTCTCCTCAGTTTGGACTGGACTTGAATATACCTTAGTAAAATGTCCAATCCAATTGTCAGGACTAATCACTGTGTCAAGTTCTGTATCATGGGAGTCCTAAAATTATGCTAGTTAGCAACCAGCCAAAACATTTTGTTGTTTTGAAGAGTACTTGCCATGATTAAAGTTTGATAAGCTTCTTCATGAATATTTCTTTTCCAGACCATTAAACCTCTCTTGTTCTCTTTTCTGCACATTCGCACTAGGTCCGGGTCTCTGGTAAAAGTTTTTAGAGCTCTCATTAAATAATTATGAGCCTTGGAACAGTTTGAATCAAACCATTTAACATATTTCTTCTTGTGTGTCATAGACAGGATGGTATACAGATTTCTGCCTCTATTACAGATTGTGCCAAAGCTGGCAATAATATCCCCAGTATCGCCATTCTTATTTTGGCATATTAGCAAAATCAGTGTATCTAGCACTGACCACGTCAGAAAGAAATGTATCCTTGCCAATTTTACCACAAATCACTATTATACCCCTATTACGGGAATGAACCAACTGTAATAGATTCTTCTCAACCTAAACCTTGTCAAACAATGATCAATCTATAGAGATTGCTAGCAATTTATGGTCACTGTGAGCATTTTCTGTGACTATATAATCTTTCATCCAGCTCTGAAGATCATATTTAAACAAAATAAAATCAATTAAGCTAAAGCATCCTCTGCAACTGTAAGTGGGACTTAATATTGGATCCACTGTCAAAGAGTAAAAAGCAAAATGCAAGTTAAATTTCATTAAAAGTTAATTTAGAGCATCACCAAATAGATTTTGACAAAAATGTGCAATTTAATCTCCGTCTGGTCCTATTAACACACAACACCCTGTAGTGGACAATTGGCAGTGATGTGCATTTAAATCTCCCAACCATAGGAGAGAAAAATGGCTATTAAGACTATTTAGACAACGTTCAAGATCCTCATGTAAGGAAATAACAATGTCATGATTATTTTAATAAAATGATTGTTAGAAAAATGGATTAATAATATTTTATGCATACAATAATTAATCTAAATTAATTGATAGTAAGGAGATTTAAAATTAGCTCATACTACTCTACCAGAAAATATGAGGGATACTAGCAAAATCAGACCTCATTTAGCCTATCCCAAATTCCCTGAGACCGCAGGAGTAAAATAAGTTGTAAAACCATCTATATATTCATTGAATGTGGCCCAGGTTTCTCAAAAACACAACGCACCATAGTACTTTATGACACTCAGTTAATCTGCTTTGGATAGTGTGGTAGCTAAGCCTGCAACATTCCAGCTAGAAAATCTGTAAACTTTACCCAGTGAATTATCAATTCTAGCACTAATGATGTTCCCATCCATAGCACTTTCAGCACTGAAACTGGAATTGATGTTATAACCAGAAGAGGATCAAGATGGCTCTAACTATCAGGCCTATCCAAAGTACTAGGTGAGGTAACCTAATTTTTATGTCAATCTAAGTGATCAAAATGTGAGTGGGGTGTGAAACTAAAGGAACTGGTATAGAGTATGTCACGCGGGAACACAGGCGAAGAACAATCTACTGGTCTATAAAAAAAAACCTAGTGGAAGTGCCTCTATCCTACTATTAACATTCAATGGATGGTTAAGCCTTTCCAAGATGTTATGTACAATTAATTTATTTTTTAAATTGATAACAGTACAATCATTGTGGTCAGGTTTAGGCTGATTTCCAAATCAGCAACTTCGAACCCCAACCCACACCTACGGACTTCCTCAACAGATATGCCACCACTGTAACCGACACAAACCACACATTGACCACCTGGAACCTCCCCTCCACCCAGGACACCACTTCAACTATAAAATCCATCCACTTGGGAGCTCCCACAGACCAATGCCCACATCACGTCTTCAACCTCGCAAACCAAAGGATAGGCCAGGATCTCACCACCCTTCTCAACACCTCTATCACCACCGCAACATTTACTGGCACCTGGAAACACGCCGAAGTCAGGCCACTACTCAAAAAACCCTCCCCTGACCCCAGCAAACTCAAACAAATGTGGCCAATCTCCCTGTACCCATTCCCAGGGAAGGTACTGGGAAAGATCAATAACAATCAAATCATGACACACCTGAAGTGAAACCAGCTACTCAAAGACTCTCTGATTTTTTGAGGGCAGGAGTTAACACCTGTCATTAAATTAGTTGGCACAGATGGTTCGAGAGGGCCATGAGAGGACTGTATTAAACCCACAGAATGGGAAATAGCTTGGGCTTGGGTTGTAGGCTGTGATGGTTTACAAGTGCCCGTATCCAATGCATTAAGCCCCTATTCATTTGGAGTTGATGTCAAACATCTATTTTCAAAGGCTTAGTGGATGGAACTGCAAGTAGTTTAAGGCCCTTGACCAGCTTCTCCACGGAATCTAGCCTATCTAAGATGGTGTTCATTAAAACATGTAGCCGAGTTTCTATTGATGCCAGTTTAGTTGTTATATCAGAATTTACAGTGCCACCCACTTTCCCAAATGTCGCTTCAGCCTTATCAGCTGTTGGAATATCAGGAGCCGATTTGCCCTGTTTATGCTGTGAACTTTTCTTTTTAGCAGGTGGGGGTGAGCAAAGCGAGTCTGATGCAGTAATGTTAATAGTCTCATCCTCCATAGGAGTTAATACTCCAGGTGTGTCCAAAACACATGGATTTTTCCTTCTAGTGCTAACCAATATAGGAGGAGGATTTGTCTCAAAGTTCACAGTACCAGTCCCTTTATCTTATCCACCCACAGTAGCTGATTTCCTTACTGTGTTCAAACGTTCCTCAACTGTGCCAATTCACTGCTCAATGCCCCCCATTGCATTTGTGAGGTAACTTACTATGGAATTTGCCAGCAGGTTTTCCTTGCTCTTAGTGGTAGATTTCCTTTTGGACATCACACTATCCCCCCAGCAAACATAAATGAGTAAAAACAAATGAGAATGTCAGGGGGGTGGCCCAGCCCAGCTCCTCAGTCCACTGACGGGTGCAGATGGGCCAGCTCTTGGCCCAGTTAAAACCCATATGCGTCCTGGGCACATCCTGTGTGCGTCCCATGCTGTTTTTGGGCATCCTCACAGAACGTCAAAGATGGTTTCCCTTACTCCTGGCAGCCTGGGACTTGGAGTTCGGCCTCTCCATCCCTCTGAACAGGAGAAAGATAGATTGCAGTATCCTGTGCTGCAGGAGGGAAATTGTCTTTTCTGCGCCCTCACGAAGCGTCAAAAATGGTTCCCCTGCCTCCTGGGACTTGGAGCCCGGTTCCTCTGTCCTTTCGAGCAGGAGAAAGATAGATTACAGTATATAATACAATACAATATTCATTTCAGAACTGTTTAATAGAAAGGATATACTCTGAATGCCATCACCCTAGTCTAAACATTACAAAAGGTATGAGATTTAATGTAACGATGAAAGTCACAAATGATCTATGCAGCTCAATCTTTATTTATGTACTTTATTTATGACAAGTAAAAAACATTTTGATCAGAAATGTGTACATAACAGTGATGCTACATAGATATTGGATGCATGGTAGTTACATAATCAAAGGTGATAGGATAGCAGTTAAGGTCACAATGAGTTGTGCCAATGTTCAAATCTGTGGCCATGACAAACACAAGACAGGATCCTATCACTGGCTAAGGCAGGCTTCTCCAAATTCAGTCCTGGAGGGTTGGATCCATGCCAGAGTTTTAGCATATCCCCATTTAGATAAATGTAGTTATCTTAAAAATCTGTCATGGATCCGGCCCTCCAGGACCGACGTTGGAGAACCCTGGGCTAAGGGAACACCAAACGTATGTCAGAGGTCCACCATTTACATTCTACATGATTGTGAATGGTTTTCTACCTTGATATTCAGTGCAATTTTGAACTGTTGGACTTATTTGATGGCCCACTGTTGGGCACCAGGTAGTTACAGTGAAGTTGGCATAACAGGTAGAGGACTCAGAAATTGGATGAAGCACATGCTTGCTTGGGTGTAGTCAAAAGGTTGTCATCAGTTGCTCTGAGGTTTCAAATTGGTGTGCATTGTGATAGTTCAGGGCCGAATGGTTTATATTAATTTGAAGAGTAATATAAGCAATTTGTATGTGATCCTGTTTGTGGCAGTGAGCCAGCCTGCATAGCTTTGGTAAGTGGAGGTAGATATGTGCTTAGGTAGGTTGAATAGAGTGTAGGTAACAAAGTTCAGAATCTTGTCTACAGATGCACAGTGAGAGTTGGGAAAGCATACTAAAAGACTATTACAGTAGTCAAGCCTATTAATGACTAACCAGTTAATGAGTATTTTCAATTATTTGAATGGTACCAGTGAGAGAATATTGTGCATGTTAAGCAATTGTAAGTGAGCAGTAGTTTCTGTATTTGTGTTTAAAGTTCCATCCTCAGAGATGAGCTAACTAACTAGGTTTCTAGATGATGAGGCAAAATTCAGGTGGTCCAGAGAAATAGAATGAGATGGTAAGAGGGGCATGTGCAATGATGGAGGGTAAGAAGATTTCAGCATGGGAGACCCACGTGCCATCCAGTGTCAGGTGTATATGAGATCGAGATGTGCGCTTGGAGGTAAGTTATAAGTTAGTTGGGAAAGAAAAGAAGATTTGTGCCATTTAGGGAGTGATCCTTTTTTAATGAAAACATTGAGTGAAATGGGTCGAGGTGCTCAGACTGGCCAATTGACAAGGTCCTATTTGTGGGCATAGCAAATGGCTGAAGCATGCGCCAAAGTAAAAAGCTACTAGATAAAACAAATGTAAAGGGTTCCGTAGTAAAATACAAGGGAAGATAAAACTTCATAAATTAAAATATCTACCCTGGAGAGATAGATTTAACACATCAAATCATATAGATTATGTTCTAGATCCACTGGATTACCGTGACCTCTGCCCAGTGTCTGAAAATTCTGTTGCTGGAAACCATTAACACTCTGCAACACAGGAACTGTATAAATCTTCCCTGTGCTGAAACTGTATTTTCAAAATTATTCTGACCTCTTTGTACTGCTCTCATTTGCGCTACTATCAATTTTTCCTTTAGTTTTTTGTGCTTCAACTCCAATTCATCACCACAATATTTGGCTTAACGCAAGATCTCATTGATTGGTTTGTTTTGTCAACACAGTAAACGCTGCTGAATCATGGACGCAATCTCAGGATGCAAACCATTCACAAATCTCTAAACAAAATGTCCCATGTCTTTCTCCACCACATTTTCTGTTCCACTGTGCTGTCTGAAAACCTGAATCACTCTCTTAAAAAAAGCATGAACAGATTCTTTAATTTCTGGGGTAGTTCTGTCAATCTTTTGCCAATTGATTTCTTTAGGAGAAATCTTTGTTTTCAGGAGAGTAATCACTTGCTGGTATTTCTTTATTGCCACTGGAGATGGGGCACCTGTTTTAGGATATCTCTCTGGTTTTCCTTCAGGCCAATCAACAGAAATTTTACACTCAGTCTACAAATCTCCAGGAACCACAATGTCAAATAGAGTATTCACATCTATCCACAGGACTTTTGAGATTTTCACAAACCTTTCAATCTGTTTATGCCATTCTACTGGATTAGCTATCAATTTAGGGAAATCATTTGTAAATGGCAAAATATCAGCTCTAGTCAATGCACGTAAGCTCCACCAGGTACCGCCCCCATATGAAGCATCTGTTTTTCACCTAATCCTTCATCAAACATGACTGGAAGTTTCTGCATTCTTACTTTCTGTACTTCCTTCTTTTTCGCCCTTCTTCCTTCGAATCTATCTTTGTCATTCCATTTCTTGACCATTGTCATCAGATCCTTAACATGTAATTTCATTCCAGCTGGTCTCATATTTAAAACGTCTTTATCACCAAAGTCTAATTTGTATGTCATTTGCAGGACCTTGGATTTCTGAACATCGATTTCATATTTCTGAGCCAATCCAGCTAGCTTCTCATGTGTTTGTCTTGCTTGTCTGGTAATATCTTTGCAAAGAAACAATAGTTTCTCTTCCTGGTAAAAAGTGTCTAATCAAGATGAACTAAGAGTTCCCAGTATCATTTCTTCTAGGTCCATTTTCAGTTTGGCTACATCTGGTATTTTCCGCTTTCCTAATGCTGGAGCTATGTCAGAACTTTGATTGTTATTAATCGGGGTATTAAATTCTCTCACCCTGTCACCTAATTCATGTGGAGTAATTCCAGATGCTTCTCTTGAAATGCTTGAATGTAAATCTCCATTAGTCAAGTCTCTACCTGTTCCAGAATTAACATTCCCATGGATGCTGTCATTTCAGCTGCATGATAACTTATTTCAGGAAGCGCACCTGTTCTGGGAACATAGAAAGGTGGCAATCCCTGAACCATTCTATTTCCCGGATCACTTTGTTTCTGATTTCACTTTGAGTCAGAACCATTGGTGTCTGTAGCAAATATCCTGTGGTCAAATCTAGTGGATTACCATGTGCAGTATTCATTTCTGGAGGTATAGTCAATGTGGGTGCAGTATCTACCTGTAACCCAGATTTATAAAGAGGTACAACAGGTCCAATAGTAACAGGAACAGTCCAAGCATAGGGATTCAAAAGAACTGGAATTTCTGTTCTCCCCTCTTACAGGAGAAATCAGTGTATTTTCTTTTGGTACTTCAGGCATAACAGGGGCATTTGGAGTCTTAGCTGTATTTTTATCTACCGTACTCTCACTCTGAGATTCATTGTATGGAAGTGGATGTCTCAGCAACAAATCACTTAAAAATCGTCATCTATGTCATCCTCTTCTTCTTCCACCTCAACATCATTCTTTTCGGTTTCAATGTTTTTTCTTTCTGCTTTCCCTGAACTTCTCCCTCAACAGGTATCAAAGGATACATTCTTGTTCCATGAACAACATCTGATCTCTTTGCTTTTTGCTGTGCATCACATCTAGCTTTTGCATAGTGATCTAGAGTTCTCCTATACCTCCCTTGGTATTTCTCCTTCTCTTTCTGATGAGCTAGATGTCCCCAAACATTACATGCTTCAATATGCATTTGTCTGGGAGGTGGTTTAATTGCATACAATTTCCTCCTCAAATTCTGAGGACTCTCAAATTAAATGTTCAATAATGAGAAAATCGTAAAACCTTGTCTTGCTCTGTAATTTCATGCCAATGTTTAAGCCATAGACATGGATGTAATCCTTTACCTGACAATATAATGTATGCTGGTGTACCCTCAGGTGTTATCTCTTCGACTATGCTCACAGGTATAGTCACATCTCCCTTTATCAATTTTCGTAAGGCTTTGAAAAGCATAATTTTATTCAATCTCGTACTTCACAAATAACTTCCACAAAATCAGGAAATAAAATTCTCCCATAATTTTCTAGTTCAGCAACCACAACCAATAACAGCGCAACTTTTTATGACATTGTCAACCAATCCCAGCACGGCTTTACACCAACCGACCAATCACAGTGCGACATACTGTAAAATCAGACTCACTCCTTGCAGCACCTCACCCTCCTTTACAATTTTCTTCAGCACATTTTCTAAGCAAACAAACAAAACAATACGCAATCTTTTCAACATAAAACTGTCTGCTCCACTAAAGGAAGAACGTCTCTCACTCAAAAGGTAGTACAAAATAATTCTTATTTCTATACCTAAACTTCTCATTCACTTTAAATGAAACCCCAACCAGCGGAATTTCACCCTTAATTGATACAGTTATTCCCTGTGCACTTGAGGGAACTATACCAATCGCTTTCCATTTTCACACAAAAGGAAGTCCCTCTCCATAAGATGTTGTCGACGACGTCTCATGACAAACACAACACAGCAGACAACTTACTTAGTTCTTCTACACTAAGACCACCACATAGGTATACATTATTCCGGTGTCTTAGACCACAAATGGACCCATCAATAACTTCAACTTCTTTGCATTAAGCTCCACAATCATACATGGACTTTAACCATTATATGGACTGTAACCACTGTATGGACTTTAACCACTTCATCACTTCACTCAATGAACACATAGCCATTTTAAGCACCGCAATCTTAAGCCAAAGAAATTGCAACGTGCAACCCTATTAGTACTCACACTCCGTTTGCTTCTACAAGTCGTTGAAATTCGTCAGTTACTCCATCAATCCTTTTGCCAAACCATTGTCTTTTGGGGTTTTGGACTGGACAGGAAAATCTACTTCGGACACTCAACAACTTTCATGTCACTAGACAAAACCACTACTCTGCTACCAAGTTCTGAGAGCGCAGGAGGGTTTTTAACCTCAACTCTCTTACTGGGCTCATTGGAGGAGGATCTTTACTCATACTGAATATCGCACCTCAGAGGCGATGATCCTCCGATGGACATTTCTTTGTTATAGTGAGGGGTGAGGAGACAGAATGTCCAACTGTCAGCTACCCAATGAGGACCACTAATTGGTAGCGAACTCACAAGTTGGTAATCAGGTTCAGATAAATCTCTCTCAAAACCATGCTATAGAGATAAAGTATATCAATTGGTAGACCGAACCTCCTGAAGAAATTTAGACTAACAAGAATCATGCAAACTAAGAGCTTTGATGTGCCTACACAGAATAAGAGTAAAAGAATCTGATGTTCTGAAAATAACCTATGACTATCACTGATATGCATTTAAAGTTTAGCATGGTTTCTGTAACTTTAGACACAATAAGACTCAGACAACTTTAGAATATTAAGTTATTGTATTAAAGACCAAATTCAATACATACAAGTAATACTTTAAGAAGCTCAATCATATATCTAATAATTTGGAATATGTCACACATTTAGTTAAGATAATTTAACCCTAAATAAATGAATCCATAAAAGGATGGTTTCCATACAATCTCTACCACCACCAAAGCAAGAAGTTGGTTATCAAAGTTTCTCTAAGCATGAATAAAGGGGTTTAAGTTAAAGTCCCCTAGGTGCAAAGCCCTTAGATAAAGCAAAGGAATGGAGCATAAATCAAGAAATTTTCAAGTCTTGTAACTCACCAGACTGCTTCAAATTGTCCAGAAAGCCAGTACATCAACAAGGACAAATAACAAAGGGGCAAAATAGGAATGGTTCAGAAGGCAAGTAGGAGTCAAAGGGAAGGTGACAGAGAGCAGCCTAAGCTTAGACGTAAGCTCTCCTCAAAGGCGTGAAAAGGTAGTGAATGAGAAATCCCCAGCGCACTACTCATCCTGTGCATCGTGGTTAAGTAGTTCAAACTTGTCATCAATTACATCAATGGTGGGTCCGCAATGGTCGGAGCATCATGTGATTGCTTCTTCCATCTTCTCAGGTACAAATTGTTACTCCAATATGATTTCCCACATAAGTTATGAGAAATTAATGTTGTCACATAGCTTTTTGAGTTTGCAACTGTCTACAGATGTGGGGGAAAGGTCTCTTTCCCACCATTCACACAGAAAAGAGTAAGACAACTGTCTTTATTTAAAAAGATGTCATATTGTATTGCATTGTATTGTAATTGCATTTTTATTGTGCTTACTACCCCTGATGAGGCGTTGAAGTGCTTTTTCTCGGCGAGTAGCACGCTACTCCAGAACCCATAAAGGATTAGTGGTGAATTAGTATAGTGAAATATTAAATACATTTTTAGTGGTGTAGATGTTAGTCTGTTTTTTGGATTGAAAAGGAAAGTGGAGGGATAGATTTAGAATGTTTTTATTTTTTTATTTATTTGGGAGCTCATAGCAGTAGGAGGAGGCTTGGGATGAGTAAAAGGGAGGTGGAGGGGAAAGAGTCAGAGCAAAGGTTTTAGAAAGGCTTGTTTGGGAGATCTGAATAGTAAAGAGGTATGAGATGGTGCAAGGAGGGGTAAAGTAGGGAAGAGTCTAGAAAGAGTTATTTGGGGGAATCATAGTAGTGGTTTGGGGTTTGGGATGCATGAGAGACTGGAGGTAGAGGATATATTAATAGAGGTATAGGGTGAGAAATAGGGTAGTGCATTGGATATGCTGAATTCGAAGAAAAGTAATAAATATATAGATACATAAGTACATGGAAGTTATATATACATGCATAAGGAAGGTAGTATATGTACCCCAGCTTTCAAGTGTTGTTGTACTTTAAATTAATTTTTTTGGTCTTTTATTTTGTAATTCAATAGTGAAACAATTGTAGATAAATATGATATGAATCAAGAACAAATAATGCAACATTTAAGAACGTATCAAGCCCATTACACAAAACTGCAACATAATGCAGCCTAAAGAGAAAGACAGTTTAACATGTTAAAATTCAACATTTCATCGATTAGTACTTTAGAATCCTAAAAGCTAAGTTTGAATGTAATACAATAAGTAATTTATCATTTAAAAGCATTCTGAAATGTTTGTCAGTAAAACGCATAAAAATACTCATCTTTAATTATGGCCTATTGGTACAACCTAAAACGTGCAAATTTTGTGTTTGTGTGACCTATTTCAAGCACTTTGTCATGTATCATGTTTGAGGTTGTACTTCGTGTTTGTGTTTTCTTTATTTCTGTTTACGAAGTTTTTGTGGTTTATGTGTTGTATATATTTATTGTATTGCAGCCCTGAAGAAGTCAATTTCATGGACGAAACGCCTTGGCTGTCTTCATTGTTCATACGTGAAACTTTATAAAAAAAAGAAGAAAAAAAGAAAATGAAGACAAGAATCACAATTTTAATTGGTGGCTATTGTTGTGGTTCATCTCGTACAATTTGTAACGATTTCTTGGTTTATGCACCCAGGCAGCAGATGCTTATAGTAGGTGCACACATTTGTACCTATGTATGTTTAATTATATGATTTGGAACAATGGGTTAGGTGCAGCCTCTTTGATCCGCTGCCTTTGCTTTATTTTTATTATCACCATATAAAGAATGGTGGTCTCAGAAAGAAAGGCATTTGAAATGTCTCTAACATTGATATAAAGCTCCCAACACAAGCAAATATTGAATTGTTATTTATGAAAATAGACCTCCCCCGCATTCATAGGTGTGCATTGTTGATGTAGCATGGTATGGCCTTGCAGATATGCTTTTACAGATCATTTTTTCCTCTGAAACATCTCTTGCCATGTTTGTGGGAACTACTTCGGGGGAAAACTGCTCGCCAAGACAATTTATCAATTGTAGGGGCAATACAGACAGTGCATGGTGATAGAGAAAGATCAATAAGGAAAAGGAGAGAAGCAAAATAAGAGCGAGGGCTATAGATGAGTGACAAAGTGAAGATAACGAGCGTACCTAAGCTGAAAATAGAAGAGCAATTGTGAAGTAGCAGGGAGGAGGAAAAGTAAAACCTACAAAGGAAAGAATATATAGGTTGAGTAGAACTTGAAGGAGAAAAAAAGCAGAAGTTGGAACAAAGAATGTGATAGTAGATAAAAAAGAAAATGATTAAAAGGCTAGAAAAATAACGATGTTGAAAGAAAGAAATAAAATAAAAAGTGTGAAACAGACATATAGAAAGCTGTGAAGGGGAAAAAGAAGAACGAAATGTGATATGGAGAAAAAGAAAGAAAACGGAAACAACTGCGAAAAACATAAAGAAACATTAGGAAACAGAGAGAACAAAGAACATGAAGGACATTCAAAGTACAGAAAGGACCAAGAGACTCTAAAAGAGAAAGATGTCAGATTTGGAGAAAGAGCCATGAGAGGGAGCCCGAGAGAGGGAAGCTAAGAGAAAGCAGGAGGCAGACAGGGAAGGAGGGAGTTGAATGCAGCTATTCAATGCAAGGTGCACAAAGCAGTGAGAAACTGTATGGTGTATGGTGTGCCTCTAGAAAATGTGTACACATTCTGGTGTTAGCTTTTTTGCAGCGGATCATGCTGCTGTGCTCGCTGAACCATACCTTAGCAGGTCTTGTAGTCATGCCCATATAGGGAAGGTGGCAGGGGCATGTAATTAGGTAGACACAGTTTCTAGTATTGCAGTTGGTATGTCGTTTTTGTTGCCATGGTCTCTGTAATGCTAAGTCTATGTTTTTAGTTGCTGTGGTTAGGTGACATACTGAACAGGATCCACAGGGGAAATGACCTTCAACTGGTGGCAAGGCCCAAAGTGTGGGTTGCCTAGTTTGTCGTATCCATGGGCGGGTATGTACAAGTAGGTCCCTCAGGCTTTGTGTGCGTTTGCATGCAAACAACGGGGTTGGTCCGGGAGTAAAGTTACCAGTATTGAGGATAGCCCAGTGTTTCTTGATGACTTTCTGTATTCTATTGGAGGCGGGGGTGAACGTCGTGACACATGTGAGAGTGTCAGTTTATGTTCTCTCTCTACTCTCCAACAGACTATCACTGTGATTATTCTTTGCCCCCTTGTAGGCAAGGTGTATCACTTTGTGTGGGTAGTAACGGTCCACTAAGTTGGATCTCAGTATGGTGGCCTGCCTTTCATATTCGGTGGTGGTGTTACAGTTCCGGCGTAAGCGGAGGAACTGACCAACTTGTAGGTTTTCCCGAAGGGATCTTGGATGGGGGCTTTCACAAAGCAGAAGACTGTTTCTGTTGGTTGGTTTCCTATAGTTTGTAGTGAACAGTCCACCATCTTAATTGAAATCAACGATCGAGAAAAGGTATGGAACTCTCTGATCGGTGTTAGTGAACTTTAGATAAGGGTCCAAGGTGTTGACCCATTCACAGAATGATATAAATGTTTCCGTGTCGCCACTCCAAAACAATAAGATGTCGTCAATGTAACGACGCCATAATAGTATATTGCTGCGGTATGGGTTGTTCTCGTGTTCAATGGGTTTGCTTTCAAATGCAGCCATGTAGATACAGGCCAAACTGGGAGCAAAGGTGCTTCCCATGGATGTGCCTTGAACTTGACGGTAGAGTTGGTCTTGAAAGGCAAATACATTTTCTTTGAGGGCTAAGGACGCACATTCAACAATGAATGTGAGAGGGGTCTTGAACGGCCATGGATCTTCCTGGCGAAGGATGGCCTCCAGGGCTTCTAGGGTAGCGTCCTGGAGGATGTTGGTATAGAGGGCTTCGACGTCCAATGTCACCAGGAGATCGGTCTTTTCGGGTGTGGGGAAAGCCTGTATCAGGTTGAGGACATCAGTCGTATCTCTTAGGTATGTGGGGGTCTTCATGACGATGGGTTTCAGAAAGAAGTCCCAGAATTTGCTGAGCGGTTCGAAAAGTGACACAATGCCCGAGACAGTGGGACGTCCTGGTGGGGGGTTAACGCCCTTATGAATTTTAGGGAGGGTGTAAAAATATGGAATCCGGGGTTGTTCATTGTTCAGGAATTCAGCCTCTTGTTTCATGATCCATCCTTCCGTCTCGGCCTCTAAGATAAGACCTATGTTCCTTATGGTAAAGCGCTCGGTAGTGTCATTCTCAATCGGAATGTAGTAGCGAGTGTTTGCCAATTGTCGTCTCCATTCATCGTTGTAAGTGGTAACATGCTGAATGACAATGGCGCCGCCTTTATCGGTTGGATTGACAACAATGGTCGTGTTGTCTGTGAACCCCCTGAGCAGGTTCCTTTCTGATTTGGACATGTTGTTAAATGGTAGGTAACCACTTAATACTGAACACAACATATGAGACCACGGAATCTCACCTAGACACTACACAGCAGAACGTGACAACTCCCCGAATCACTTCCACTCCCAGTTCCCCCACTCTGGATCTCCATTGAGGAGATATCGTTCCAACATGATGGACAATCTGGGCCTGAGCTTTGACGATGACACTATAGCAGAAATTCTGCGAGCACCTTCACTATTGATGGCGGAGGGTAAAATGGCATCAGGTAGTAAAACAGAGGATTGGAAAGCCGTAACAGCCCTCAGGAAACAACAAATCAAGATAGCCCTTCATGGGTCAATTATGACAGAATACATCTGAGCTAACATTGCTCCTAATGGCCTACTTGTCACTCTGACCCCTAGAATTTTCCTTGAAGATATCACTTTCCGCAGGGAATGGTCTAAAATTGCATGGAAGTGCACGCGCCATTGGCTTGTTCTTATTATCAATACGGTCAAACGCCTCTCAGACGCCCTGCTCATCCAAATTACCATAGCAGAGAATGCACTTAAGACAGGCATAACGATTACAGCCTTTAAATCTCACAGAGCAGAAATATATGAGGAAATGAATGAGCATAAAGAGTATCTTACTAAGCAGAAAATTAATAAACTGCAGAAGGATGTCGAACGCTTCGACCGAGAGAAGGTTTACCCCTACACTAAGGAAGACTACCAATTTCAAACATATCAAACATCATCTGACGAGAGCTCGACCAACCTTTCAAAAAGATCAGGTTCGGTCAGCAGTGATTCCAGTTATGAAGGCAGGAACAATTCTACGAGACCAAGGGGCAACCTCAGCAAACAACCCACCCCCCCTCTCTTTCAAAACTTTCCGACACATCCGTACCAGCCAAATATGTTATCTGGGCAATAGATGGGACCACCACCGATGTGGAACATACCATCTGGCCACCTGCAACAATTCCCAATGTACCAACAATTTCCAAACCCCCCTTTTTTCAACAGAGGGAGGGGCAGAGGAAGAGGAAGAAGAAGAGGCGTGAAGAAGAACGTTCACTGGCAGGAGCCAGAAGCCCATATGCTACTGAGGAGCAAGACAATGGGTCCCAAACACTCGTAGTGAATCTCTCCTCACGTTCACTAGATGAAAAGGAAACTACCCTCTTGGAGAAGTGCCTCGGATTTCTCCCTACTCCACGAGAAGACACGTTCCGTCTCCATCAGGAACTACACCAATTCTTTCGCACGATCAGACTATGGGCTTATTTCCAGGACAAACCCTACACCCCGGAAGAAGGCACAGGATTACGCAAGAAGTCCCGGTTCATGCCTCCTACAGCGACTACGCCACATGAGATACTAACCTTCGAACAGGCCTTCCTGAAAGAGGCTTCACTAGTAAGTGGTAACCTACCATTTAACAACATGTCCAAATCAGAAAAGAACCTGCTCAGGGGGTTCACAGAAGGCACGACCATTGTGGGGAAACCGACCAATAAAGGCGCCGTCATTGTCATTCAGGATGTTACCACTTACAACAATGAATGCCGACGACAATTGGCAAACACTCGCTACTACCTTCCGATTGAGAATTACCCTACCGAGCGCCTTACCATTAGGATCAAAGGTCTTATCTCAGAGGCCGAGACAGAAGGATGGATCATGAAACAAGAGGCTGAATTCCTGAACAATGAACAACCCCAGATTCCATATTTTTACACCCTCCCTAAAATTCATAAGGGAGTTAACCCCCCACCAGGACGTCCCATTGTCTCGGGCATCGAGTCACTTTTAGAACCCCTCAGCAAATTCTGTGACTTCTTTCTGAGACCCATCGTCATAAAGACCCCCACATACCTAAGAGATACGACTGATGTCCTCAACCTGATTCAGGCTTTCCTGGCACCCGAAAAGATTGATCTCCTGGTGACATTGGACGTCGAAGCCCTAAATACCAACATCCCCCAGGACGCTACCCTAGAAGTCCTGGAGGCCATCCTTCGCCAGGAAGACCCATGGCCGTTCAAGACCCCTGTCCCATTCATTGTTGAATGTGCGTCCTTAGCCCTCAAACAAAATGTCTTTGCCTTTCAAGACCAACTCTACCATCAGGTTCAAGGCACATGCATGGGAAGCACCTTTGTTCCCAGCTTGGCCTGTATCTACATGGCTGCATTTGAAAGCAAACACATTGAACACGAGAACAACCCAAACTGCAACAATATACTATTATGGCGTCGTTACATTGACGACATCTTAGTGTTTTGGAGTGGCGACACAGAAACATGTGTATCATTCTGCGGATGGGTCAACACCTTGGACCCTTATTTAAAGTTCACTAACACCAGATCAGAGAGTTCCATACCTTAACTCGATCTGTTTATTTCATTTCAAGATAGTGGACTGTTCACTACAAGCTATAGGAAAGCAACTGACAGAAATAGTCTTCTGCTTTATGAAAGCCACCTTCCAAGATCCTTTCGGGAAAACCTACCAGTTGGTTAGTTCCTCTGCTTATGCCGGAACTGTAACACCACCACCGAATACGAAAGGCAGGCCACCATACTGAGATCTAAGTTAGTGGACCGTCATTACCCACACAAAGTGATACACCATGCCTACAAGAGAGCAAAGAATAATCACAGAGATAGTCTGTTGGAGAGTAGAGAGAGAACACCAACAGACACTCTCACATAAGTCATGATGTTCACCCCCACCTCCAATAGAATACAGAAAGTCATCAAGAAACACTGGGTTATCCTCAATACGGGTAACGTTACTCCTGGACCAACTCCGTTGTTTGCATTCAAATGCACACATACCCTGAGGGACCTACTGGTACATACCCACCCACGGATCCGACAAACTAGGCAACCCATATATGGGCCTTGACCTTGAAGGTCATTTCCCCTATGGATCCTGTTCAGTATGTCACCTAACCACAGCAATAAAAAAATAGACTTAGGATTACAGAGACCATGGCAACAAAAACGACATACCAATTGCAATACTAAAAACTGTGTCTACCTAATTACATGCCCCTGCCACCTTCGCTATGTGGGCATGACTACAAGACCTGTTGAGGTACGGATCAGCGAGCACCAAACATGATCCGCTGCAAAAAAACTAACACCAGAATGTGCACACATTTTCTTGAGGCACACCATACACCGGATAGTTTACAATGGACGATTATCGATTCCAATCCTAACTGGCCCGCGAGAACTTTATTCACTCAGGAACAACGATGGGTGTTCCGCTTATGGTCTAACACTCGGGGTCTAAATGATGACATTCCCTGGGGCGAATTTGTCAACTAACTCTTGTCTTACTATCAGCACCACTGGTTAACAATCCATCAAGGATAACCTGTATCCATGGCAGCGAGACTGACCCTTAGTCTCACTAATTCCGAGACATTACTTACATCTCTTTGATTGCTGGCTATTAACTCCTACCTAAGCTGACCTCCAACATATAATAGAGGGCTGCCCCAATGTACATCACTTACGTCACCTAGTTCCCTAGCCAGCTCAGTAACAGCGTGACCTAGTATCACTACGACTTACATCCAGTCGAGTTTCTGTCATTCCCGTCTTTATTCAGACACTGTGAGCCTTGATCGCAACGACTCTCAGTCATTTTCTTCCCCCCCTCTCTTGTTTCCCGTCCTTGTTCAGGCAATGAATCCTGTTGTTTCACGGCCCCGTGGGCTCCATTTAGGCAGTACTAACACCCAGCATTAGGATCCCAGTTGTGTTCTCTTTTCACTCCTTCCCCTCTCCCAACATGGCCTCCCAACTGAGCCTCCCGTGATCTGCGAGTACCGCTCTATGCCCCGACACCACTCCGTAGCATGGAGACAACGAGGGGGTGGGCCACGCATATTTAAATCGAGTGCCGCGGACCACCATTTCCACTGGCAAGCGAGCGGCTGAGGGCAGGTATCAGTTCTGTTTCCGAAGAGGTCAATGGGAGTACTTCCCCCGTTTTGTCCGCACCATGCGAGTTGAAACTCCATATTTAGGAGCACTCGTGGCTACTATCTTACTCCCACTCTGTCTTCTCCAGGTAATCTCACGATCCGCTTTCCCCGCTGTTGAGGCTTCCCTGAACAAAATTTGGGGTAGGATTTACATGTTATGTGTTGTTTATTTTCGTGTGTTCTACTCCCTCACTTCCATACTGTCATGATTGCGCGCTGATGAGTACTGTGTTAACTACTCGTAGTCGGACACCTGCGTGCATGCAATGTTCTTTTGGACATGTCACTACTGCGCATTATCGACAATAAGACTTACCGTTAACAGTGTTAACAGCATGTATCAAACCTATGCATTGTGCTTTTCCCTTCGTTTTCTTAGGTTGGACACAGATACAGAGGTGGTCGATA
Organism: Calotriton arnoldi; assembly: GCA_963921515.1. NCBI lineage: Eukaryota > Metazoa > Chordata > Amphibia > Caudata > Salamandridae > Calotriton > Calotriton arnoldi. The sequence continues at coordinate 2,823,275 of CAWUFW010000777.1, forward strand.
TCGAATGGGTGCAGAGCCACCCTGACCACATACCTTAACCTGGGTAATATTACAGGGCGTATTGAGTGTCGCCGTCTCGAACCCCTGTGTCACTAATCTTTTTTTATACAACTTGCACAATCCTGACGAAACTCCATTGGATCCACTAGCGACCACACAGGCGTGAAACATGTCGACCTGATTCGACCATTCTCCCTACTTATCAACCTTTTTACTGTCACTATTTATCACTGAGAATCGCAGAAGGGTAAAACTCTCAAAACTGACAACTAGGACACAAGTACCCTTCTCTGCTTTATTTTAACCATATCGCACGGACCTATGAATAAAATCCTCTGAGGGTACCAGTACGATATTTTTAACGCACTTGCATTATTCCCCACACACCCACACTCACCACTGCGGCGTTCCTCTAAAAATATCTCCGTCAAAGAGCCCTCTCGCCGGGCCCGTGGGGGACAGCAGTGCCACCCCCACGAGGAGCATACGCCCAATGATGAAGCATGACACACTTATGGGTGTGTGAGGGCACTTCTCCAATTAGGAGGATTCCCCCCCTTTTTTCTTTGTATCCAACCTTTAACTAATAAAGAAGTTAGGTATCTCTTCACCTACACTTCGGCCGACCGAATGGGCAAGCAACCTTATTAGGAACAGTTACCCTCCAGTGATAGAAACGTTTGACCTTGGGAGCACGGGTACTGGACCTCATATTCCACTAGCTCTCTGTCCCCCCCTCTCGTGTGTATTTGATACGTAGTACGGCAGCCAGCTGTGGGACACTATACTTCTGTCTTCTCCCTTCTCTTTGTACAGTGTTATCTACCCTGTATTGAACACAACACATGAGACCCTACCTCATATTGAACACAACAAACGAGACCACGGAATCTCACCTAGACACTACACAGCAGAACGTGACAACTCCCCGAATCACTTCCACTCCCAGTTCCCCCATTCTGGATCTCCATTGAGGAGATATCTTTCCAACATGATGGACAATCTGGGCCTGAGCTTTGACGATGACACTATAGCAGAAAATCTGCGAGCACCTTCACTATTGACGGCGGAGGGTAAAATGGCATCAGGTAGTAAAACAGAGGATTGGAAAGCCGTAACAGCCCTCAGGAAACAACAAATCAAGACAGCCCTCCATGGGTCAGTCATTACAGAATACCTCTGAGCTAACATGGCTCCTAATGGCCTACTTGTCACTCTGACCCGTAGAATTTTCCTTGAAGATATCACTTTCCGCAGAGAATGGTCTAAAATTGCAAGGAAGTGCACGCGCGATTGGCTTGTTCTTATCATCAATATGGCCAAACGCCTCGCAGACGCCCTGTTCATCCAAATTACCATAGCAGAGAATGCACTAAGAGAGGCATAACGATTACAGCCTTTAAATCTCGCCTACCAGAAATCAATGAGGAAATGAATGAGCATAAAGAGTATCTTACTAAGCAGAAAATTAATAAACTGCAGAAGGATGTCAAACGCTTCGACCGAGGGAAGGTTTACCCCTACACTAAGGAAGACTACCAATTTCAAACATATGACACATCATCTGACGAGAGCACGACCAACCTTTCAAAAAGATCAGGTTCTGTCGGCAGTGATTCCAGTTATGAAGGCAGGAACAATTCTACAAGACCGAGGCGCAACCTCAGCAACCATCCCCCCACCCCTCTCTTTCAGAACTTTCCGACACATCCGTACCAGCCAAATATGTTCCCTGGGCAATGGATGGGACCGCCACCGATGTGGAACATACCATCTGGCCACCCTCAACAATTCCCAATGTACCAACAATTTCCGAACCCCCCTTTTTTCAACAGAGGGAGGGGCAGAGGAAGAGGAAAAAGAAGAGGCATGAAGAAGACTGTTCACTGGCAGGAGCCAGAAGCCCAGATGCTACTGAGGAGCAAGACAATGGGTCCCACACACACCTGTAGTGAATCTCTCCTCACATCCACTAGATGAAAAGGACTCGACCCTCTTGGAGAAGGGACTCGGATTTCTCCCTACTCCACGAGAAGTCATGTTCCGTCACCATCAGGAACTACAGCAATTCTTTCGCAAGATCAGACTATGGGCTTATTTCCAGGACGAACCCTACACCCCGGAAGAAGGCACAGGATTACACAAGAAGTCCCGGTTCATGCCTCCTACAGCGACTACTCCACATGAGATACTCACCTTCGAACAGGCCTTCCTGAAGAGGCTTCACTATTAAGTGGTAACCTACCATTTAACAACATGTCCAAATCAGAAAAGAACCTGCTCAGGGGGTTCACAGAAGGCACGACCATTGTGGGGAAACCGACCAATAAAGGCGCCGTCATTGTCATTCAGGATGTTACCACTTACAACAATGAATGCCGACGACAATTGGCAAACACTCGCTACTACCTTCTAATTGAGAATGACCCTACCAAGCGCCTTACCATTAGGATCAAAGGTCTTATCTTAGAGGCCGAGACGGAAGGATGGATCACGAAACAAGAGGCTGAATTCCTGAACAATTAACAACCCCGGATTGCATATTTTTACACCCTTGCTAAAATTCATAAGGGAGTTAACCCCCCACCAGGACGTCCCTTTGTCTCAGGCATTGAGTCACTTTTAGAACCCCTCAACAAATTCTGTGACTTCTTTCTGAGACCCATCGTCACGAAGACCCCCACATACCTAAGAGATAGGACTGATGTCCTCAACCTGATACAGGCTTTCCCGGCACCCGAAAAGATCGATCTCCTGGTGGCATTGGATGTCGAAGCCCTATATACCAACATCCCCCAGGACGCTACCCTAGAAGTCCTGGAGGCCATCCTTCGCCAGGAAGATCCATGGCCGTTCAAGACCCCTCTCACATTCATTGTTGAATGTGCGTCCTTAGCCCTCAAAGAAAATTTCTTTGCCTTTCAAGACCAACTCTACCATCAGGTTCAAGGCACATGCATGAGAAGCACCTTTGCTCCCAGCTTGGCCTGTATCTACATGGCTGCATTTGAAAGCAAACATATTGAACACGAGAACAACCCATACCGCAACAATATTCTATTATGGCGTCGTTACATTGATGACATCTTAGTGTTTTGGAGTGGCGACACAGAAACATGTGTATCATTCTGCGAATGGGTCAACACCTTGGACCCTTATCTAAAGTTCACTAACACCAGATTAGAGAGTTCCATACCTTTCCTCGATCTGTTGATTTCAATTCAAGATGGTGGACTGTTCACTACAAGCTATCGGAAACAAACTGACAGAAACAGTCTTCTGCTTTATGAAAGCCACCATCCAAGATCCCTTCGGGAAAACCTACCAGTTGGTCAGTTCCTCCGCTTATGCCAGAACTGTAACACCACCACCGAATATGAAAGGCAGGCCATCATACTGAGATCCAACTTAGTGGACCATCACTACCCACAGAAAGTGATACACCATGCCTACTAGAGAGCAAAGATTAATCACAGGGATAGTCTGTTGGACAGTAGAGAGAGAACTCCAACTGACACTCTCACATGTGTCACGACATTCACCCCTGCCTCCAAAAGAATACAGAAATTCATCAAGAAACACTGGGCTATCCTCAATATGGGTAACTTTACTCCTGGACCAACCCTGCTGTTTGCATTCAAACGCACACAAAACCTGAGGGACCTACTGGTACATACCCGCCCACGGATACGACAAACTAGGCAACCCACACTTTGGGCCTTGCCACCAGTTGAAGGTCATTTCCCCTGTGGATCCTGTTCAGTATGTCACCTAAACACAGCAACTAAAAACATAGACTTAGGATTACAGAGACCATGGCAACAAAAATGACATACCAACTGCAATACTAGAAACTGTGTCTACCTAATTACATGCCCCTGCCACCTTCCCTATGTACTTGTAACCTAAGGAACGCTTGGGTCCTAAGCTAACTGGATTAGACCATTAATAATTATATACTTGAGAGTATCCAGTAGCTACTATTTAAAGTTTAATCAAGAAAAGAACCAATGGAATAAATTCACAATTTTTCTGGGTTTTTCCGTAAATGCAACAGCATTCAATTCATGTCAAACATTAAGGACAACACAAACTGATGACATTTTTCAACATAGGAAATACAAAAACAATTAACAAATATGAAACAGTATTTGCAAATGTGTATAATACATTGATTAGTTGTGTATAATCAAAAGGACAATTACAGAAACACAAAGGGGTAAATAAAGCACCAGTCCATAAATCAAAAACAGCATCAAGGCAGAGTAGCAAGTCACAGCTTACTACCACTATTCATACTCCTGCCTGTATGCACAGCTCTGGGTATCCCATGAATTTGGTTGATAGTGGCCTATGGAGGGAATGAATTAAGCCTTCTCCTAACCCAATAGGGTTTGCTTTTCCTAGACGCTGTTGTCAACGCGTTTCCAACCCCGTCAGCATTCAAGGGTTTTCGTCAGGACTTGGACGTGGTGTGTTCTATTAAGGAGTCAAAGAGACAAGGTGTATGTTACTTACACCCATTACCTACACAGAGGTATATTGTTTCTCCATTGTCAAGCCAAGCACGTAATTACCTTATGTTGTGGAGATGTTCTTACTAATTCGAAAATTTCTGGCACTGGAGGTGGCGGTGGGGCCTGTGGGGGAATAATGCTGTACATAAGTATTATGTTTGCGAAGGAGGCGAAGTGTCCCTATTATGTTAGTAGTAAGAAACAAGTTGCCTGCATAAATGGCTATTTTCAGTTGTGCAGGTTGGTGCATCAATTCAGTTGAAACTCATGTTGGGGAAAATGTAAATACTTAGAGTCCCTTACAATCAACCCTGAACCGGCGCGCAGTAATTAAAGTAAAATAAAGTAAAAACCACGAAAAGTTCAGTGGTCTTTGGTGAAAGTAAATATGGAAACACTCCGTGTTGCTATTAACGTTTTAATTGCAACAAGCATGTTTGTGTCTCTAAGCTTGGGGGTTAGAACTTGGGGCATTTTCACTGATAGTTTAGCTGAGCAGCATAGCACAAAACGACTTATAACTTGTGTTCCAGCGTGGAAACATTTGTATTTAGTTCCCTCGAGGGACAAGTTAATGAAAATACGAACGTGCATTTCTACAAAAATGTGAAGTTGAATTATTCACGGAGTGTTTATGTTAACAGGAACCGGGTGGCACATGAATGATTTATGGCTAGCGCTCCAGCGCGAACAACTTTTGTATTTAATTCCCTTTGGGGACAAAGTAGATGGGAATACTAACGCGCATTTCCACAGAGAAGTAATGTTGAATTGTTTACTCACTATTTTCACGGGCGTCTTGGTGTGTTTGTGATTAACAGGAACAAAGCCTGTCTCTGCCGCTGCTGCAGTGCTGCTAATGTTTGGGCAAAAGTTAAAACCTGGAACGGATTTAAAAACCATTTGTAGGGAAATGAATTGTGGGAAGTGTAGTCATTAGTCAAGAAAGGTTAGTGATTGGGATGTGTGAAAGGAACATGAAAGATTTGGTTACTGCCTGGCTATTTCAGACATCTCGTTAAGCCCTGTGTGCACAGTGTCAAATTTTAGAATTAGGTACGCCTCTTTTTGTAGTAGCAACCTATCAGTGTCTCCACCTCTAGGGTTAGGGGAAATCGAGCAGAGTATGGTCCATTTGAATTCTCTGTCAGTGTGAGCCTTCTCAACAAAGTGGCTAACCATGGGCGCAGTCAATGTTTTATTTTTGATACGTGATCGGTGTTGTACAATTCTTTGTTTGGCCTCTTGAGTCGTTTTTCCTATATAGAGTTTAGGACATGGGCATTGTGTTGCATAAACTACGTTCTGTGTCTTACAGTTAGTGAATTCATTGTGTTGCCAGTTCGTATGGCCATCTGAGAAGGTGTTACCTTCAATAGTCATATTGCAAACGGAACAATTCCCACATTTGCGATGTCCTTTTATGGGATTCAGATTCAGCATGGAGCGAAGATTATCAGTACGTTTACTTCCAGACTCTGTTGCCCGCACAATATGCTGCGGTTCTTTTTTAGTGCAAATAAGGGTTGTCCTATATTCTTTATGGAGCCTTCAATCAGATGCCAATTGCTTTTGATGATTTTTTTCAAGGGATTAGTGTAAGGGCCGAAGGTGGTTACGCAAACTAATTGATCCAGTGGTGACTTCTGCTTCTTGGCTAATAGATGTTCTCAGGGGGTATACCATGCTCGTTTCATCGAGTACTTTAACAATTTTTTCGGGTATCCTCTCTCTCGTAACTTGGTAGTCAGGGCATCGGCATGGATTTCAAAGTCTTCCTTTCTTGTACAGTTGCGCCTGATGCGCAAAAATTGGCCGTATGGTAAATTGTCTTTTAAATTTTGTGGATGATGGCTGGTGTAATGTAAGGCATTGTTCTTGTCTGTTGGTTTGGTATGCAAAGTTGTTATAAGTCCCGAGGGTGACACCTTTACTTCAATGTCTAGAAATGCCAGGGTTTATTTGCTGTGTGTGAGGCTGAATTGAATGTCAGGGTTGCGATTGTTTAACCATGTATGGAATTCCATCAACAGCTGTTCATCGCCATTCCAGATGCGAATCACTGACAAAATATCGAGTACAAAAATATCGAGGTACAAAAATATCGTGACAAAAATATCGAAGTCAAGAATATCGACATCCTATCTACATAATGGTAAGTACAAAAATATCGAGAAAAAATATCGATGTCAAAAATATTGTTGTAAAAAATATCGTTTTTTTAAATCTTAAAAAAATAGTGTAAAATAAACTAAATACATATAATTAAAATAAACATAGTTAAAAATATTTTTAAATGTTTAAAAATTAATAACTAATACATATAATGTTAAAATAAATTAAACATATACATATAAAATATAATATATATACTTACTTAATAATATTCATAATTAATTTAATAACTTGTAAATTATTAAAAACATTTTATAAATTATAATTACATATATACACAAACAAAAATAATATAATTTTTTTAATAAAAATATATATAACAAATAAAAAACTACAATATTTTTAATATTTTTAAAATTAATAATACACCCACATTAACTAAAACAATACACAAAAATATTGGATAGCAGAGGGAAAAAAATTACTATTCTCACTCGAAGACTGCAACAGTAGGGAAATAGTTGGATAGCGTAGGGGTAAAAATTACTATTCCCACTCCAGAGAGTGCAACAGTAGTGAAAACGTTGGATAGCGTAGAGGTAAAAATTACTATTCCAACTCCAGAGAGTGCAACAGTTCGGAAAGTGTTAGATAGCATAGGGGTAAAAATTACTATTCCAACTCCAGAGAGTGCAACAATAGGGAAAGCGTTGGATAGCGTAGAGGTAAAAATTACTATTCCAACTCCAGAGAGTGCAACAGTAGGGAAAGCGTTGGATAGCGTAGAGTTAAAAATTACTATTCCAACTCCAGAGAGTGCAACAGTAGGGAAAGTGTTATATAGCGTAGGGGTAAAAATTACTATTCCAACTCCAGAGAGTGCAACAGTAGGGAAAGCGTTGGATAGCGTAGAGGTAAAAATTACTATTCCAACTCCAGAGAGTGCAACAGTAGGGAAAGTGTTGGATAGCGTAGGGGTAAAAATTACTATTCCCACTCCAGAGAGTGCAACAGTAGGGAAAGTGTTGGATAGCAGAGAGGTAAAAATTACTATTCCAACTCCAGAGAGTGCAGCAGTAGGGAAAGCGTTGGATAGCGTAGGGGTAAAAATTACTATTCCCACTCCAGAGAGCGCAACAGTAGGGAAAGTGTTGGATAGAGTAGGGGTAAAAATTACTATTCCAACTCCAGACATTCCAACAGTAGGGAAAGTGTTGGATAGCGTAGGGGTAAAAATCACTATTCCCACTCCAGAGAGTGCAACAGTAGGGAAAGTGTTGGATAGCAAAAGGGTTAAAAGTACTATTCCCACTCCAGTGAGTGCAACAGTAGGGAAAGTGTTGGATAGAGTAGGGGTAAAAATTACTATTCCAACTCCAGAGAGTGCAACAGTAGGGAAAGTGTTGGATAGCGTAGGGGTAAAAATTACTATTCCCACTCCAAAGAATGCATCAGTAGGGAAAGTGTTGGATAGCGTAGCGGTTAAAAATAACATACTTATCAATTAAATAAATTTTTTAAATTAAATAATAATGTATTAATAAATTAACAATAAATTAATTATAAATACCAATAAATTAAAATTAAAAATTACTTTAATAACATTACATTACTTCCCACCCTATTGCCCAATAAACACACAACCCACTCTGCATAAAATGTAATACAATTAATATAATTATCAATTAATCAATTAATATAAATGAATTACCAAATAATATTTAATAAACAATACATTAATTACCAATACCCAAAAATTAATAATTAATACAAATTAATTGCTAATTAATAATTAATTAACAATAAATTAATTATCAATACCAATAAATATTAATAAATAATTACTGAATTATAATACATTTCTTCCCACCCTATTCCCCTATAAACACACAACCCGCTCCTAAACTAAATTAACACAATTAATATATTTATCAATTAATAAAGTAATAAAAATTAATTACCAATAAATTAATTAGCAATTTCAAAAATTAAAAATTATTAATTAATTTATTATAATTAATTTACTTCTCACCCTATTCCCCTATAAACCCACAACCCGCTCCAATAAAAATTAACACAATTAATATAATTAGCAATTAATCAATTAATAAAAATTAATTACCAATTAATAATTAATTAACAATAAATTAATTATCAATACCAATAAATAAAAAGTATTAATTACTTAATTACAAATAAATTACTTCCCACCGTATTCTCCTATAAACCCACAACCCGCTACAGAACTAAAATGCAAAAATTAATTAAAAATAATTAATAATTTCTAAAAATTATGATTTAATTTACTATAATTAAATTACTCCCCACCCTATTCCCCTATAAACCCACAACCCGCTACGGTACTAAAACGCAAAATTTACTTTACTAAAAAAAATTACCAACTTCTAAACAATTAATACATATATTTAAAAAAATTACAAAACATAACAAAACATGTTGAACACATACATATAAAATACATACTAAAATACATAACACTAACATAAATATCGATATTATTAACATCGATATTTTTGCTATCGATATTACTAACTTCGATATTTACAAAAACGATATTTCTTACCTTCAGGTCGATATTCTGGTCACCGATATTCTTGATGTCGATATTCTGTCCCTACGATATTTGCAACTCGATATAAATGTAGGTCGAAATAAAAAACTCGATATTTTGACTGTTTACCTCCAGATGCACCATACGTCATCGATGTACCGATGCCAATTAACAATTCTTGCTTTGTAAGGGTTGTTGTTATAGATGAAGTGATGTTCATATCTGGCCATGTACAGTACCGCCATCTCCGGCGCGAAGGGACAGCCCATGGCGGTCCCCTTGATTTGTAAAAAGAAGTCATCATCAAATTTAAAGTAGTTCCTTCGTAGACTCAATGCCGCAAGTCGAAGGATAAAGTCTGTGGGAACTCGATGAGGTCTTAGTCTCTGTTCCAAATAAAATTCAATGGCGTCGAGGGCGTCGTCTTGTGGGATTTGAGTGTATAAAGAGGCCCCATCCATTGTTACTAGTATGTGGCAGGCTGGATCAAATTCAAAACCTTCTGTCTTGTTAATGAATTCCATGGTGTCCCTCAAATACGAGGGTACTTCAGGCAAAAAGGGCTTCAGGAAGTGATCGACATATTTAGCCAATTGTTCCAAGGCGGATTCGCATCCAGACACGATTGGTCTGCCCGGCGGTTGGTTGGCATTTTTGTGTCTATGTGTTACATAGAGCTGTGCATACAGGCAGGAGTATGAATAGTGGTAGTAAGCTGTGACTTGCTACTCCACCTTGATGCTGTTTTTGATTTATGGACTGGTGCTTTATTTACCCCTTTGTGTTTCTGTAATTGTTCTTTTGATTATACACAACTTATCAATGTATTATACAGATTTGCAAATACTGTTTCATATTTGTTAATTGTTTTTGTATTTCCTATGTTGAAAAATGTCATCAGTTTGTGTTGACCTTAATGTTTGACATGAATTGAATGTTGTTGCATTTACGGAATAACCCAGAAAAATTGTGAAATAAATCACGAGAGCCTATGAATTTATTCCATTGGCTCTTTTCTTGATTAAACTTTAAATAGTAGCTACTGGATACTCTCAAGTATATAATTATTAGTGGTCTAATCCAGTTAGCTTAGGACCCAAGCCTTCCTTAGTTACAAGTTTGTAGAGCGGACCTTGTCCGCAAGGCTTCTACTAAAATACACCAGCCATAAAATCATAATACATTTAGCCCAGTGGGTCTCATTGCCCCACCAGGAAAACATAGCATGTCAGACAAGGACACCCTGTCCTTCACTGAAGACCATATTCAGAAACTTATTTCAGATCCTAATCTATTCTCCACTGTCATGCTAAGCACCACAGCTAAACAACAAAACGTCTCAGAAAAACTACTTTGTCTCCAAAAAAAACACGTTAGAACAGAGTTACATGGCCATTTTCTAGTGGAACATTTAAAAGCTGGAACTATACCGTGGGGCCTTCAGGTTAAGAACGTACCAGTAATTTTCACTGAAGACCCTTTATACAAAAAGGCTTTAGCTTTATCAGCACCAAGTGTAGCCGTGACCTTATGGTCCATACTATTGAGACGGCTCAAAGAATCTGCCACAAAGAACTGGAGGAGATCGAACAACAGATCCAAGCCATACAAGATACTCACACAACCACTGAAGCAAAAGCTCTTCTAGAAAAAATAGAGAAGGAAATCCCTGACTTCAAAGACAAGGCAATCACATTTAAAACCAACAAATTTGAGAAAGACAAGAAAAACTTCAATATCGAATCCGTATACCCCTATTTAAAAGAAGATTTTTATACACAACCAGATTCATGCAGATTTCTGTCTGAATATCAAGGAAGATCAAGACGCAGATTTTTGACCTTTTCTGATACAACATCTTCTGACTCCACAGGCGACTCTGACGCCGGGGAAGGACCGTCCAATTCCAACCAACAAAGGAAATCGTCTTTTTTAGGGGCAGGCCAACAGAAAAAAGAACGTTACAAACCACAGCCATGGGAAATGCGGACACGCCGCCAATACTACAAAACTTGAACAAATCATCTGTCATCAATCTATCAAACACTTTACTCACCAAAGACCAACTTGAGGTGCTTGAACTAGGTTTAACGTTTGTCCCCTGGGCCAAAACGGATTTTACCTTGCTTCAAATGGAGGTGATGGAATTATTCAGGAAAATCCGCCTCAGATCGTTCTTTGAAGACAGAGAAACTACATCAAGCAACGAAGTCACGAGCCTGCGGAATAAATCCAACTTTTGTCCACCTACCTACAACATTCATAAAAACATCATTGCATTCGAACAAGCTACAATATCCGCTCTCAATGTATTGAAAAAGAAAAAAATCTTTACAGGGAACAACATCTCACGTGATCAAAGAATGGCCATTCAATCACTCAAAGAACAAAAAACAGCGGTGATCAAACCCGCCGATAAAGGTGGAGCAATCGTCTTATGGTCAAAGGAGGCATACCTTCAAGAAGGCAAAAGTCATGTTCACAATCCCATGTGGTACCGCCGCATTCCAACTGACCCGACAAAGGAAATTCTGAACGAAATCGGAAAGATAGTCTCAGATGGGTTAGACCAGGGCATCCTTGGCCCTAAAGAGGCAGAATTTTTGGTTAAAAAACACCCCAGGATACCAGGAATGTACTTTCTCCCGAAAGTCCACAAAAATGCCAACCAACCGCCGGGCAGACCAATCGTGTCTGGATGCGAATCCGCCTTGGAACCATTGGCTAAATATGTCGATCACTTCCTGAAGCCCTTTTTGCCTGAAGTACCCTCATATTTGAGGGACACCATGGAATTAATTAACAAGACAGAAGGTTTTGAATTTGATCCAGCTTGCCACATACTAGTAACAATGGACGTGGCCTCTTTATACACTCAAATCCCACAAGACGACGCCCTCGACGCCATTGAATTTTATTTGGAACAGAGACCAAGACCTCATCGAGTTCCCACAGACTTTATCCTTCAACTTGCGGCATTGTGTCTACGAAGGAACTACTTTAAATTTGATGATGACTTCTTTTTACAATTCAAGGGGACCGCCATGGGCTGTCCCTTCGCGCCGGAGATGGCGGTACTGTACATGGCCAGATATGAACATCACTTCATCTATAACAACAACCCTTACAAAGCAAGAATTGTTAATTGGCATCGGTACATCGATGACGTATGGTGCATCTGGAATGGTGATGAACAGCTGTTAATGGAATTCCATACATGGTTAAACAATCGCAACCCTGACATTCAATTCAGCCTCACACACAGCCAAAAACCCCTGGCATTTCTAGACGTTGAAGTAAAGGTGTCACCCTCGGGACTTATAACAACTTTGCATACCAAACCAACAGACAAGAACAATGCCTTACATTACACCAGCCATCATCCACAAAATTTAAAGGACAATTTACCATACAGCCAATTTTTGCGCATCAGGCGCAACTGTACAAGAAAGGAGGACTTTGAAATCCATGCCGATGCCCTGACTACCAAGTTACGAGAGAGAGGATACCTGAAAATATTGTTAAAGTACTCGATAAAACGAGCATGGTATACCCCCCAAGAACATCTATTAGTCAAGAAGCAGAAGTCACCACTGGATCGATTAGTTTGCGTAACCACCTTCGGCCCTTACACTAATCCCTTGAAAAAAATCATCAAAAGCAATTGGCATCTGATTGAAGGCTCCATAAAGAATATAGGACAACCCTAATTTGCACTAAAAAAGAACCGCAGCATAGGTCAATAAATTGTGCGGGCAACAGAGTCTGGAAGTAAACGTACTGATAATCTTCGCTACATGCTGAATCTGAATCCCATACAAGGACATCGCAAATGTGGGAATTGTTCCGTTTGCAATATGACTATTGAAGGTAACACCTTCTCAGATGGCCATACAAACTGGCAACACAATGAATTCACTAACTGTAAGACACGGAAAGTAGTTTACGCAATACAATACCCATGTCCTAAACTCTACATAGGAAAAACGACTCAAGAGGCCAAACAAAGAATTGTACAACACCGATCACGTATCAAAAATAAAATATTGACTGTGCCCATGGTTAGCCACTTTGTTGAGAAGGCTCACACTGACAGAGACTTCAAATGGACCATACTCTGCTCGATTTCACCTAACCCTAGAGGTGGAGACACTGAAAGGTTGCTACTACAAACAAAGGCGTACCTAATTCTAAAATTTGACACTGTGCACACAGGGCTTAACGAGATGTCTGAAATAGCCAGGCTGTAACCAAATCTTTCATGTTCCTTTCACACATCCCAATCACTAACCTTTCTTGACTAATGACTACACTTCCCACAATTCATTTCCCTACAAATGGTTTTTAAATCCGTTCCAGGTTTTAACTTTTGCCCAAACATTAGCAGCACTGCAGCAGCGGCAGAGACAGGCTTTGTTCCTGTTAATCACAAACACACCAAGACGCCCGTGAAAATAGTGAGTAAACAATTCAACATTACTTCTCTGTGGAAATGCACGTTAGTATTCCCATCTACTTTGTCCCCAAAGGGAATTAAATACAAAAGTTGTTCGCGCTGGAGCGCTAGCCATAAATCATTCATGTGCCACCCGGTTCCTGTTAACATAAACACTCCGTGAATAATTCAACTTCACATTTTTGTAGAAATGCACGTTCGTATTTTCATTAACTTGTCCCTCGAGGGAACTAAATACAAATGTTTCCACGCTGGAACACAAGTTATAAATCGTTTTGTGCTATGTTGCTCAGCTAAACTATCAGTGAAAATGCCCCGAGTTCTAACCCCCAAGCTTAGAGACACAAACATGCTGGTTGCAATTAAAACGTTAATAGCAACACAGAGTGTTTCCATATTTACTTTCACCAAAGACCACTGAACTTTTCGTGGTTTTTACTTTATTTTACTTTAATTACTGCGCGCCGGTTCAGGGTTGATTGTAAGGGACTCTAAGTATTTACATTTTCCCCAACAGGAGTTTCAACTGAATTGATGCACCAACCTGCACAACTGAAAATAGCCATTTATGCAGGCAACTTGTTTCTTACTACTAACATAATAGGGACACTTCGCCTCCTTCGCAAACATAATACTTATGTACAGCATTATTCCCCCACATGCCCCACCACCACCTCCAGTGCCAGAAAATGTCGAATTAGTAGGAACATCTCCACAACATAAGGTAATTACGTGCTTGGCTTGACAATGGAGAAACAATATACCTCTGTGTAGGTAATGGGTGTGAGTAACATACACCTTGTCTCTTTGACTCCTTAATAGAACACACCACGTCCAAGTCCTGACGAAAACCCCTGACTGCTGACGGGGTTGGAAACACGTTGACAACAGCGTCTGGGAAAAGCAAACCCTATTGGCTTAGGAGAAGGCTTAATTCATTCCCTCCATAGGCCACTATCAACCAAATTCATGGGATACCCAGAGCTGTGCAATCAGGCAGGAGTCTGAATAGTGGTAGTAAGCTGTGACTTGCTACTCCGCCTTGATGCTGTTTTTGATTTATGGACTGGTGCTTTATTTACCCCTTTGTGTTTCTGTAATTGTCCTTTTGATTATACACAACTAATCAATGTATTATACACATTTGCAAATACTGTTTCATATTTGTTAATTGTTTTTGTATTTCCTATGTTGAAAAATGTCATCAGTTTGTGTTGTCCTTAATGTTTGACATGAATTGAATGTTGTTGCATTTACGGAATAACCCAGAAAAATTGTGAAATAAATCACAAGAGCCTATGAATTTATTCCATTGGCTCTTTTCTTGATTAAAATTTAAATAGTAGCTACTGGATACTCTCAAGTATATAACCTTCCCTATGTGGGCATGACTACAAGGCCTGTTAAGGTATGAATCAGCGAGCACCGCAGCATGATCCGCTACAAAAAAACTAACACCAGAATGTGTACACATTTTATAGAGGCACACCATACAGTTTACAATGGACGGTTATCGATTCCAATCCTTATTGGCCAGCGAGAACTTTATTCACTCAGGAACAACGCTGGGTGTTTGCTTACGGTCTAACACTCGGGGACTAAATCTGACATTCCCTGGGCCGAATTCGTTAACTAGCTCATGTCTTACTATCAGCACCACTGGTTAAAAATCCATCAAGGATAACCTGTACCCATGGCAGCGAGACTGACCCTTAGCCTCACTAACTTCGAGACATTATTTACATCTCTTTGATTGCTGGCAATTAACTCCTACCTAAGCTGACCTCCAACATATAATAGGGGACTGTCCCAACGTACATCACTTATTTCACCTAGTTCCCTAGCCAGCTCGGTAACAGCATGACCTACTATCACTACGACTTACATCCAGTCGAGTTTCTCTCATTTCCATCTTTATTCAGACACTGTGAGCCTTGATCACAACTACTCTCAGTCATTTTCTTACCCCCCTCTCTTGTTTCCTGTCCTTGTTCAGGCAATGTATCCTGTTGTTTTGCGGCCCTTTGGGCTCCATTTAGGCAGTACTAACACCCAGCATTAGGATCCCAGTTGTGTTCTCTTTTCACTCCTTCCCCTCTCCCAACATGGCCTCCCAACTGAGCCTCTTGCGATCAGCGAGTACCGCTCTATGCCCTGACGCCACTGCGTAGCATGGAGACAACGAGTGGGCGGGCCGTGCATATTTAAATCGAGTGCCGCGAACCACCATTACCACCGGCGAGCGAGTGGCTGAGGGCAGGTATCGGTTCTGTTTCCGAAGAGGTCAATGTGAGTACTTCCCCCATTTTGTCTGCACCATGCGAGTTGAAACTCCGGATTTAGGAGCACTCGTGGCCACTATCTTACCCCCACTCTGTCATCTCCAGGTAACCTGACGAGCCGCTTTCCCCGCTGTTGAGGCTTCTAAAAAGATCTCCATCAAAGAGCCCTCTCGCGGGGCTCGTGGGGGACAGCAGCACCACCCTCACGAGGAGCATATGCCAAATGATGAAGCATGACACCCTTGTGGGTGTGTGAGGGCACTTCTCCAATTAGGAGGATTCACCCCCTTTTTTCTTTGAATCCAACCTTTAACTAATAAAGAAGTTAGGTATCCCTTCACCTACACTTCAGGCGGCCAAATGGGCAAGCAACCTTATTAGGAACAGTTACCCTCCAGTGATAGATACGTTTGACCTTGGGAGCACGGGTACTGCACCTCATATTCCACTAGCTCCCTGTCCCCCCCCTCTCTTGTGTATTTGATACCCTGTAAATTAAGTGCTACTAGTGGGCCTGCAGCTCCTATTGTGCCACCCACATATATACCACTTGAAAACATGTTCCAGGCCTGCCATTGCAGCCTGAAAGCAGTGTTGTCATGTTGTCTTGGCATTTAAAACCCATTGTCAAGCCTTAAATTCCCCTTTTATTACATATAAGCCAGACCTTAAGGTAGGACCTAGGTAGCCCATAGGGCAGGGTGCTGTGTAATTAAAAAGTAGGACATGTACTCTTAGGTTTTACATGTCCTGGTAGTGAAAAGGTCCCAAATTCGTTTTTCACTACTGGAGGCCTACCCCTCTCATGGGTTAACATTGGGGATTACTTATTACACCTATTAAGTATAATTCCTGATTGAGAAGGAGTAGGATAGTCATGTTTTGTACCTATGAACTTGTATTGATAAACCCTCTCTAATGGTAAAATCGAATTTATCATTACAAGTTTGAAAATGCTACTTTTAGAAAGTTGGCATTTTCCTACCCTTAGCCCTTTGGGCCTGCAGCCTGTCTTAGATTACATTACTGGTGTAGTTGACAGTTAGACTTTGTGAAATCCCTCCAGATAGTCACACAATAGTGGGATTAACAGAGCCTGAATGGCTCATTAATTGGCTTGATGGTGGGGCGGAGCTAAACACAGCCCCACTTTCACATAAATAGACTGTGCCCAGTCTCCTCACAATAGGCTTAACAACCCTGTATTATCAATGCAGCCAGCTCGGAGCCAGCAGCAGGGGAGGCAGGAAATTTCCCAGAACTTCAAGGATCTTTCCAGAAACTTCTCCTACCTTCCGGGAGCAGGGCACCAGGGCATGAAAATAGGGCTCTCAGACACACTTTTCAGTTCACTACTGGACCTGCAGAAGGACTCTCATAGGACTGTCTGTTGCTGTGACCTGTTGTTCACTCTGCCAGATGGCGGCTGTACCTGGAATCACTGCTTCACTGTCTGGAGCTCTCATTGAACCTTCAGATACCAGCCCCGCATCTTCACCTTCACCCAGGACTTCCAGAAGATACTCTAAGGACTAATTTTGCTGGCCTCCTGTTCAAAGCCACAGGGACATAACAGGCTCCTACCATCTTGAACCCACACCTGGACCCAGCCTGAGTGAGTCTTGAACCCCTAAGAGGTCTCCATATCCTCCTGGAACCTTGGCCGTTGTTCTAAATGTGCCCAGGTGGCCTTTTTCCTAAACTGAGGACTTGCTATTTTGAACCTTAAACTTTAAAAATTCATAACTCTGGTTCTACTGATTGGATTTTGATGGGTTTGGTGTCACATAATTTATTAGAATTCACTCTATATTTCTCGATTGGTTTGGGATTTTTCTTGTGTTGTGTTTCTACTGTATCACTGTTTGTGTGCTGCATAAATACTTTACACATTGCTTCTAAGTTTAGCCTGACTGACAGGTTAATTGAGTGACTTTTTGTGGTTCTCCCTGCACGGGATTGTGGCTGTTGCTTGACCTGGGCTCACAACCAACAACCCAATTTCTCACAGCCCATTAGTAGCCTTTAATTTACAAGCCCTGGGTACATGTAATACCACTTTACTAGGGACTTATAAGTAAATTAAATATGCCAATTTGGTGTAAGCCAATTCTACCATGTCTAGAGGCAAGAACACAAGCACCTCAGCACTGGTTAGCAGTGCTAAAGTGCA
Source organism: Calotriton arnoldi (assembly GCA_963921515.1). NCBI lineage: Eukaryota > Metazoa > Chordata > Amphibia > Caudata > Salamandridae > Calotriton > Calotriton arnoldi. The sequence goes on from CAWUFW010000777.1 coordinate 2,841,390, forward strand.
CAGAGTCCTAAGGCCAGCAAAAACGAATTCAGTAAAAAAGTGGAGGGTAAAGGCAAAAAGGTTGAGGGTGGCCCTGCAGAGAGAACCAGGTCCACCATTAGCTCTGTGATATTTTGGGAGTTGAAACTGTTGTCACACTTAACTACAGGTCAATATTCAGTATGCAGAGCAAAATTGAGCTTAAATCCCACCCAAATCTACTCAGCAGGGAAACCAGGGAAACAGACAGATTTCTAGCACGAACTGTGCAAGCTGCCTGAACTGTTGAGAACTGGTCACTTTGCAGCAGGCTGTGAACCTCTGTAAAATTCCCTCCTATAGTTTGGGTTTTCTACTCATTGTTTGAGGATCCCATAAAAAATATGTGCGTGCCACGAACAAAACAAAAATTCAGTGAGCCCTAAATGCTAGAAGTCTGGATTAAATTAAACCACTTAGTAGTTAAAGTGGTGCAGAGGGTCATGTTTGCCGATTAAGCTGCAACAATTAAAACTATTTCCCTTTACAGATTAGATATTTTATTAAACTCTCCATAGGTACAAATCTAGTAAACTGACTCCCATGGCACCTTGCCACTTGCCTCCAATACCTGTCTCCATTTCCTATTTGCATTCTGCTGGGCGGGGCCAGCGAGCTATTCTACAGTGGACTGCGCCACCCATCATTGTGTGTCTCATATGCCACCCTTTGAAGTGGGAATTATGCCAGAGGGTACTTGAGTGCATGCTATCCTACTTGGCACAACATTGGTGGAAATTGCTGCATTGTACGTTATGGCATGCAGAGACTGGAGGCACACCCAAACCATGGGCCTCGACATAGCAAGACGTGGTCTGTAGGACAGCTCTAGTGTAATCACCAGGTTCTTATTGTGGACCGTGTGGTGCGGCCGTGTGTCTGCCACCATAAGAACCAGGTAGGGAGATTTGCTTCTGTGTCGATCTTAACAGGGCTGAAGTCTCACCTGGACCAGGGAGAGGAGTGAATGGGGGCTCTTGATGGTCGGTTCCCTTACCCCCCATGGAACCAACCCCTTCGTGTCAAGCTACCCGGCCTCCTCTCCTTCCTGAAGCAAGAACATATATTCCCTGTAATGCCTCCATCCTTTTTGTGGTCCCAAAATTATAATCACTTGGACAGACTGCCTTCCGATTTCCTAAAAATATGCTGAATCGTTGGCCAAAGATTTCGTTGCAACAGTGTTTTTTTTAAATGAAAGATGTAGAGTTGAGCACTTGTCCTCGGCAGTTCTGTACTCCTCGTGACATGTTGTATATCTTAGAGATGAAAATAAATTGGAATCCATATGTGTGACGTTCTCTGGTGAAGACAGAAATATTTAATTTATTTTCAGCAGTTATCATAGCTGTGTCTAATATGGTTCAACTTTCAGTGAATAGCTGATTTGTTATGTAGTGAATATTAACATTTATTCATTATTGGGCAATGCTAAACATGCAAACCTCTTTGTTTGTCTAATCAGAAAGATGTTGTGTTATTTTTTCATATTATGTGATTACTACATTATGCCATGCCTGAAATGCCATGTGACGTGGTGTGGTGATGTATCATTTAGGATGCAAGTATTTTAATACACCTAAGTTAAAAAAGGTATCCAAGTCCATGGGTGGGATGGGGAAGAAAAGGCGACTGGCATGTGTCAGTTAGATAGCCCAAAAACAGATGTCTTGCATTTATGTTGAATAAAATTTGAAACATTTTAAAAATCCAGTGGGTGTCCATCAGTCTTCGCGCCGCTTGTGACACACATGCTCATTGACGATGGATTGACAGCTGCATTTTATATGATGCTTGAATAGCCATTGCTAAGGCTCTCGTTACAAGCAGCCTGGTTAATTACGAAATGTGCGATAACTGCTTTTGTCACACATATTGCAATTATGAGGGCCATGACAAATATTGGCAAGTTAAACCTGAAAATATTTAGTTGGAGAAAACTATTTTCCTGAAATTGCATTTTTAGGGCTCACTGAGAGAATATCGGAAATACAAATATTGTGTGTACAGAATATGGAGTCAAAAATGTCGAGGAGCAAAATATTGAGTAAGTGCAAATAGTTAAGTATAGATTATAGATATCGCCAACGTCATGTATGCTGAGTTATATATATAATAAAACTTTACTTACCCATAGAAACTTACCTTCATGATATTCTTGTCCTCGATATTCTGGAGGCAATACTTTGTCCCACAAAATTTTTGTTTCCACTATTCTGTCTAAATACCCATTTTTAGGTCTCGCTAGCGTTGCAGCACGAATGTGCTGCCATCGCTTTGCGAGGCATGCAGTATACACTATAGTGTGGAAGCTTCGTGGAAGCTCCGCCCACTCTCCGGCCCACCTTCTTCATTGGCTTAGGTTATAAATGCTGCCTTCCGATTGGATTTAAGCTTGTTAGTCCCACCCCATGACAGCCATGTCAGTCATTTGTATCCTTCCATAGCTATTGGCCCCTTTACTGAACAGACTACTTTCTTCCCGTCCCTCCCTACCCCCCCTCCCGCAGTCCGTGACTTCTTGGGGCCCCCCGCCCACCTCCCGCGCACTCCCAGTCGTGCTCATGCCTTCTCGCGCCCGCCTGCAATCCCGTTTTCAATGCAATAGGTCTCGCGTAAATGCGAGTCCTATTGCATTGCCAATGCTTGTTTCCAGCCTGGGAGCCTGTCGCGGGGTAAAGGAACGTGCGAGGCAGGACGGTATAATGCAAGGGAGTTTATTTGGTCAACAGAGTTTTTCGGGGTGAATAACAATGTCCAAGTCAACACCGTCCACGCTCTCGTCAACGGGGGAACTAGCTCTTCGGAGATCACGTTGTCGTCACGGACTTCCCATGTAGTGGTATGCAAGAAAAACAAAAGAGAGCAAGCCTTAATATCAGGCCGTTTTGCAGCGATGAGGGAAGGGGTTAGTGAGGGAGCACCAGTATGCCGGGGACGTGAGGGGATAGGGGGAAACCAATCACCGAGACACGGGGGCCTACCCGGTACACAAGGCTATGGGTACCACCCACGCTCAACTGCCACCCGGGAAGGAGGTAACCGCCCGTCTCCCTGACCCCCCGGAGTTGGTCACGAACCTGTTGGAGCCACGAACCTCCAGGTCCGTGGCTGGGCGCTTGGCGGGGAATGCCTCCTGGCTCCTCGTCGGTCTGTCCAGCGTCGAGGCGAGGTTCCTCGGTAGTCGCGCTGCGTCCTCTGGGTTCCGCTGGTCTTGGGAGCTTTGGTCCGTCTTCTCCACCGTTCTGCTCACCCCCTTCCTGACGGGTGGTCCAGCCTTTATGTGTCGACGAATCCCGATCCGCGATGTCATCGGGGGCGGGCCCTGGCTGCAGGTTGGCTCCGGAGTTAAAGGGCCAGAAACCCAGGATATCCGGAGTCCCAGGGTCGCCGATGGCAACCTCAGCGTCCGGAAGCTGAAAACAAGAAAAGGGATCCGCCAAAGGTGAGTCCCGAGGTCGCCCCATGGGAGCGGGAGGGAACGAATCCTGACAGAGCCCTTTGCCGGCATTTTCAGCCCAAGCGCTATACGCTGACAGGCTTGAACTCCCTGTCTGCGGCGCGCTTGTGTCACTGTTCTGCAACGAGTTGACGTAACAGGGCTGCTGGGTCAATGTCTAGCGCGCGGTTAGTGTATTCTTCGCGCTCGTCCCCCGTGCTTCCTTACGTGTGGACTGGTAGAAGAACGGCGATAGTTGCCTATAGCATGGCCGGTTGTTCCGGTGTCCGTGGTATGGGGTCTCGGACGATGGAGAGAGCCATGGGCGAGCGAAGTACACTCAGGTTTCTTGCGGAGGGATCTGCGGATGCAGTGCCGCCATGTGCTGCTTTGTTTACAAAGAGGAAGATCAGGCTGTGTGTCTTGGGAAGCGTGGGTGGGCCTGGAGCTTCTAAACCAAGAGCGCCGAGGACCGATGTTGCAGAATGGCCAAGAAGTGGGGGCAGGAGAGACTACTCTTAAGCCTCCTCATTTGCGACGACACCGAACTTGGCAGGGAGGGGCCCTGGACAGAACACGCTCTCCAGTGTCCAGCAGTGAAAACATTTGAGACAGGGCAGAAATTGGAGTGTGCAGGGAACCAAGCGGACCCGCATAGAAAGCGTTAAGGTAAACGTAGAGGAAGCGCCCATAAACTTTTGCTGGAACTACTCGTTCAACGGGTAGCTAAGGGGGGGGGGAGGGCGCGTATCCTACATCAGTTTCCTTGTGTTTCGCAAGAAGTGAGCGCTATTGGACCCCCTCTGACCTAAAAGACAATATACCGCCATAGGTTTGTTGCGCCGGTTGTCAGGCCGTGACTCCTGTGTTCCTCCAGTGCGGTCCCTGGTGTTTTCAATGTATGCTATCTCGTCGTGCTGGTTGTAATTGATATTGCGTGTTCGCCTTAGCTATGGCTTGTTTTTGACTGCTTCGGGTGATTGTATCAGTTGTGCTGGAGATTATTGTCCACTGTGGGATACGGGTCGAATAATCATCTTACCTCTCCCCCCCCTCCACCCACCCCCCTTCAGAAAAGTGCAAGAGATTCCTTCAAGAGTTCTATACCGATGATGAATTTGGGAAGAAGCATTTCAAGTATGGCAGTGAGCTGGTAAGTTCGGAGCTTGGCTCTAGTACAGAGATGGCCGGAGTAGCTTCACTCGACGGCATGTGGGGACTTTTTACTACAACATAAATTGCATGCAATTTTATGGTAGGCAATTGCACAGGAGAAAGATGCGCTCTAAAAAGGTCTCATTTTTAATTGCGGTAGATGCTTGGCTAGAGATCTTATGTCTATGGGAGTGCGCTCTGTTTCTTTTTTTTTTTGTGCCACGAAGTGTTCAGCTAGTCTAAAAGGGGTGAGGATTAAGTGAGGCGTACTTACCAGTGCCCTGTTGGGATGAAACCACAAAGAAAAAATTACAGAATTAATGTTGTGTGAAATTACAAAGGGGTGGTTAATCCTGTTTACACCGTAGCTTGCTTTACATGTCAATTCCGTGCCGTTGTTGTCGCTTTATGTACCAAGTTTAGTGCATGGGTTAAGAAGCAGTTTCTTAATACACCCCACATAATGCGAAATAGAACTAGATAGTTGAATGTTACATCGTTGTTCATATACAGGTTAAGCTGGCTCATCGTGAGCAAGTGGCCTTGTACATTGACCTCGATGATGTGGCGGAGGAGGACCCGGAGTTGGTAGATTCAATCTGTGAGAACACCTGTCGCTACACCAACCTGTTTTCTGATGCTGTGCAGGAGCTATTGCCAGAGTACAAGGAAAAGGAGGTGAGTGCGGCGATAGTGCATTGTGTGGTGCAGCTTGTTTTGAATTTAGACTCGGGTGGTTGTGCAGAGCAGTAATGTGGACGGGTGTGATGGACATAATCACCATAGGCATGGCGGTCTTAACAGTTCCACTTATATGAATCCCGTTTGATCCTCAAAACTACAGTATATATCAAATACAATAAATTAAAATTGTAATTTTAATCGTGAATAGAAAAATTACATACCTCGAAAAATCCAAACCCTCCCCCCACCGTTAAACCCTGCCTCATCTGTCTGTGCGGGACTATAGAAGACTAGTGCTCATTCTTCTATACTGTTGTACTTTGACTGCTCTCACAAGTCGATCTAAAAATGCCAACTTAATTTTTCGCTTCCAAATACAATCCGAATTTCGTATGATTAAAAAAAAAAAGTCTTATGCTATGTTGGGTACAGTTCTATTGGAGCTATGCGAGAGCAGTGTTTGCATTTTTCAGCAATTTGATCGACCTGTTATTTTTCTTCAACGGGTCTCACTGTGTGAAAGATGGGAGGGTGACAGGCTGCCTCCTGTCCCAAGCTCATAGCTAGCAGACTTCACCCAAGCACAATACCACTAGCAGCATGGGACAGTTAATCACCAGATATTCTCCAGGCCTTGCTCTGTTTGTAGTCACAGCCCAATTTGTTCTTCTCAGCATGTACGCCACAGTTGCTACCATTAAGGGTTAAAAGGATTTAAAGTCAAGATAAGAATATCATTATAGGACAGGTCACTACGTGATCGTGTACTATAGACAGACGCCGAATCTTTGAGTTGGTATTGTGCACATACCATTAAATATACCAGTCTTTTACGTTCCTGCCTCTTTAGGACTTTTTTGTGTGCAGATTTATATAGCGCAAACTCGACCTGTAGGTATTGGAGCGCTTTACATGAGCACCAGTTACGTTATGCAAGGACACACATTCATATTTGGTAGGCACAGGTTGATTAAGTGATTGGCCAAGAATCACAGGATGTTGAGCCAACGCCGAGGCTCAAACCTGGTTTCCCAGGTCGCAGCTGTGACCGTAAGGCTCCAACCTTCTGCCTTTTTAATTGCAGGTGACTTCTCAGGCGAGTGTTATATCGTGCAAACAGGCACGGTTAATCTTGCTTTTTTGTACACTTTTAAACAAACCTGGCTGGACTTTTAGATAACGTGCACCCCATTGTTAAAACTATATTTTTAGGTGGAGCCTGAGTCAGCGCGAATGCGCTGCATAAGATCTCTGCATTTCACAGCAGCGACAGCTCGAAATCAGCAAGTGACATTGTTTTTTCTTTGTTATCTAGCGTAATACATTGGGAGCTTCAGAATTCTTTAGATACAGAAACACGGGGCAGCAATTTTCTCTTCATATGTGAAGGACCTCAGGTTAGTCCCTAGAATGATTCAGGTAGTAAGGAGGTTCAGTGAGCCTGTGCATAGTAGCAGCATATTTATTTTTGAGTCCCGAAAGGAAAGGTTTCTGTGAGTTTGATTTTGCTGCCGCTTATGCTATTGGTAAGCAGGCATCTTCCACTGATAATTGTGCAATGTCTTCTAATTTCATTAATTGTGTACATCTATTCTGTATCACTAGGTGTACAAACACCACTGTATTTGTTCACTTTTGGACCTTATAATCATCACTGATAGCCAGAAAATGCAGCAGAAAGTCTGTGAGGTTTGGCCGGTAGGTTACTGAGAAGTTGTACTTTGTACCCCATATTTAATCCTTGGCACTGGGTACTGAGTAGTTGCCCTTGAACAGGGGTACACAGGGCTTGTGGTCTGTAACCATGTGGAATTCTTGACCGTAAAAGTAGAGGTGAAAAAAGTACAACCCTACTAAATGGCCCATGCCTCATTCTCTATCTGTGAATAGTTCTTCTCTGTGTCCATAAATGCTCAACTACAAATGCCAACACAACGAGATGATAGCCGGGGTGCTGAAACTTTTCAGACACTCACCCCCAGTCACAGATCTGGGTTGAATCCATCATCATTCTTTAGCTCACTTCGCCACCCCAGTTCAGATCCAGCTATATGCAAATCAGTCTTGACCTTGTGCCTCATGGGTACAGTCCAGCCCGAACTGCCAAGCCAGGTCTTTCCTGGACCGGAAACTAGCATCTTGGGCACTACAAATGCCAACAGGTCCCACTGTTTCTGCAGTACTTCTGCATCTAGGCTTACCAGACTAGCATACACTACCAGTTCTGTGTTGCCTGCGGGTCAAATGATCTCAGTGTGGCTGACTTGGTGGGTAGCAATACATTGTGTTCCATAAACCACTGCCAGGCTATCTCACCGTTAGTGAGGTTGTGAATGGGCTTTATCACTGTGGCTAGATTGGGTCTAAATTTCTCAAAAATAGTTTGGCATTCCCAGGAAGCTATGGATCTCAGTCACACTTTGAGGTGGAGGTGCAAGGCTTGTGTGTTTCACCTTGTTAGGGTCCACGCTGATGCCCTAGTAGGAGAACACATAGCCAAAGAAATTGATTGTTTCAGGAATTCCCATTTTCCCCTGTTCAAAGTAAGGATTAATCCAGCTATAGATTGCAGAGTGAGGTTTAATCTTCGGTGGTGTACAACAATATTTTGTTGTTTACATAAGAGACAGTTAGGTTTCTCTGTAGCCAATGCACCATTGAAAGTTGAATTGGCTCGATTCTGTTCTTGTGTTCGGTTCTAGTTTGGAGATGATGGCCAAGCCTCCAAAATGTTTCTTTCATCCCCTATAATTGTATAGAAATACTGTTCAGATCTCTTTTCCTGCACAAATGCGGCAGTGTAGAGGAAAATACATTCGGGTATGATACTGTAGAGCGGTGGTAAGGTGTTAATTAATGTTCAGGGTATGGGATTATGTAGATGGGGTAAGGGTTTTAGGATTAATATACATGTATATAAAACAGTGGCAATAGTCACTGTATATTTGTTTGAGACTGCATTTTCTTTGAGAAGGCATTTTTAGGTCGAGCCTAGAGTCAGCGTGCAAGCGCTGCTCTAGGGAAGATCTGGGGGAGTTCAGTACGGTAGAGAAGCCCGCCCATATTTTTCATTGGCTTGTATCTTTGTCCTTCGTAAATGCTGGCTTCTGGTTCCTAAATAGGCTTGTTAGTCCCTCCTTAGTACTTCTGTGTCGTCATTTGAGTCCTCTCATGGCTACCGGCCCCTTTACTTCGGTTCTTACACCGTAAGCACTATATTCTTTATTTTGTTTGTCCGACTTGAGGCAGGACGACGTGCTTTATTTACTTTCAGCGCGCTTTCACTTTCGAAGGTGCTGGAGTTGCTGTACGGTTGTAACCGTTGTATTTAGAAGATGGGGATTGTTAGCAGTGCTTGTTATACGGAATGGCAGCTCACTATTAGTAAATCGTGGATGATACAAAGTTTACTAGGTATACATTTACTTTCAAAGCTGTTTTAATAGTAGTCATAGTTAAATTACTTACTGGCGCCCTTGATTGTGGTCAAAAGGCATTTTAAAGCTCAACAAACTTTACACTAAGGGTTTTCCTGTAGGAGTTTTAACAGAATGGATGGCAAAAGCTACATTTTAATACAAATTGGACCAACAGACCATTTAAGATTTAACATTTCAGAGTTTTGTGTCAGCACGATGAATGGTGCATTCCTAACACACTGAGACAGTTGCACTCCAGCATTTGACACTAACTTGATACAAATGGCTTCTGGCATAAACTTGAAAATACGGGCCTTAAGTGATGATGTGTTTAACTTGGGCGCTTCCACTCTAACAGAGCCGCTGCAACTGTTTTGTAAATATTATCATAAACATTGTATAATGCGATAATGTGCCTATTAGTGTTGCAGCCTCCATATTCAACAACAGTAGATATTACAGCTCCCAGCATAATGTGCTGCATAGCTAAATACTTATAAGGTCCCCAAGGCGAGACCTATTGCATTGCAAATGCTTGTTTGTGCAGTGATCACCAAGATCCACACCCAGTCCAGCTTAGCAGAGTTGGATTTAATCAGATGGATTAAGGGCCTCATTTACAAGAGGCCTGTGCCGCTGGAACGTCAATTTTTATGACTCTCCGGTGGCGCAGGCCTCTCAATCATATCTATGAATTGACGCAAAGCCACCCTGGCTTTGCATGTCCTCATAGATATAGAGTAAAGCAAGGAAGCGCAAAGTGCTGCGTTTCCTTACTCTATATTAAGGAGGCATTCCATGGGCGTTGCTGTGGGTTTTCCCACGCAATACCCAGGGGTTTTGACACTTTCCCAGATTTACAAGGATCTGTAAACTGGGAATGCGTCAAAAATCTGAGCCTCCGAGGGGAGGCATAACGAAGAGAAATAACTTTATTTCTCTTTGTTTTTTCCTCTTTCTATGTGTGCATTCTGCAGCACACAAAGAAAGAGGGAAACGCCTCCATTGAGGTGTCCCTTCCTCCACAAAACCAATTGTGCCAACAACGCAGACACCCTTGCACCACTCTACGGTGGTGCTAGGCACCAATTTGTGCACCGGCAGAAAGAACATGAATGCTCCCCATTTTATATTGCGGCGCATTAATTCCCTTTCCTTTTGTCGCAGGACAGTGCAGCAAAAAGCCTTGCGGCGCTGCCCTGCGTCAAATAGTTGTAAATGAGGTCCTAAATATCACATCAATTACCAGGTCACAGTTAATGAAGGGCGAAGTATTTTCAAAACATGAAACATTTTATTTTTTGAAAACTATTAATTTTCTGTGAAAAAAAAGAACATAAGACACAGTTCCATTGAAATGGCAATTGAGGTACCATATGAAGAGAAACAATTATACTGCACAGTTCCAAAAAAAAGGCAGCAGACAAATTACATCCTGTAACTTCTCATTATCCATCCACACCACCCACCTCCCCATTTCCAACCCCCCCAACAGTGTTCAAAACATGAAACATGTAACATCCACATTCTTAGATCTATATATAGTCAGGAGCTCTATCACATACATGAAAGTACTGGACTATTTCATATGTTTTTTCAGCATGCCCAATACAAACCTGTGGCTTTTAACATTTCTAAGTGAAAATTGTGCTGTAAAATGCATATTAGACCCAATTGTTGAAACATTTTATTACGGGAGAACCCCTTACACCTCTTGTGGAAGGTGGGCTTACTGGTTTTGCTTGTTCGCTGTAAACAATGTCTGTCCTTCTTCCCTCCCTGCTGTCAAACTCACCCACAAATGTAGGATGAAAAGTGGAAATTTGAACTGCTATTTTTGGGAGCCCGTGCCTATTTTAGGTTCTAATCGGAGCCTGGCTTGCAGCTTTGTTTTTTTTGCTCTATGTTAAAATACGGTAGTCGGTCCTTTTCATACCTTGCCCCACTCCATTGGAATCAGCTCCCCTTCCACATTGGGGATTGCATCGAGTTTTCAAGTTTTAAAAAACATCTGAAGACCTGGCTCTTTTAATGGCACAGAGCTTTTGCCATCCTATCTAAGCGCCGAGATACCCTTCCGAGGACGAGTCGAGCGCTATACTAAATTCCAAACATAAACATATGTGACATTGCAACAATCCTCCCAGAGTTGTAAACGTAATATCCTAACGCAATAAACTAGGAGTTAAACATTTTAGTTAGCAGTGTGTAATGTCTGCAAACTAATATGCATAAACCGTACTGAAGCTGCCTTTGCTATTTCCTTCTATCACTTGCAACACAACAGATTCGATTTTATTTCAGGTGCAATGCTAGTAAAAATAATAAAAAAACAACGTGAAGTCCAGTGGCGGCCATCTTCAGAACGTGACCATGGAAAGCGTAGTGCAGCTGAATATGACACATAGCGCCCCCAGGAGCGTGTAATTCAAATATTGAAATCTCAACACGACCACCTTGCATTCCTTGTTAAGCATATTACGAGGAGATGGTCAAATGTTAGTGACCATCAATAGAATGCGTAAGGGCTTGTCAAGTAGCAGCACAATCAACCACAAATGGGAAAAATGCACTGTGTAGCACAGGACAGTGCATTATGATTTCTACATCAAGGCCATGGGCACAGCACAAAGATATGCTTTTTCTAGGACAAATGAGAGACGTGCCTTCTCATAATTAAATCTTTTCTAAAGATTAAGTGGCAGCTGGTCACTATTATAACTGATTTGCAGATCCTGAGTCGTTTCAATGAGCCTCTTGCTGCAAAGCAGTTTTTTTTCTCCATCTCCCTGTGCTAAATTACCTGGCGTATGCGCTCCAGCCTCCCACACTCTGCTATTTACATTCTTAACAGCTGCAGCCAGAGAGGGACAGCAGCAGTCTTCCGAGGTCTGCAAATCCCAGAAGAATTACTTTCCTCGCCACTGGTCACATGTTGGGTTAGGGGTGACACAGGCCCTGCTCACTCACAAGTAATTCATTATACCCTTTTAGGAGACTACTTCATTAATTTGATGTTGTTAATATTGATGTTGATGTATGCAATGATACGGGTTTGTACCAAAACGAAATCGAATCACTGTTGTTGAAATCCCCTAATATGACCTCTCTATTAACCCAGAGTCAGAAATACATGGTCAGGCAAGCCCTGCACCCTGGGATTGAGGCAACTGATTGACAGATCACAGGTGGGGTGGCACGTAACCAGCAGGAAAAACACGTGAACAGGAAAAACTCAGATTAGTCCCAGAGATAGGCAGCGACAGCAAAATGTTCCTGGGAGATTGGCCTCTATAAAACAGACATGGCCAGAGGGGTGCACATTCCCAAAACACCATAAAATTAGATGCCACATGAAGTTCGGAACAATCAGCCAATCGGGACACAGCACACACTACACATGCAGTGATCACACGCTCCCCATGCTGTACATCTTGAAACATTACCCACTGGCCCTCATTGTGTCCACGCAGGTTCGCGACCCAGCTGCATTTGCCATCAGGTGGGAGTAATTTATGGCTTCATGACAAGACCCACAATCCACTCCGGAAACAGAATCTATGAATTGTTTCATGATGCTTCAAGAAATGCAAAAAAGACATTCAAAACGATTGTACTTTGAGTCAGTTCTCAGACCTGTTTCTGTATGCTGCACTCCGGGCCTTAGTGTTTGATTAAACTAACTGTTCCAGTTTCGCCAAACGTCTGTTGTCTTTGTTTTTTCGAGGTAAATTCATATTCGAGCAACAATGTGATTAGAAAGCACCACATTCTGCCCTGAGGGATGTTACTTTAACATTCTCAAGTAAAGTTTTTGAAACTAATCAAATTTTTCCAGTGCAGATGCTCTCTTCATACATAAAGCAGACCTGGATGACGTGCATTGTATGACAAATGATAACAGTTAAATAAACACAGTGGGGTAGAGCTATTGTTATTCTGAACTGCACTGTTCAGCCTTTCAAATACTTGATTAAAATGATTCGGGCACACGTGTGCACAACAAGCCTGCATTATGAGCAGTGGCAGCTGATACGTTTTGGAGGGAGGGGGGCGGACGGGACACACACACACGTACACATACACATAACACTCACAGCCATGCATTCACACGCGCACACACACACACACACACACAAACACATCCATTCACAACACTTTACCAAACATTCATACATACACGCATGCACCAAACGTTAATTTAAAAAGAAAAAACTCTTAAGTGCAGCCAGCTCTGCCTCGGAGGTTCCTGGAGACTTGGGACTGCTGCCTTCCCTCATTGGCTGACCTAAGGTCAGCCAATGAGGGAAGGCAGCAGTCCCAATGTAATCACAGAGTGGGATGGGGTCAGTGAGACTGCTGACCCTACCCCACTCTGTGATGAAGTGTCACTGATTGACACTCGACCTTGGGCTCTTCAGGGCTTAAAACTGAAGTGCCCAGGTGCAAGGCTATCAGTGACGCTACCCCTCGTCACCGAGGGGAGGGCCTTAGGGACCTTTGCTGAGCTGAGGATGTCATGCACAGAGGAGCTGTGACTTCCTCAGCCCAGCAAAGTTCAGTTCAGGCAGCCAGGAGCCTGCACATTTTGTGCATGTCTGGCTCCTGGCTCCTGGCTCCCGGGTGCCTAACCTGAAATGAACAGTGACTGTCAGGCTGACCTCTGTTCAGCCTGACAGACACTGTTTGTGAGGGGCAGAAGGTGGAGGGGCGTGGCCCCTCAGCCCCAATGGACCGGCAGCGTCTGATTACGAGTGACTCCCACCTCACGCAATCATTTTGTGCTCATCATGTGGCGAAGCCTGACCACATGACCGCTGCCATGTTCTTTCACTTGGCTCTCCTGTTACGGGCTTTAAGGTCCCCCTTCCTGCTTCATATTAATTTACTTGTATCAATGTGTGTGATTATTTACTTGGAATCTTGATCAAGCGTGCTATGCATAGATCTTCTGTACTCACATGTGATACCACAAATTGGAACCATCAGAGGTGCTAAAAAATGGCAGATGTCAGGAGTGGAGGATATTGGTAGAAATCATCAAGAGTAAATACATGAGTGATTATTTGTGAATGTGGAGGGCATGTCTAAGGTGACACTTGGCAGACGCTGCCCTAGTGGACACCCTTCCAGATGTAGGAGGTGTTTATTGGAAGGAATCAAGAATTCTTCTGCATGTTGTTAGCTCAGATATAAATGATAGGGTAGAGGTAGGCAGAAGAGTCTTAAGGTGGAACAGAGAAGGCTGTGTACAGTGGGTTGGAGAGTGAGGCTGTAGGAATGGCGAGCACTGACAGAACAGCAAAGATACCATCAAACAGTCTGACCAATGAGGAGAAAGTGTTATAATGGACAAACAACATTATATCCAAGAGGGCCACATACAAACTTACAAACACAGCCATTATTGCAGAGTTGCATTCGGACCAGCTCCGGAGATGAAAAGATCCATTCAGTCTGTGCCTAGGAGTTCAAAAACGAAAATCAATTGGTTGCCCACAGGATTAACATAGGTCTTCAGGATCCAGGGACAACTTGGAGTCATGTAAGGTGATTGGAACTTGTTCAGGAAAAATATGAATGCTACAAATAAACTGACCTTCAAAGCAGATTGGATCCCTTGAACCCAGAAGTTGCCTGGGAAAAAATTCAAGAAAAGCTGAAAAACTTCCTGGGAGCAAATAAGTGGCAACTGCTGATCCACCAACGCTCGTCCCAAAACAAGAAATTCAATAACGCGCTTAAACACCTGAAATGAGCACTAAAAGGAGCGAAGGTAAATCAACATGCACCCAGATCTCACTCACCCGCATTCATAGATCTAAGGAGAGAGTACAAAAAAGCAATTTGGGAAACAAAACACGCAAAGTGAGAGCTAGACTGGATTGAAGTCATGCATGCCTCTAAATCAAACAATAATTAACTTTTGTGGGTCTTGGTTAACCAGATAGAAGCAGGCAACCATACCCCTCTACAAGCCTGGCTAGCCCATATTGGCTCGCTGTATCACCCCGGAGAATCAGCAATTGCTAAAATAGTACAATGGCATCGGTGCCCACTATTTGAATGAACAGCCAGCAGTTATTACTAACTGAAATGTTGCTTTCTTAGCACCACTATTTCAATCGTTTTGCACAATTTGCAGAGATTTCATTAGAGGCACTGGACAGCACTAATAGTATACGTTTTAAAATGTTGTTGAAAGGGCCCTTTGACTACCCACATATTTGTATTCATCCTTTTTTCTTTTCTTGCTTCTAAGTGAATTTCTTTTATTACGTAAAGGTTTTGATTAACTGTACCATGATCAATAAAATTCATTAATTCATTCAGTAGATACTGGGCAAACGACTTTCAGAAGGATGGTTTAGCAGTAAAAAATAAATTATATACGAATACCAATAATCACCCGTTATCAAAAATTCATAAAAATAAAAAAAAAATCCAACAGGCAGACCAAAAGTATTTGGATATGATTTGCATCTTCCCCCATTTCCAGGTAACATATCATGTGTATTTGTAAAGCGCACGTTCACCCGTAGGTATCTTGGTGCTACATAACAGATGTTTATTGTCATCCAATGGTACTCATTTTATCGACCTCAGATGGATGAAAGGCTGAGTGGACCCACCAGTATTTTGAACCTGTGACCATGAGGTCAAACACAGGCCCCTGCAGTTGACACATTAGTCCACTGAGCCACCAGACCCGGCTGATATACAGCGACATATTTTTAAAACCTATATCAGCCATACACGATTATATTTATTTACATTGTGAATGTCCTGAATCTATTGAAAGGAACACCTTCAACAAAAATAACCAAATTCTAGTTACACTTGAAATTAAATCTCTTTACACTAATATAGCCTAGGATGACACATTGGAGATTATTGAATATGTCTGGAAAAACACACAAGAGGACATCAAGTACCAACAGAATTTGTCTTATAATTGGTCATAATTATACTGATGGAGCAAGGACTCACAAATGAGACTTGCTCGGATGCAATCTTCTCAAAGTATTAATGTATTAAACTTGTATTGTTTGTACTAATAAATACACACACCAACATAAGTAGTAAGGAAGCTTGCCTATGTGTTTAAACTAACAAATAACGCTTGTCTATTCTAAAATGGCCGCTAAAACGCGGGAACTTTACTGCGCATGTCTCAACCATATCACGTGGTGTGACGTCTTTCTTTGCTTGGTGGGAAACTCTTGCTTCTGCGCAGTGTGCATTAAAATGGCTGCTTCATGTTTTCACGTGCTACAGCTTGCTCTTGTGTTGCAATTAAACTGTGGTATTCTAACGCTACTAATGCAGGATAGAATTTATAATTAAATGGGAATAGAGTAGAAAGAGTGGGTATACAGTGAAACATTTTATTTGAGATTTTAATATTTTCTTCTTTGACTTTTATTAGTTCGTAAAATTGGGCCTGGGGTTGGTGAACTGAAAACTCGTGTGACAATGGTTCTGCGCATGCTCCCTGAAGGCTGCCCAGAGAGAGAAAAAGAAGAATTCAACCTGGACGTCGTCCAAGGCCATGACCTGATGGCCAATATTGCTGTACATAAATGTTCTCACTAAAATGTAACAATGTACCTGAAGAATGTATAACACTTTGTCGTGAGACGGGTGGGAAATAAAGCAAATGTATTAAATTGATGGGCAGTATTTTAAAACAAAGGGCTTAAGAAAAAGAATTAAATCAATATGGTGTGAGGATCAACCCCCTGTCCCTGTCCAATCAGAAGTAGTGGCCCCATAATTCTGCAACATTTAGGGGAGGTACATGGGCGTAGAAGGGTATAACAGATATAGAATTAGCTAATTAGTTTAGACTAGACGCTGAGAGAGTTAGAGGTTCGAGATCCATGACGAGCAGATCGATTGCAGACTGAACCGCTGTCCAGAGAGGTCCTGAGGTGGGGGCGGCGGAGTACCTTAGAAAGAAGACACGGGAGAATTCGAGGAGAAGCGAAGTACCAGAGAGGGGAACGACGCAGGCGTCGTTGATAGAGAGGTCACCGGTCCTGTCCTGATCCGGGAGGAGGTCTTTGCTCTTCATCCTTCCAGGGTCCTATCTTTTCCAACTCCTTGGCCAAGGGGTTTGATTCTCGCATTTTAGGTAAATATAAATGCAAACCTTAGTTGCACTGCTGTCTCTATCTTCTCCTTTCCTAAGGGACCGTCATTAATCGATAATTGATTATTATGCTTCACCCTTGATATGCGATTTAAGTATCATGTGGTTCTGTATTTTACTCTGCTAAATCTCTAGATAAACATTTTAAAACTTCTTGACTCAGTGATTATTTCAGGATTATGAATAGTAATGAACGTCACTCATTTTAAACTTCCCAATTAGCAAAGGATTCATTGGTAAGTCATTACTCTTCAATCAGAAAAGTAATTGGTAGCAGAGATTTTGATAAAGAGTACCAACTGACCCCCCAGCGGAAATTGCTAGCGTAGTATGAATGTATGGGCCCAAGTGAGTATTTTGTGTATGAATGCTCGTTGCTAGTAACCCGCTGGATCAGTTTTCTGGTTATCAGAGGATGGTTGCACTTTGTTAATTGGGTAATGAGAATTTTATTTTTATGAGCTAACATCCGTTATTTGTTTAAAGTCGTTTTATGTTGTCCAGAAATCCCCGGGGAAAATTGAATAGCGGATGGTAAGTGGAAGCCATACTGCAGTGAGGTTATCTGTCAGGCAGAAATAATACTGAAAAGTTAAGTAGGGCTATCAGTACTTGTTAGGGACTCTATGCGTGTGAGTGACAGCCAAAGAATATGCTAGTGAAAATTTGATGTTATATCACCTAGAAAGGGTAACATTGAAGAAGTAGCAGGTATTTCTGAAGCTTGTGTGAAGAGTAAACGGAAGGGTTTTACTCGTAGTATATGTATAGTAAACAGAAAGGTTTACTAAGTGTGAGAGAAAATTATCCTTTTCAATTTAGAGAAACTGACACGATAGCGAATGTTTTATGTTGTTACTGAATTTTAATAAGAAGCGTAGAGAAAATAAGGTTTTGCGTACGATTTTGTAGAGGGAGGGTCAGCTACCGGAGAGGAAGCTGACGTCACAAAACGCCGCGCTGGGATTGGTTGAAACCGCGGGCGTAGAAAGACTCTTGTAAAGGAGGGGTCAGTAGTCAGGAGTAGTACTGACGTCACAGGTACCGCGCTGGGATTGGTTGAAGCAGCGAGGGACAGAGAAACGCAGATTGTAAAGGAGGGGTTGACAGAAAATACGTCACTAAAAGGCCACGCTAGGATTGGTTTAGAGACAAAAGTTAACTGGAATCTGATTGGTTGTTACCATAGAAGCTGAAATCCTACTGGATAGTGGAGATTGTATGTTAAAACGTGATCCAACTTTAATAGGAATTCGTCCGGATAGGAGATTCCTAGGTTTTGCCGAATATAATTACATAAATAGAGATTTACCCAGAATGTACGGAGAGAAGAGGAAAATGTCGGTTCTACAAAAGATTAAGAATTATTTTAAAAAGGATAAACCAATCAAAACTAGAGAAGGAATTATCATTCCACCAGCTAAAACACCCGCTTTATTTATGATGATGGAGAGAGGTTATCATACTTGTGTATGGATAGAAAATTGGATGGAATATACCAAAAATGATGGAATACTAGCTTTTCCCGAGAATGGTACTTTCAATGGGAGAATTCTTCAAAATTTGAGATTAAGAATGAATGACCTAGAACCAAGACCTAGATTAACTCAATACGAAGCCCTAGAGGAATGGGAAACCGAGGCATTTGAACGTGACCGACCCAGAAGTTTTAGGGGTTATCTGGGATTTTTTCCTAGATACCAAAATGAGTCGAGGGACGGTCAGATGAAACAGTGGAGAAGAGCAATGCTTACAGAGGGTCTGTATCCCATATTAATGGCAGAAGAATCATTAGGGAGTAAATGTACAGAAAAGACAAAGCACTTAACTAGATTTGGAGATTCTGAAGATGAATTTATGGAAGAAATATTAAAGAACCCGCCACCATATCAGGAAGGAACAAGTGGATGTACCCCCAGTGCACCCTTGCTAAAGACACCCTTGGTACCACAAGTATTGCATGATTCGCCAGTTAGTAGAATACTTCACGATAAGGAAAAAGAAGCAATAGATAAAAACAGAGCAGAATTAATTCAGAAAGTAACACAATTGAGTATTCATCCTGATTCATTGACCATACCTGTAACAATTTGTCCAGTGGTTCCATTGTACGGTGACAAAGTAACTTATCCCAAGCCTCTAGTTATGCCTACACCTGTGAATGTTCCTAAACCTGAAGCAGTAGTAATGGTTGAGGATCACTTTAGTGATTGTGAGTCTATGATTTCATTAATGGACTTGCCCATTCAAGATTCTGTAAATAGTACTCCAAGAAGAGTAACACCTGGTTGCTCCAAAGATGTAAACATAATAACCTCATCAGGAACGAAAAGTGCCACAGTAGTTACCCCAGAAGACTTAGAAAGATGGGCCCAAGGGTCAGAAAAACAGAGTTCACCACCAAAGATCATGGACATTTATAAATTAAAAGTTGAATTAGAAGAAATGATAGCAGGAAATGTAGGAGTAGATCGCCTAAATACCTACGATGAAGAAGAATTATTGTTCGTATGCAGAAGCATCACAAGAAATGCAAAAATATTTCATGAGAAATTATCAGACTTAGCTCAACAGACGGGAATTGAAATAGGGAAGTCAAAAGTATTACAAAAACCCTATAGAGCAGAATTTTCAGATAAGGATTTGGAAAACATGAATGCCTCTGGAAGAAAATTACAAGTAAAGGAATTAATGACAGTCTTGCAGAAATGGGGAGAACTAGATAAATGGAAGGTTAGATGGACAAAGAAAAAGGAAGAGGCCTGATACAATAGAACAACTTCTGAATATTTAATGAAGGAAACAGGGAAAGGAGATCAAATATACCCGATGCGAGAAGTTCCAGGAGGGGGATATGTACATGTCCCATGGAGCAGACAGGATATTTTGTCATTTACGAATGATTTTCCCAAGTTGAGAGAAAAGCCGATTGAATGGTACCAGCAGTTGAGAGGTTTGTGAAGGTGTCAAAGGTATTGTTGAAAGATTTAGATGGTTTGTTCGACATAGTGGTACCTGCCGATTTGTGGACAGATTGCAAAATCACAGTTGATTGGCCCAGTGAAGAGTATCCTAGAGATCCAAAGACAGGTGCCCAGTCAAGCGATGTCATGAAAAAGTATCAGCAGGTGATAACGTACCTAAAAGGGAAAATACCACCAAAAGAAACAGATTGGGTGAAAATAGATAGAACTACCCAAGAAGCCAGTGAATCGGTGCACGCCTACTATGAACGTTTATTGCAGGTATTTAAGCAGTATAGTGGATTTGAGGATATTGGAGATAAAAACATGAGTCAGTTTGTCTACCGATTTGTTTACGGTCTGAAGCCAGAGATTTGTCAGATGATTAAGCAGCACATGTTATGTTGGCAAGGGAAGCCCATAGACGAGATTCTGAAATATGCAAAATATTGTGGAGATGACATTGAGGATAGGCACAAGAAATTACAGGAGAAAGTAATGTGGGCTCAGGTGAAAATGGCTGAGAAACAGGGAATCAATTTGGAAAATCCAAGTGATAATCAAGGAAAAGATTCTGGAACGAATGGTGACTCTGGGAATGGAGGAAAATTGAGAGGAAGAATGAGCAGAGAAGAGGCTAAAAAGAAGTTTCCTTGTCACGGGTGCGGAAAATTGGGGCATTGGAAGGATGAATGTAAAAAGATTCGGAATAATAATGGCCCAAATCAAAATTTAAATCCACAGACGCAGAATGACTCACAGCAGGGTGTAAATCCTCAGAGTCAGTTGCCACCTGCACCTATACAGGGTAATGTAAGCAGAGCAAAGCACGGTACAGACGTCGGATATCAAGGAGGAAGTGGTAAGAATGATTATGTAACATCACAATTTCTTTTACAGGACGATTTTTGTACCTTTAACAATTGACGGTGCCTATGAGAGGGGGAGAAGGAGTGCATACTTGGTGCATCCTTACCGGTAGATCAGTCAGGTCCATATGTTGAAGGAAATGTGAAAGGTAATGATATTACTTTCCTTTTGGACACTGGTGCTACCAGGTCTAATGTGAGAACAGCAGACATCCCAGACCTTCCTCTCTCTGGAGAAGCTATCCAAGTTGTGGGGGTGGCTAATCAAAAGATTAGAACTCCTCTTACCGAACCAATGGAAGTAAAAATCGGAAACTTTAGAGAAATGCATCAATTTATAGTATGTGATTCCAGTCACGTAAATTTATTGGGCCGGGATTTGTTATGCAAAATGAATTGCACAATTTTCTGCACGCCGGATGGTGTGGCAGTTCAGACCCCAGATGAAGACCATGTATATAAATTTATGATTGCAAAGCAAGGTACAGAAGTAGATGAGATGTTTTCTTTGATAACAAAAGACGAGTTACCAGAAGAACTGAAAACTACAGTGAATTCCATGGTATGGGATTTCACGGGGAAGGAAGTAGGACTTATGGCCAAAATAGACCCAGTTAAGATTACTGTAAAAGAAGGTGCAATTTTCCCAAACACCAGACAGTACAAAATGAGTGCAGAAGTAAAAGCAGGAGTCATTGAGGAAATAAACAGAATGGTAAAACAGGGAATATTAAAAGAGGTAATGAGTAGCCCTTGTAACTCATCAATCATGGGTTTGAAGAAACCTAGTGGAAAATATAGGATTGTTCAGGATCTGCGCAAAATAAATAAGATCGTGGAACCTTGTTGTCCTATAGTGCCCAATCCTGCCGTAATTTTATACCAGATACCTTGGAGTGCAGGATGGTTTACTGTGATTGACTTATGCCAAGCATTCTTTTCGATACCCTTGCATCCAGATAGCCAGTATCTATTTTCATTTAAATTTGAGAACAAAGTCTATGTATGGAATCGTGTTCCTCAGGGGTACACGGAAAGTCCTTCCATCTTCAATCAGATATTGAAAAAGTGCCTAGAGAAACTAGTGATGCCAGGAAGCTCAGTTCTAGTACAGTATATAGACGACTTACTGGTGGCATCTAACACCAGAGAAGACTGTGTTGTTGACACCATTGCATTATTAAATCATTTAGCTGAAGAAGGGCATAAAGTTTCACCTGAAAAATTGCAGTTCTGTACAACAGCAGTTAAGTATCTAGGACACCAGATTGAGAGGGGCACAAGGAGAATAACAGCTGAAAGAATAAAATTAATAAAGAAAATGCAAATGCCTGTTTCTCAACGAGAAGTGAGAATGTTTCTTGGAATAGTAGGTTATTGTCGACAATGGATACTAGGATTTTCACTGTTAGCAAAGCCCTTAATACAAATGACAAAAAAGAAGGCAAAGGACCCAGTTGAGTGGGATGATGAAAGCGTAGGAGCTTTTGTAAAATTAAGAAATGCTTTGTGTGCAGCACCTGCCCTAGGCATGCCTGATTATAAAAGAAAATTCGCATTATTTTGTCATGAAAGAGAAAATTGTGCACTTTCAGTCTTAACCCAGAGACATGGTTTAGACAGACGTCCGATAGCATATTTTTCTGCTACATTGGACCCAGTGTCAGCCGCATTACCAGGCTGCTTAAAAGCAGTAGCGGCTACCTGTTTGAGCATTGAACAAAGTTAGTCAATTGTAATGGGACACCCTGTAAAAGTGTTTGTTCCACATGCGATTGTGATTTTGTTGACAAGAACCCGAACTCAGCATCTTACTCCTAGTCGGCTGACTAAATATGAAAGAATAATACTGGGTGCTGAAAATGTGACCATTGTAAGGTGCACAATAGTAAATCCTGCTACCTTACTGCCAGACCCATATCATGAGGAAGTTAAAGATGATGAAGAAGAACATGATTGTTTACAAGTCACAGAGTTGTGCACAAAACCACGTCCTGACATTCAGGAACTGCCCCTCAGGAAGCCAGACAGGGAACTGTTTGTTGATGGTTCATGCCAAAGGCATGAAGATGGAAAACTAACTGCAGCATATGCAGTGTGTGAACTAACTGGAATAGTCGAAGAATCCTATTTACCGGGAGTCAAATCTGCACAAATAGCTGAATTGATTGCATTGACAAAGGCTTGCAAAATTGGGAGGAATCAAAGAGTAACTATATTTACAGATAGCCAATATGGTTACGGGGTTGTGCATGATTTTGGCCAACTATGGGTGCAGAGGGATTTCATGACTTCTTCAGGATCCCCCATTAAAAATGGACAGTTCGTAAAAGAACTACTGGAGGCAATACAATCACCAAAAGAATTGGCTGTGGTGAAATGTGCCGCACACCAGTCAGGAGATGACTGGGTGGTAGTCGGCAACAGATACGCAGATCTTGTGGCTCAACATTGTGCCAAAAACAGACTGTCAGTTAATAAAAGGGTTGAAAGGATGGGAATCAGCTGCCAACTTATGCTGTATGCACCTCCTGAAACATGGAATGATGTGAAACGATTGCAAGATGATGCCGATGAGAATGAAAGAAGCACATGGATTAAAGTGGGATGTTCTCAGAGGGCAGACGATGATGTATGGATTTGTGCAGATGGCAGACCAGTCATGCCTGACTGTCTACTGTCACAAATGGCCAGGATGTATCATGCAGACACACACGTAGGGAGAGATGCAATGATTAGGCTCTTCCGACAAAATTGATACAATCCAAGGTTTAGGGCGGTAGCAGAGAGTCTTTGCCAGAGATGTTTAACTTGCCAAATGCATAATCCAGGAAGGAAAACAATAATTGGGTTTGGAAAAATTGGAAAGGCAGAGGGTCCATTTATGAGATTACAACTTGATTTCATCCAGTTACCACATGTAGAGGGCTGAAATATGTACTTGTCATAGTGTGTCTGTTTTCAAAGTGGGTGGAGGCTTACCCTACCAGGAGGAATGACAGCATTACAGTCGCAAAGTTATTGCTACGTGAACTCATTCCTAGATTTGGTTTTCCAGTAACTTTGGAATCTGATAGAGGAAAGCATTTCAACAGTGAAGTGATTAAGATAATATGTGAAGCATTCCAGATTGAGCAAAAATTGCACTGTGCATATCGTCCAGAGGCTTCTGAAGTGGTTGAACAAGTGAATGGCACAATAAAATCCAGACTGGGAAAAATGTGTGCATCAACATCGTTAGATTGGCCAGATGCATTGCCTCTTGTTTTAATGGGACTCAGAAGCATTCCTGATAGAAACACTGGATTGAGTCCGCACGAGATAATGATGGGAAGAGCAATGAGACAAGCACATGTTCCCACAAATAAACTGTTGAATATATCTGATGATATGGTTCTGGATTATTGCAAAGGATTGGCTGACCTAGTGCGTTCTGTCTCTCACCAGGTTGGAGAAGACGCAGTTTCCAGGCAGCCTGAAGAAGAACATGATCTGAGTCCCGGAGACTGGGTGGTAGTGAAGAATCACACCAGAGAAACGTGTCTATCACCTAGATGGGGCCAACCTTGTCAGGTCATACTGGTTACGAACACAGCAGTGAAGTGTGCAGGATTTCCTAATTGGATTCATGTAAGCCACACCAAAAGAGTACCAGATCCTGAAGAAGAAAATCCTCAGACAGTATCGATCACTGAGGAAGCTGAAGGTTGCCCAGCTGAAGAATCTCAGGAACAAGATTCGAGGGAAGCTGAAGAAGAACAACCAAGCACAAGTCAAGACTGGATACCAGTGGTGGAAATTCCTGAAATTTACCACAGAACAAGAAGTCAAGCAAATTTGGATGAAATTGAAGAAGATCAGATAGGTGAAGAAGAAGCAGCTCAGGAAGAAGAAGAAGACACAATAAGAGAACCTGAGCAGGACCTGATAGGGAGAGGAAACTGGGCTCAAATTAAAGAAGAACAAACAGACTTTGAGCAGGGACAGACAGGTCTAGAAGAACGCGGTCAGGCTGCAGAAGTACAAAGTGCAATAAGCCCTGATCACAACCAGTTAGATCAAGAAAAGTACACAGAAGAAGAAGATCTTGAGAATGTCGAGCATGGAAATGTAAATCAAGAACAAGATCAATTACTAGAGACTAACAGTGGAGCAGCTGAAGAGAAACAAATAAGACCTGAAAAAGAACAAATAGAAGAAGAAACTGAAATTGAAGAAAAAGAAACTGTAACACCACCTGAAAATAAAAGAATTTCTGAAGAAGAAAATAAAGAGAAAGCGCCAACAGAGAAATCAAGAAAAGGTGATCATTGGCCAAGTGTCATTAAAAGAGTAAAATACCACATAACAACCAGAAGTGAAGATCCAGAACAAGTAAACGAAGTAACAAGCCAAACGGGACAGAAAAGTAAAACCGAAAAACGAAGAAGCAAAAGACTGAAACTTGTGAACAACAAATTTAAAGGTCCTGATTGGACTTATATTATTCTCGAAGATTACGAAAGCTCAGAATCAAGTGAAAGTGGTGACGAAGGAACAAGTACAGAGCTGATTTATGAAAAAGAAATAGAACCACCTTGAGAACATAAAGAAACTTGAAGAAAACGATAAGAAGAGCAATCTTCCTTGTCAAAAATGCCTGACGATAGAGTTACTGGGAGACCAAAGCAGAAAGGTTGTAAAAGATGCTGTGCTATATGCATATGCAATCTGGTAGTGGTGCTTATAGTATGGTTAGTTGTGATCGTAGCAATTCCTTACCTTATGATAATAGATAAAAAGATTAACAACGAAACAAAGGAAAGGACAGATAACTTGAAAAGTAATAGAGTAGAACTAAAGGCAGAAGATGAACCAGAATTTCATCATGAAGTAACAGATAATGACACTAGTCTGAATGTTTTCACAAAATTATTATTTCAGTATGTAGATACCATGGAAGTTAGTAATTGTTATGTCTGTATGAAACTACCTGAATCCGTAGCAGAAGGGTTAACATATCATCACTTGCCATTAACCTATGGCATATCATGTAGTGTACTGACTAGTTTATTTTATAGAACAGGGCGAATTCAGTATTATTATTCAAATATAGATGTGATATTTTATGAGGTTCCGATTCGAAAGAATATGAATCCAGTGCTTAGTAGTAAAGATGCACAGTTTATGGGAGAATTTTTCTTAACAATGAAATCGATAGACATAACACATGCACATAGAAGCAATTTAACATGTTCTTTACATGAAGAGGAAAAGATATTTTTGAATTTAGTGGAGAATAGAAGACAAGATTTCCAGAAGAAAGCGTCTGAGCATAAGGCTCATCTGCCACCTTGGGCTGAGAAAGAGGGTAGTTACACACCTGGCAAGGCTCAAGCTGCTATGGCTCTAGATTTTGTAAAGACGGGGAACATTTGTCTACATAGGTTAAAGACTGAGTATAACAATGTTTTCATCGGTACCAGTGAATGTGAACACAATTTCTTAATTCTTGGAGGTTGGGGACTCAAAGGAGGAACAGATTCAGGGGCATATTAGCAAGAACCTCGTTAAAATTATCGCCGTTTTAGCGGCAGGAAACTGCCGCTAAAACGGCGATAATGGACTTGCTAATATGCGTTATAGAATTCCAATAGAAGCCCAGGTTAGATGTGCAGGACATCTAACCTGGGCTTCTATTGGAATTCTATAACGCTTATTATCAAGCCCATTATCGCCGTTTTAGCGGCAGTTTCCTGCCGCTAAAACGGCGTTAATTTTAACGAGGTTCTTGCTAATATGCCCCTCAGTTTTTCCTGGAATCTATTATGTGTGTGGGAATAAGGCTTACTTTAGGCTTCCTGCACGGTGGTATGGAAGTTGTTATTTTGGAATAGTATTTCCAAAGATATATCACGTAAAAAGAAACACTGGCAGCAATGAAAATACTAGTGAACTAACACGTAAGAAAAGAGCTAGTTTTTCAGAAATTGTAGGTGATATATTTGGTGCATTGATACCCTCAGTGGGAATAATTCTGAACTCAAGGAAAATATGTAAATTATCTACAGTGGTTGATCGTTTATCAACTGACACTGCTGGAGGATTTCTAATGATTAATGCGGAGATGGTTGCGATTAGATCTATGGTAATGCAAAATCGACTTGCTCTTGATATTTTATTGGCAAAAGAGGGTAGAGTCTGTAAATTATTGAAGACGAAACACTGTTGCACTTACATACCTGATAAAAGTGCAGAAATTGGAACGTATATACAGAATATAACTAAACTTGAGAAGGAACTGAAACCACTGGAAGTTGATAGTGTATGGGAAAGATTGACCAATAGTATTAGGTCAATTGGTACCTGGTTTGCTAATGTAGGGAAAGGACTTGTAGGTCAAATATTAGTACCCTTAGCAGGGATAGCAATAATAGTACTGTCAATAACAATATGGTGCAAATGTTGTAGAAAGAATGAATCGTATAAGGTAACAGGAAAAGGAAAGAAGAGAAAGTTTGATGAAATCGAACTTGAAGACTTAAGAAGTGAATTATATAAAAAACTGAAAGGAGATGTAAAAAATAGAAAGTGTAAAAATGAAAGTGAAACTATATTATGCTAAAAGTTGGCAACTGGTTGTGGGTAATAATTGATGGCTCAGAAACGCCATCAGAGAGGGGATTGATGGAGCAAGGACTCACAAATGAGACTTGCTCGGATGCAATATTCTCAAAGTATTAATGTATTAAACTTGTATTGTTTGTACTAATAAATACACACACCAACATAAGTAGTAAGGAAGCTTGCCTATGTGTTTAAACTAACAAATAACGCTTGTCTATTCTAAAATGGCCGCTAAAACGCGGGAACTTTACTGCGCATGTCTCAACCATATCACGTGGTGTGACGTCTTTCTTTGCTTGGTGGGAAACTCTTGCTTCTGCGCAGTGTGCATTAAAATGGCTGCTTCATGTTTTCACGTGCTACAGCTTGCTCTTGTGTTGCAATTAAATTGTGGTATTCTAACGCTACTAATGCGGGATAGAATTTATAATTAAATGGGAATAGAGTAGAAAGAGTGGGTATACAGTGAAACATTTTATTTGTGATTTTAATATTTTTTTTGACTTTTATTAGTTCGTAAAATTGGGCCTGGGGTTGGTGAACTGAAAACTCGTGTGACAATGGTTCTGCGCATGCTCCCTGAAGGCTGCCAGAGAGAGAAAAAGATGAAGTCAACCTGGACGTCGTCCAAGGCCATGACCTGATGGCCAATATTGCTGTACATAAATGTCCTCACTAAAATATAACAATGTACCTGAAGAATGTATAACACTTTGTCATGAGACGGGTGGGAAATAAAGCAAATGTTTTAAATTGATGGGCGGTATTTTAAAACAAAGGGCTTAAGAAAAAAGAATTAAATCAATATGGTGTGAGGATCAACCCCCTGTCCCTGTCCAATTAGAAGTAGTGGCCACATAATTCTGCAACATTTAGGGGAGGTACATGGGCGTAGAAGGGTATAACAGATTTAGAATTAGCTAATTAGTTTAGACTAGACGTTGAGAGAGTTAGAGGTTCGAGATCCATGACGAGCAGATCGATTGCAGACTGAACCGCTGTCCAGAGAGGTCCTGAGGTGGGGGCGGCGGAGTACCTTAGAAGGAAGACACGGGAGAATTCGAGGAGAAGCGAAGTACCAGAGAGGGAACGACGCAGGCGTCGTTGATAGAGAGGTCACCGGTCCTGTCCTGATCCGGGAGGAGGTCTTTGCTCTTCATCCTTCCATGGTCCTATCTTTTCCAACTCCTTGGCCAAGGGGTTTGATTCTCGCATTTTAGGTAAATATAAATGCAAACCTTAGTTGCACTGCTGTCTCTATCTTCTCCTTTCCTAAGGGACCGTCATTAATCGATAATTGATTATTATGCTTCACCCTTGATATGCGATTTAAGTATCATGTGGTTCTGTATTTTACTCTGCTAAATCTCTAGATAAACATTTTAAAACTTCTTGACTCAGTGATTATTTCAGGATTATGAATAGTAATGAACGTCACTCATTTTAAACTTCCCAATTAGCAAAGGATTCATTGGTAAGTCATTACTCTTTAATCAGAAAAGTAATTGGTAGCAGAGATTTTGATAAAGAGTACCAACTGACCCCCCAGCGGAAATTGCTAGCGTAGTATGAATGTATGGGCCCAAGTGAGTATTTTGTGTATGAATGCTCGTTGCTAGTAACCCGCTGGATCAGTACTAAAACATTTTTTCGCATTGTGTAGTACATTTGTATCTACCACACAAAACAACAGCTGTAGGCTGTTAGCTCTGGAGCTGGCAGTTCGCTACATGGCAGATTCACAACAACTGCAGCTTATAAAACATTCAGATCTGGAAAAGAAGTATAGATGACCTTCTGTGTATCTGAACTGGATAAGAATGATTCTTTGAATGACTTCTCTGAATTTTCGAATCATTGCTCTCCTGACAACAAATTTGCCAAACACCATGCCATTGATATGATTCTTATATATATATAACTGCTGGACATCTTTATGAAAGCAAAAATCTCTCACTCAATACATTCCAACATATCAAACCGAAAGATAAGAACAGTTCCCTGCACAATTATATTTTTCATCCTGTTGGACTTGGCCCTCTAAGCAGTGTCATCCCCAAACTTTTTGCCTTAACCCTACTGTTTCCCGAACCTGTTTTTGTTGGCCTTTAGGACTGCTAATCGGTGTTAAAATGATTGAGCATCCTCCTTTACACATGGTAAAATTGGCTTAACCCAGTTGGAACATTTAATTTACTTGTAAGTCCTTAGTAAAGTAGTACTACAGGTACCCAGGGCTGGCAAATTAAATGCTACTAGTGAGCTTGCAGCACTGATTGTGCCATCCACTTAAGTAGCCTTTTAAAACATGTTCCAGACCTGCAACTTATGTGTCCAGTTTTAAATTGCTATTTTGACCTGACAAAATAAACCTTTTACAGGCCTAAACCTTCCTTTTTAATAACGATAAGTCACCCCTAAGCTAGGCCCTAAACAGCCCATGGGGCAGGGTGCATTGTATGTACAAATTTGGACAGGTACTTTTAAGTTTGATATGTCCTGGTAGTGAGAAGCTCTCATATTCATTTTTCACTATTGCAATGCCTACCTCTCCCATAGGATAACATTGGGCTACCTTATTACATTTAATAAGTGATACATTTTAATTGAGAGCAGGTAGGAAAGTCATGTTTAGTGTCTGAGGATTTGTAATTTAAAACCCACTTTAATGGTAAAGTCAGATTTTAAAGTCACATTTCTGAAAATGGCACTTTTAGAAAGATGGCATTTTCTTGTCCTAACCATTTGGTGCCTGCAGCCTGTCCTGAGTCACATGACTAGGTGTACTTGGCAGTTGGCCTTTGTGTATTCCTCCCAGACAGCATCACAATGGAGGATCTAGGTGTTGGCAGGATGGGCCATCCTGGCTTAATGGGTGGGGGGGGGCAGAGTTGTCACCTACTGCACTTGCACACTTCAAAGGCACTTAAAACTAAATTTAAATAGTGGCTTTCTCTTGCTCAATAATTTTGGCTATGAATGAGCAAAAACTTGTTTTATTATACCAGAATTAAAAGGTGAGCTAATAGACACATAAAATGCTAGTGGTCACATGAGCACAATTGATAGAGCTGTTAAGACTTTTTTCTATGTTTCAGGTATCAATACATGACATGCTTATACCAGTACGCCCTAACTAACATTCCTGTACACAACTACGGATTCTTATATATGGGCTGTGTAAACAATTCTTATTAAGTAAGTAATATGGCGGATAAATATAACATATAGTAGCTAGTACATCTTGAACGGTACTAATGCGAGGAAATTATTTTACTGTCAGACTCTGTAGTTGCCAGTATGGAGAAGTGGCAGTGAAAAGAAATTGTTTTCTTTTTTTTTAATGGGTGGATTATATTGACACTATTACACAAGACAGAGAGTATTATCTCCATTAATATTTGATTCTTCCATTATAAAGGTATGTTCTTTCAATTGGAAATTATATATATACCTTAGTATCACCCTGTGAGTCCAGGGGTCGAATAGCCCATCAATGGATAATCAGTAGAACTGGACTCATAAGGAATGATTTGATAGTTTTTCAGGGTTTCAAACAATATAAATGTTTTTTTAAATGTTTTTAAATGTTTTAATAATGTAACGTGTAGACATGGTTCTGAATATTGCAGTAGTCAATGATAGAAAGTCCTTTAACGAAAAGCCATAACGAACATAATGTTAAAAGATCGTTTTTGTTTGTTTTATAGTGATCATATTTGAAAAAATCAAAATTGTCCTGAAGAAGGTGATGATAATTTGACTGTTTTACCGAAACGCCGGGTCAACAGATATATTCAATTGAGCGTATTAGGCTCAAAGGAATCCATTTCTTATTGGGTTTTTTATTCTTTGTTGGTTTTTTAAAAAATAACATGAGAATTTTATGAAATTACAGAATACGTTTTTAAGATTGTTGGATATCTTATCTAAGGGTTAAACTTTGAAATTCTAGTCCGTGTAGTAATTGTACATGCTTGTACATTTTTTATGTACTCCATTGTTTTTATTATATGTAAAATGAAATAAGATAGATGATAAAAGATTCAAAACGGTCATAGATTTATATACATGTGTTCTTTTTGGTCAAAGGACTTCTCAGTTTATTTGAATGAGATAAAGTATGTTTTTAATATGTTTCTTCTTAATTGATTACAATGATTGGTATTTAATGCTTAATATGTTCTGAAGTTTCTTGGATCATTTATTGGTTTCCACCTCTACCGATTTGATAGTAAAATTCTAGGTTTCATTTGAGAAGGGAATCTTTTGTTGTTATCAGTATAAATACATCCCGTCTCTTTTCTTTGTATTGGGGGTGATTCCTTTGAGTTTTTGGTGACTGGCCCAGCTCACACACAAAGGACTTCACACTAGCCTATTGTGCCCCCAGACAGACTGGAACCAGAGCAGGGAGGCAGGTGTCATGACACATGCATTATGCACATTCTGTACTCCATCAGATTTCTTTATGTCCAAGTCAATAATCAGCAGTATTTCTGATGAGACCAAACCAGATCGTTTAAAATAACACAGCCCCCACTCCCCACATTCAGTACAGCCTCCTTTCATTCATACAGCCATGGTGAGACGAGATCTCGCGAGATCTAGGCCTTGCCCGATTTCAGGGGTCATCTTGGGGTGAGGTCTATAAAGACTGCACCCTAAGCCTCAAAGCTCGCTTGGCTTTGAGTTCTTTCCTGAGAAGGTTCTCTGGCTTCCATCTCCGACATCTCTACTACTCCAGCAGCCTGATCCCAAACAGCTGCGTCTTTCTTCCTTCCCCGGCTCCCTGGCTCCCGCATTTGCAAAACAAGAAGAAAAAAGTGGTTATTCAAACACCTGAGCTCACTCTCGGCACCTTACATGAATACAAGGTCAGTACACTGCACCTTTAGAACAATGCACAATAATTATAAAAGCAGAGAACAACTGGCTCACAGAATAGACATATTCTATGTTGGAAATAGAAAGGACTTTGGGCAGTTTATTGGAGATTGCAAAATTAACCTATGAGAGAATAGGTTTTTAGTGGACACAGAGTATCATTATGTATCGAGTAATAACCTATGTTGGAAAAGGTTACTTCTGATTCTTGTTTGATGCAATTCGACCCAATGTTGATGCTGACCTCCATTTAGAACCAAAGGTGTGCAAAGTGCATGAAAGGTGTATTATAGGGGCAGCATTGGAACCCTTTATTTGATATTGTTGTAATTTTATCTCCTGTAAGGTGCATGATCAGAGACAGCAGTTGAGGTGTAGAATTCCTGAGATAAGACTGAGATACAAAACAGGTGGTTGTCGCACAATCCATGCAGCAGACCAGTGGACGCTAACCTCCTCAAAATTACCCTTCCCCTAAAGGCTAATCACCCACACCTGTGTCAAATGGAGTGTTGAGGAATAGCCTGAAGGTGAGTGGCTTACTCTTTATTCCTGTGAAGCCTGGATTTCAGGTGAGTGGTTCTTGGGACCTGACAGCAGGAAATTCCAGACACCTCTGTAGGGAGAAACTCCAAAAGCTCCTGCCATGTCAGAGTGGGCACCACAAATAAAAAGGGGACCTTCAGACCCACTCTTCAGTACACTCCTGGACTTGTGGATGCCACAGAAGAAGGACGCTCTGCTGCACTGCTGCTTGAGGCCTGGCCTGCTTGCTGAGAAGGAAGACTTGACCGGCTACGTTCATCCCAGGCGCAAGTGACTCCAAGTATTAGCTGACTGACCTTCTGCTCTCAACCATAAGGATATACCAAGCTCCAGAGGCCTCCTTGCATCTGCCCAGCTGACCTACAACTGGACCTACAACTGCCTGAGCTCTGCTGACTTCTATTGAAGTGAGTTCCTGATCGCCAAGAGGTGCCCCTATGGTCTTGGAACCTTCTTGGTGTGGCATCAGTTGAGCTTCTCTTTGAAGAAAAGGAGAACTATTGAGGTTTTGGGCTCTTCAAGACTGTGAACACACCTGCTTGCACCAAGAGCTTGCTGCGCACGCCAACTGCTGAAGCGAAGCTCCAGTGAACCTGACTCTTCATGCAACAACATCCAATGGCGAACAGCAGCACGAGAGCTGCACTTTGTGCTACAGCATTGACGTCCCGCGGTGATCGCCATTGTGAATCACCAGCAACAACCTTGTGCGACGCCTGACAGGATCTTTGCATTACAACGATGCCCGTCTGCAGTGCTCGGCCTGCTTTTCGTGCTACAATGACGACCATCTGTGATGCTCTCCCTGCTCCTTGCGGCCTCCTACACTGGAAACGGAACTCTTCATGCTGGACTTTAAAAGGTACATTTTTCAGCAGGACTAACTCGGTCCCTGTTTCCAGCCCACACACCCATTGTGATTTGCCTGAACTTGTGAATTTCACCTGGTCTCGCACGACTGGATAGGCGTGATTGGTGCTTTGTACTTTTAGGCGCTATACTTACCTCAAAATTTTAATGTTGCATAGCTCTAGTTCTACTAATTGGATTTTTACCATTTTGGTGTCAAATAATGTATTCAAACTTACTCTATTGTTCTAAATTGGTTTGGGATTTTTCTTCTGTTGTGCTTTCACTTCATTTCAGTTTGTGTGCTGCATAAATACTTTACATATTGCCTCTAAATTAAACCTGACTGCTTTTGTGCCAAGCTACCAGAGGGTTAAGCACAGGTTATTTTTGTGACTTTTTGTAGTTCACCTTGACAAGAATTATGACTGTTGAGGGATAATTTACCATAAAGCCATTTTTTCAGAATGAGACAGACCTGCACAAATAAAAAAACACTATTTCAAAAACTCAGAAAAACTCCTAAAAATACTTTTGAAAATGGGGTATCCCAAAATTACTCAAAAACTCTCCAAAAAGAGCCTTGGTTTACCCTGAAGTATATATGGCTTACCACAAAGGATAAAAATAACTCTAAAACCAAAAGCTTGTTTTCTCACCTTGTGACCCAGAACCACAGATTTTAAAAAGATATAAAAAATCAATATTGCTGCAATGTCCAGTCGAAATACCTTATCTGCACTTACCAAAGGTTAAAAGCCTCAGAGATTAATTGATTTGGGCGCACATGAACGCTAACCACATGGTTAACACTAGTCAAAATTTCAAGTGGACTCTCCCCCTTATTTGTGGGCACAAATGAATCAGACAGTACTCGATATGCCCTCAAACCACCCAGAGCGAAGAGTATACTCACAACCATATCAAAATTAAATGCCCAACTTTCTACAAATGCAACAGGAACAACATCATCCATTGCACTATCTCTAACTGCAGTCTTCCATATCTTCTTACAATAAATCAAGAAGTCAAAAAAAGATTAGCCAGCATAAATAAAGGATTCCTTGCAAAACTGACCGCACCTTGTGTACACCTTTTAATTCAATTTGTACACATGGAAAGCCAACAAAAATGGACAAAACAAGATCGAAGAGAGGCAAATATGGCGACAATTCTATTGAAGAGATAAGTAACTTTAATAATGAAAATGAAAATGATGACATAAGTTTAAAAGAAGTTTCTGAGTTATTTAATATAGTTTTTTTGAGTTCACATGTTCCATTTTCTCTAGGTGCTACTCTAATGGAATGTTCTATTTCTTTTTTATGGAATTCGCAACATCACTTTATACTATTCCTAGAGTCTCTGTAAATGTCAGTGCAGGCCTTGAAGGTAGACACCTGTTAAACTGTTTTCATCAATGACCTTCTTTGGGTGCTCCATCTATATGGAAAAAGTAACTACTTTATGGACATTTCCACCCTTTATTTTTAAAATCCTAAACTCAATATTAGTTACATTAAATATGGGTTCATAAGATGCTGCAGGATTTGAAAGCACACATTTCTCAAAGATTTCCCACCTGGTTGTCCACTCATTGGCATGGGACAAAACAAGTAACACTGTGGACAAGTTTGATTAAGTCGCAGATATGCACCTTCCATTTGGGAAGAATTTCCTTTAACAGCAGTGTCTCTTATACAAACTGACAAACCCCGATTCATGGAGATGTATTTTGAAAGCATTCTGTTGCTGAAGAAAGGGTATACAGATATATTCAAAAGTGACAACTAGGCTGTCACATATTGGCTTGAATCAACAAGGATGTTACTGCAAATAAACGTTTCCTTTTTTTTTCCAGATGACGTCATCTCACGGCCAGGCTCGCTGGATGGGAAGAGAAAAGATGAGAACTCTAGTTAAAAGATGCTGCCATGACAACCACATAACACATCCTGACAGCAGCTTTGGTGGACGGAATGTGAAGGCCAACTGTTAATCCTGATTTTGTAAGGACACAACGCACAGTAAAATTCGAGCCCTGCTTAAAGCAAGCGCAACAATAATAGCTTCAAAACACAACAGTTCTGCAGTCAAATGTGACTAACTAGCATAAAATCAATCATTTACACGGCATCACAACCAGCCCCCTTGCATATCCTACAAACATGCTCACCATCTCTAGTGGTCCTTTGTACATCCACAGCCAGGACACCATCAAACGTCAGTCTAAGAAATGTAAAAAATAAAAACAAGACAGGCGGCCTTTTCCTTCTATGCAGCCAGAATCAGATATAAAATCCCAATATTCATGAGGACTGCCCCAACACTGATTCAATCTAGGATAGGGTTGAAGGCTCACCTCTCTAAAGAACCCTACATCACAATATATTAACAGTTCATGAACCAGCTGTGCGTTCTCTCTCTTATTTATTTCTACTAGCTGCTGGACTTGGCCCTTTCTTCAGGTTCATCACCAGAATTCTTGCCTTCCTCTCCCATTCTTGCAGATGCCTTTTTTGTTGTCCTTAGGACTCTCCACACTTTATCACTGCTAACCAGCGAAAGTGCGTGTGCATGCTCTTCTAAACGTGGCAAAATTGGCTTATACCCAATTGGCACATTTAATTTACTTTTAAGCCCCTGCTAAAGTGGTACTACACATACCCAGAGCCTGTAAATTAAATGCTACTAGTGGGCCTGCAGCACAGATTGTGCCACCCACTTAAATAGCCCTTTCAAGCATGTCTCAGGCCTGCCATTGCAGCCTGTGAGTGCAGTTTTAAACTGCCATTTTGACCTAGCAAAATAAACCTCTTGCCAGCCCAAACCTTCCTTTTTAATACACATAAGTCACCCCTAGGGTAGGCCCTTGACAGCCCAGGTGGCAGGGTGCAGTGCATTTAAAAACTAGAACATGTAATTTTAAGTTTTACTTGTCCTGGTAGTGGAAACCTCCTAAATGTGTTTTTCATTACTGGAAGGCCTACCTCTCCCTTAGGATAACATTGGAGTTAATTTATTACATTTAATAAGCTGTAACTTCCAATTGGGAGAAGGTAGATAGATCTAATTTGGCGTCTAAATAATTGCACTTAAAAGCCCTCTTTAATAGGAAAGGGATTTTTAATCACAATTCAGAAAATGCCACTCCTAGAAAGTTGGCATTTTCTTGTCCTAACCATTTGGTGCCTGCAGCCCGATCCTTGGTCACATGTCTAGGTGTAGCTGGCAGTTCGGTCTTTGTGTGTTGGTCCCAGACAGTGAGACAAAGGAAGATAGGTGTTGGCAGGATTGACAACTCTGAGTTAACGAAGAGGAAGAGCTGTCACCTATTACGCTTGCACATCACAAAGGCTCTGTCTGCGCACTCTCTCAAAGGGTTTGACACTGGTCGTTTGTAACCCCAGACATGCTGGGGTCAGGAAAGGGAGGAAGGGGATGCCTGGCACCTTGGGGTGATGGTGGAAACCTCTAGAAGCTTCCTCCTCTTCAAAGTGGGCACCAGGTATAAAAATTGGACCCATAGTAACTCTTCAGTACACTTCGTGACCTGTGGACTCTGCCAGGAAAAAGGACTGCTTTGCTGCTGAAAGGACTGCCACCCTGCTGGACTGCTGCTCTGAAGGACTACTGCTCTGCTGTGCTGACCTGTTGACCTGCTGCCCACTTGCCTGGGTGAGAAGGACTGGACCTGCATCTCTAAACCCAGGACCCCAGAGTGACTCCAATCGCTAGTTGGCTGGCCTCCTGATCAGAAGTCTCCAGGACATACCAGGCTTCCAACAGCCCTGAACCCAGTACCTGGACTGTGCCATCAGTGGGTC
Source organism: Calotriton arnoldi (assembly GCA_963921515.1). Classification (NCBI taxonomy): domain Eukaryota; kingdom Metazoa; phylum Chordata; class Amphibia; order Caudata; family Salamandridae; genus Calotriton; species Calotriton arnoldi. The sequence goes on from CAWUFW010000777.1 coordinate 2,878,807, forward strand.
CTGCCCTCCCAAGTGGTGCCACCCCAGTCCTGGACCCTTGAAAGTGGACCTGAAGGTGCTCTGCCAGCCGATATGTGGATTCAGCAAAACCAACACATCTCCTCCGCTGCACATCTCTGGCAGAACTGGCGCATTGCCTCTGCTGATCGACGCGTCACCCTTGGATCCAATGCATCACCTCTGCTCTGTGGATTTCCCAAAGGCAAGGACTTCGTTTCGGCTATTGCAGCCCATTGGAACTGCTGCTGTGCAACACATCTCCAACCAATGACATTGCTTCGCCCAACGCAGTCCATCTGAACTGGCGCGATGTATCCCCATTCAAGGACATGACATTGCACTTCGCAGCTCCCCAGAACTGCTGCATCTCCTAGCCCGGACCTCGCATCGCCTCTGATGCGAAGCACATCCCCGGCACGGGACTCTGCATCTCTTCGCAACCAGAATTAAGGTATTATGTTCAGTGGGCTTAAGTGGGTCCCTGTAGCTGGCCCACACTCCATTGCAGTTGGCCTGAACTTGTGACTTTGTCCTGGTCGGGCACGACCAGATTACCAAGGTTGGTGCTTTGTGCTTTTTGTCGTTATTTTCACTGAATATGTTAAAACTGCATATCTCCAGTTCTACTGATTGATTTTATGCCATGTTGGTCTTGATTTATTCATTATCATTTACACTATTGTTCTAAATTGGTGTGTGATTTTTCTTGTGTTGTGTTTTCACTTTATTACTGTTTGAAGTGTTGCATAAATACTTTACACATTGCCTCTAAGTTTAGCCTGACTGCTCTGTGCCTAGCTACCAGAGGGTTGAGCACAAGTTAATTCGTGATTTCTGCTTGAGTAGGGTTTTATCCCTCTCAACCAGTACCCCAATTTCTTACAAGCAGCACCTCACCCCAGCTCCTCAGAAAAACAGAAGAGGACTGGACCTGCTGTGTGTGACCTGTGTGGAGACCTTAAGGGCTGGACCTTAGTATCAATGAGTAAAAAGTGAACCTCAAGGGTCAGTTGGCTGAACTCCTGTGTGGCTTCTGGGACACCAAAAGCTGTGAGAGGCCTTTTCTTCGAGTGACCAGTTGACAAGTGGCAAGTGGACCTGGACTATATGGTGCTGGCGGCTTCTGCTGGTGTTGTCCTGGACTCTACGTGCTGTCTGTGAGGTACTGGGAGCCTTAAAAGCAGCCAAGCGGAGCTACACCAAAAGGGTGAAAAAGTTGGTACTTTTGTTAAAACTCTGGATGACCTGGACTAACCATCCCAAAGCTATGTGCCCAAGGTGCACCTCTGCAATCAAAGAAAATCAGGTTGGTTCATCTCAGAGTTTTTTGTCTCCTGAAAGAAGAGTTCAGTGGACCCTCAAGTCTAGGGTATCCATCTTAGAACCGACTTGCCTGGCTATAGCTTGCAGACTTATCTCCTGGAAGTTTTTGAGCCCCAAAAAAGAGGCTAAGTCCCAACAGAGAAATCTTGATTGGGGGAAGGCTCAAAAAGGATCTAACTAACAAGAGAAGTTTGCCAGGAACAAAATTTCAGTCTACCTGCTCTGGACGTTGCATGCAAAAGCCAATGGTTTCAGCTGGACTTCAACCAACATGTATTCGACTTTGATGGGACATCGTTCCGTACTTATTTGCAAGTTAAATATATTTTTTTCCTATACTTTATCATGCAGAGATTTCCACCCTAATTGCAAAGTCTCCCTATGTTAAAGTATAGAGAACATTTTAAACATGTTAGTAACTCGAAAATAAATATTACAATATGTTTATGCTAAATAATAATGTAAATTCATTTTATATATTTACTTTAAATGAAGAACAAAATAAAAATGCTACAACACTAATAAATTAATTTTGAATTATAACATTAATTTAAATACATTAAATTAAATTCTTTTTATGAAGGTTATATAAAAAAATGTATTCCCATTTAAAGAAAAACAATAATTTTTAATGTACATTAATAATGATTAAAAGTGATGTATGTAATTAATTAGAATTATTCTAATACATTTTATTGCTACTATATTGCTTACATTCAAAATAGATCATTAAAATATTTGATAATTTTATAATAAATCTGCACTACTTTTATAAATTATTTTTAACATTAATTTATATGTATTTGTAACTATTTCAAATAGTTCAGTTTAATTTAACAATATTTTCTATGTAGTTTTATTTTAATTCCATACCCCCATTATTTTCTATGAGAAGGTTTTGCAGTGCCAGTGGTTGGCCATGTGTGGTGCTGGACCTAGTATTGCTTTTTTAGTAGTAGTAACTTACACTCTAAATTTGTGAATATGGAAAAGTACTAAACTTAGTCAAAAGTGTAATTTACCTTCGTGAATCAGGCATATAGTATTTATCTTTTGGACTCCCAACTAACAAACCATTTTCTTATGTATTCTCATACTTTTCCATCATATTTCAAAAACCACGACCAGTGATGATTACTCATGATTATTAATTCAGCACACGGTAACGCATGTTTTTATTCTTTCATAATAAACCAAGCCTGTGGTCCTCAAGCCAATCAACTTTCCTGCTCTCATCTTAAATTGCTGATTCCAATTCAAACTTATTCAAGGACACAAAAACCAGGTATGTCAAGGTATGGCTCCCTCTCACAATGGTGTGATTTTCACTAAACTCACATAATAGGTTTTACTTTATCCGTAATACATTGCCGCAACCCTCACTGACAGTGAAATACATTTCATGTTTCAATGCAGAAATGTGCAGAATATGTCTTTTACTGTCCTTGTCCTGATGAGAAGATTCAATCTGAATTGGGTTGAAAAGCATTGAACTGAATTGAGGATGGGCTATGCATCTAAAAACTAAGCTAAAGATATTGTAAGCAATGGGGTTACTGATTGAGAGGGGGGAACCCCTAATAAAGCAGAAACCACAATCCTTGTCAGGGTGAAGTCATTACTTATTATAATGAAATTGGCATGTTAACTGTGAATGATAGTCTGAGCTATTATTTATTGTTTACTATCAAATCTAACTCCAGTTTTGGTTAATTGTCTTCTGTAGATCTAATTACCTTCAGTGTAGAGAGGATGGCTACCCACCTCTAGTAACAACCACAAACCTTGTCAGGGTGAACCCTCAAAGGCATTAAATTGTTCTGCACTTCTGCTTGCTATGGCACACCTGTGGAATGCATCTGACTTGATCCTCATCTTGGGTCAGTAAAAGTGGGTGACCCCGCAGTCAAAAGTTTAGGCCTGCTCCAGATATCCTGCCAAGGGAATATTATGAGCGAGCTTCAATAGTAAGGGTCCAAAGCACTAGGGGGTCACAATTACTCCTGTTAACCCAGGGTCAGGAACTTAGGCTTACTATTCAGGAGACTGTTCTCCCAATAAAGAAGGTGATCACCCAAGGTGTCACCCTTTTTCTGGACCTAGGCCTGTCTCTGAAGACCATCAAAAGTGAGGCACTCCATTTGCGTGTTGCACAAATCTGCCTGGAACGATCCTCTTGTAGATTGCCAACCGGCATACTCTGGCAAGTCTCCTAGGGCTGATAGCTTCTCTGTAGGTACCAGGTCCTCCCCCTCAGGGTTGAACGCCTCCTGTACCATGGAAATCTTTGGGATTGGTTTCTCAAGTCCCCTGCTCCCTATCCTTTTGGTGGGAACCTAGGCAACTGTTTCAGGCTCCAGCTCCTTCTGACTTCCCTGACTTGCTGCCAAGGACCATGTGGTCATGAGCACCCACTCAGGCAATCCCAACATCTCAACATGTGACCTGAGCTCAACATCTTTCCAATAGTTTGCACCAGGTCATTGCCTAGCAAACAGTCTTCAGGAATAGCTGGACTCACAGCTACCTTCATAAACCCAGGGACTCCACTCCATTTGAGAGAAACCATTGACATGGGGTAGTGGCTGACCTAGTTGTCAGCTGTCACTACTTGGTGGTTTCCATTAGGAACAACCTGCTCTGCAGACACCAGATGACACCAGATAAGCCTCATCCTGGCACCTGTGTCTAGCAGAGCCTCCATCCTTTGCCCATTGATGATAAGCCACTGCTTGGACTTGTATTATCAGGAATGTGGGTTTTGGGTACCATGTCATTGTAACAGTAGGCCCAATTCAGAATGGTTACTGGGGCAATCATATCTCCCAGCACCACACTGGCAATCCCTGGTGTGGGCCATTCTGATGAATTCTTCAAGGATATTTTAGAATTTATTTTAGAATTTAGATCACAATGGAATAGCTTCCTCCCAACATGCCCGTAAGTAAATATCTGTGTGATAAACAATTATCTTACCGATAAGTAATCCTGTGTGCATTCTGCCCCATACCTCAGCATGGTCTTCCCTGTTCACCAAAGTACAGATCTAGAAAATGTAATTCTGCCTATCTTCTTCAGGATTTCTAAGGTTAGTTACATCTAACAAGCAGTCAGGACCATCTGTACACCCTTGCCTTCAGCACTGATAAAGGAAATGATATGCTCAACAACAGACACAATGCTAGCCTGAGTAAAATGCAACTTTTCTGTTGTGGTGTCATTCCTAAGGAATTCAAAATTGTTATTTCAAATCCCTGTTGAAAGAACCCCAAGTCTGGACATCACTGACACTGCTTATCACAAATGTCTTGCTGAGGAATGTTTTATAGACAGGGAGAGGGCACTAGCAAATGTATGCCAACATAGGTTTCAATCCTTTTTGCAGAACAGATTTATATCATCTCTATTTTTCTATATGGATGACCTTCAAACCCAGGCACACAGGAACAATATGGTCATACTCATCTTCCTGGTCATTTCTGTAACATTTTATATCCTGCATCAACTAGTCCCCATCAGGAGACTCAATTGCATTGGTGTAAACTTAAGCATGTGAATTGGATTTTCTCATTCTTCCCATAGTGACAATCACTCCTCTCTCTTTCCCTCTATATTTTTGTGGTTCCTTTCTGTCTTTAGGTGAGTCTTCATTGCTCTGGTATTTCTCTGTCTTCAGTTTTAACATATAAGCCAGCTACTTGCCCCGTCTGAACTATTCATATGGCCTTATCTGGTACACCATGCTATATACAACTGCACAGACGAACTCGCACCCCTACGCAACTCCAACAGACAGCGCCCCAGAAAGGCCACCTGGTTCACCACCGACCTCCAAGAACACAGACGCACCTGCAGACTTCTCGAGAAGAACTGGAGAAACAGCAAAACCCCGGAAGATCACACCACCTACAAGACTGCCATGACAGAATACCACCAACGCATCAGATCCACCAAAAGGACCTTCATCCGGAACAAAATCATAACCAACTCCAGCAACTCAAAGGAACTTTTCAACGTCATCCAGGAATTCACCAAACCCCACAGCGAAAGCACGGACACCACCCCCTCCCAGGACCCCTGCGACAAGCTCGGGTCCTACTTCCATCTGAAATTAAGGGCCTCTACGACCACTTCAGCGACCGAACGCCTAACACCAAAACCACCGCCCTCTCCAGCAACACCAACGGGCCTACCATCTCCTCCTGGACCCCAACCACCACCAAGGACACCACCTCGACCATGAAAGGCATCCACTCAGGAGCCCCCACGGACCCCTTCCCACCGCACATCTACCACAGAGCCGCCACCGCCATCGCTCCCGAACTACTATGCACCATCAACACCACTTTCAAGACCGGCACCTTCCCCGATGACTAGAAACGCGCGGAAGTCAGACCCCTGCTCAAGAAACCGTCAGCAGACCCCACAGACCTCAAGAACTACTGACCCATCTCCCTCCTCCCTTTCGCGGCCAAAGTCACAGAGAAGATCTTCAATGCCCGGCTAACAACATTCATCGAAGAAAACTCCATCCTTGACCCCATCCAATCCGGATTCCGAAGCAACCACAGCACCGAGACCGCCCTACTCGCCGCCACAGACGACATTCGCACCCTCCTCGACCAAGGACACACTACGGCCCTGATCCTACTTGACCTCTCTGCAGCGTTCGACACCGTCCCCCACCGCACACTCACAGCCAGACTCCACGACGCTGGCATACAGGGAACCACCCTCAAATGGATCAGCTCCTTCCTCACCGGCAGAACCCAAAGAATCAGACTGCCACCCTTCCTCTCCGAACCCACGGAAATCAACTGCGGAGTACCCCAAGGATCGTCACTCAGCCCACACTCTTCAACATCTACATGGTCCCCCTCGCCGCCATCGTCAGACACCACGGACTCAGCATAGTATCCTACGCCGATGACACCCAGCTAATCCTCTCCCTCACCAAGGACCCCGTCACCACCAGACTCAACTTCCAGGAAGCGATGAAGGACGTCGCATCATGGATGAGTAACAGCTGCCTGAAGCTCAACTCGGAGAAGACAGAAGTCCGCATCCTCGGACCCTCCCCGTCTGCATGGGACAACACCTGGTGGCCCACTGCCCTCGGCACCCCTCCCACACCCACGGACCACGCCCAAAACCTCAGCATCATACTCGAATCCTCCCTCTCCTTGACCCAACAGGTCAACGCCGTCGCCTCCAGCTGCTTCAACACCCTCCGCATCCTTCGAAAGACCTTCAAGTGGACCCCCCCGAATCAAGGAAGACTGTCACCCACGCACTCATAACCAGCAGACTGGACTACGGAAACACCCTCTACGCCGGGATCAACAAGACTCTCATCCACAAACTACAAACCATACAGAACACCACAGCCAGACTTGTCCTAGGCATCCCTCAACAGGAACACATCACCCAACACCTGCGCCACCTCCACTGGCTCCCCGTAGAGAAGAGAGTCACTTTCAATATACTCACACACGCCTACAAATGCCTCCACAACATCGGACCCCAATACCTCAACGAGAGAATCTCCTTCCACGCACCTAAGAGAAACCTCCGATCCGCCAACCTCACCCTCGCCGAAACCCCGCGCATCCGCAAAGCCAGAACAGGTGGAAGGACCTTCTCCCACATAGCGGCCAAGACCTGGAACAAGCTCCCGATCAACATCAGACGCGCCCCCTCCCTGAACATCTTCAAGAAGACACTCAAGACCTGGCTCTTCGACTGAAAGGAGCTGCAAAACCTCCCCCCCCCCCAGCGCCTTGAGAACCTCAAGGGTGAGTAGCGCGCTTCACAATCCCCTGATTGATTGATTGATATACACTCTGACCAGCCAGAAAATGCCTCAATTCTCAGACCTTTCCTTGTCACAGCTCACAACTGGTTGACATGAAATAAGTTGTTTGGTAGTACAATAAAAATCCTTACTTTAAGAATTTGCCTCCGTTCACAATGAAATTTCACTTTGCTGAGCTCCTCTCTCCATCAGTCCTACCCAGTGAGGAACTTTGGAGCTATCCTATAGTTGGCTCTCTCCTTGGAATCTCAGGTCAAATGGGTTATCCAATCCTCCTTCAGCCTCCTCCAACCCCTATTGTAGATTTTTCTTTTCCAGGCCGCCTCACCCCAAATACAAACCTCTGCAACCCATATGCCCTACCAACAGGTTTGCATAAATATCTGTTCTGCCAACTATTGCAGGTCCAGAACTTGAAGCCCAGATTCCTATGACAGCTACATCCTCAACAGCAGTGCTTGCTCACTCTTTAAGTGCTTCTCTGGTTTCTGATACCCTGAGCAATGTCACTTACAGAGCTTTGTGTTTCACTCCTAGCAGTGCAAGCAGTTAGACTAAGAATCCTCTAGTAAAAGCTTCGCATCTACTGCACAAGTTAAAGCCCTCATACACATTCTAGCTGGTGATTTATTGCTTTGAAAAATCCTAGCTGCAAGGGATCTTATTCTAAGTCCAAATCCCCAAATTATTGAACCCCTTACCAAGAGGAATCAGATCTCAAAATAATTGGTTTCTCACCCCTGCTACTTCACAAACCCCCACATAATTGCCATGAGTGCTCATGAATAGTGATACTGTCCTCTGACCTATTTAGATCCAACTCAGTGCAAGCAACAAAGAAGATCAGGAAGGAAGCAACTGCTGGGCATGCTGAAAGGTAGATGGCTGCCTGAATCTTTCATGATCAGGACTTTAGGGAGGCCATTTTGGAGGTCACCTCATCCTACTTTAAGAGAGTATAGCCAGCAACCTTAGGCTCATGGAGCATTAAAAAAGTATTTTGCAGTAAAAATAATCAAAGAAACTTGATTTGAGAATTGAATGTGTGATGATTACTCTTACTTTTGAAGATGTAAATGTATGCCCTCATACAGTGCTGTGGACAGTAGGATACTTCCAAACAGCCAATTGCTTGGAAGGCAGAGAATAGTACTTCTCTGGGGCAAAGCCAAAGGTCACTCTATGTATATGTTAAAATATCAGTAACAAGAGGTCTGCAAATGGCTATGGTTCTTTCTATAGCCAGAATTAAAAAGCACAGTTGTAATTTCACCAAAGATGATTGTCGTGTATTGCATTGTTGGACCAGGCATGATTGTGGATTGAAGCAAACAGCCTTCTCCCACTGACGCAGACAGGATTCAAGGGCAGAATATGCCCTCACATAATGGCCCTCAGTTGATGGCAGTAGCTTCAGTTACAAAAAGGGGGAGAAAGCTGCACTGTTGTTTTGTTGATCACAGTCCTGCTTTTGACTGAGTAGATAAGTCTCTTCAATGGCAGAAACAGGGGAAGTTGGGAATTCATTTGTCACTCTTGAGTCAGATTAAGTCCCTGTATGAAAATACATAGGTAAAGTTACAGACAAACCTTAAAGGGGTCATTGACAGATAGAATCAATATACATAACAGTCTAAAGCAATCCTTGCCCCACCTGATTTAATTTACATGTATCTAACATAATGGCCTATTTAGAACTCGTAAACTTTCATCCACCAAACCTAGCGGCTAGCCCACTTGCATCATGTCCGAAGCAATAAATTTAATTCTTTTAGCATAGAACCTTATAGGACCACAATGATTACTTCATTTGTTGCCAATTCTGTTTAGAAAAATTACTGACTAATGAATGGTGAAAAAAACAAAGATAATGACTTTAACTCAAGGCAGGTCAAAGAATGCATGATCTTCTGATATGCATACCTTGTGTTGGATAGCACATGTGAGTGAATTGGAGCATAGCTGTGGAGATGTCTGACCCTTTATTCATATACTCAGCAGAGGTGCTTACCACCCATTGTTAAAAGCGTTTATAGTAAAGTTGCAGCTTGTTTACTATACTGTGCATCCATGTTCTTATTCAAAGGGGACTGTTTTTCTTTTTCTAATTGAATGTTAACTATTAAAACAAATATTGGGCTTGAGTCCCTCCACCCACAATGTCTTCTTCATTTAGAACCTGATAGGTCTGCCATCTCCCATCTAGCCAGTGAGTTCCGTATTGTGTATTTGTGCTGAATAGGGCGCAATCAGAACAAATATTTGTAGGCTTGGTCTAAGAAGAGACACAATTAATTGACAATTAAACTGGGCTCCTTATTAATGGCTGTTGGAAAAATATGACTAATAATAAATCAATCTTCAATTAAAAATTTAAGACAACTGTTGGTAACAGTAGTAAGTTATAGAAAGGGGAAGAATCTTCATAAACTATGCACATAAAAAAATTGGAAAAAACATGAATTAGTATGGTACTTCATCTTTATTCCCTCAGCATTAGCTAAACAAGTATCTGGTCTTTATAGAGGTTTTTGTGAAATTTGTATTTAGTGAATAGGTCACTTAGATGTCACTGAGATGAGTAATAATAAATCTGTATTTGACCTGTGATGGCATGCATGTGAACTAGATCCTGAAAATGACAGCCATACACTAAGGGGTCGATTATGAGTTTGATGGTGCAGCAGCGGGACCGCCCTGCTGCCGCACCGCCAAACTCGCGTGAGAACCTCCCTCCGTATAATGAATTTTTTAGTCATTGGCGGGTGATTCCTTTTGCGTTGCCACGGCGGTGCCTATAAAATAGGCACCGCAATGGGAAGGTCAAAAACAGTCCCAGCATGGCATGGACTGAGCAGTCCAGGCCATGCTGGAACGTCTGTGCATGCACACAGGGGGGCACATGTTGTGTCCCTATGTGTGCATCCACTGGGCGTGAGGCACATGGGGGCCCTGTAGGGCCCCTTATGTTTCCCTGTCCGCCAGGGTTTTCCTGGAGGAGGAACTGCCATGAAAACCCTTGCTGAGAGTAAGCTCCTAATATTCTTGGCGGGACCATGGCTGTCCCGCCAAGATTATGGATGTCTCTGGACCGCTGCGCCACCGCCAGGGAACAGCGGTTCGGCGGTCCCAGGGCGGCACGTGGCTGCTGCAAGACTGCAGCCCCACCACGAGTCTGGCGGTCCGAGAACCGCCAGACTCATAATCGGCCCTGGTTTAACAGATTTAAGTAATGTGAAACTGTAATAAAATATGTACAATGTTGGTAACATTTTTGCAGGGGCCTATCATAACACTTAAAAATTAAAACAGTCTTTTGACATCCCACAGTGCAGTTAGGGCCTGTTGTTAGCACTTCCTGGAAATGTAGAGGCAATCCTGGATTCAGTATAGTATTAAATTATGTCTATTGATATTTGCATTGATTGGTTTATGTGAGTCATTTTAAAATTATTTTTAAACCATTCCAAGATGGCCATACACGCATGGGTATGCATGTGTGGCAGACATCTTGTTTTTTTTTTTTTTAGCTTAGGAAAAACGATATCAACTACATATTCATGCACATGCATAGTTATAATATTTGAAAGATTTGACTTCTGTTCCAAGATGTCCATTTTTGTGCGCACATAAATGCACCTGCCATCTTGAAATGTTTTTCCATGATGACTGACACGTGCCTGACACGTGCATATGCATGAAGGGTGGAGATCTAGGAAAGTCTTTTTCTTTACCTATGGGAAATAAATCATCACAAGGTTTCCACTGTATATGCATGCGGATGTACAACAGCTATCTGGGGGAAACATGCATTAGCAAAGGTGGTTGGTATAAACTCATCACAGGCAAGACCTATTGGCTTTGCTAATGCTTATTGGATTTGTATCTGTGACCCCACTGTGCTCTTAATCACTTTAATGCACTGAAAAATAACGTTGTGCATTTCCCTATGATAAGACCCTTTAGGTTGCATGGTGAATCATACTTGTATATTTAGTTTCAGGGGGCACATTGAGGTCTCTAGTGCACTGTATGAATAATTTAGGATCCTTTCGTTCTGTAAAATGTGAGAGATTTTAATGGGTTTGTTGTGTATAACTCTGCACTGTCTATAAGCTGGATATGTATTCCCTAATTATTATCGTCTAACTGGGCAGTTAAATAAAATTGTACATTGTAAGGTGTTTCGTTTTTATGACGTTCCATGATAATGTTGCATACATGTTTTGGGTTTTCTGAATGCAAATACATTTTCTACTAATAGTAATACAATCAGCATTATTTGTTTAAATAATGCGACTGCCCTGCCAAGTTCCACGCGTCGGGAGTTATACTAACTCATTGTAGTGTTGGCATCCTCATCACCACAATAAAATGCATAAGTCACGCATTATAGACCCCTCAATCACTCCAGCGAGGCGCAATCTTCAGGGAGCTGCATTTAAGCAGCAAGCGCGCTGGCAGTGAGTGTGCTGTGCTAGCCAGATGAGAATATGCTCTGACTGAAAATACGTTGGCGACTTGCTCCTGTTTACTTTTATTAAGTCTTCACACATCATCAACATTGAACAAATTCTGTAGGCGCCAAGGCAGGCCGCCAATGCTTAACACACACATCAAGCCGAGCCCGCCTCTGAGAGTGAGTGTACCTTGTGGTCTTCTAACAGTTCCGGAACCGGCAGACAGTTTGGCTCGGGGGTGGTGGTGCCTTTATTTGTCTGTCCTCGGGTTATTATCTTGCTGCGCAGGGCTGGCCCACTACATTTTGACCAGTTTTATGCATAGCGTGAACTCGACCTAACGGTATTTGAGCTCTGCTTTGTGACGAAGTAAGGCACCTGTAATGTGCGCTCACTGATGGTTCCATTGCATCTCCTTTCAATATTTGAGTTGCTTTGCTGGATGCCGGACAGATAAGAAAGAAGCTGCTCCTCTTCCCTAGCTTCGTATCGGAAGCAGGGGCCCTCGTAGCTTTCTTCAAGCTGGGGCATCCGTGGTCAGACCGCCGCTCTCCGAGGGGAAGGGTGGTCATGAGGATTGTGCGCTGCTTGGTCTCCATCACCCTGCTCTCCATTCCCTGCCCTTGAAGTCAGTAAACAGTTTAGTAGATAATTATCATGACGAGGGGTGCATATTTTGATTACTAGCCCCCTTCCAAAACAGGACATGCTAGATCGAGCAACAGATCTTCGACTGAACAATAAGCACTTCAAAACATTCATAAAATGGCAATTAAAATAATGCAAGCTTTAGCAGTCTGCCTTTTTCTATCAAAGGTGTTTTCATTGATTGTGAGTTTGTGCATGTGAGTGTCTTTGGGGGAATGTGTGAATGATTTTGAGAATCTATTAATGCTTCTACATAGATTTATATATGAGCACGCCAGTCATGGATGGTTGAATTTATAGTTGAATGTTTGCAAGAGTAGATAAGATACAAGTGAGTGAGTGCATGAATGAATAAAAAAGGGTGGCTGAGTGCATGAATAAGTGAGTGAATATAAATGAGTGCTACTTGGATAGATTAGCAGATGAATGAAAGAATGCATGGATCATGGAACGGGTGTATGCACGGAGTGATAATTATGTGCATGAGCAGATCAATGGGTGAATAAGCTAATGAGAGTGCCTGGATGAACAAATGAGTGAGCAAGTAGATGAGAGAATGGATGTTTATATATAGGTTAGCTAGTGCATGGGGATGCAAGTAGGTGTATTTAACTCACTCCCACCTGCACTCATAAAACCACTGGTATACTTATACCAGCAGCCTCACTCACACCTCACTGCCACATGCACCAGTAACCTTCCTCATACCTGCAATGGAAGTTACAAAGTAATCTCATTTGCACCTCACTCATGCAACTGGAACTTGCACCAGTAAGTGCACTCTCACCTCTCTGACACCTTCACTGCCACTTGTACCAGCACCTGTATCAGCACTTTAACTCTCACATGCTCTCACACTTGGGCTGGCATCATTAATCTCTCTCAGAGCATCACTGACATCTGCTCTGGCACTAGCATTCACTCCTGCACTCTTACTTGCACTAACAGCTAATCTGACACTTGCACCGGTAACATCTGGTTACTACTAGATGATTTCAATAAAATTAATTGGTGGCTTCATGCAGCGTCTCAATCTCTCACAGCTGCACTCACTGCAGAATAATGGAGGACGGTGATTCCTAATCCTCAAGGAGCAGAAATATCTCTAGGGAAGCTCCTGGTAATGGATGGTGAACTTTTATACTGGGTATACATTGGTGAGCAAAAGTAGTTGTTTTATTCTGATTGTGAAGTAGATGCATAAAGGAGAATAGAAGAATTGGGGCAGATGGGTGAGTGTGTGTATGTGTGTGGCTTACAGTTGGGAACAGATCATGTGTCAAAGCAGGAGCACGGAGGAAACTTTGATTCCACTGATTAACATTGTCTTGCAACTTAATTTCAGAATTGCAAGGTCTGAGTAAAATCACCCCAGCCAAGTACCACGCATCGGATGTTACAGTGCCTGAGCTGAGCTCTGCATTGCAGTCACTGTCTGCAGTCTGCACAAAGTTGAGTTCAGCGTCAGTGAGACTGGCTCAGGCTCTGCGCTGGAGCCGCTCTCACATCCTAGGGCCCTTACATTTCTGGTGCTTTGCAGCAGTTTTAAGATCTTCTCAGAGTTTCTCGTTGCTGAAATGGGTGTAATTTCTGATATTTATATGTTTCCCTCACCTTCATTGCTTGATTTTGCTCAGGAGGAAGTGTCACTCATAGTTATTGAATGCCACTCATAATTACACTGAAATTATGAAAATGTCACACATAAGCAATCTTAAACCTTGGCAGCTATGAGGCGAGCAGTTGGGCACATCCAAGGCTACATGGGATGCATATGAAATTGTACATTGTTTTAAGAGGACTCAGTCTTCCCAAAATACCCGCTGCGGCAGTCACACAAAAGGTCTGATCAACTGTGAAGAGCTGTAAGGGCCTTTCTGGCAGTTACCAAGTTGTTTGATTCATTGTACTAGGCCCTGCCCAAACATACATGCTGACATTCACACAACTAACGATTTAAATATTTAGTGTATCATGCACCATCACCAGGTTCAGTGAAACTGGCTGCAAAAGCTTAACCTACAGCCTTGAGGGCAAATTTACTGCAAAAGAACACATATTCTCAATGGTCATTTCAGAACCCTCATAACACAAAGGATATACACTTAATGCTATCACCCTAGTCTGAACAGTACACAAAGTCTGTAAGGATTAATGTAAGGATGAAAGTCCACAACGATCTATTCAGCTCAATCTTTATTTACGTACTTTATTTATAAGAAGCAAAACAAATACATTTTGCTCACGAATGGTGTGCATAGCAACAGCGATGCTAAAAACATAATGAATGTATGTCTTTTACATAATCAAAGGCAATAGGATAGCAGTTTCGGTCACAATGAGCTGTGCCAATGTGTACATTTGTTTGGCGAATTCAAACACAAACAAGCAAAGAATGTATCCTGTCCCTGGCGAGGGGAAAGCAAAAGGTATTTCAGAGTTTCACTCTTTACAAATTCACATAATGGTGAATGGTTTTCTGTCTTGAGATTAAGTGCAATTTTGAACTGAGAGTTCTTCGATGGCATCCTGTTGGGCACTAGGTAGTTCAAGTGAAGACTGCATCACAGATAGAAGGGTCAAAAACTGGATGAAGTACAGGGTTTATTGAGTGTAGTCAAACGGTTGTCACTAGCTGATCTCAGGTCTCGAGGTGGTGTAGGTTGTGATAGCTCGGGCCAAATTGTTTATTCATCTGAAGGGTAATATAAGGAAATCATATATTACCCTGTTCTTGACAGTGATCCAGCCTTCCTGGTGTTTGTATGTGACTGTAGATATGTGTGTAGGTAGGTTGAATAGAGTGCAGGTAACAAAGTCACGCCACGCCTCCAATCCATCATGGCTGCTCGGAGCTGTTGCTCCGCAGTGAACCTTCTTTTTATCCTCTAGAACAGCGCTCAGCCGCCTCACTCTGCTAACTAAACCATCGATTCTGTAACCAGAAAGCAGGCTGATCCCCCAGAGATGAACGCTGTCCTTCTCCGATCTACCATCAAGGAGATAGCCGTGCTGATGACATGACGACTTCTCCTGGACTCGTTTGTCCCGAGATAGCCGAGCAACCGGAGCGCAGCACCTTCGCTCTTAAGTGAGCTGCGGCCCACCTAGGATCTACACAGCGGAGGCACTGTGGGAATCCTTCCGGAAGGTTGGGGGACGCTCACAACGTGGAGTGGAGACCACACCGATCCCCTGAGGATCCCGCTCGCCATTTTGTATCACCACCGCGAGAGGGAAGACGGTCTGCTGGGGCATCATTAACATCACCGGGAGCATTGGAGTCCAGACGGTGAGCCCGGGAGGCTGGGGCTCCAGTCCATTTCCTCTTTAAGACCTTTTGGACAAAATATATTTACTCGAGTGCCTCGTGTGTATCGTGCCTGACTCCAAAATGGCGCCCGCACTCGATCGTCGGGAGGGGCCAAAACAACTCCCAAGGGTGTCCCCCCGTTTCCAGCTACAGCGTAAAGGCCGCAAAATTGAGCTGGATCCGCAACTACTGTTCTGACCTTGAGGGACAACCTGATTAACACTCTGATCAAGGGAGATTGACACCAGAGGCGCCAGCCCGACCTGCCAATGGTGGCTGTCTCTCCCGCTGGCGGTTATTTCTTGACATCACACGCCCCCTTTGAAGACTGGCGGTCCTTGGCTCTATCCTCATGCTGAGCCACTGCTTAGCTTACACCCCCTGCCCTCTGGGTTATAGAGATTTTTGGGGACCGTCGGAATTCGAACTTCAAGACCTCATCCCCTTTGCCTGACCTCAAGATGGCCACCTCAGTGGGACCCTCCTCGGTGTTCTATCTCGCCTGGACTATAATAATTGGTCATCATCCTGATCCCGTTCAGCCATCACCCAAGCCTGTTCCTGCCCTCCCACCAGGACATTTACTCTGGGAACCCTCCCTCGACTGTTGAGACCTAGCTATTTTGACTGATGTCCGGTGGAGCTACCCCGATAGCTATAGGGGAGATGGGCTGTGGATTCCCTCCTCGGCAGTGTACTAACCAGCCGGTCTTTGGGCAGACTCTCCTTCCTCTCTCCTGACCTTATCTCCCTCCTCCCCCCTCATACTACCCCCCTACCCCTATCCACTCTACTTATCTCCTCTCCAGTTCTTGACCTTTGCCCTCACCCACTTGGTTCTGAATTCCCATCCTGTTTCACATCTGGACATTCTTCTGTGAATTTTCCCTCGTCTGTTGAGAGCTAGCTAGCTGACCGTTGCCCGATGGAGCTACCTTGAGAGCTATAGGGGAGACTGGCTGTGGATTCCCTCCTCGGCCGTCACCTACCCAGTCGGTCATTGGGCAGACTTTCCCTTCGTCTCTCATACCGTCTACCCCCTCTTCCTCTCCCTTCTCACTCCCCCTTTCCGCTCTATTTGTCTCTCCTTCTCGCTCTTTAATGTGTCGCATATATTTGATGTAACGTGTAATTGTTATCATTGTTGTAACATTGTTGAACCTTATGTAAAGTGCTCTGATACCTACGGGTCTTGCCAGCGCTATATAAAACTCATTAAATAAATAAATAAATAAATAAAGTTTAGAACTTTGCCTAAAGGCGCAAGAATAGTTGGGAAAGCCTACTAGGGACTAGTCAAGCCTATTAAAAACCAGTGAGGTAATGAGTATTTTTATTGTGTTGAATCATACCAGTGAGAGAATCTTGCATATGTTAAGCAAATAAATGTAAGTGATCAGTAGTATCTGTATTTGGGTTTAAAGTTCCATCCTCAGGGAAGGGCTAACAAGTTGAGGTTTCTAGCTGATGAGACACAATTTGGTGAGTTAGGAGAACTAAGATGGACATGGTAAGAGGGCTGGGTGCAGTGATGGAGAGTAACAATAGGATGTCTGTTTTGGGAAAGTTCAGCACGAGTCAACGTAGTCCCATCCAGTGTCAGGTGTCCATGAGACACTTAGCGATGTGTGCTTGGAGGTAAGATATGAAAAAGTTGGGAATGAGAGGAGATGATGTGGTGTATAGTGAGAATTGACGTGGACCAGGGAATGATTATTTTTGAAAGCCCACATGGTATGGTATGGGTCAGGATGCTCAAACCGGTCAGTGACAAGGCCCTATTTGTTGGCCTGGCCATTAGCTAAAGAATGCCCCAAAGTACAACATTACTAAAACAAACTTACATGGTAGTGGAGAAACACAAGGGATGATAAATTAAAATATCTTCCCTGGAGAGACATATTAAACCCATCAAATCATGTGCAACACATACTAGATCTGAGAGACTAAAAATGATATTGGAGGCAGGAAAAAGCAAGAGGAGTGTAGGATTCAGTTTAATGTCTTTTATAGCTTACAATGTACATAGCATACATTAGGGCCTAAACAGATTCAGAAGGGAAAGCAACAAAGGAATAGAAATTCTGGAGAAGTTGACAAGCTTTCATTGGTCTATGCCATGCACCATGGACCATAAAAGTGAAGGAATTCACATTTAAGGGAAGTGTGCAGCAAACTTTTCTTTGCTGAGGATGCAGATCATATATTTCTAAGGAATCTGCAGGTAACCCGATCTCAAGCGTAGATCGGCATCGGTATTTTAACAGTGTTTTAAGCAACTTCAAAAGGAGACGAGTGATCAGATCACTCCTATACCCTCAATTCAGAAAACACAAATGGTGTTGGAATCAGAAGTTAAAGGGAAGCATGCTCTTGGATGAGCGAGCTATGTTATATTTAATCACACCAGCTCAAAGGATTAATGTGTCTGTACATGCTGGCATAAAATCTGCAGTGTCAAAGCTAAAGCTCCAAAACTGGTGTCTGTGGTAGCCATCCTCAATTAAATAAACTAGAGGAAAAATAAATATGCGCAGTGAGGCACATTTTTTTGTCAATAAATGACACATTTATTTTTGTAAGGCCTGTGCAAACTCTCCACACTATTTCGATTGCTCTTTTGCAGCAATCGTTCCCTTGACAATGTCAGGGCTAATCACAGATGTAACTATTATTATTTTATATTAGATCCTGTTGATTCAGGCTCCAGATTCTTATGGGTTTGGGCCACAAAGAATTGCTGATATGCTTAGGCTGTCAAAAAGACTTGTAGTATCAAAGCCACTGGAACAGTTTTTATTTTTCTCATTCAGGCAATGGTCCTGTGTTCACCTCAAAGGCTTAAAGGGATGATACATCTGCTCTGAGTGTTTATCTGTAATTCACCAACGTATTTTGAGTAGTAAGTAATTGGTTATGTGAGCAAGCTTTGATATGTTCAACAAGCCTTGACAGCTGGGGTATTGTGTGCAAGACTGAGTTGATTGCATAATCTGTTGGAAGTCTGGAGAGCATTAAATAATTTGTCTAGAAGAGAAATAGGTGGTTACACTTCATATTACATGCTCTCTACAGTATATGCCTATTCTGGATTGCCCTGGGAAGGTGGCAGAGGCAAAAGTGTCTGATCCAGAAACTAAACAAAAGCTGTTCGAAAGCATTCAAGAACTCAGAACTTAATATCCAATGTGACGCATTGCAACTCTGCCACCTATGAAGTTAATGTTTCCATGGCTGCTGACAGGTGTCTCATCAAAGTTTGAGAAAAAATTCCTGATAAACAAGTATTTGAGTTATCTTTCAGATCACCTGTTCCAGTTCTTGGGTTAGAAAGCACATGGACTGTCATCCTGCTTCCACTGCCTGATTCAAAGAAAAAACAAGGTGTCCATTGCTCAAATTAAAAGCATCATGTGTCCGAATCTGTCAACAGACCCCACTCTTGACACCAAAGTGTCTTCAGAATACAGCCTCTCAGTTGCTCCCTACTCTGGAGGAACATTCCCAGGAAGAGGACAGTGATGCTGGTATCCTGAGTCCCAATCCAGGGACTGCAGAGCCCATTAAGTCTCCAGCTTTACACCAAGTTCTAGATTCCATAGAGGAACCTGCTGCTGCAATTTCAACAATTCAACACTCTTAACTACTGCTCTGGTTTCCCATGAACCTCAGCATGAGTCCACATCAACACCGATGATGCCTTTGTGAGCAACAACCTTTAGGAAAATAAATCGGAAATCTACGCAGAGGACCTTTTGTCACAATCCACAGTCACTCTACACCATCAATTTCTTCTTGCATATCATTGGTTTTGTCACAGGTACTTTATACCACTGTGGTTCTATGTTTGGATCACTACAACAGTTTTTATTTTCATCATGTGGTTAACAACGCTGACTGTTGTTATACTGCTACTGAATGGACATTGCGTCCCTGAAAGAACTCTTCCACAACCCGAGGTTTCTAGGACTTCAACTGCATCTCTCATCCCACAGAGCTCGACAAGATCTCTATGCTACCAACATTACAGCTTATCCTGTGCCAGAGGGTACAGTCTGGAAATTCCTTCTTAAGTTATGGGGCCCAATGAAACAGTGCACTTGGCATGTGTGTTGAAATGTTTGATTAATTATATGATTACTCCTGATTCCTTTCCAGGTCCATGGGACTTTGATACTGTACAACATATTATTGATTGATTCTTTTGTTTATGCTACCTTTGAAAATGAAGGTTCATGTTTTCATGTTTTTAATTTCAAAAGAAATACTGTTTTCACAATTGTGGTTATTATACAATTTACAAAAGCATTGTATCCTTGGAAGTGTGCAATTATACACATTATACACAATAGGAACACTGCAAGGCCCTGTACACAAATAAGCATAAAGCTTTCAGAGAATGCTTTGTTGCTGAGGCGCCAAGCACATCTGCTTTTTGATACATGCAGAAAACAGAAAATTCTGAGAAATCTGATTAAACACAAATAAAACACTCACAGACTCAGTTATACTGCACGTTTTGTTGAAACTCTTACTCTTACAAAGCTACCAGCAGTGGAAAGAAAACATTATTGAATGTAATTTAACTGAAACAAATCAGAATGGTATTTGAAATTTACAGTATTCAGAATGGCATTTTCCATTTGACTGTATGTGATTTTATTTTGAAGCCTTATGGCTTCAAGATACATGCATATGCTTCTAGGCAATGATTCAAGTCTTATTATTCCTACATGTTAACTGTACAAAACCAATACAAATTATTTTATTTTTCCTTGTGAAAAAGATGGTTTTGAAAATGTGCCTTGGCACAAAATAGGTTTGATAGATTATGCACATTGAAAAATTAAAAAGAGCTTGTTACGACCTTAATTCTAAATGAGGTATTTTAACCTCAAGCAGCAAGAAAATATATGTTTTTCCTGCAAAGAGCTCATTTTTTATCCAAGACTGAAAGACATTCAAAGACGGGATTTCCTACTGACTTGGGTGCCTTGTGGCACAACAACTTCTATTTTTTAAACATGTAATATGGAATACAATTATCTACCAAGAAGCAGTGCCTTAAAAGTGGCATTCTAGTTTTGGAGCAACTACTTGTGAGCACCTGACTTTTGACAATCTACAAGAAAAGGAACTGTTTCAAACAAATAGGTTTCCCTAACCTATTGCACTGCACTGCAGTTGCCCATCATGAAGCATGCAGAAGTTGATGGGTCATCAAAATCACCAAATACTAATTCACCAGCAGTGCCAAAACCTGCTCTCGTCATTCGATTCCATCAAACAGCAAGGATGTGCTTCTTTTGCTCCAGCAACATCGGAAAATTATGTGCTTTCTCTGCTCCGTTCAAATTGAGAGCTGTGTTATCTAATCCAACAGCTGCAGTTCTATTTACTTCACTGTGTTGTTTTCACAAAAACGTCGCCAAAGACGAAGCAATGTTCAACCTTCAAATTCAGTGGAGAGCTCAGGTCTACATCATCACAGGAAAGAAACAAAGGTGACCAGATTGCATCACTATGCACAAAAGTAACTGTACCTGTTTTTTTGGGTTTTCTTTTAAACAGAAAGAGTTTTACATGAGACTGCTTACACTTTTTTGCCTTCTTCATATATTTATTTCTCTTTCTGCACCCAGGTGCAATAATAAAAAAATGAAAATATTTGACTAGTTCCCTATTATTTTTCATTGAGCATTAAAGCTTGTTTATTATATTCCTCACTATGATGTTGTACATTATAATTAATGTTTTTAATGTATTTTTTTAACAAGGGTGCTGTTGTAAGGATCATGTCTCCCAGCGCAGAGACCCCTTTATCATTTCAGTTTAAACACGTGTGTTATTTAACATGTAAAATGTGATAAATTGCTATCTCATCAAATGCACATTTCTGAAAAGTGCTTTTATTCTGTAAAATATATTGAATATGTCTGATAAGCAAGATCAATCAAAAGCACATTTTGTGATAATTTAGTAACTTTATAGCTTAGAAATTATTCCAGCAATGTCATACATCTTATGAATATTTCCCTCCATAATTCTATTATTTTCATCACTTGCTTTTAGGCCTCTTTTTTTAGCTTTAGGTTATGAAATATATAGATTCCAATTTTAGCTATAGTTTCCATTTTAGTTAGCCTGTCCAGCTTGTTTAGCTTTGACCCCAAATCCATCCCTGGTAATGGAGGTTGCTATCGCTAGAAGAGATAGAGAAGGAGGAAAGAGGGGAGGAGGAGTTGCAATTATACATAAGGAAGGAGTGAAAGTGAAAACTCACCCGATACCACTTGTAGGGTGTGAAGGGTTACTATTCTCTGTGGAATTAGCACCTACCTTCACCTTTTCGGGATTACTCATTTATCAACCACCAGGACCCTCCACACAATTCATACAAGTGCTCCCAGATGTTGTGGTAGAATGCAATCTCACAACAGCTATTTTTTCAGTCTTGGGAAATCTTAATCTTCACGTGGAAAATAAGAATTGTGAAATGATTAGAAATTTCCTAATGGATCTTGAAGCTGTCCAGTTAACACAGCGAGTTAATGGCCCCACTCACAATTAAGGGCATTTATTCGTTCCTATCTTTTCTAATATATCTGATATCATCATTGGAAAGCCCTTAGATATCATATGGTCTGACCATAAAACGATTTAGTTTCAGCTGACTAAATGCAGCTGTAAAGCGGAGGTATATACTAAACCAAGATTTCGTCAAACCTGGGTGAAATTAGTATAAGAGATTGGGAAGATACGCTCTCCAACTCTACTCCTATAATGTCAGGAGACATAGCTAACAGATACAATATTTTTAAAACCTGAATCCTAAATGCCACCAATCTCCAGGTGCCTCTAAAACAACAAAAATCGATATGCACAGGAGGGAATGCATCATGGTTTCCAAGCGAGCTCCAGAAATTAAAAAAAGACTCTAAATAGGCAGAAAGTTTATGGAGGAAAAACTATGAAAATACAACCCAAAAAATTACAAAAAGGTGGTTAAGAAATACCATTACGCTATTAGGAAAGCGAGAGCCAATTATTTTCCAAATAAAATACAAAATGGTCGAATTCTACAAAAGGACTTTATAATCTGGTGAACAGTTTAACACATCCTACTAATTGAAAATCAGGTCCACGCCCCTCAGAAGCACATTGTAATCAATTGGCCAAATTCTTTTAAGAAAAGGTCAATTCTATACTGCATACCTTAGGAGAACATGAGGAGAGCACAATATCCCAGGAACAGGGGAATGAAAAAATGAGCAATTTCTTAGAGATGACTTTTGAAGATACACAAATGATTTTGTCATCACTCAAATCAGGCTCCCCTCAGGATCCGGCACCCCCTGACATTATGTTTAACTGAGGAATGCCAGTTAATACCTTTATGACTGATATGTTTAACCAGCTTTTAAAAACTGGGGAAGTTCCATCAGTGTGGAAAATTCTAGAATCCGCCACTTTTGAAAAAATTGACGGCTGACCCATTACTGTGCTCGAATTATCGCCCAATCTCCCTTTTACCAGGTCCATGTAAAATTCGGGAGAAATTTGTAAACAAACAGTTTTCTTCCTAGATACCAATTGAAATTTGCATTTCACCCAAACAGGCTTCGTTTCAGGAAGCAGTACAGAGTCTGCCCTTCTAGTGGGTACCGAAGATCTAAGGGCAATTCAGGACATGGCTGGCACATCGAACTTGATACTACTGGATCTAAGTGCCGAATTTGATATTGTTTCGCACTCAATTCTGATCAAACAACTAGCGGAAGTAGGTATTGGGGGCACAGCCCAGAAATGGCTCACCTCGTTCCTTCATAACGGTATCTTCTAAGTACAAGAAGAAGATAGGCAATCTAACATTTGTTCCTTTAAGTGCGGTGTTCCTCAGGGTTCATCTCTTAGCCCTACATTGTTTAATTTGTATGTTGATCCGCTAGCAAAGATGATAAAATCCTATGGTATTACCTCAATCTCTCATGTGGACGACACACACATTATCATTAGCATTTGTGATCAAACAGAAAAGACCTCCATCATACTTAACTCCTGTCTGAAACAAGTATTACATTAGATGAAGCCAGTAGCTTAAAACTCAATGGAGACAAGACAGAAGTGATGATAGTGGGAAAAAAATCCCACTAGCTGGATGAAATTGAATTGGTCGACTACCCTGGGCAGCCATCCTACTCCAAAATCAGAGGTCAAAAGCTTAGGAGTTTGGCTGGATGAAAAATTGACAATGGAAAATCAGGTCAAAAATTAGCTACCACATGTTTTGGCCTTCTTCGCACTTTAAGAAAACATTTGAGATGGCTACCAGAGCCAACACATAAAGTGGTGGTACAAGGCCTGTTAATTTCTCGACTGGATTACGGCAATTCCTTGTATCTCGGAATCCCAAAGTCAGTTTTGAAAAGACTGCAGGTTATGCAAAACGCTGCAGCACGCCTCCTTCTAAAAATTCCCAAACACCATTCAGTAAGTACATTATTGGCGACCTCGCATTAGCTCCCATTAGAGAAGAGAATTAATGTTAAGACTCTATGCCTTGTACATAAAGCAATTTATAAAAAAGGTTCCAAGCTGATCCAGGACCTTATTATCCCTTGTAATCCAGTGAGATCTCTACGTTCTTCTAATCAGTTGATACTTTTTGTTCCAAAAGTCATGGTAGCCAGAGCTGGGGGTTGCTCTTTTGCTTATATTGCCCCCAAGCTGTGGAACTCTCTCTGGCTTCATGTGAGACAATTGCAATCAGAACTGAAATTTAGGAAACTACTAAAGACCAGACTGTTCGAGTAGTTTCTGCTTGTTAGCTGCCCTGTGCCTAGTTAGCGCTGGGAGGCCCTTCTTAGTAGCCATGCACTTTATAAATTCAGAAGAATAGAATAGAATCTTTGACAATGGAGGCTGCCATTTCCCCCCAAATTATGCAGAATCATCAACATGTCTGCCTTTGAAGCAGATGTCGTCTGGCCTATCTTTCCAAGAACTGTGAAAGTGTCAAGTCATTTAGATAAAGACATCAACAAAACCCCTAGTGCAAAATCAGTCTGAGACAGATGCCTTTTTCAAGGCCATATACATCCACAGCCAAAATAGTGAAGTCTGAATTGATGTCCTCTCGCCTTATATGTTCATAAGGAAATGTCTGTGATGCACACTTTGACACACATAATCTATGTCAAACATTCCTGAATTTATGTCAGAAATTCCAATCTCTGATAAGATTCAGCATATAAGGACTGGCACTTGACCATTTAGTGAGGAGAGAAACTTCACCCTGGTAGCAGATGCAGATTGCAGATCCAGATGAGCACAGCACCAGGTTCCATCTTGACCGAAGAAGCCTCAAGCAAGACTTCTCAAGGCTCTGCGAAGCATTCCATACTGCCTTCATGAACTAGTGCCAGGATTGTGTTCCCTCTTAGACACCATCTCCTAGCTCTAGGCCTTGTGCTCAAAATAGCTGACAAGCTATTCCAAACAGACAACAAACACTGTTGTCCAGGTATGCGCACCACCTCCGAAACTCAGGCTTATTATTTATTCATCTGCTAGAACTCGGATAGCACTTAAAGATAGCACATTGTGAGTGTAAAGGCTCAAATTGTAATGTTATTATTTTACCCTGTTTTCACTGTTATTGAAAAGCTTAGCTAATTTCTATTATCTTCTGTTATGTTACCAATATTATGTGCACAAGATCCTGGCATTTTAAATTTAATATGTTGAAATACATATTCCATTTCTAGTGATCTTGAGTGAGTAAATCATTCGGATTACCACTGATCCCTGTTAGTAACCCAAAAGTATCAACATCACCTGATTTATCTACTGGGTGGGGTTCTGAGGGCCACAATAACCTGTCTTTCACATTCAGAGCTGGTGGTGCATTGGACTAAGTTCACTCGTGTCACCTGTGGGTGTGAAAACAAACCTTGCAGAGCTGAACCTGAGACTCAGTTTACGCAACAGTATCATGTCCTAAATATTCTGCAAACACTAACGCCATCTAAGGAAAAAGATCATGCAGAAAATGTGCCAGGACTCAGACATTAGAGTTACAAAGACATTGGGGGAATTTGCCTAGGAAGTATGTCAAACAATGCCTCAGCTAATATAGAGCAATACTTTAAACTGATAATAAAGAAGATGAAATGGAATATACTTACCATTGAGAAATAAACTTTGTAAAGGAGGAAGCTTCTCAATAAACGCAACCCAACGCTAGAGCTAACAGACACATCACCATATCTGCTTGGGGTAGCAATATTACATGAATAGGATACGGAATATGAGATAATTAACTAGCATGACTCACAGCCAACTCACATCCATTGATTCTAACCTATCTCCACTCCCTGCCCTGGCTCACCCTTAGGCTTAATGGAGAGATGAACCAAAAGGTGATCAAGAATAGCAGAAGGTTTTGAAAAATAGTTGTCAGACAAGCACCAATAAGAGAAAAGAGACACAAAGATAAAACAAGATGATGTGATAAACAGGGTAGAATTACAAAGACTCACACAGCATTGCATTGCGTGGCATTCCATGAGAATGTGTTGTGCTGCGTTACATCATATTTGTGCATCATAGATGCGCCTTATCTACTATATGGTGCACCATGACACAGGGACCAGAGATGTGTCATGCAGTGTATCCCAAAGTTGTAGCTCCAGCGTAATGTGCCGTAACACAACATCTACCTGTGTGATGCAAAGTTTACTTGTGTGTCACAAGAACCCTTTACATGCCACATGTCAGCTTTGTGTCACCCAGCAGTCCAATGCATAGCGTGAAAGTTAAAAAAAAGCCACACAGTGCCAAGCAATTATTTGGTCCAATGCCCCATCATTTTGGAGGCATGGAAAGAGTGTAGGGAAGGCAGGACGGCATCAACACTGAAGACGGGTCTGACATGCAGACCAAATAGAAGGGAAAGCTCAATTTCACATAGTACAAAAGCCACATTTTGATCACAGAGGTGACAAAAATGAGCAAATTGTGTTTGTCACCTCAAAATCACCTTTAGCCAAGAAAAATGCTTTATGGCAATTAATAGTGGACAAGATCAACTGTGTGGCACCAACAAGGACTGTAGTTGAATGGAAGAAAAGGTGGCATAATCACAAATGCAGGACAAAAGAGAAAGTGGCCAGGAATCTGAAGGCTACAATGAGGGCTGGAGGAGGGCCGGATGTCCAGGAGGAGTTGACCCCATTGTAGGAGCAGGTGGTGTCACTCACTCCGAATGAGTTGATTGCCGGAATCGAGGGCATGGACAGTGATGACATTGAGGACCAACAAAGCATACTGGGTGAGTTATAACATAATGCATTTAATATATATGTTTAATTTGTCAATATGAGTACTTACAAACATAGTAAAATAACCGCTGCATTTAAGCACACATAGGGGAACAGTGTAATTTAAACAATTGACCCGACATAATCATATAGTGCAGATAATGCAGAAGTTCCTTTAACCAACTGTAGAATTACCATCATCAACCAAGATGTGTGTATGTGTAGAGGTATCGTTAAACACACAAAACAGAAGTGTATTTGTTTTTTTAACATTTCTACATGCACCAGGTCAATTGTGATGCACACAAATCTGGCTTCACACAAACATAGGGCCTAGATACTACAATGTCATATAATGTAGGCCCACAATCCACCTTTGAATAGTGTGTATTTAGAAAGGGACTGTACTATAGCATAAAAAAAATCAATGATACAGGTCCACAATCCATATAACAGTTACCTGTGGTGCATTATGTGATGCCTAGGTTCACATATTCCACACTTATGCCAAATTGCAAGGGTGTCTGCTGTGCAGGCCTGTTTGTGTGTGCAGGATTGTGTTATACCTTCAGAAATGCGCCAAGTATTATATATATATTCAGAGTTCATGATAGTAAGATCCAAGAGATGTGTCGGCTTATTCTCACTCATGGCACAAAACACTGGCATACCTAGATTGGGGTTTTATGTCCACAATAGCCTAAGTATTTCAGTATTGTAAAGAAAAAACATACCTGTTGGTTGTACAACTGCTCTCAATGTTTTGTAAAAGGTTCCATCTGACCATATCTTACAACTATTGTAGGAAACCAATTTGATATGTAGTGCTACAGTTCTGGAAAGTGTGTGGAGCTTCAGTTACCACAATTTATTCCATAACATTTAATCACTTTCATTCATCATGATGCATCACTGTGGTGTGAAGAATGGTAAATGTAGGACATGTCGGAAAATCTGTGAGGCTATAGGTGTAATGTTCTGAAATGTGTGTGGATGTTAAGACTCCAATTATATTGCTAAGAAATAATGATGAGTATATATTTTGTTTATGAAATGTGAGTGCTACACAATATAATGAAAAAAGTGAAGGCAACACATAATAAAAATACCCTGATGATTTCATGTTTGCTTTACATCTGGTGAATATAGTATGGAGATACTATCACTTGATTATTTCTTACTCTTGAAGCTGCAGGGAATATACAGCTGTGAGTAGCAATGTCAGCAGTCTATGAAGACAACTGTGATGTGAAATCCTATTTTGTGTATTAATTGATTTCTTCAAGTATTGTATAGAAAAACTTGACTAGACTTAGAACTATATAGTAATGTAGAAGCATAACTAACATGTGTGTCAATATGTTACATTGTTGCACGTACAGATAAAAAATGCTAAATTACAAAATGAGTGTGTGAAACAAAAGCACATTTCCATACTGATGACTTTGGCCTACACTATATTATGGCCATATTGACATGTTGCTAAAATTGCTTGCAATATTCCTGTGTATGGAGAAGAGAAATAAATGTCTGAAATAATCAATGTAAGAATATCTCTATCAAATAAAACATCTGAAGAAATCTAACATATCCCACTTTTTCTTTACAGAGGAAACACCTACTTCTCCTATACACCAGGTTGTCCATGATGAGGAACCTGTCCTTGACTCCTCCCTGCACCCCTGGTTGAAGACGCCTTCAACCAACTCCTGCACACTATTGACTGCTCTTCTCTGATCTTGGCAAGGGAAGAAGATGTTGTTGGGTCTCCAAGTGAACCAACCCAGACTGTTCTCATACAGTTGTTTGCCATATCGCCAGCAAGGACCCTAATGACCACCAAGTCAGCCTCAGTGGAGAGTGGTAGAGGTCTAGCAATGTATGGCGGCAGCGGTCAAGTTGGGGATAGAGACTATAGGAGGGCGCTCTTGAATGAACCAGGAGGTGTCTCAGCCCCAATAAGGGGTTGTCAGCGAGAGTACATGACACCCATTCTTGGCTCCATGGAATTTATGCCTCCTTAGCTGGCATTGCTGGTTATATGATGCAGAAGAGCAATCAACAACAGCCTTCTATGTCAAGCATCAGTGATGTTGTCACCTAGCTTGGAGACTTCAATTCCTCCATTCAGTCCTTGCATCAATGACTGGAGGCCTTAGTTAATTGAATGGATGCCAAGATGGACTCCTTCATGGCAACACCTAGTTCCCTCAACAGCAACATCGTGACTGTGCTGCAGAACCAGCAAGCCCTTGCTAGGGAATATCATGCAGCCTTTGTGGCATTCACTAATGTTCTGGGCAAATTGAGGCATACATCGTCAACCTCTGACGTTAATGATTCGGAGCCATCTACCTTTACTCCACGGCCTCCTATTGCACCCCAACAACAAGCACAGGAGGCTGAGCAATCATCAAAGGATGAAGATGTAGAGATCCAAAGTGTTGGACCTAGAATTGTGCGTTGAACATTAGTTAGTGTTTTCTGGCCAGTTCTAATTTATGTATCTCGTATTTTGGCCCGATGTCTTTTGCACAATCCAAATACAATTACTTATGTTTTCTGGCTTTCCCCCTCTAAAATAACCTTTCATAAGCATCATTGCCGCTGAGCAAATATAGGCGACAGCAACATTGATATGAATTTTTTTAACATGTCAAAAGTGTTTGTGTATATTTAAATTTCTGTGATGTGTTATGTCTGATTCAATGATATGATGCTGCCAAGCGTTAACAAAATGGAGACTCTACACACGACACTGGTACCCATTTTTCAGCTATATGAACCAAAATTGTACACATATTTCAGGTCTAAGTGTCACTTCTACCTGAGGTGCAACATCATGAATAATCATACAGACAACAACTTCTGTAGGTTATAACATTGAAATAAGTAGCAACTCACTAGTTCAGGGAGACTTCCAAGTTGCCCTTCAATAGCCTGTGTACTGCGTACATACAAAGATGTCTATACTTTGCAGCTACTAGGCTGAAGACTAAAGAATGCGGTACTATTATGATAAATCTTGACTATCTCAAGTAAGGGCAAGACAAATCAAATTGGGTTTGATCTATATGAAGTGTCAGTGTGACCATTGTTTTTCCCACAAGCCAAAGGAAGGAAAACATACATCTATTAGGGGCATTTCACATGAGGCTCACAGCCTGTGTTGGTTCTCCTTTGCTTATAGCATTTCAAACAGTTACAGATATTGGCCAAATTATGACGCATGATGTAACATTACTACCTCGGAGCCACTCCATGGGTAGCATGGGCCATCACAATATATGGCCAAAGTCATAGTCAAAGGCCAAAGTCAAGTCAGGAAGAATGTGGTACTATTAAGGACAAATCTTGACTATCTCAAGCAAGGACAACACAAACCAAATAGGGTTTGACCTATATGAAGTGTCAGTGTGACCATTGTTTTTCACACAAGCCAACAGAAGGAAAACATAGGGGCATTTCACATGAGGCTCCCAGTCTATGTTGGTTATCCTTTGCTTATAGCATTTCACACAGTAACAGATATTGGCCAAATTGTGCTGCATACATTACTACTTGGGAGTCACTCCATGGGTAACATGGGTCTTCACAATAGATGGCCAAAGTCAATGTGTAAATATTATTCTAGTGTAATAGTGTATTACATTTACAATCACAATGTGGGCCACTGAGGAGGCATATGTGCAGGATTTACTCTCATATCTGTTACATATGTGTAGTATTGTTCAACACACTTTATAACATTCTGATATTTCAACAAAATATGTCAGAACATGAATCTGTCGTCTCAGGACTGCCATATATAATCGCAGTAAATGCACATCACCTACAAATATCGACAATTAATGTTGGATTCACCAATGACCAGCTCACAGTGTACCACTGCCATCAGAATGTAACAATTTAACATCTGTAACATTGTATGGAAAAGTTCGCCCCTGTACCGTTCACACAATGCAGGAGATCTACCTGACTATCGTGGCTGTGTTGTCTAACTGTCTACATAATATGGGCATATGTCCAATGTCAGAGTATGTTCATTCTAATACACGTATGCAAAAACCAGGTTGAGTAGCTAGAAAACATCTATAACAGCTACATATTTGTGCGTTTTAAATAAATCTCACATTTTCATCTAAAGATATTGTGAAAGTGTAGTTAGCAAAAATGAAAATGTGAAGTACTCACGTAAAGTAGGATACAAGTTAATAAAACGACTGTACAATCTATATATACTAAAACTTATCACTACTTATCTAAATCTAACACAAGGCATTTTAAACATCAACCCCCCACTCGCTTAACATACATGAACAAATACAACACATACTAAAGGCTAAACATTAACTATACTGTACATATATCACTAAATGTGTATTACTAAAAATTGAATTTAAGAAGCTAACATCACCCCTCCACCAACTTACTTATAATAACATACTAAATCTAAAACATATCACTAATAAGCATTAACTAAACCTACACTTAACCTTACTCTAATACTAAAAAAACAAAAAAATACCTAACTATCGATAAACTATGAACATTTATTGACACAGGTAAGTGGAACAAAAAGTAGAAGAATGTTTATGGGGACTATTTCTGTGCAATGGTGTACAGCACCTTCTGGCTCCCATCTAGCAAATGGTTATAGTCTACTAGCAGCCTGGTTATTTTCGGCATTTGCTTACTGCAGGTGTCCGGAGTCTTTTGCTGCTTATGCATGATTTTAAGTAGGGAAAGACCCTTCTTGGCCACCTTTGGTTTCTTTGATTGCTGTCCTGACTTCTTGCTGGATTTGCGGGTGGATGGGAGCTGGCCTTTGTGCTTCCATGAGGGATAGCTCCTCAAGTTGATGTTCACAGCTGGTGAGTTCCTCTGAATGAAGCCCATGTGCCCTGCTGTTTGTGTTTTTTTCATACGATTGCCCATCTTGTGAAATCCCCTTGCAGCTTTTTGGAGCATTTCGTAATGAGCTTTTCTGGACACAAAATTCTTCTTTTAATCAGCAATCA
Organism: Calotriton arnoldi; assembly: GCA_963921515.1. Taxonomy (NCBI): domain Eukaryota; kingdom Metazoa; phylum Chordata; class Amphibia; order Caudata; family Salamandridae; genus Calotriton; species Calotriton arnoldi. The sequence continues at coordinate 2,910,708 of CAWUFW010000777.1, forward strand.
TATTCACTACACAAAGGAAATGTTACAAATGATATATATATTACCTAGTAGCGGTTGCCACTAGGTAGTTATAATTCGGCTTGCTTTTCCATAGGAAAAGTGTTTTTGTGTTGCTAATACCTTTGGCCCTGTTTGATGAATCTCCATGAAACTTTCCATAAAGGTTCTGCTTCTTGATTAGTTTGTGCATGGAATGTTTCAGGATGATACGCCAAGCGAGGGCCAACAAAAAGGGGATCCCAAAATGCAAAATCCCCATGCATTTTTCATAGACTTCTTTAGATGGACTACAGCAAAAACTGCTGAACGTAATTACACCAAATTTGGCAGGAAGCTAGATGTTGATCCACAGATTGTGCATTTTGTGATTTGGTGTAAATCTGCTCAGTAGTTTTTGAGAGATTAATGGTAAAAATAATTGTATATTTTGTCAGTCGGGCTCGGGAGAGTCTCATGGGTGTCCCACGGGAGACCAAAATAAAAAATTGAGCCCTGTGATTGGTCAAGAGGCCCATTTATCCTGTGAACCTTAATGTGATTGGCTGGCTGGCGGGCTGTGGGAGTTTTATGAAGGAAATGGCCACCATTACTGTTTACTGTGAAAAATTATTTATGTTAGCTAGATAGCGCTGTCACCTAACAGGTAACAATAAGCCATGACATTTGTGCAGTGAACTTTACACATTGTACTAAATATTCAAGTTGTCATGATAGTGTACCTACGAAGTTGAAATGTAAGCAGATGCAGTTCTGGGGAATGCTATCCTACACTGACACATATGCAAATGTATGTTACAAGTCACCATGTTGAGGAAAGATGTCAACTTAAGAAATGTGATCATGAAAATGTCATTGTTTCTAACCGGGCCACATGACACCCACTCTGTGCACATAAGGCAAAAAAGCTATCACTATGAAATACAAACAATGCTAAAGCAGAAGGGCAATAAAATAGAAAAACCCCTAAAAGCTAAAATAATCTCTGCCTCTTTAACACTGAAAGCATAATGAAAAATGCATTAAAAATTTAAAAGCACCTCATTTGAAAGCATATAAAAGCAAATTGAGAAATAAAAACAAGGCCAAATTTAAAATGTCCCACGACTCGAAACAACCAGATTGTTCAAATATTATGAGAAGTAGATGAAACATTGGAGTTACCAGCTACCCCAGATGATGTTCCCAGAAGAACACATAGAATCAGATCCATGGAGCAAATATATTCCTATCAAGCCCCCTCAGCCAATGCTATGGACAACAGTACAGATGGGCTGTTAAAGGACCGATCAGTAGGGCAATGTCCGGTGACTAAACCGATTGCGTCCCCAAGCATATATCCAAAGCACACTCAAAAGTGCACAGAAGGCAGTGGAATACAGGCTGCACGCAGTGTAGCCACATAGGCCAGAAGGACAAGAACCAATATTCATTGAGTTCCTGAAGAAAGGGTGTGCCAAAACACTGAACCATGGTCTCATGACACAGAAGCCCATGTGGAAGTACCAGTTCCATTTGGCCTCGTGATGGGACAGCCATTGCAAAGTAGAAAAAATAAAAACACAGTCCCAACAATCAGGAGCAGGACCAGCAGAAGACCTCCAAAAAAATCCATGCATGGAGTGTATGAATGATGGAATAACTCAGACGACTGTCTGGAAGGTACTAACCAAATTAGAACCAAGGATCTTAAAAAAGTACTTTACTCCTGCCGTATTAGACATGTTGAAAATGTGGTGCACCAGCTCCCCAAAATGATTTGGGAAATTACTGCGTGGTCAAACATCTCCCTTGCAGATGTTAAGGCCAAATCTTTCTGGATCACAGAGGCTTTCAATCTGCTTAAGGTGTCAAAGTGCACATTCAAAAGCTTAATCGAAGGCCACTGTGTTGCCTCCCTAACTATATGGGCAGGTGGAAATAATGCGTGCATACAACAGGTCACGATGGCAGAAACCGTCACCAGATTGGCAATTTCCAGTTTCATACCAGAGCAACTCTGATCGCTCAACATCCAATAACTCCCATTAGAGAGCAATCTGAAGGCCGGATGGATCACAGAAGCTGGAGAACTTTTCAGCTAGAAGGACAAGTTAGCTACTGATGCATTACATGCGCTGTGCAGCAAAACTTTCCTACTCACTCAGGAATGCCCTAATGTACTTTTGCAATCGATGCCGCAAAGAAACTTAAGTCTCACCATTCGTGCAGCGGCATCTAAAATGTAAAATCCATGACTCATGTACGTACCATTTGACTAGTGCTTCATTCTGCCTGCTTGATGGTGTTGTAAACAGTAATGAAAGTGAAATGTCGATATTGGCAGAGAAATAAAAGCAGTGGATTATCCAATCCGCAGAAGGTGTTTCAACAACAGTGAATGGCAATTTTTCTAACTTCTCCATGTGTATCATGGTGTATGTTGCATCCTTCCTTGCCATTATTTTTTTGTTGTTTTGTAAGATTGCAAGGTAAAGGCAGATTTGTGACATTAAGGTGTCACCAGGGTATGCGACCGGTGTGAAGTGTCTGAAGAGTCCATGGACAATCATAGCCCTAAGCTGTGATTGTCCATGTTGTAAAGTAGACATGGCACCCTGTATGATGTCTATTGCAGATGAGACAATGTTACTCAGAGAGTATATTATAGTAGACAAGGTGTTCATACCATTATAAATTACCGCCAAAGCCCTTTCTAAATTTGCCCTGTTAATCTCGCATAGCCTCTCAGCAACCTCTTGCTGGGAAACTTACCAGACCTCATTGTATGTAACATACAAGAAGCACTTTTGATGGGGTCTTGAGAAGCTAGGAGAAAGTCCTGTAATCCCATGTCATCAGAGAAAAGGGACAAGTGTTGTTTCACCTGAGCCAATAAAGACACAACTTCCCAACACTGTAAGTTGTTACCACCCCAAGTGTTGTGTCTGCGCATAACCTGGGGTGGGTCTGTTGATCTTAAACCCCTTTGTGTCACCCATGAAACATGCCTGACATCCGTTAGTGTCTAATGGTCACATGACCATCCTTCATGATAAGTGCCCGATGAATTGTATATGCCATTGTGAAGCAAGGTGTCCAGTGTTTCCTCTGTGAAATTTGTGAACTGTTGCCAGTCCACCAAATGTGCAAACGTGGTAATCTTTGGTTTGTTTAAATCCTTTATCTTAACCAAGCCAAGACATGATGTTTGTTGCAGTTTTGTTCAGAAAAATCATTTGGTGTGGTATAAGGCATGCTCTAAACAAAGCCTTGTTTCCCTGAACCTGCCAGTCCTCAGTTCCCCAAATCGATTTCACATCTACTGTGCCCCTCCAAAAGTCAAACCGTTGTGTGGAAAACTGGGAGAGAAAAGCAGAGTAAGTCAGCTTGGTGTCTGTGAGCATATTTATATTTGCTTGTGCTGTTGTGACCCTATAATAGTAAGACCCTGGGTTTGCGGAATCTTGACCTGAAAAATATGCAAAGTCTGTGTAAACATGTTGGAACTACCCGTGGTGGTATAGGGCATTGTTCCCATTGTGCATATAAATAAAGACTGCACTCGGAGTACTTGCTTTATGCAAAAAATGATTACCATAATGTTGAAGACAGAACATTTCATCATAATTAGCACTACCAATATACAGTTCATCGTAATTATAAACAGTTGAATGCTCTAGATCTTCTAGTATATCATGCACTGTATTGTCTCAATCATCAGAGATAGAACTAGGGGTGGTAAAGTCATTCAATGATATTTTGAACAAATATGGAATCTGTAAAAGGTCAGTATGACCAAATATGTCATACGATACCCTATTCCAAACAATTCCATCAGGAACTAGAACAGCATTGGTGTTCACCAGGGAAAGGTCTCTTCACGCTTTGTGTGATGAAGAATGTGGTGTTAGAAACAAGTTCAACAGCAGAGTGTTCTGGAAGATAGTGTCCATTCAGAAGCAGGAAAAAGACTGTGACAAAACCAATCCAAAGGAACAGGAAAAGTAACAAAATTACAATCCAAAGGTATAGCCATGGAGTAACAAAGTTAGTCTTTTTCAGCTAAAAGTAGAATACTCGCAGCCTACCTTGAAGAGGCAGAGGTGGAGATAAAGCTGATGCATCCGAAGAGAAGTCATCGTAGTTTATGAAGTAGCCAGAGGTTGTTTGATCTATTTTTGGCAGCTCTGGAACTTCCATAGAATTTGAAGTTTGCTCGGACTGTTGTACATTGACGTAGACACCTTCCGTTTTGGGTTTAGAACTGAAATCTGTGTTTCCATACAAGTTGTTTATATGGTAGTTGTTGATGCAGCAGGTAGAAGAGATACTTCATTGCTAGCTCCCCGAGCCTGTTGCAGGGATTCTGCACATACACAGAACTATGCACAGGAAAACAGGACCTCGGTGTGTAGGGGCTGAGCCTTCCTACCGCCTCAGTACCCAGAATCCCAAAACCGATTAGACAACCCAGTACATAACACTCCCGACTCTCTCAGGAATCGCGGTAGCAAGACGTACCCTTTCGCTCACTCACTCGTACCTGTCCACAATAAGAATTGACAGAGTCACTGTTATAGTTCAAAATATTTATTTTAACTATAGTGCTCTATAATGCAGTATACGAGCCACTACCAGCAGCAAAACGCATAAACTTAAAACAGTTAGCATTGTCGCAAGACAATAGATTATAAAGGGGGATGTCATCATATACAGACAGTGGATAAAAGAACTATAAGGCCTAACCACCCTCCCCTTGATTAGAAGAAGTTTTATTATATAAAAGAAGATCTCTGGGCTTTGTCAGCAGACCCCATACTTTAGTGCCTAGATGGTATTTTTACATCATAGGAACAGCATAGCTCTTCTCCCTGGAAAGGTCCCTCTCCAAGTGTGCTTTTAGCCAACATGCATCCCCATAATATCAAAGTACGAGTTTCCAGCAGTAGCAGCTGTGTTAGCATGTTTTGTCTAGGAGCTAGGGACTGACCAGAACAGAATAACAAGGGGCATTGTTTATCGACCTCGCACACTGTGTTCAGACTAAACTCCGGGAACAGGCAGAGAACGCAGAAAGTAGATGGTTCTCATGTGAAAGGCACAAACAAAGTCTTGCAAAATAAAGTCATGTAGTAACGTGCACAAAAGCAGCATCATGGCAGCAGAGCTCATGCCAACTTAGCAATGTTGACAATGACCCTAACGGCCATATGACAAGCCAGGGAGGAGAAGCTTTATCGGTGATCAAAGCTTCCAATGGGATTTCCTGTACGGTATTGAGAGCAGACAGGTAACTACCCAAGAGCCCGCGCGGTCTACTGCATAGAACCAGCCACATAATGTGGTTTTACGAGATCTATTGACACAAATCTCTTTTTGCAGCCAGTGAGAGGAGGTAAAAGCATAGTTCTGGTACCTTCAACATCCAGGACAGGCATAGGCACTCTGTATGATGGCCCAAATTCTTTCCTGTCCACAATTTTCTCCCAGACCATGTCCCTAATCTTAGGAATCCATCCAGGAGTCACTGGTACTTCAGTGGTGGTGTGCTTTACTTGGATGTTCCTTTGTGTGTCATAGAATCTGTTGAGTTCTGTAAAACATTCAAACTTTCATTTATTTTAAATGGTGTTTCAGCTGCCACCGTGGTGGGACTGTCGAGGTCTGGTACCAACATCTTAACCCTAAATAGGATCTCGTAGGGAGTCTGACCACCCATGGATTTTCTATGCAGATTCTTTAGTGCTCTTTGGACCCCATATAGATGATGGATTCAACTGCAAACAGAGCCTAATACCCTTGCTGTTAAAGACCGCTCTAAGTCCCAGTTTTTCCTCTCCACAACTGTATTTTTCCTCAGGATGGTATGGGGAAGAATGCCACATGGTCACACCCAACCTTCCAATGGTGTCTTTGTAAGCCTTAGAGGCAAATGCTAACCCTTGGTCGGAATGAAATGTGCTAACTGCGTGTGTCCTGATAAAGACTTGCCTCTTCTTAATAACAGTACGGGCGTCAGCCGATCGCTGTGGCCAGACCCATAGGTATTGAAAGCAGGAATCCACTGCAACCAAGCTGTATTTGTAAGCCCCATCTAACTGGAAGGGGCCACAGTGGTCCAGATAAATACAAAAGAGAGGCTTGTTTGGTATTAATAGTGGTGTCTGTGGTGGGCGTGCTATGGTGAAACCCTTCATCTGCTGGCAGATGTCACATTTAAGGACAAAGTCCTTAGTCTGTTTGTAAAGACCTGGCCATCAATAGCAGTGCTGCAAAAATGAAATTGCAGCCGCCACCCCCGCATGTGCAGATGCTAAGGCCTCAAGTGCTGCTAGGATTAAAACAAACCTACCATCTGAGTTTGGTATTACTCTATGCTCCTCTCCGAGAATATGAGAAAATGGTATGTTTTGCGCACTTAACCAGTAGGACTACTTTGTGGGAAAGCCTTTCCGCAGGTGGGTGCAGTTGCGTATAGCGTTGACAGCCACCATAATGTCTTGATCTATTCTTGTACTAGAACATGTTTTGCAGTAACTGCAACAGTTTGCACTGTAGCTTTTGTGGCTTCATCAGCAACTGAATTCCCTGCAACGTATATGCTTACATGTTGATGACCCAAGGTGTGAATCACATAAGTCCGTGGCAAGCATGCTATCAGCTTAGCCACCTGTCTCTAAAGTGTTTTGAGCTTTATTGTGCACCCTTTAGAATCTCTGAATCCATTCTGACTCCAGCAGTGTAAGTATTCATAGTATGATTGAACACAATAATATGAATCACACACTATGAATGTGGGGAATCCAGAATCTGTATTCTCCAGGGCCAGAATCAAAGCACTAAGCTGTGCAGTGCAGTTATCTAGTGACTGTGTATAGGTCTTTTTAAGATGGAATTCTCCATCTTGCATGCACCCTTTTACGGCTTTGAAGGCTGGTGAATATTGATGCTTTACCCCTACAGCTGGCTGAGCAGAGCCATCAGTATAGATGATGTAATCATAGTGATCAAGAGGCATAACTTAATTAGGCAGAGGATATTTGTGTTCATACTGTAGGAATGCTTGTGTTTGTAGAGTAGAGTCAAAACTAAGTCTACATCTGTTGTGGTGAGAGAGTTGGCGCATTGTATCCATCATGAATGTAAAGCTTTTACATTAGGAACACTGGCTTTTCACAGCCTTTAGGGCTGGAATTGGGGTGACAACAAATACTCGTTTCCCTTGAGCCAATGCTCTCTCTCTCTTCACCACATCAGTCTTCAACGCCATCAGTATTTTTTCTGTTGGTGCAAAACACATCACAGCATTAGTGTATAAATGCGATTTATATGCAATTGGTACTGTGCCACCTTCATTGAATGTAATATAGGTGTACCCTGTGCCCCCATGATTATTCGGATGACCAGGTTTGTGTGTAAATGTTTTAAAGCTAGCATGTCAGCTTGGACGGACCATAACATCTGTTTGTGTGTTCGGTTGTCCAATCTGTACTTGAAAAGCCAGGACAAATTAAGTCGAAGAATGGTTTAACACATTCCGCATAATCTGCGATGTAAGTTCTGCCAACATTTAAGAATCAGAATATGGATTGTAGTTTCTTCAGTGTGCTTGGTGGTTGTAAAAGCGCACACTTCTCTAAGAAGTGTGTTTAAAGGCTTTTGACTTCAGTCAACAGCTCGTATCCCAGAAACAAGACATTGAGATGGGCAATATTTGATTTAAAAAAAAAAAAAAAAATTGTTGCCCATGTGAGCAAATCCCAAAACTATGCAATCTTTTCTTGTCAAGTGTATAGAAAGTCCATCATCCGTCCAATAAATGTCATCAACATAGGACAGTGCCTGTTCATCAAATTGTTGTAGAAGTTCTGTAACCCGGGCTGAAAACAACCTAGGGCTCTTCTTATACCCTTGGGGTAAATGACAAAACTCTTACTGGGAACCAAGAGTGCTGAAACTGGTCAAATATCTGCTCAAGGTGCTATATTTCGGACTAAAAATACATTTGAGATTTCTAATGTAGTTTTGTATTTTTTTGCGCACTCTATTGTTCATTAGGGCTGCACTGTGTGCATTTTGCACTGCAAATGTACGTGTAGCTGTGTTTAGATATCTGTAATCTAATACTAGACGATATGAATGGTCTGGTTTCATTACTGGAAACAGGTGATTATTCATAGGAGAGGTGCAACTTTATATTACACCTTGATATTTAAGCTGTGTGAGAATTTCTCTAATTTGTTTTTGGCATAATTTTTGATGGGGTACTGTCTTTGAGTCTGTGGGGTTGACCTCACTGCTATTATGTGATATTGGGAACCGTCATCCCAACCCACATGGTTACGATATAAGGTAGGAGCCAACGCTAACGCCCACTTCTTTGTGTATGAATGCTTAACTGATTCTGGGATGAGGTCGGAGAAGGCAGGTCAAATTACCGTTTCACCTTTCGGGCTGTCCATGACAAATTTAGGAGGCTACTCCTTTTCAGCCAAGAGAATGTTTTAGCCCCATGACAAGTTCTCCTAAAAGAGAACATTTATTGGGCATTGTATATCCCCTTCGATCTGGAGCTCCATCTCTTATAAACGTTGTGGAATGGTTAGTCTCATATCCAGTGTTTCCACCTGGATAAGCCACTGAATGCTATTGCCGTCAGACAATCTATCAGGTTCTGGTGAACTATCGTTAATTCTGCCGTGCTGTCCAGCATTGTCAGAGCCCATTCCTCATTCAGAAGCAGTGTCCTCAATATCTGTGCAATGCTTCCCTTTGATGCCTGCCATTTTCTTCTTTTTGAATTGAAGCTTTGACTGTTTAGGTCTGTCTTCCTTTTTTATGATGAGCATTGTGAGTCGTTCTTCGGTTTCACATACTCCTCTGATCTGCGCTCTGACCGTCCACCTCTCTCTGAGCCTTTTTCGGATGATTCCTGAAAGGAACGAGATGAACGTGTATCAGTATTCAAATACCTGTCAGGGACTTTAATATTTTCACGGTTGAGCAAATTATAGCGCTTTTCAGTGATTTCCTGTCGACGATACCTACCCTGTGGCTTAGTCTTTTCTTTGTTTTTCCTATATCCCACTTCTTCTTAGTCGAAGAATCGGGTGCTTGCTTTAAGTTATCCTTTTCAGAATTACTCTTAATTTGTGGTTTACTAGGTCTGGCTGCCAAATTATCTCTACCTACTATTGCGTATGTTTCTTCGATAATTTTTGTTAATTTGAGCTCTTACAGTCCGGGAGGCAAATCCCTTAGGCTCTGCTGTATATCAATCAATCACAGAATTTGTAGAGCGCACTACTTACCCGCGAGGGTCTCCAGGCGCTGGGGAGAAAAAAAGGGGGGGGGTGCTGCTACTGGTCGAACAACCAGGTCTTGAGTAGCCTCCTGAAGGTCAGCAGGTTTTGGGTCTGTCGTAGGCTTAGTGGAAGGGTGTTCCAGGTCTTGGCGGCGAGGTGGGAGAAGGATCTGCCGCCGGTGGTTGTTCTTCAAATGCGAGGGACGGTGGCGAGGGAGAGGTCGGCGGAGCGGAGCTGGCGGTTGGGGATGTAGAAGAAGAGTCGTCTGTTGAGGATTGCTGGGCCAGTCTTGTGGAGTGCCTTGTGTGCGTGGATGAGGAGTTTGAAGGAGATTCTCCTGTCGACGGGGAGCCAGTGCAGGTTCCTCAGGTGGGGGGTGATGTGGCTGTGGCATGGTACGTCGAGGATCAGGCGTGCGGAGGCGTTTTGTATGCGTTGCAGTCGCTTGATGAGCTTGGCCGGGGCTCCCGCGTAGAGGGCATTCCCATAGTCAAGTCTGCTACTGACGAGGGCCTGGGTGACTGTTCTTCTTGTATCTGTCGGGATCCACCTGTAGATCTTGCGAAGCATGCGGAGGGTGTTGAAGCAGGAGGAGGAGACTGCGTTGACTTGCTTGGCCATGGAGAGCGTTGAGTCGAGGATGACTCCCAGGTTGCGTGCGTGGTCGGTGGGTGTCGGGGCTGCTCCCAGTGTCGTTGGCTACCAGGAGTCGTCCCAGGCTGAGGGGTTGGAGCCGAGGATGAGGACCTCTGTCTTGTCCGTGTTCAGCTTTAGTCGGCTGATCTTCATCCAATTGGCGACGGCCTTCATTCCTTCATGGAGGTTGGATTTGGCGGCGAGGGGGTCCTTGGTGAGGGAGAGGATCAGTTGAGTGTCGTCGGCATAGGAGATTATGTTGAGGTCGTGCTGTCTGGCGATGCGTGCGAGCGGGGCCATGTAGATGTTGAACAGTGTTGGGCTGAGGGATGATCCCTGGGGTACGCCGAGGTGATCTCGGAGGCTTCGGATCGGAATGGTGGGAGGCGGACTCTCTGGGTTCTGCCGGCGAGGAAGGAGGTGGCCCATTCCAGGGCCTTGTCTCGGATCCCTGCGTCGTGGAGGCATGCGCGTAGAGTGCGGTGGCAGACAGTGTCGAAGGCGGCAGAGAGGTCCAGCAGGATGAGGGCTGCGGTCTCACCGTTGTCCAGCAGGGTCCTGATGTCGTCGGTGGCGGCGATGAGGGCAGTCTCAGTACTGTGGTTGCTGCGGAACCCTGATTGGGATGGGTCCAGGATGCTGTTTTCTTCGAGGTATCGGGTTAGCTGTTTGTTGACGATCTTCTCGATGACCTTGGCTGGGAACGGAAGCAGGGAGATGGGCCGGAAGTTCTTGAGGTCTCTCGGGTCCGCCTTGGCTTTTTTGAGTAGGGCGTTGATCTCTGCGTGTTTCCAGCTCTCTGGGAAGGTCGCGGTCTCGAAGGAGAGATTGATAACGTTGCACATGTGGGGTGCGATGGAGCTGCTGGCTTTGTTGAAGATGTGGTGTGGGAAAGGGTCTGATGGGGAGCCGGAGTGTATTGTGCTCATGGTCTTGATGGTGTCATCGATGTTCACGCTGGCCCAGGCTGGCAGGGGGTCGTGGTCGATGGTGTGCGGCGGGTCTGGTGCATCGATCTTAGTTGGGGCTGTCTGGGTGTTGAAGCTGTCGTGGATGTCGGCGATCTTGTGGTGGAAGAAGGTGGCGAGGGAATCGCACAGGGCTTGCGACGGCGGGATGTCGTTGGTGTTGGAGCTGGGGTTGGAGAGTTCCTTCATGATGTTGAAGAGCTCCTTGCTGTTGTGTGCGTTGTTGTCGAGGCGGTCTTTGAAGGAGATTCTCTTGGCGGACCTGATGAGGTGGTGGTGGTTACGGATGGCGTTTTTGTGGGCTGCGTGGCTGTCCGGTGTCTTATCACTGTGCCATTTCTTCTCTAGTTTCCGGCAGGTACGCTTGGAAGCTAGGAGTTCCGGGGTGAACCAGCTGGCTCTATTGGTGGTGTCACTGTAGGTGAGTTTTTTCAGCGGGGCGAGGGTGTTGGCACAGTCGTCTATCCATCGTCTGAGGTTGCAGGCAGCGTCGTCGGTGTTGGATGGGTCGGAGGGAGGGCTGAGAGCGAGGTTTGCCCGTAGTTGGTCTTCGGTGACTTTGCTCCAGCAGCGGCGTGGGATCTGTTGGGTGCGGTGGTGTGTGGTGGGTTTCTGGAAGGTGAAGTGGATGCAGCGGTGGTCGGTCCAGAGGAGTTCCATGGTGTGGCTGAAGGAGACGTGAGAGCTTGAGGAGAAGATGGGGCGAGCGTGTGGCCGGCGGAATGGGTCGGTGTTGTGACGAGCTGTCTCAGTCCGAGGTTGGCGAGGTTGTCGATCAGGGTGGTGGAGTTGCTGTCGTAGTTGTTCTCCAGGTGAAAGTTCAGGTCTCTGAGGAGGATGTAGTTGGTAGAGGTCAGGGCGTGCGTGCTGATGAAGTCGGCGATGGAGTCGCTGAACTGGGGTTGGGGCCCAGGGGGTCTGTAGACAAGGGTGCTTCTAAGGGTGGTGTTGGGGTCCGTGTGGATCTGGAAGTGCATGTGTTCGGCGGTGCTGAGAGTGTCGTCGGTGCTGGTCGAGACCCAGATGGTGTTCTTGTGGATGATGGCGATTTATCCTCCTACTGCGTTGATGCGGTCTCTACGGGTGATCTTATAGCCGTCTGGGATGGCTATGGCGATGTCGGGTGTGGAGGAGTCGTTCATCCAGGTCTCTGTCAGGAAGGCGACGTCTGGTGATGATGTGTCGAGCAGGTCCCAGAGCTCGACGGCGTGTTTGCGTGCGGAGCGGGTGTTCAGTAGGATGCATCGGAGGTGGTTGAGGTACTTCTTGGCCGGCGCTTCGGTGGCTCTGAGGCTGGTGTAGCTGCAGTTCCGTCAGGTGAAGGGACCATGGGTGCATTTCGGGGCGGCCTTGAAGCAGTTGTGTGTCCGTACGGGGTTGAGAGCGTGGAGTGTGGTGGCATCGTATCGGCGTCGGTCCTCGAGGCTGGAGCGGGGGGCGCACGGCCCAGGGGTTCTGGCACTGGGCACGGTCCAGGTGCGGACGGGTGCAGACGGGCTTGCCTTAGGCACGCCTTCGGCGCGGCCGCCATATATGGGGAGGTGGGAGGGAGGAGCAGCTGGGAGGCGGGAGGCAGGGGCAGCGAATGGGCAGTCAGGGGGGCGGGGCCGCAGGGGACGCAGCGGCGGGAGTGGAGAGAGGCAACGAGGGGTACAGAAAGCAAAATTGGGCACAGAAAATGGGGGCAATGAGGGGAAACAGAAAGCAAAATTGGACACAGAAAATGGGGGCAACGAGGGGAAACAGAAAGCAAAATTGGACACAGAAAATGGGGGCAACGAGGGGAAACAGAAAGCAAAATTGGGCACAGAAAAAGGGGGCAACGAGGGGAAACAGAAATCAAAATTGGACACAGAAAAAGGGGGCAACGAGGGGAAACAGAAGGCAAAGTTGGGCACAGAAAATGGGGGCAACGAGGGGGAACAGAAGGCAAAGTTGGGCACAGAAAATGGGGGCAACGAGGGGGAACAGAAAGCAAACTTGGACACAGAAAATGGGGGCAACGAGGGGAAACAGAAAGCAAAATTGGGCACAGAAAAGGGGGCAACGAGGGGGAACAGAAGGCAAACGGGCACCGAGGCAACAAGCAGAGGGGCGAGCTTACCAGCAGCAGCAGCGGGCAGGACAACACAGGCGGAGCTGTGTGGCGGGGGAGCGACCTACCTGGCAAGGTCAAGGGTCGCTATCCTCACCGCGCAGCGGTCGCCATATATGGGGAGGTGGGAGGGAGGAGCAGCTTGGAGGCGGGAGGCAGGGGCAGCGAATGGGCAGTCAGGGGGGCGGGGCCGCAGGGGATGCAGCGGCGGGAGTGGAGAGAGGCAACGAGGGGTACAGAAAGCAAAATTGGGCACAGAAAATGGGGGCAACGAGGGGAAACAGAAAGCAAAATTGGACACAGAAAATGGGGGCAACGAGGGGACACAGAAAGCAAAATTGGGCACAGAAAAAGGGGGCAACGAGGGGAAACAGAAAGCAAAATTGGACACAGAAAAAGGGGGCAACGAGGGGAAACAGAAGGCAAAGTTGGGCACAGAAAATGGGGGCAACGAGGGGGAATAGAAGGCAAAGTTGGGCACAGAAAATGGGGGCAACGAGGGGGAACAGAAAGCAAAATTGGACACAGAAAATGGGGGCAACGAGGGGAAACAGAAAGCAAAATTGGGCACAGAAAAAGGGGGCAACGAGGGGGAACAGAAGGCAAACGGGCACCGAGGCAACAAGCAGAGGGGCGTGCTTACCAGCAGCAGCAGCGGGCAGGACAACACAGGCGGAGCTGTGTGGCGGGGGAGCGACCTACCTGGCAAGGTCATCATTAATGGCTACCTGGCAAGGTAGCCATTACTGCTCCTTCCCCTCTAATCTTACTTAACATTATGGCAGACACTGGGGCAAAATTGCCCATCAATTTCATCCCCAAGTCCAGGGCAGGGGCTGCCCGTACTCATTTTGGATCTGTTTTAACACTTCTGGTAAAACAGCTAATGATGGTGTACCAGGAGTTCTGGTATATACTGCAGCGAAAACTGTGCCCCAAGTGGTGCAGTCTTCCACAGGGGGAGCCATCCCCATCAGACAGAATATTGCAAGAATCCTGTGCTTTTCCTGGGGTTCTATATGGGAAAGCACTGCTTAAAGAGGACTTTTTTGTGTGCATCCAGCACAGAATTTCCTCACGCCAGATGGGAACTTTCCCCATGACTGCATTGATTGTTTGTGGGCTGACGCCCAGTGTATTTAATTGTGGTTGTGCAGCTTGAACAGCCCTCACAGAATTAAAGGTCATTGTTCGCATAACAAACTGTGTCAGGGTTCTATATATTCTGACCAAACAGTTATATAGTGTTCGTACTTGTTCTGCTATTAGATTAGCAATATTTTGATGTGGTGTGTAGCCGGCTAAGACTGGCCCCTTGTTTCCTCAATGCTAAGGGGATCTAGTCTAATTTTTATTTTTTATTTTTATTTAAACGTATCTTTATTACACCTTTTACAAATTAATTACCCCTTACCCTCCCAAGTGGACAATCCATTCTTATAATTAATTCTTATAACACAGGACATACACATCCAGTGTTTATACATAGAGTCTTATCATTCCCACCTAACAGAACCTTGTAGGACAAAACAGAAAGAGAAAACAAGTAAAAAAGAAAACCCAGAGGAAGACAGCAAAAGATTGCCCTACTAGCCTCAAAACCCCACATCTTATGACATGTGAAGAGAATGCTCTTCTAACCCTCTTCCAGTGTGGCCACCCAGTTTATCAAAGGGGCCCAGACCCTAGCCTCTTTCCTCCTAGCCCCCCTTCCCTTTCTTGCATATAATGCCGCTTCCGTCTGGTAGACCGCTATTAGGCTAGCGAGCCATTGTTGGACTGAAGGTGGAAAGCTGTCTCGCCACGCGGTAGTCAAACATAGCCGAAGAGCTGCCATTGTGATAAACACAAATGCCTGTGCCTGGTTGGAGATTGAGTCGTTGCTGACCCCGAGTAGTATAAGTTGCGGGCTCAATACTATATTTAATCCCAAGCTCCCCACCAGGAACTCTGTTACATCCCCAATCAGACCCTTTAAGGCTGGACAGGTTGCAAACATATGGATCAAATCCGCCAATTACAGATGGCATTGGGGACAGTGCACATTATTTGTGCCGTCCCATTTAGCGATTTTCCCAGGGGTATAGTACAATTTACAGTAAGTTTTAAAATGCTCTACTTGCGGAGAGGCGGAGATTAAGATAGTCTGTGCCAAATTTCTAGACTTCGAGCGGGCATCTGTTCCTGCCTCAACCTTTTCTTCCCACCACTTTTCGTGTTTTTCTCAACATTTGATAGAATTTCCCAATGGGGGTTATCCTGCTCAGAGCTCTATACACCGCTTCGATCCCAGAAAAGCCTTCAGCCCCTCCTACTTTTTTAAATGAAAAATTGCAAATCTGTAGATATTTAAAAAACTCATGATGCCCTAGCTTGAACTTCTGCCGTAAAGTCTTAAACAGAATGACTTCCCTCTCTGAAAAAAGTATCATAGTTTTACGAGGCCTCCCTCTTCCCATCGGTTAATATAAGAGTCCCTGAAAATTGCTGGGAAATTGGGTTTTTTATATAATGGGGTATAAAAATTCCACCGATCTATTCCTAACTTCTTTTGGACTAGTGCCCACACTTTATTCGAACTGCAAAGCAACTTGAATCTGACTCTTTTAAAGTACCCATACTCTAGCTGTCTCCACAATACTCTGCATGCTATATATCTAATCAAAAGTTTATACGGGGTGGGACTATGGAGATCCTCTCGTTTTCTCACCAGCAAAATAGACATCTGTTGCAAAGTCGTGGCCCAATAGTATATTCTTATATTAGGCACCGCTAGCCCACCATGCTCTCTCGAAAGGGTTAGATATCTCAACGCCCTTCTAGGCCTAGTGTATGCCCACAAAAATCTTGAGATCGCCCCATCAATAGCCTTGAACCACTGGCTCCCTATTTCAGAAGGTATGGCTCTAAACAAATAGAGTATTTTGGGTAAGAAAACCATTTTAATTGAGTTTGTTTTGCTTATTAGTGACATTCGTAGATTATTCTGCAAATTTAGCTCTTTGTACTTTTTATCAGTGGCGGTTTGTCCGTGTGGGCGGTGGGGCGTTGCCCCACTAATAATTATTGGCTTGTTTCAAGAGCGCGTCGCTTTAAATTATTTATACAATTTCAACTTTCAATGTTGAAATTGTATGAATAATTTATTTAAAGCGGCGCAATTGCGGCGCTCCGTCGCGCGGCGGCGTCACGTCACTGTCACAGAGTGAGTGGCCTCAGGTGGGCCTGGCCTGCACTACTGAAGATTGAGCAGAGCTGCAACAAAGTTACTGTTACATTGACATTAAGAGTGGGACAGGACTGCGCATGTTGGGTTTGGCCGGCTGACTTTCCGCAGCCAGGAACCCACATTGCGCACAGTGCCATTTAGAAAGCAAGCACCAGGTGACTGGGGGTTTTGGCCAAAACCACACACCCCAGTGGTTGGGAAATGAGCGGCGAGTTTGCCTGCTCATCCCAATCCTGGCACTGCTCTCTTACAGAGAGAGCCTCTCTCTGTACGAGAGCAGCGCCAGGATTGGCTGGCTGGCTGCAGTACTGCAGCATGCAGTGCGCGGCAGTGGTTGCCAGTCTAGTCATCTGAATTGATGACTGTGACTTGGCACCGTGGGGTGGGAGGGCCCGGTCCGTTCCAACGTAGCTTATTGTTAAGCCATGCAGTGATTGGTCATTCTGCCGTTGCTGGGCAAATAATCGGGCCCGGCCAGCCCAGTCACCTTCCTCCTCCTCAGACAGTGAGTCACGTCACGCCACGGGAGAAGCACGTGTGTAGTAACTCGACTCGTCGAATCGAGCAAAATCCGATTCCTCAATCATCTGGACACTGGACAGTGACTGTCAAAGAAAGTCAATGACAACTTGTGTACTAAGTGTGCTGCTTAGCACTAGCACTTAGCAGGTTGTTGTTTAATGTTTCAGTTTTCGTGTTAAGTGTGAGATCGTCTCGTCATCATAAGTTAAGTTAGCGTGATGAATCGGTTTTCAGGCAGGCACCGCGCGGTGCAGGTAGTTGTTTAATGTTTCAGTTTTCGTCAGTACTGGTTTTCGTGTTACGTGTGAGATCGTCTGTCATCATAGTTAAGTTAGCGTGATGAATCGGTTTTTACTTCAGGCAGGCACCGCGCGCACTGAATTGTAGGCCACTAGGCCCTGTGGTTGAGAGAGACCGTGAGAGTTGAGTTCGTGTTAAGTGTAAAGTGTGTGATGATTGTTGTGATCCCATCCGCGATCGTCATATAAGTGCTGAACATGAACACTGACCCATCGCCACTAAACCAGCATTAGCTCGTGCGTGCACTTCCTCACGCCCACGCGTTGATTATTAAGCTAGCCTGATCAATACTTTTATTGAAATTAATATCAATTCACAGGTGAGGTCCGCGTCTTCCTGTACCCGGCAGCAGTCACCTTTTTGTGCCAACTTTGACGTTAATGGGGGGAAGGGGCGGGGGGAGATTGCTTTCTTATCAGTTTCATATCCAATAAAGCTTCATTTGGTGTCAGGCTCCCGCTGCATGAGATCAGAGGCGAGGCAGTAAAGATGTCATCGGCCAGCCGCTGACAGAAGTTGAGACATGCAAAGAGTGAGAATAAATAGCACATGCGCGCTGCTCGCTGCGCCTCTGCACTCACACACACACAGTGCTTACATTATTTGTGCAGGTGGTTGCAAGTGGTCGGCGCTAGATGGTTCTTTGGGAACCAGGGCTTATTTTGTTTTATCCTGGGATTTGACCCAGATCAAAAGAAAGATGAGGAAGAAAAGAAAAGAAAAACAACGTAAAAGATAAATAAAACTAGGAAGTGTGAACTGAATGATGGTTTTCAGGCAGGCGCGCGCACTCAGTGAGGCCACCACTAGCCTAGGCCTTGTGAGTGAGAGAGACCGTGAGACACGTCGCGCTTTTGAAATAGGCCCTCGCCCTTCCGAGTTCTGACCCTGCTGGAAGGGGTTCTGGCGGCTGGCACCACGGGGTTCGTTCGTTTGATATGTAGATGGTGCAATCATGCTTACCACAGCGCCAATGTCCAGCCCACTAGGCTTGTGGATTACAGTGTGCTTAGCACTAGCAGGTAGTTTTCGTGTTAAGTGTGAATTCAATTGATAGTCATATTTGACTATCAATTGAATTAACAATTAACACGATAAGTTAGCGTGAATTGCTCCCGGTTTTCAGGCAGGCGCGCGCACTTTCTGGGTGACCTCTTTTAACAGTCTCTCTAGCCTGCTTGTAGCTGTACTGGCGCGGGCACTGTTTCTCATGGGCTATTCCTTGTTCAGCGTGAATTTGGTGCCACTGGATCCAGAGTCCCGCTGTGCTCACTCATTCCTGCCTTTTCTTGACACGGAAAATTAATCACATTTCCTAAATACCAAGTCCTCCTTATATTTCTCAAGCTCAGAATGCACGTGACTTAAGTAGAGATGTAGAGATATGAACGGGAGTGGTAAAGAGACCTGAGGCCATGAGAGATAAATGGAAAGAGGTGAGGCGGCCAGAAGAGTATTAATAGAAGTGAGATAAGAACAGGGAGATAGATATGTAGAGATTGAGGGAAGGGTTTGAAGGAAGGGTACCGCAGAAGATGTATGGAGACGTAAAGAGAGAAGCAAGAGACAGAATGTGGTGATAGAGGTGACAGAAGCAGGCAGAGAAAATAGTAAATAGATAGAAATGTGAGGTGGAGAGAAGGGTGTGGATGTAGTGACTGGTCAGATTGGGAGAGATAGGGATATTACTAGGGACCAAATTATACGGCAGGGATTAAAAAATTAAGCAGCAAGAAAATGCAGCCCATGAGGTGTAACATAGCACATTTTGCTGGCAGTATTACTTCACTATTTGGTGACTTTCACTCATTAACACACATTGACACTGTCTAGGCAATGGTTTCACCTGATTAGTGGTCAGTCACTGCCTAAGTGCTGAGGGTCTCCCCAAATGTGTCATGATTTCTAAATAACCGCAAACACAGATGCGCTTGCATGTAAAGCTTGAGAGAGACTGCAATAAAACCAAAGGACTTTCTAAAATAAAGGCGTTTTACTAGATGCACATATAGAGTGAGTCACTCGGGCACAACACCAACAACAAACGTATATGGTGGTTTAGCAACAGGTCAAACATTAAAGAAAAATGCAGTCACAGACACATTGTTCAGCTGTATTCGCCTCTGGATATTGTCTGAATTACACTGAAGTAATTTTGCTGATTTGTAAACCCCATAAATGACTGTCTGTGTTAAAAAAAAGAAGGGGGTTTTGGAAATTGCATGACGAGTAAATAATGAATTTTATATGATGTTTGATTTGAGAAAAGTGCATGCAACTGCTCAGGGAAGTTTGTTTGAATATTATGATAATGTATGGCAAATGGGGATTTGGCAAGTAAGGGAATACCTATATCCTCATTTTCTTTTTTGAACGCATCCCATTTTCCTTTAAGGAAAAAGGGCTGCATTTAAAAAGAAAAAGAAAGAAAAAGATTGCTTTATTTAAAACAAATGGGCATTAGAATAAAGAATAAATTACACCCACAACAGCATATTTTTGGGCAATGGGTAGAACAGACATAACTGCACTTTCACAATTGCATTATTAACCTCCCTGCTTTCTCATATTTGCTTGAAAATGCACCATTTGTCCACTCTTTTTTCAAAATTTTCTTGGGGGGAGACCCCCCCCAACCCCCCCTTAGGTTGATCGGGCTCGCTTGCTACGCTCGCTCGCTACGGTGCAGTATGAGAATCATTTTACGCCGCACCACTTTCAAATGTCACCAGCCGCCACTGCTTTTTATTAATGGGTCTAGGTTTGTCTATATGATCTTATCTATATCTGCAATGATTTTAACCCCCAGAGAGGTAGCTCCCTCTACAACTCGCTCGTTCCCACATTCAACTTCTGTGTTTCTAACAAATTGGGTCTTATCCTGATTTAGTAGATATATTGAAAATTTACCAAACTGCTTAGCCTCTTCATCTATTGCTAGCAATGCTTCCCCGGGTTCTGTATTGACTATTGCCAAATCATCGGCATAGGCCAGGATTTTAGTCTCCCAGTTATGTGACTTAATAGGCCGAATTAGATTGTTAGTTATTATCCTACTTATCAAAGAATCAATGTGCAGGGCAAATAACAAGGGAGATCAGGGACATCCCTGTCTGGTACCTCGCTGAATTTTTATAACATCTGAGTAAACCCCCATCAGGAAAATCCTGGCCGTAGGCTGCTGGTAAAGTGATTTAACTACCATACAAAACCTGGCCCCCAGACCGACCTTTTCCATCAGAAACCAAAGGTAGTTCCAGGAGACCCTATCAAATGCTTTTTCGGCATCCAGGAGTATTAAAGCCATAGACTCTCCCTTCACTGCCGCTGCATCAAATAGTGTTATTACCCGCCTGATATGGTCAGTTGTTCCTCGACCTGGGACAAAACCATGCTGCTATGGAGACACAATTTTGCTAATTATACCAGACAGCCTTGTTGCCAGAATCTTAGAATATATTTTTTAAGCACTATTCATTAGGGTAATTGGCCGGTATGAGCTGAGTTATAACGGAAATTTCCCTTTTTTTGGAAATACTACAATGTTTGCTGAGGCCCAAGACCCTGGTGGCACTTCCCCATCCTGTTAAATAAAGTTCCAGCAAATGTTTTTTCAAACAAGGGAGCAAAATATTATAAAACTCTCAAGGAATGAAATCCGTACCAGCTGCTTTCTCGGCTGCAAGGGAGGAACCTGCCCATTTAAATTCCTCTACAGTAATTAATTGACCTAGATATTCTTGGTCTTCCTCACTTGAATTTCCCAGCATCCCAGAGTTCAAGTACCTTATCATGTTCTTCTCCTCCCCTCCCAGATCCTCAGCATATCATTTTTGATACAATCTCTGGAAGACAGCCCTTATCCCTTCTCGATCTGAGACTATTCCTGACACAGGATCTTGAACTTTGAAAATTTGGGTCTGACTTGTTTGCTGTCTAGACAGCACAGCCAAGAGATGACCCACCCTTTCACTATATTTGTAAACTTTATGTTTCTGTGCCAAAAGATTTTCTGTGGTTTTCTTTGTTGAGATGCTCACTATCACTGCCTAAGCCACAGCTACTTTCAATTGTGCTGTCTAAGTCTCCATGCCCAGGGCTACTGCTTCCATTACCATACCCTCTGCAGCTGAGAGGCTTTTATAAATATCCCCCAAGTGGGATCTCTCTTCTTTTTGACGGGCCCAGCCGTACCGGGCAGTCTCCCCTCAAACCCCAGCTTTAAAGGCATCCTGTGTTATCCCTATAGGAGCACTGCCCGTATTCTCTGACATAAAGTTTGGGATCCATTTCCGCATATGACTATGATATGTATCATCTAATAAGAGAGCTCGTACAAAAGACCAACCCCGTGGCCTGAGCCAGCTTGTTCAAATGAGGGATCTCCAATACTAACAGATTGTGGTCTGACATGACTTTGGGATATCTCTCTATTCGACTACCCAGTAAGAGACCTTGCTAACTTCTTCTATAGTGTGTGGTAGGGCACCATTAAACCAATTTTGGCGTTCTTGGTATGTTAGTGGTGTTTCTAGATCTTCGTAAACTGTATAGTTTCATGGAAAGTTAGTTGCAGTGTAAAGTCAAAACAATCTCGAGCGATCATCATCTGCTGGGAAATTAACCCATGAATAGAACACCTCTGTCCTAAATGTTTCTGAGTCTCAACCATAAAGGTAACAATCCCACCTGTGAGTGTGAGACCATGTTGTTGCAGTATCTGAGTAACTTCATGCCTTCAGTTTTCAACTATGTTTATTGCTGCTGGTTAAGCCATCAGAATATGTGGAAATCAGAGAGGGTACCACTATGGGACAATCCTTTGAAAGGTTTAAGCTTGAACAACGTACAGCCAATACATAGGGGGTCCCTACTCAGCTGAGGAGGATTTTCTTTAACACCTCGGATGTCTCTGTTAAGAAGATGAGTAGGGTTCTTTGGGTACACAAAATAGAACTACTCAGGTGATCCATTAAATAAGAGCCCAAGCTATATTGATGGCGGCGCCATGTCGGATGGCTTTATACTTTCTCAGTAAAAACAATGAGTTTGTTGGACAACATAAATGTTAGGATGGTGCGAGTCTGATTCCCCGCACCCCTTCAGGAGATGTTGGCCAGTAGTCCTGCTAGCTTACAGTGCACCATTTGCCCCCGAACCTTACAGGGAAACGAATGTGTGTGCAACCTCAGAAAATGACAATCCTGAGTTCCCAAGGAAATCGTGGTGACAGATCTAGAACCTTTTCATTAGGACTCTCATGCATACCCAAAGGAAATATTCAAGAACTACACAACCTGCAGTTTCAATATTTATTGAAGCAGTGAGATTCTTCCATTAAAAACGTGTGATGCAATTACCAATAGAATGAAACATATTAGCATAATTAGTAAAAGAAGAACAGTGGAGAGGATGGATAGTTCCAGCATTGTGCTAAAACAATGAATATATACTAGTATATATGTAGTGTAATATAGTGTGCTCCTACCTAACACTTCCTAACCTAGTTTTGCATTGGGTGGGTGATCTTCCAAGAATCCCTGCCAGTTAATCTAACTCCCCATTACCTGCGTGCAAGTGTCATCAGGCTTTCCGTCTTGGTGTAGAGTGGTGTTCTATAAGAAGGGAGAGTAGCCCCACTACTCCAAGAAACAGGGTTCCCTAAACCAACAATGTATAAATAGAAAAGGATCTCTTGAAGGAATCAGCAATCAAACAGCTCACACTCCAGTGTCTTCACAATCAAAAACTACTCATCACCAGTCTTAAAAGGACCCAAAAGGCAATTAAATTAAATCTGTTTAATGAAACATGTAGTTAAAAACAATTGTACAATTAATTAAAATTCATACGGTTAAAAACAATCTGAGCTATATCATACGAAAATACATCGCACATATATTATTAAAACATTACATATAAGAGAGACACAACATTCAAGACATACATATTTGTCATTTAAAAAACTTGTTAATTTGAAGGAATCAGCAAGTGAAGGTGCCTAGATATCACTGATAGTTCATTGTTCCTCAAATTTAACAGAACCAAGGGGGCATCGTCGCGTTTTGGTGGAAAAACAGTGTAGGACCACCTTCTTCAGGACAACAACATAAAGTATCTCTCTATCTAAATATGCAGTATTCACCGATATTTATGGTGATTATCATAAGGGTGAGTGACACTGTTGACCGTCACAGATCTGGTCGTAGAAATATGAAACTCTTATCTATTTGGTTGATCCTTTGGATGCTAGAGGCCTAACCTTCTAGACATCAATATTGGTGAAATACAAGTGACTATGTTCCTGTGCTCAAAATTGTATTCCTGTAGGTACATCAATCTCCTATCAGGTATCATTGCAACACATGTTTCCTATACAAGAATCACTTCAGTTCAATAAATATCGAAAACTTCTCTGTGTATATTCTTTGCATATTTCTTTGAGCAAACGAGAGCACAAGTGAATGTGTGAAAGGTTCTAGATATGTCACCACGGTTACTAAGGGAACAGGGTTGTCATGTTCAGTAGTTGCCAGAACTGTTTGCTCCCTGTCTAGGTTAGGGGGGCTTATGGTGGCACTGTGAGCTAGCTAGTCTAAGGAACAACAGACTCTGTTGGGTTGCACGTCATCAGTTTGGCACCATCCTAAAGTTTATGATGTCCACAAACGTGCGGTTCCTACTGATTAGTGGAAACTACATGACAAAACATCATGCTCACTGTTAGGAAAGGTGTTTCAGGAGGAATGTGTTACTTAATAAACTGTTATGGAACCATGTTTGATGGCATGTTATAATTTAATTTTGAAAACTAAATCATTGCTTGAGGATGTGGAATTTTTCAAGAGAAAGGAATAACAAGTTAGTGGTACACTACATATAAATACTTGATTGTGGGTGAAAAGTGTAGAAAGGTTTAGAGAATATAGTGATGTATCACTCTTATCAATTACTGATCAGTGTGTAACTAAAATGTTTTTTTTTTTTTTTCTTTTTTTAGGAGGAAAATGGAAAACCGAAGTTCTGAAAACGTAAAGTACCATGTCACACAATATATGGAGTAGAAAGCAAAACGTGTTCACTTTGGAAGAAGCAGGAAACAATAACTGCAAGGAAAGTCAGTAAAAAAATTTAATTGCAGAACTGATTATGCTCCTACTGCCTAGGGGAACATATGTGGTCTTGCAGAAGCTTGTTTATAATGAGAAAATGATCAGGCCTTTATTTAGATAAGCAGGGTGAGTGTCTCCTTGAACAGTAAGTACTTGGAAGGCACAGTATCTCCCAGTTGAAAGTACATGGAAACACCTGAAGAAATGTCTAGTTTGACTGTATGAGCTAACTCTTCCTGAGCTATGCTTTGTGAATGCATAGATGATATATTTTACTTCTTGCTACTTCCCCGGCAGAACTGCTTTTTACAAAGTTTGGACATGAGAAGCTTTGCTGAGACTATATTGCCACCTAGCCTGATATGAACAAAATTGTGAAATTAGAGATTCTTTGGCAGAGTAAGGTGGCTGAAAGAGAGCAAGGGAAGAAACCCACATCAAAATACAGTAGACCAAAGAAGCCAAAAGGATTGTGTCATTGTTGGCTGCTCACCATAGTCAGATGAAAATTTTATAAATTAGTAAAGTTTGTTTTGCTTGTTTTATAGTTGTTGATATAGTTTGTTAATGTAGTTGTTGTGGTTTTGTAATTATGTTAAATTGTTTTTTGTAGTAAAAACATTTCAAGTTACTATTGATTTGTTTGCTTAATATTTGGTATAGATTTGAATACTATTACATTATTGTAATGTTGACTAGAACTGGCAGTTCCATCTTCAGGGAGTGCCGAAGAGCTTCTATATTTATCTACATCTACACAGTACTATGCACATCTTTTATGCTACAGAGATTTGTTAATGGAAAAGCCAATTATTTGAATACCCATCTATGGTGCGTTGTCATGCAACAGTGAGGTCTCAGCAGACAAGCCACTCTTTGCTCACACAGTATTGCACAACCGTGTTACTGGAGAGGACAATGTTTCCCTACACCCTACTAATGGGAAGTATAAGGCATAAGTACGGTAATGAAGGTGAGTATAAATTCCTCAAAAAAAAAAAGTTACGATTTCATAGAACAAAGTTGGGGGCAGAGTTTCAGTGGAGACACTTGTGTTTTTGGACAGTCTACTGCACAAGCACCATAAAAAGCAGAACTATTATGCATGAAATATAGATTAAATGTTTGAGTTTGCGAAACTCTCGTAAGAGCTGGGCAAATATACAAGTAAGCACAGGTGTTTGGGTGCTCACGCGAGACTCTCGCGGGTGTCAGTATCCCTAAAAAAACAAGGGAATTATACCATGAAACCATCACATAATATCGACATAGGGTGGCTCTGAAACGTTCCTTTGTGTTTAGAGTATATAATGTTCAGTTACATATAGAAATGGATGCATTCCTTGATGTTATTGAGGAAGATCCAGTTCCCTCCTGAAGTGAAATGCACTCCATCTCGCCTATAAACACCTGGCATTTCGAAATGGATATTGTTATGATATATAGAGCCCATGTTATGGTCACGAAGAAATGTAGAAACTGTTTTATTGACATGCTTATAGGATTTCTCAATCTTAGGACAAAACTCTTGTGATCATTGCCATTTCTGCCTTTGGCATATATTAGAATATACAAAGTCAGTGTCAGGGAAGAGAGACATCAATTGTGAAAAGGTCTCTTTTATTTGGATTTCAAGCGCTACTTCATGCACTGCTCATGACCTCACATATGACATCACTCGTGACATGTTCTATGACATCAGTTATTACATCGCTGATGACATCTCAAATGACATTATTGATGACATCCCTGATGACATCATCCATTCTTCACATTCCCACATACTGCTCTATAAATTATTATGGCATTAGAGGCCTGACAGTAAGTACAAAAATGCTCAGGAAAATATCAGCCATCATTACTGTCCTCACAGATACAACTTCCTTAAGTGTTGACAACAAGCATTATGTGCAACATGGACCCTATAGCGTACACTTTACATATAGCACAGTTCACATTAACAATCAACCACAGATCTATGGGAAGCCCTCATTGAGTATGGTGTTTAATCCGTATACAACTGTTCAGAGAAAACCAAAAAAGGGAATGCCAGTTCAAAAACAAATGCCCTTCAATGGACTGCTATAACCTGTATCAAACCTGTGACACTCATTGAACTACATTAAGAAATGAAGTTGATATCAGTAGAGAACTGGGTACTGTTAACAATGTTTACTCTATGGAGAACGTCTATCCTGTACCACACTGTTTGCAAACAGTGAAACTCTCATGAGAGATACACCAAAGAGTATTAAAAAGAATCTACTGTGAACAGTGTGCAGTCTATGCAAAAGTTGTCTAACAAGACAGTATTTGCTAAAAATAACCAAGATCTGAAGTTACTAGAGATCATACTACCTGCACCCTTCATGTCAAAACTTTACAGATAGCCCATCTTCTGAAGCAAAACAAGCACAAGTACATAGGTTAGTACCTGGTGCTCACAGTCTTCTATGTTAAGTAGAAATTGTCATGCTGACACGATTCTCTCTACCCAACAGTCCAGATATATAATTATATTTAAAACTTAATTTCTCAAAAAACTACTGAATGAATTTACACCAAATCACAAAAAGCACAATCTGCGGTCCACGATCTAGCTTCCTGCTGAATTTGGTGTAATTTTGTTCAGCAGTTTTTACTGTAGCCCGTCTAAAAGAAGTCTATGGAAAATGCATGGGGATTTTGTGTTTCAGTCCCCCCTCTTTTCTTGGCCCTTGCTTGATGGATCAAGCACATGCACAAACTAGTCAAAAAGTAGCACCTTTTTGGTAAGTTTCGGGGAGGTTTGTCAAACTGTGCTAAAGTTATTAGCAACACAAAAACACTCTTTCTATGGAACAGCAGACCTAACTATAACTATGTAGTGACCACCGCCACTAGATAATATGCATATGTGCATTTTTCCCAAAGTTCGCCCAGCAGCAAAATAAAAGCGGGCACTCCAGAAAACATGTGCAAGTTAATGGTCTTTATTTGTTACACAGAACTCAGCCACTCCATTATATATATACCAGTTTTGAAAATTTGAAAATGTCATGAAGATTCATCAAACTGTTCCAAAGTTATTGGCAAAACAATAAATGCTTTTCCTATGGAACCTAGGTCATAACTACCTACTGGCAACTGCCAACATACATATATATATATATATATATATATATATATATATATATATATATATATATATATATAATCTACTGGCGGTCGCCAGTAGATAGTTATAGTTAGGACCTATTATCCATAGGAAATCCGCAACATTCTATTTGAAATAACGTTGGCGCCGGTTGACGAATCTTCGTGAAATTCTCCAACTTGTTGGGGCGCTCCGGTCCGCTCCTATCCTGAAAGTCTCGGGGTGATTCGTCAAGCGGGGGCCGAGAAAAAAGGGGGGTCCCAAAACGTGTTTTCCCCATTCATTTTTCCATAGGAACCTTTAGTCGCAGCTACAGCCCGAACTGCTGAACGAAATTACACCAAATTTGGCAAAGAGGTAGCCCTTGGTTCAGTGTTGTGCCTTTTGCTAAAATGGTGTAAATCCGTTCAGTAGTTCCTGAGAAATTAACAAGTAAAATCATATATATATCTATGGCCGCGTCAGATCCGCGTACCCTCAGCGCACCCTGCGCGCACCGTCCCGATCACGAGCTGCATGCTAATTGGCTGTCAGCGGCTGTCAACATTCCGAATCAGGAAGTGTTGGCAGCCATTTTGTGCCTCGGTAGAACCGAGGCACAAAAACAAGTACGCAAAACGCACAAAGGGGGCAGGGTAGAAACACCCTGACCCCTAGGCCTGCTCAGGGGGTACCACAAGGACCCCTAAGCAGAAAAAAGCATTTAAAAAAAAAATCGGCAGGATGCGCTCAGGGTGCGCGGATCCTGCCGGAAAAAAAAAAATCGAAGCGCGGTCTCCCGCGCCTCGATGGTATTTTGCCCCCGGGTGGCCCAAGTCCCGGGGGCATGCGGGGGTTATTTAGTTGTAATGTGGGGGGCCTCTGAGGCCCCCCAAACCCCGGGGACCACCACCCCCCGGGGCTTTATTAAAAAAATGGTGCGGGAGGGCTCTTTGCCCTCCCGCTGCCCCGGGGACCGCCACCCCCCGGGGCTTCTTTATTTTTATTTTTTTTAACCTGTGTGGGGGGGCTCCAGCCCCCCCACATGCCCCGGGGACCGCCACCTCCCCGGGGCACTAAAGATTTAAATATGGGGGTCCGTTACGGACCCCCAGAGCCCCGGGGACAACCACCTCCCTGGGGCTTTGAACAAGTTGGGAGGGGGACCGTGCGGCCCCCCTCCTGGAGCCAGTGATGGCCCTGGGGACCACCACCCCCCAGGGCCGGCTCCTGCAGTGTCCCGGGTGCCTACCCCCGGGACACTGTAGTTTGCTATGACAGGACGGGAGCATCGCGGCTCCCGTCCTGTCATAGCAAACTTGGTTTGCATTTTGAAAGAGAGAGCAGGAAACCTGCTCTCTCTTTCAAAATGCAAACCCAATTGCTTTTCCACACGGGGAGCAGCATGTTAGCTGCTCCCCATGTGGAAAGCAATGCCGGCTCCCGCAGGAGGCGGGGAGCCGGCTGGGACTGTGGGGGGATTGGGGACCCCCACAGTCTCCAACGAGAGGCCAGGCCCCGGGGGATGGGGTCCCCAGGTCCATAAGTGGCCCGGGAGGGGGGCCACACAGCCCCCCACCCCAATTAAAAAAAAAAATTTAAAAAAAAAAAAAAAAGGGCAAGGCCGGCCCCGGGGGATGGGGTCCCCGGGGCCTTAAATGGCCTGAGGAGGGGGGCCCCGCAGCCCCCCTCCAAATATATATATTTTTTAATTTAAAAAAGAGGGCATGCCCCGGGGGATGGGGTCCCCGGGGCCAATAGAGGCCCAGGGAAGGGGGGCCACGCGGCCCCCTTCCCATTTAAAAAAATAAAATAAAACAAAAAAAAATGCTCAGGCCCCGGGGGATGGGGTCCCCGGGGCCAATAGAGGCCCAGGGAAGGGGGGCCACGCGGCCCCCTTCCCGTTTTTTTTTGTTTTTATTAAAAATAAAACAAAAAAAAATGCTCAGGCCCCGGGGATGGGGTCCCTGGGGCCAAAAGTGGCAGAGGGAAGGGGGGCCACGCAGCCCCCCTCCCATAAAAAAAAAGGAAAAAAAAAACGGCATCGTGCCGGAGGCCCCGCCCCTCCCTGCAGCAGTGTGAAACGCGCCCCTGGCGCGTTTTAAGAAGGGGAGGTAATTCCCCTTGAATACTGGGGGTCCCTGGGGACCAACTAGCCCACCAGGAACCTCCAGTATGCGCCAGGGGGCTGTGTTGCAGAGAGGTGTACAGAGGCCACGCCCCTTTATACACCTCTCTGCAACGCAGCTCTGTGGCGCTTTTTGGAGGTACATGGTGGGCTAGTTTGACTCCAGGGACCCTCAGGATTCAAGGGGACTTAATCCCCCAACTTAAAACGCGCCACGGGGCGCGTTTGCACAGTGGTGAAGGGAGGGGGCGGGGCTTCAGGTGACATGTGTGCAAACAGGCCCCGTGGCGCATTTTAAGATGGGAATTAAATCCCCTTCAATCCTGAGGGTCCCTGAGGCTAACTAGCCCACCAGGTACGTCCAGAAAGCGCCACAGAGCTGAGTTGCAGAGAGGTGTAAAAAGGGGCGTGGCCTCTGAACACCTCTCTGCAACGCAGCTCCCTGGCGCATACTGGAGGTACAGGGTGGGCTAGTTGGACCTCAGGGACCCTCATGATTCAAGGGGACTTAATCCCCCAACTTAAAACGCGCCTCGGGGCGTGTTTGCAGACATGTCACCTCAGGCCCCACCCCCTTCCTTCACCATTGCGCAAATAATCCTCTAAAATCAGCCGAACTACGAATTCCGATTTACTCACCTGTTATCAGGAGAGACCTCAGTGCTGCATCTTTGAGCCCAGTACTGATCCTGAAAAGTAATTCTAACCGTACTTACCAGTAACTTGAATTTCCTTCCATAGGCTAACATTGACTGGTTTCACTTGGAAATTCTTCTAAGTGTGGAGTTTTGGAACTTTATAATATTCCTCTAAAATCAGCCGAACTACGAATTCCGATTTACTCACCTGTTATCAGGAGAGACCTCAGTGCTGCATCTTTGAGCCCAGTACTGATCCTGAAAAGTAATTTTAACCATACTTACCAGTAACTTGAATTTCCTTCCATAGGCTAACATTGACTGGTTTCACTTGGAAATTCTTCAAAGTGTGGAGTTTTGGAACTTTGAAATATTCATCTAAAATCAGCCGAAGTACGAATTCCGATTTACTCACCTGTTATCAGGAGAGACCTCAGTGCTGCATCTTTTAGCCCAGCACTGACCCTGAAAAGTAATTCTAACAGTACTTACCAGTAACTTGTATTTCCTTCCATAGGAATCCATTGTCTGGTTTTCAGCAGAAAAGTTTCAAAGTGTCGATTTTCACAAACTACAAATATTCCTTAAAAATCGCCTGTATGACTTAAACGCATTCTTTCAACTATTTACAGGAGATGCACCAGTGCTGGATCCAGGATCCACCACTGAGTAAGAAAAAGTAACGATAACACTACTTACCTGCTAAGTGAATTTCCTCCCTTAGGATAACATTGGTGATTCTATGTGAAAAAGTTTCTAAGTGTCAACTTTTAAAATACAATAATGTTCCTTAAAAATCACTACTGTAACCAAAATGCTTTTACTCAACTGTTTACAGGAGATGTCCCAGGACTGAGTCTAGGATCCAGTCCTGTGGTTAGAAAAGTAATCCATAAAGTAACTAATTGCATTTAACTAGAAATTCCCATTGAGCTCAATGTTGCATTGTGTTTGAAATTGTGTTGCCCATTGCAACAACTGTAACTACTGTACTTAAAAGTCTATTGCCTATTTGCAAAGTATTTAAACTAAAGTAATTGATTGTGAGAAAGTATATTTTGTAATATAATGTATAATGTAATTACAATGTAATTTAAAAAATAAAATATCTAAAAATAAATAGTTTGAAAAAATGTAGTAAATCAGTATCAAAAAATAAATATAACAATTTATACATTTAAAAATTGTCATTTACAAAACCTTTGAAATTCACTGACAAAAACCATAGGTTTCAGACATGTTATAGTTAGGAATTAGCATTTAAAAAACCTTTGAAATTCACTGAAAAAACCATAGGTTTCACGCACGTTATAGTTAGAAATTTGCATTTAAAAAACCTTAGAAATTCACTGAAAAAACCATGGGTTTTAGACACGTTATAGTTAGAAATTAGCATTTAAAAAACCTTTGAAATTCACTGAAAAAACCACAGGTTTCACGCACGTTATAGTTAGAAATTAGCATTTAAAAAACCTTTGAAATTCACTGAAAAAACCATAGGTTTCACGCACGTTATAGTTAGAAATTAGCATTTAAAAAACCTTTGAAATTCACTGAAAAAACCATAGGTTTCACGCACGTTATAGTTAGAAATTAGCATTTAAAAAACCTTTGAAATTCACTGAAAAAACCATAGGTTTTATGGACAGTTATAGTTAGTTGGACATTGCACTCGTACAAAACCCGTGAAATTCCCCCGTTATAGTTAGTTCAGTTAACTATAACTCGCGCCCCCGCAATGCACTGCTGATGACGTCACATATTACATCACTCATGACATGGTCAGTGACATCACTGATGAAATCACTGATGACATCTCAAATGACATCACTGATGACATCATCTACGTGATAATATGATGCACCTCCTCACACCTTAATATAACCTTTCATACAACCACTCTAAATTACAGACTGCTATTCGCAAAACCATAGACACTCCAACACCAATAACTACATACCCACTCACTGATTCTTAGGTCTACACACACATCCACTCACTCACCCGTACAGTCACTCATACTTACAGTCACTCAGTACAGGATTATCATATGCACTCATACACCTATATAAACACTCACACACTGCCACTCATCCATAGAGGTACTCACACACCTAGTCAGTCATGCAAAAAATTAATCACACACCCATTTACTCACCTATACAGTTATACACACACCAGCTCACTTACTCATACAAATACTAGCACATTCTTATGCTCTTATACAATAACTGATACAAGCACACATGCATCCATACAGCTGCTCTCACAATCACACACTCTCACTTATAGCCATTTAAATACTCTAACACACATATATACTGCCTTTTACATATGTAGTTACTCGCACATGTACCACTGAGATATACATTCACTCACTAACACACCCATACACACACTCACCCACCCATACAGTCCATCACAGATGCACTCTTGAAACCATGCACCAAGTGAATCACCCACTCACACATCTATGCACAGAGTCACACACACCCCACCCACACAAACACTCAGGCACCCATACAGATACTCAGACAACCAATCAATAACCCATGTAGACACTCATGTAGCTATTCAGAAACCCATGCAGCCGCTTACACACCAACAGACAGACGGATACGGACATTCACACAGTTTAGTCACTAACCCATGCATTCAGTAAGATATGTTTAATCACTCACTTATAGAGTCAGTCACGCACCTACTAAATCATCCATTCAGACAATTATACACCCATTCATTCTTCAATACTTCTTTCCCTATATATATTAAACATATTTAAACTTTACAGAAACACACAGTCACTGGATGATGTCATCAGTGATGTCATTTGAGATGTCATCAGTGATGTCATCAGTGATGTCACTGACCATGTCATGAGTGATGTAATATGTGACGTCATCAGCAGTGCATTGCGGGGGCGCGAGTTATAGTTAGCTGAACTAACTATAACGGGGGAATTTCACGGGTTTTGTACTAGTGAAATGTCCAACTAACTATAACTGTCCCTAAAACCTATGGTTTTTTCAGTGAATTTCAAAGGTTTTTTAAATGCTAATTTCTAACTATAACGTGTCTGAAACCTATGGTTTTTTCAGTGAATATATATATATATATATATATATATATATATATATATATATATATTGGTGGTTGCCAGTAGGTAGATATATATATCCTTCCAACATCCGCACTTGTGCAGAAAATCACGGATGCACTCCATAGGGAAATAAGTATAAGGTTAAAGGTTTTAATCCCCCTGGGAGACCAATTGTGGCATCCCAGAATAGCCTACTAGAGAACATTTCCATGTACATTGATTCCTTTTTATTTCCATTGGTCAAGGACCTAAATTCATACGTGAAAGATACTCATGATTTTTTTAGATTAATTGATGGGATCAGTTGGGAGGAAGATATGCTTATGATCACCCTTGATATTACCAGTTTATATACGTGTATTGAACATACCAAGGGTTTGGATGCCGTTAAATGGTTTCTCAACAAAAGAGCATTGAAATACCATGATCACAATGCGATGCTATTACAAATGACTAACTTTTGTTTAGAGAACAACATCTTCATATTTGCTGGTCAACTGTACATGCAAAAGCGGGGTCCCGCGATGGGCACGTGCTTCGCCCCCAGTTATGCGAACTTGTTCGTGGGCTGGTGGGAGAAGCACGTGGCCTGGGTGGAACAACATGAACAATGGTTTGAGCGAGTAGCCCTATGGGCAAGGTATATAGACGATTTGTTTATTGTCTGGAGAGGTACCCAAGAGGAGGCGAACATCTATATAGCTGCCTTGAATGATAATGATCGTAACCTAACATTTACAGCCACAATGAGCACAACCAGTGTTTTCTATTTAGATCTGGAGGTGTACACTGAGGGCAGTAAATTACTGACTAAGCTATATCGGAATCCGACTGCCGGCAATTCAATTTTGCACGCAGGTAGTCAACACCCTAGAGCTCTGATTAAGAACATACCGTTTGGTGAGCTCTTGCGTCTTAAACGCAATTGTGCTAATACTGAGGAATATCTAAAAGCAAAGAGCAGTGCAGTGAAGATGTTCAAGCAAAGAGGTTACACAGATGGCATATTGCATGAAGCTGTTAATAAAACCGAACAAATTAGTAGACAGCAACTCCTGGTGGAAAAGTCAGCAACTCCTGGTGGAAAAGTCACAGAAATTAGGCAAAAATAAGAACACAGGAACCATTAGGATGATTACTGGGTTTAACGAAAAATCTAACAGGGTAACCCAAATCTTTAGGAAGAACTGGCATATTATCCAAACGGATAATGTCATCAAAAATGCCACACCCTCTCACCCTCAGATTACATACAGACGCAGCACTTCGATCAAGGACCATCTTGTCCACAGCCAATACATAGCTACCCCCACCAGACAAGATAAATGTAGGGACTTTTTCCCTTGCCTTAGATGTCAGGCTTGTAAATTCAGCAAAAAGGTCACAGAGTATGAGGTGGAAGGACAGGGGGTGAAGAAATGTAAAAACATAAACAAATTACTGAATTGTAATTCAGATTACACCATCTATTGTTTAGAATGCCCCTGTCCTAAAAGATATATTGGTAGTACTATACACCCGGCCAAGAAAAGAGTACTCGAGCACATGCGTGCGATCACGAATAAAGATCAGACCTACCCAGTTGCCTGACATTTCGAGCAGAAACACAAGAGCAACCGTGATCTGCTTAAGTTTTTCTGCATTGACCAAATCCGTAAAAATGAGAAGTGAGGGGACAGGGTTAAAGAGTTACGTAGTCTGGAATCCAGATATATTGTAGAACTGTCCACTAAAACCCCGATAGGCCTCAACAATGAAGAAGAACTGTGGATCCATATAGGGTAATGTTATTGTTGCATTTAGGCTGCTTGGTATATCTTATCTTTCCCTGGCACTACCTCCACACTGTATATATTTTGCACCTGAGCTTATGCTTCTGCCATTGACACTGTTGGAAATATGCCCATTCAGGGCTTGATTGCTTTTTCTTGAGGTCTATGAGCGTGAAATGTATTGTACATTTGATTTGAAAAGAGCAGATGCTGAACCAGACATAAGGAATCATGATATCGCATGGCATTACCTCCACACTGTATTTATCTTGCACCAAAGCTTATGCTTCTGCCATTGACACTGTTGGAAATATGCCCATTCAGGGCTTTATTGCTTTTTCTTGAGGTCTAAGAGTGAGAAATGTATTGCATATCTGATTTGAAAATGGTAGATGCTGAATTAGACATAATGAATTATGATATCGCATGTTTGCCTTTCGGCATTGTCTGCTCTCCAGCACTTTGTTTATTTATTTCGCTCAGACCACTTCCTCCTTCATTAGTACGATTATTATTTTTTTCGTTTTGGTTGCGTTTATTTTGACACACTCGTAATATGAATTACAATGAATATGGAATGGGGATGTCACATTGATTATAGAATATGAGAGGAATACTGGCGTACTTCTGCTTTACATTTATGTGATTTCATTTGAAATGTTAAGATGGCCGCCATGTTATCATATGTAATGAAGTGGATTTTGGAGTACATCCTCACTTTCCATGACCATGAGTGTGTAACGCCCTTCCCGGATGTTTAAATACTGTTTGTTTTAAGTTGTAACTGACATTGATAAAGGCGTTGTTTCCGAAACGCGTCTGTCAGTTTTCCGTGCTATAGCCCATTAAAACCTTTAACCTTATACTTATTTCCCTATGGAGTGCCTCCGTGATTTTCTGCTTGAGTGCGGATGTTGGAAGGAGATTTGACGCGATTCACCACCGGGTAGGAGTTCACCCGGGGCGTGTGGTGCGGCGTCTGGTGAACTTTGTTTTGCGCCAATATATATATATATATATATACATATATACAAAATAGTTTGCAGCGCCCTTCTTGTACATCCATCGGCACCACCTGCCAAGAACGGGCACAAACTCCAGTTTGAGGTACGAAAATATAAGTTTATTGCAGCGTTAATCCAGCAGACATGACGCGTTTCGGTAACCACCGCTACCTTGATCACATGGCACTATATGTATATATATATATATTTGAAAAAGTTTGCCATCTTGTGAGATGCACTCCCAGGAAGTAAGCAGACACAGGAACTGGGATATTAAAACACACTGACCAGCAGTTTAATGCGACGCGTTTCAGGCTTACGCCTTTCTTCAAAGCCAACTGCTCTCCAGGACGGCCAAACATTTCTGCCAGCATTTTCCCTCCATTTATTCAAGACAAGCCCCAAGTGGGCTTCAAGTCACGCCCCAAGTGGGCCGGCAAATCACACTGCCTGCAAAGCATGATGGGGCTGGTAGTTCCTTACCCATGTGGGTCTGTTTGTCACCACCACTGGTTTTCAAAGTTCTTTAAATGGTGCTTTAAAACAAAGAAACACAGCTCTCTTTACAGGCCGCTCCTCCTGTTCCACCCGCAGTCAATATAAAACAGCAGGCGGCCCGCTTGGGATCTTGCGGTGGTGCTTCTCTCGACCTAGGCGGGCCGAATTATTTATTTGAAAAAGTTTGCCATCTTGTGAGATGCACTTGGGGCGTGTCTTGAATAAATGGAGGGAAAACCAGTGATGGCTACAAACAGACCCACATGGGTAAGGAACTACCAGCCCCATCATGCTTTGCAGGCAGTGTGATTTGCCGGCCCACTTGGGGCGTGACTTGAAGCCCACTTGGGGCGTGTCTTGAATAAATGGAGGGAAAATGCTGGCAGAAATGTTTGGCCATCCTGGAGAGCAGTTGGCTTTGAAGAAGGGCGTAAGCCTGAAACGCCTCGCATTAAACTGCTGGTCAGTGTGTTTTAATATCCCAGTTCCTGTGTCTGCTTACTTCCTGGGAGTGCATCTCACAAGATGGCAAACTTTTTCAAATAAATAATTCGGCCCGCCTAGGTCGAGAGAAGCACCACCGCAAGATCCCAAGCGGGGCCGCCTGCTGTTTTATATTGACTGCGGGTGGAACAGGAGGAGCGGCCTGTAAAGAGAGCTGTGTTTCTTTGTTTTAAAGCACCATTTAAAGAACTTTGAAAACCAGTGATGGCTACAAACAGACCCACATGGGTAAGGAACTACCAGCCCCATCATGCTTTGCAGGCAGTGTGATTTGCCGGCCCACTTGGGGCGTGACTTGAAGCCCCCTTGGGGCGTGTCTTGAATAAATGGAGGGAAAATGCTGGCAGAAATGTTTGGCCGTCCTGGAGAGCAGTTGGCTTTGAAGAAGGGCGTAAGCCTGAAACGCGTCGCATTAAACTGCTGGTCAGTGTGTTTTAATATCCCAGTTCCTGTGTCTGCTTACTTCCTGGGAGTGCATCTCACAAGATGGCAAACTTTTTCAAATAAATAATTCGGCCCGCCTAGGTCGAGAGAAGCACCACCGCAAGATCCCAAGCGGGGCCGCCTGCTGTTTTATATTGACTGCGGGTGGAACAGGAGGAGCGGCCTGTAAAGAGAGCTGTGTTTCTTTGTTTTAAAGCACCATTTAAAGAACTTTGAAAACCAGTGATGGCTACAAACAGACCCACATGGGTAAGGAACTACCAGCCCCATCATGCTTTGCAGGCAGTGTGATTTGCCGGCCCACTTGGGGCGTGACTTGAAGCCCACTTGGGGCGTGTCTTGAATAAATGGAGGGAAAATGCTGGCAGAAATGTTTGGCCGTCCTGGAGAGCAGTTGGCTTTGAAGAAGGGCGTAAGCCTGAAACACGTCGCATTAAACTGCTGGTCAATGTGTTTTAATATCCCAGTTCCTGTGTCTGCTTACTTCCTGGGAGTGCATCTCACAAGATGGCAAACTTTTTCAAATAAATAATTCGGCCCGCCTAGGTCGAGAGAAGCACCACCGCAAGATCCCAAACGGGGCCGCCTGCTGTTTTATATTGACTGCGGGTGGAACAGGAGGAGCGGCCTGTAAAGAGAGCTGTGTTTCTTTGTTTTAAAGCACCATTTAAAGATCTTTGAAAACCAGTGATGGCTATAAACAGGCCCACATGGGTAAGGAACTACCAGCCCCATCATGCTTTGCAGGCAGTGTGATTTGACGGCCCACTTGGGGCGTGACTTGAAGCCCACTTGGGGTGTGTCTTGAATAAATGGAGGGAAAATGCTGGCAGAAATGTTTGGCCGTCCTGGAGAGCAGTTGGCTTTGAAGAAGGGCGTAAGCCTGAAACGCGTTGCATTAAACTGCTAGTCA
Organism: Calotriton arnoldi; assembly: GCA_963921515.1. Classification (NCBI taxonomy): domain Eukaryota; kingdom Metazoa; phylum Chordata; class Amphibia; order Caudata; family Salamandridae; genus Calotriton; species Calotriton arnoldi. The sequence goes on from CAWUFW010000777.1 coordinate 2,948,970, forward strand.
GTGTGTTTTAATATCCCAGTTCCTGTGTCTGCTTACTTCCTGGGAGTGCATCTCACAAGATGGCAAACTTTTTTCAAATATATATATATATATATATATATATATATATATATATATATATATATATATATATATATATATATATATATATATATATATATATCCACTCCAAGTCGGGTCCTCCTGAGATCACTCCCGTAGACAGGAGGTGCGCTGTGATATATATATATATATATATATATATATATATATATATATATATATATATATATATATATATATATATATATATATATATATATATATATATATCCACTCCAAGTCGGGTCCTCCTGAGATCACTCCCGTAGACAGGAGGTGCGCTGTGTTACCGGTGAACCCATGCCGGTTGTGATAATCCAAAGTTTTAAAGTAAGTGAATCGCACTCACAGAGGTCCAGGATAATTATCATAAGTTTATTCAACCGTTACGCATTTCGACAGAATTGTCTTGTTCACACGATAAAGTTGCTCTGTGAGAGACGTGTACAAATAATATGAAATAAACATAGACATAGGACTCAACGTACATAAGCTTTGTTTGTCAAGGTTATCATGGTGGCCATTTTGTAACGGTATAATTCATAAGCATTTCAGACACAAATCTAACCAAGTATGTCATTTTTCCATGTCTGTGCCGGCATAAATTTTCAGATTATGTATCATTTGTATGTAAGTTACAAACTGCATACATAATTAAAAAACTTAATTAAAAAACGTAATTAGAAAACGTAATTAAAAAACTTTGTATATATAACATAGGTATATTGTATAATACATTGGTACCAACGGTCTAATGCCGTGATCTACTCTAATGTAACAATTTTCTACGTTTGTCACAGAAATTAATTCGGACTAGTGCCGTTTTTATACCTATGTTAAACAAACCTAGTAGATTTATTCATTCGGACTAGTGCCATTTCAAACTAGCAACGTAGTATATACCATTATTAGCTTACCATTGACCAAAGTATATACTAATTTCCCCAAGTTGGATGGGAAGCTGCGGTGTTGTACCAGGAAGAAGGGAGCCATTCCCGAAACGCGTCGTATTTTAAACACTGCCACTGTGCTGTACTTACCCTCTTGATGACAGCGGTTCTACTTGAATAAAGATGTGCCACCATCAGCGCTGGTCTCGAGTGCGCTCTTGTGCATGGGCACAACGTTCTCCAAAATATATATATATATATATATATATATATATATATATATATATATATATATATATATATATACACATACATATATATATTCACTGAAAAAACCACAGGTTTCAGGGATGTTATACTTAGTTGGGCATTTTACTCGTATAAAACCAGAGAAATTTGGCCGTTATAGTTAGTTGAGCTAACTATAACTCGCTCCCCTGCAATGCACTGCTGATGACGTCACATATTACATCACTCATGACATGGTCAGTGACATCACTGATGACATCTCAAATGATATCACTGATGACATCACTGATGACATCACTGATGACATCATCCAGTGACTGAGTGTTTCTGAAAAGTTTAAGAATGTTATATATACATACGCCAAGGTGTATTGAAGAATGAGTGGGTGTATGAGTGTCTGTATGGATGATTTTGTGGGTGCGTGACTGACTGTATAAGTGAGTGATTAAACGTGTCTAAGTGAATGCATGGGTGAATGACTAATCTGTGTGAATATCTGTATCAGTCTGTCGGTTGGTGTGTAAGTGCCTGCATGAGTTGGTGAGTAGCTACATGAGTGTCTATATGGGTTAATGATTGGTTGTCTGAGTACCTGTATGATTTCCTGAGTGTCTGTATGAGTGGGTGGGGATATGTGAGACTCCCTGCAAGGATGTGTGAGTGGGTGATTCACTTGGTGTATAGGTTCATGAGTGCGTGTGCGAAGGGCTGTATGGGTGAGTTAGTGTGCATATGGCTGTGTTCGTGAGTGAGTGGATATCTCAGTGGTATATGTGTGTGTAACTACATATGTGAAAGGCAGTATATGTAAGTATTGGCATATATATGTGACTATATGTGAGAGTAAGGATTGTGAGAGTGACTGTATGAATGAATGTATACTTGTGTCATTGATTGTATAAGAGAGTAAGTATGTGTTAGTATCTGTATGAATAAGTGAGGTGGTGTGTGTATAACTCTATAGGTGAGTGAATGGCAATGGGATTCATTCTTTGTGTGACTGACTAGGTGTGTGAGTAACTCTATGGGTGAATGGCAGTGTGTGAGTGTCTGTATGGGTATATGATTGCATATATCAGTGGCTGTATAAATGAGTGACTGCGTGAATGATGACTGTATGAGTGGGTGTGTGTACACCTATGAATCAGTAAATGGGTATGTACTAACTGGTATTGGTGTGTCTATGGTTTCAAGAATGCTCCTCTATATTTTATAGTGAATGTATCAAAGGTTATGTTATAGTGTGAAGAGTTGCATCAGATATTAAGTGGTTGATGTCATCAGTGATGTCATCAGTGATGTCATTTGAGATGTCATCAGTGATGTCATCAGTGATGTCACTGACCATGTCATGAGTGATGTAATATGTGACGTCCTCAGCAGTGCATTGCGGGGGCGTGAGTTATAGTTAGCTCAACTAACTATAACGGCCAAATTTCTCTGGTTTTGTATGAGTGAAATGTCCAACTATCTATAACGTCCCTGAAACCTGTGGTTTTTTCATTGAATTTCGAAGGTTTTTTAAATGCTAATTTCTAACTATAACGTCCCTGAAACCTATGGTTTTTTCAGTGAATTTCAAAGGTTTTTTAACTGCTAATTCCTAACTATAACGTCCCTGAAACCTCTGTTTTTTCAGTGAATTTCTAAGGTTTTTTAAATGATAATTTCTAAATTTGCCTACATAAGTAGGACATGTGCAGAAAGAGGAAGAAAGGCGCAGAAAGAAGCAAGAGAAGTGCAGAAAGAAGCAACAGAGGTGCAGAAAGAGGCCTACTTCGACTTTACCTTTCCGCAGACTCATACAAAGTAGCCTAATCACTAATCCTTCTCCCAAGATGTCTTAAACCTCACTTTTCTCTTGAAGGTTCACTATTTATCAACTGTTCAGAATGTTAGGCCTACCAAATGTAAAACAGCAATCCTAACCATATCACTGTTGTAAGTCTGACCAATTTTGTGAAGGTATGCATGCGTGTGTCTCTGCTTTTACCTGGTGAAATGTTACATAAAAATAAACATACAAAAACTTGAATATCCCTGTTCAAACAGCATACTCTGTAAATCTGTGTACAAGAAGGTGCATGTATTTTACATGGCACATGCATATTCAATAGTACATTTGAGGGGCTCTATAACACCTATATACATAACACATGTCTGCCTGTGCAACCGAATGACAGAGCAGAACTAACAAGATTTGACCACCTATAAGAGAAGCTACCCGCTTTTTAAGCTACCATCTTCAGATCCATAACACATGTGAGAATACATGTACAAGTAGACATATACCTCAGTCACGAGAGCAAGCAGACCTTTAAACTTAGCAGCTTGCACTTCCCATTTCAATATAGAAACAGGCGAGAGAAGTACAGAAAGAAGCAAGAGAATTGCAGAAAGAAACAAGAGAGGTGCAGAAAGAGTAACAAATGTGCAGAAAGAGGCAAGAGAAGTGCAGAAAGAGGCAAGAGAAGTGTAGAAAGAGACAAGAGAAGTGCAGAAAGAGGCAAGAGAGGAGCAGAAACAGGAAAGAGAACTGCAGAAAGAGGCAAGAGAGGTACAGAAACAGGCAAGAGAGGTGCAGAAAGAGGGAACAGGGGTGTAGAAAGAGGCGAGAGGTACAGAAACAGGCAAGAGAGGTGCAGAAAGAGGGAACAGGGGTACAGAAAGAGCCAAGAGAAGTGCTGAAAGAAAGAACAGAAATGCAGAAAGAGGCAAGAGAAGTGCAGAAAGAAGCAACAGAGGTGCAGAAAGAGGCAAGAGAAGTGCAGAAAGAGGCAAAGAGGTACAGAAAGAGACAACAGAGGTGCACAAAGAGACAAGAGAGGCACAGAAAGAGAGAAGACGAGTGCAGAAAAAGGCAACAAGGGTGCAGAAAGAAGCAAGAGGGGTGCAGAAAGATGCAAGAGAGGTGCAGAAAGAGGCAAGAGAAGTCCAGAAACAAGCAACAAAAATGTAGAAAGAGGCAAGAGAAGTACAGAAAGAGGCAAGAGAGGTGCAGAACGTAGGAGGAGGGATGCAGAAAGAGGGAAGAGTGGTGCAGAAAGAGGCAACAGGGGTGCAGAAAGAAGCAAGAGAGGTACAGAAAGAAGCAAGAGAAGTGCAGAAAGAACCAACAGAGGTACAGAAAAAGGCAAGAGAAGTGAAGAAAGAGGCAAGAAAACTGCAGAAAGAACCAACATTGGTGCAGACAGAGGCAAGAGGGGTGCTGAAAGAGGCAAGAGTAGTGCAGAAAGAAGCAACAGAGGTGCAGAAAGAGGCAAGAGAACTATAGAAAGAGGCAAGAGAGGTGCAGAAGGAGGCAAGAGGTGCAGAAAGAGGGAAGAAGGGTGCAGAAAGACGCAAGAGGGGTGCAGAAAGAAGCAAGAGAGGTGCAGAAAGAGGCAAGAGAAGTCCAGAAACAAGCAACAAAAATGTAGAAAGAGGCAAGAGAAGTACAGAAAGAGGCAAGAGAGGTGCAGAACGTGGGAGGAGGGATGCAGAAAGAGGGAAGAGTGGTGCAGAAAGAGGCAAAATGGGTGCAGAAAGAGGCAAGAGGGGTGCAGAAAGAGGCAAGAGAAGTGCACAAAGAAGCAACAGAGGTGCAGAAGGAGGCAAGAGAACTGCAGAAAGAGGCAAGAAAGTTGTACAAACAGGCAAACAAGGTAAAGCAAGATGGAACACGGGTACAGACAGAGGCAAGAGAGGTGCAGAAATAGAGAACAGGGGTGCAGAAAGAGGCAAGAGGGGTGCAGAAAGAGGCAAGAGAGGTACCAAAAGAAGCAAGAGGAGTGCAGAAAGAACCAACAGAGGTGCAGAAAGAGGCAAGAGGAGTGCAGAAAAGGCAAGAGAAGTGCAGAAAGAATCGACAGAGGTGCAGAAAGAGGCAAGAGAACTGCAGAAAGAGGGAACAGCGGTGCAGAAAGAGGAAAGAGAGGTGCAGAAAGAGGGAACATAGGTACAGAAAGAGGCAAGAGGCAAGAGGGGTGCAGAAAGAAGCAAGACAGGTGCAGAAAGAAGCAAGAGAAGTGCAGAAAGAAGCAACAGAAGTACAGAAAGTGGCAAGAGCAATGTAGAAAGAGGCAAGAGAAGTGTAGAAAGAACCAACAGAGGTGCAGAAAGAGGCAAGAGAAGTGCAGTAACAGGCAGGAGAGGTGCAGAAAGAGGGAACGGGGGTGCAGAAAGAGGCAAGAGAGGTACAGAAAGACGGAAGAGGGTTGCAGAAAGAGGCAAGAGGGGTGCATAAAGAAGCAACAGAGGTGCAGAAAGAAGCAAGAGAAGTGATGAAAGAGACAAAGAGTTGCAGAAACAGATAAAAAAAAGTACAGAAAGAGGCAAGAGAAGTGCTGAAAGAAGCAACAGAGGTTCAGAAAGAAGCAAAAGAAGTGATGAAACAGACAAGAGAGTTGCAGAAAGAAACAAGAAAGGTGCAGAACAAAGGAAGAAAAGTGCAGAAAGAGGCAAGTGAGATGCAAAAAGAGGCAAGACAGGTGCAGAAAGAGGCAAGAGAGGTGCAGAAAGAGGCAAGTGAGGTGCAGAAAGAGGCACAAGAGTTGCAGAAAGAGGAATGAGAGGTGCAGAAAGAGGCAAGTGAGGTGCAGAAAGAGGCAAGAGGGGTGCAGAAAGAGGGAAGAGAAGTGCAGAAAGAGGGAAGAGACGTGCAGAAAGAGGGAAGAGACATGCAGAAAGAGGGAACAGGGATACAGAAGGAGGCAAGAGGGGTGCAGAAAGAAGCAACAGAGGTGCAGAAACAGGCAAGAGAAGTACAGAAAGAGGCAAGAGAGGTGCAGAAAGAGTGAACAAGGGTGCACAAAGAAGCAACACAGGTGCAGAAAGAGGCAAGATAAGTGCAGAAAAAACCAACAGAGGTGCAGAAACAGGCAGGAGAGGTGCAGAAAGAGGGAACAGGGATGCAGAAAGAGGCAAGAGAGGTACAGAAAGACAGAAGAGGGGTGCAGAAAGAGGCAAGAGGGGTGCAGAAAGAAGCAACAGAGGTGCAGAGAGAGGCAAGAGAGGTGCAGAAGAAAGAAGGAAGAGAGGTGCTGAAAGAAGCAAGAGAGGTGCAGAAAGAAGGGAGGTACAGAAAGTGGAAGAGTTGTGCAGAAAGAGGCAGGAGAGGTACAGAAAGACGGAAGAGGGGTGCAGAAACAGGCAAGAGGGGTACAGAAAGAAGCAACAGAGGTGCAGAAAGAGGCAAGAAAGGTGCAGAGGAAAGAAGCAAGAGAGGTTCAGAAAGAAACAAGCGAGGTGCAGAAAGAAGAGAGGTACAGAAAGCGAAAGAGATATGCAGAAGTGCAGGAAAAGGAAGAAAGGTGCACAAAGAAGCAAGAGAAATGCAGAAAGAGGCAAGAGAGGTACAGAAAGAAGCACGAGTGGCTTGCGCCATTAGTACCAATTTAACACCCACATTTAGCAATAAGTAACAGGTGACCTTTCCAGGTTTGCAAAGGGCCTTCCACCACGCTGTAACACTTGTCGCTGCCTTTTATGTAACGTTTGAGCCGTTTGAGCTTGAAACAAGTTTTTTTTGTTCAAATCTGCAGATTATGCAGCAGATGATGGATTATGTGGCAAATGCGGAAAATGTCTAATTATGCGAAAATCGGTGCAGCCGAACAGCCGCATAATTCCAGTGGCCCTGCTCATACCTCCTACTAGGTCCAGAAGTGCTCCTCAGTGGTTCCTTCTTTTTTTTGTCTCATTGAGTTTATAATTTAGCTTCTATGGAAATGAGGAAGACTAAACCTGAGGTTACCACTCTCCAACACAGACTACCATACCACATAATTACTCTCCATAACACATAATCTCACTCTACATAATTCCTATACACTAAATACCACATACTTTCTATCCACATAATTTCACTGCACAACATACCACATAATTCCACTCCACACAACGTACATCCACTCCACTCCACTCCAAAAAACATTAGTAAAAAACATTTACATTTACAACGCCAGTAGCCAAAACGTTCGCAAATGCGACACCTATTACATTGCAAATGCTTCTTTAACTAGTAGTCACATTTGCAGAGTGGTGTAGAAAGGGGGCTGGGCCTCCGACCAGCAATCAGGAATTCCGCTGCATAGGACTTACAGGAGGTACCAGGAAGGCTTCTTGGCCCCCAAAGTCCCTAAGGAGTAAGGTGGACTTCATCCCCCAACCAGTAGTGTGCCGGGAGGCGCGTTTGCAGAGTGGTGGAGAAAGGGGGGCATGGCCTCCGAAGACTTCTTAGCAATCCCACTGTATGGGACTTACTGGAGGCAACAGGAGGGGTAGTTGGCCCCCAAGGACATCCTTGGGGGCCAACTAACCCTTCTATTACCTCCAGTAAGTCCCACACAGCAGGATTGCTAAGTTCTCATAGCAGGCCATGCCCTCTTTGCCCACCACTCTGCAAAGGCGCTCCCTGGCGCGCTCTTGGATGGGGATTGAAGTCCCCTTCGCTGCTGGGGGTTCTTAGGGGCCAACTAGCCTACCTGTTACCTCCAGTAAGCCCCACACAGTGGGATTGCTGAGAGGTGGATACAGGCCATGCCCCCTTTCTCCACCACTCTCCAAACATGCCTCCTGGCACGCTCTTGGTTGGGGATGAAGTCCCCTTGCCTCCTGAGGGTCCCTGGGGGCCAACTAGCCCTCCTACTATCACTAGTAAGCCCCACACAATGGGAGTGCTGAGAGGTGGTCCAAGGCCACACACCGTTTTTACACCACTCTGCAAATGCAGCTCCTGGTGCACTGCAGCTTGGGGGATGAAGTCCACTTTAGTCCTGAAGTCCTCAGGATACAAGGGGACCTCATCACCCCACCAGCAGTGCGCCAAGAGGCCTGTTTTGCAGAGTGGTGTTAAAAGGGGCATGGCCTCGTACCACCTCTCAGCAATCCCACTGTGTCCCAAGGCCGATTACGGCCCCGGGGACCCCATCCCCCGGGGCCCAGCAAAGTTTTTTTATGAAAGGGGGGCAGCGTGGCCCCCGTTCTCAATAGATTTACAACCACTTTACTACAAAACATCTTGCCTCTGATTTCCTCAAACTGCTTCTGTCTCCTGGTTAAGGTGAGTCCATCTTTGTTACATTCTTTCCTGTTCTTTTAATAAAGATTTTGTCCAGTCTTATTGTTTCTCATAGTTTGGTTTTATTTGATATTATTTTGTAATCTTTGAAGGTGTCCAAATATGATGTCATTTGAGACATCATCGGTGATGTCACTGACCATTTCATGAGTGATGTAATATGCGAGGTCATAAGCAGTGCATTGAGGGGGTGTACGTTATAATTAGCTCAGGTAACTATAACTGCTGAATTTCATTGTTTTTGTAAAAGTGAAATCTGAGCCTAACTATAACGTCTCTGTAACCTTTGTTTATTTCAGTGAATTTCTAAGGTTTTTAAAATTCTATTTCCTAACTATAATGACCCAGTAACCTTTAGTTTACTTAGGGGATTTCTAAAGCTTTTCAAATTCTATTTCCTAACTATAATGTTCCTGTAACCTTTGTTTTTTTAAGTGAGTTTCCATTGTTTTTTAACTAGTAGTCGCGTTTACAGAGTGGTAGAGAAAGGCATCAGGGTCTCTGACCAGCTTGGAGGAATCCTTATGTATCAGACTTACTGGAGGTAACAGGAGGGCTTCTGGGTCCCCAAGAACCCTCAGCATCGAAGAGGACTTCATCCCCCAACCAGCAGTGTGCCAGGAGGTGCGTTTGAAGAGTGGTAGAAAAAGGGTGTGTGGCCTTTAAAGACCTCTCAGCAATTCCACTGTGTGGGACTTACTGCAGGTAACAGGGGGGCTTGTTGGCCCCCAAGGACATCCTAGAGCCAATTGGACATCATACACCAACCAGCAGTGCACCAGGAGGCATGTTTGCAGAGTGGTGGGGAAAGGGGGCGTGGCATCCAAGTCCTCTAAGCAATCCCGCTGTTTGGGACTTACTGGAGGTAACAGGAGGGCTTGTTGGCCCCCAATGGAGGGGGGCCGCCTTTTAAGTGAATATCTATATTCACTTAAAAAAACTAAAGGTTACAGAGACATTATAGTTCCGAAATAGAATTAAAAAAACCTTAGAAGTTCACTGAAAAAAACAAAGTTTACTGGGACGTTATAGTTATCGGCAAATTTCACTCATATAAAACCAGTGAATTTCAGCAGTTATAGTTAACTACGCCCCTGCAATGCACTGCTTATGACCTCACATATTACATCACTCATGACATGGTCAGTGACATCACTGATGACATCTCAAATGACATCACTGATGACATCACAGATGACATCATCTAGTGACTGTAAGTATTTTCTAAGACTTTATGGGTGTTAAACATATATAGTAACCTACTACAAAAGTTAAATTAGTGTACTAGGTGCACTGCTCCTGAGTGATACTACTTCTAACATTTAGTATTTGAGTGGCTGTGTGACTGTTTGGATCCTTGTGTGTATGGGTGTGTGAGTGGCTGTATGGGTGAATAAGTGGGTGTGTGAGTGGCTGTGTGGGTGAGTGAGTGGCTGTGTGAGTGGCCATATTGGTGAGTGAGTGGGTGTGTCAGTGGCTGTAAGGGTGAGTGAGTGGTAGTATGAGTGGCTCTATGGGTGGTTGAGTGAGTGTGTAGTGACTGTATGGGTGAGTGAATGTATGCATGAGTGACTGTATGTGTAAGTGAGTGGATTTCAGAGGAGGTCTGTAGATGTGTGAATGGTTGTATCAGTGGTTGTTTGGGTAAGTGAGTGATGGAGTGAGTGGCTCTATGGGTAGGTAAGTGGGTGTGTAGTGACTGTATGTGTAAGTGAGTAGGTTTCTGAATAGCTGTATGAGTGAGTGACTCAGTGTTTAAGGGGCTGTATGGATGAGTGTATGGCTGTTTGAGTGAATGTTTGTTTAAATAAGCTGGTGTGTGAGTGGCTGTATTGCAGAGGGAGTGTTTGTATAAATGGTTGTAAGGGAGAGTGGGCGGATGTGTGAGTGCTTGTTTGGATGTGTGAATGAGTATGTAAGTGATTGTGTGGGTGTGTAACTTAGTGTGTGAATGCTTGTATGGGTGAATGAGTGGCTTTCTTGTGAGAATATATTGGTGAGTCAGTGGGTGTGTGAGTGGCTGTGTAGGTGAACAAGCGGGTGTGGAGTACCTGTATGGGTGAGTGTGTGGCTGTGTGAATGTCTGTATTGGTGAGGGACTGGTTGTATGAGTAGCTGTTTGGGTGAGTGAATATTTGTGTGAGTAGTTGTAAGAGTGAGTGAGTGGTGTGTGAGTGGCTTGAGTGGCTGTACGAGTGAGTGGTGTGTGAGTGGCTCTATGGAGGAGTGAGTGAGTGGGTGTGTGACTACTGGTATGGGTCTGTGAATGGGTATGTGAGTGGTTCTGTGGGTGTGTCAGTGGGCATGCAAGGGGTATGAGGGTTTGAGTGTGTGTGTGTGAGTAGTTGAGTGGATGATGTCAGTGATGTCATCAGTGATGTCATTTGAGATGTAATAAGTGATGTCATCAGTGATGCCACTGACCATGTCATGAGTGATGTAATATGTGAGGTCATAAGCAGTGCATTGCGGGGGCATAAGCTATAGTTAGCTCAGGTAACTATAACCGCTGAATTTCACTGGTTTTGTATGAGTGAAATCTGAGCCTAACTATAACGTCCCTGTAACTTGTTTTTTTCAGTGAATTTCTAAGGTTTTTTAAAAATTCTACTTCCTAACTATAACAACCATGTAACCTTTGGTTTTTTAAGTGAATTTCTAAGGTTTTTGAAATTCTATTTCCTTACTATAATGTCCCTGTAACCTTTGGCTTTCAAACAGAATTTCTATGGTTTTTTAACTTGTAGTCGCGTTTGCAGAGTGATGGAGAAAGGGGTCAGGGCCTCCGACCAGCTCTCAGTAATCCTGCTGTGTCGGACTTACTGGAGGTAACAGAAGGACTTCTGGTCCCCTAAGAACCCTCAGCATTCAAGAGGACTTCACCTCCCAATCAGCAGTGCACCAGGAGGTGTGTTTTTAGAGTGGTGAGGAAAAGGGGGGTGGCCTCCGAAGACCTCTCAGCAATTCTGCTGTGTAGGAATACTGCAGGTAACAGGAGAGCTTGTTGGCCCCAAAGAATACTCTAGAGCCAAGGGAACTTCATCCCCCAAACAGCAGTGTGCCAGGAGTCATGTTTTCAGAGTGGTGGAGAAAAGGGGCGTGGCCTCTGGAGTCCTCTCAGCAATCCCACTCTCACTTACTGCAGGTAAAACGAGGGTTTGTTGGCCCCAAGGGCCTTCTGGAACCAAGGGAACTTCATCCCCCAACCAGCAGTGCACCAGGAGGCTCGTTTGCAGAGTGGTGGAGAAAGGGGGCGTGGCCTCTGAAGACCTTTCAGCAATCCTGCTGTGTGGGACTTACTGGAGGTAACAGGAGGGCTTTTGGGCCCCCAAGGACCCTCTGGAAACAAGGGGACTTCATTTCCCCAACCAACAGAGCATCAGGAGGAGCGTTTGCAGAGTGGTGGAGAAAGGGGGCATGGCCTCCAAGTCCTCTTAGCAATTCCACTGTTTGGGACTTATTGGAGGTAATAGGATGGCTTGTTGGCCTCCAAGGACCCTCTGCAGCCAAGGGGACTTCATCCGCCAACCAGTTGTGTGCCAGGAGGCACGTTTGCAGAGTGGTGGTGAAAGGGGACTGGGCCTCCAGTTAATTGCCACTCTTTTTGTTTAATTTTTTTTTTATTTATGCGAGGCAGGGGGGCTGCATGGCCTCCCTTCTCTGGGCCAATTTTGATCCATGGGGATCCCATCCCCAGGGGCCCGGACTTTAAAAAAAAAAGTTTTTATAAATGAAAAGAAAGGTGGGCCAAGCGGCCCCTCTCCAGGGCCTATTTTGGCCTCGAGGACCCCATCCTCCAGGGCCCAGCCTCTTTTTTTAATTACAAAAAAATAAATAATGGGGGTGGGCTGCCCCCTCACGGGCCGATTTTGGCCCAGGGAATCATCCCGTGGGGCACGGCCTCAATTGTGGGTGCCCTGGTCCCACCTAGGGCACACTCTCTGTTGGTACTGTGTGGAATCCTGAAGGCCTCTGCGGTCCCTGCCAGCTTACTTCCTTCTGCGGGAGCCGGCATTGCTTTGATAGAGAGGGAGCTGCTAACATGCAGCTCCCTCTCTGTCAAAGCAATTGTGCTCCGCTTCTAGCAAGCACAGTCTGCAATGGTTTGGCAGGAGCAGTAAAGCTCCAGCCAAGACATTTCAAACAGCTATGTCCCGTGGGTGGGCACTCCTGGACATAGCGGGAGCCGGCCGTGGTGGGTGGCAGGCCTAAGGGTGGTGGTCCCCAGGGCAGTAGGGTTGCCAAGCAGGCAACCTTTGCATACATCATTAACAATGCCCCAGGGACGTGGCGGTCCCAAGGGATTTAGGGCTCCTAGGAGCGGGGCCCCATGCACCCCCCCTACAGCTATTGAACATGCCCTCGGGACCTGGCCCACAAGGGGCTCACCATTAAATAAGCACAAAAAACATTTTTTAAAGAAATTTGGTGGGATCTGCAGATCCAGCGTGACTCTTGCTGAAAATTAAAAAAAAAATGTTTTTGGCCCTCCAGTGTCCCTGTAGGAGTCTGGGAACACCCCACGCCCCCCAAGAGGCGTAGAGGGTCATGGTGTTTCTATCCTGCCCCATATCTTTTTTTAACATTTTTTTTCTGTTTCACCGAGTCACAAGATGGCTGTCAACACTTCCTGGTTTGAACTATTGGCAGCCAATCAGATATCAGCAGGGGATCAGGGGGGGTTGCGGATTCTCCTTGTCCCTAGATAAACAACTGGAGATTTTTTTACATTTCTCCACAACTGCTAAATGGATTTATATCAAATCACAAAAAGGGTACTTTCCGGGCCAACATCTACCTTCCTGCCAAATTTGGCGTAATTCCGTTCAGCAGTGTGGGCGCTAGCAGTGTCTAAAGTTCCTGTGAAAATTAACTTGAGGAAAACGCATTTTGGGACCCCCCATTTTTCTTGACTCCTGCTTGATAGCAGCAGCTGAAGTGAGTGGCAAACTTGTTTTGAACATTTTGCGAGGATTCGTCAAACAACACCAATGTTATTGACAAATAAACAAACACTCTTCCTATGGAAACTACACCCTAGGTATAACTACCTACTGCCAACCGCCAGTAGTTTATATATATATATATATATATATATTCACTGAAAAAACCGTAGGTTTCAGGCACGTTATAGTTACAAATTAGCATTTAAAAAACCTTTGAAATTCACTGAAAAAACCATAGGTTTCAGACACATTATAGTTAGAAATTAGCATTTAAAAACCTTTGAAATTCACTGAAAAAACCATATGTTTTAGGGACAGTTATAGTTACAAATTAGCATTTAAAAACCTTTGAAATTCACTGAAAAAACCATAGGTTTCAGATATGTTATAGTTACAAATTAGCATTTAAAAACCTTTGAAATTCACTGAAAAAACCATAGGTTTTAGGGACAGTTATAGTTAGTTGGACATTTCACTCGTACAAAACCCGTGAAATTCCCCGTTATAGTTAGTTCAGCTAACTATAACTCGCGCCCGCAATGCACTGCTGATGACGTCACATATTACATCACTCATGATATGGTCAGTGACATCACTGATGACATCACTGATGACATCTCAAATGACATCACTGATGACATCATCCAGTGACTGTGTGTTTCTGTAAAGTTGAAATATTTTTAATATATATAGGAAAAGACGTATTGAAGAATGAGTGGGTGTGTAAGTGTCTGTATGGATGATTTAGTAGGTGCGTGACTGACTCTATAAGTGAGTGATTTAACGTATCTTACTGAATGCATGGGTTAGTGACTAAACTGGGTGAATGTCTGTATCCGTCTGTCTGTTGCTGTGTAAGTGGCTGCATGGGTTTGTGAATAGCTACATGAGTGTCTATATGAGTTATTGATTGGTTGTCTGAGTATCTGTATGGGTGCCTGAGTGTTTGTGTGGGTGGGGTGTGTGCGACTCTGTGCATAGATGTGTGAGTGGGTGATTCACTGGGTGGATGGTTTCAAGAGTGCATCTGTGATAGACTGTATGGGTGGGTAAGTGTGTGTAAGAGTGTGTTAGTGAGTGAATGTATGTCCCAGTGGTACATGTGTGAGTAACTACATATGTGAAAGCCAGTATATATGTGTGTTGGAGTATATAAATAGCTATAAGCGAGAGTGAGTGATTGTGATAGTGGCTGTATGGATGAGTGTGTGCTTGTATCAGTGATTGTATAAGAGCGTAACAATGTGCTAGTATTTGTATGATTAAGTGAGCTGGTGTGTGTATAACTGTATAGGTGAGTAAATGGCAGTGTGTTTAATTATTTGCATGACTGACTAGGTGTGTGAGTACCTCTATGGATGAGTGGCGGTGTTTGAGTGTCTATATAGGAGTAAGAGTGCATATGATAGTCCTGTACTGAGTGACCATAAGTATGAGTGACTGTACGGGTGAGTGAGTGGATGTGTGTGTGTAGACCTAAGAATCAGTGAGTGGGTATGTAGTTATTGGTGTTGGAGTGTCTATAGTTTTGCGAATGGCAGTCTGTAATTTAGATTGGGTGTATCAAAGGTTATATTAGGGTGTGAGGAGCTGCATCAGATTATCACGTGGATGATGTCATCAGTGATGTCATTTGAGATGTCATCAGTGATGTCATCAGTGATGTCACTGACCATGTCATGAGTGATGTAATATGTGACGTCATCAGCAGTGCATTGCGGGCGCGAGTTATAGTTAGCTGGACTAACTATAACGGGGGAATTTCACGGGTTTTGTACAAGTGCAATGTCCAACTAACTATAACTGTCCCTAAAACCTATGGTTTTTTCAGTGAATTTCAAAGGTTTTTTAAATGCTAATTTGTAACTATAACGTCCCTGAAACCTATGGTTTTTTCAGTGAATTTCAAAGGTTTTTTAAATGCTAATTTGTAACTATAACATGTCTGAAACCTACGGTTTTTCAGTGAATTTCAAAGGTTTTGTAAATGACAATTTTTAAATGTATTAATTGTTATATACATTTTTTTCATACTGATTTACTACATTTTTAGAAACAATTTTTTTACATATTTTATTTTTTAAATTACATTGTAATTACATTATACATTACATTACAAAAAATACTTTCTCAGAATGAATTACTTTAGTTTAAATACTTTGCACATAGGCAATAGACTTTTAAGTACAGTAGTTACAGTTGTTGCAATGGGCAACACATTTTCAAACACAATGCAACATTCAGCTCAATGTGAATTTCTAGTTAAATGCAATTACTTACTTTATGGATTACTTTTCTAACCACAGGACTGGATCCTAGATTCAGTCCTGGGACATCTCCTGTAAACAGTTGAGTAAAAGCGTTTTGGTTACAGTCGTGATTTTTAAGGAATATTATTGTACTTTAAAAGTTGACAGAAACTTTTTCTCATAGAATCACCAATGTTATCCTATGGAAGGAAATTCACTTAGAAGGTAAAAACTGTTATCGTTACTTTTTCTTACTCAGTGTTGGATCCTGGATCCAGCACTGGTGCATCTCCTGTAAACAGTTGAAAGAATGCGTTTAAGTCATACAGGCGATTTTTTAGGAATATTTGTAGTTTGTGAAAATTGACACTTTGAAACTTTTCTGCTGAAAACCAGACAATGGATTCCTATGGAAGAAAATATAAGTTACTGGTAAGTACGGTTAAAATTACTTTTCAGGGTCAGTGCTGGACTAAAAGATGCAGCACTGGGTTCTCTTCTGATAACAGGTGAGTAAATTGGAATTCGTACTTTGGTTGATTTTAGAGGAATATTATAAAGTTCCAAAACTCCACACTTAGAAGAATTTCCAAGTGAAACCAGTCAATGTTAGCCTATGAAGGAAATTCAAGTTACCGGTAAGTACGGTTAAAATTACTTTTCAGGACCAGTACTGGGCTGAAAGATGCAGCACTGAGGTCTCTCCTGATAACAGGTGAGTAAATCAGAATTCGGATTTCGGCTGATTTTAGAGGAATATTTGTATGTTTCAAAAATCAACACTTAGAAACTTTTTCAGCAAAAAGCAGGCAATGATATCCTATGGAAGGAAATTCAAGTTACTGGTAAGTACGGTTAAAATTACTTTTCAGGATCAGTACTGGGCTGAAAGATGCAGCACTGAGGTCTCTCCTGATAACAGGTGAGTAAATTGGAATTCGTACTTTGGTTGATTTTAGAGGAATATTATAAAGTTCCAAAACTCCACACTTAGAAGAATTTCCAAGTGAAACCAGTCAATGTTAGCCTATGAAGGAAATTCAAGTTACCGGTAAGTACGGTTAAAATTACTTTTCAGGACCAGTACTGGGCTGAAAGATGCAGCACTGAGGTCTCTCCTGATAACAGGTGAGTAAATCAGAATTCGGATTTCGGCTGATTTTAGAGGAATATTTGTATGTTTCAAAAATCAACACTTAGAAACTTTTTCAGCAAAAAGCAGGCAATGATATCCTATGGAAGGAAATTCAAGTTACTGGTAAGTACGGTTAAAATTACTTTTGAGGATCAGTACTGGGCTGAAAGATGCAGCACTGAGGTCTCTCCTGATAACAGGTGAGTAAATCGGAATTCGTATTTCGGCTGATTTTAGAGGAATATTTTAAAGTTCCAAAACTCCACACTTAGAAGAATTTCCAAGTGAAACCAGTCAATCTTAGCCTATGAAGGAAATTCAAGTTACCGGTAAGTACGGTTAAAATTACTTTTCAGGACCAGTACTGGGCTGAAAGATGCAGCACTGAGGTCTCTCCTGATAACAGGTGAGTAAATCAGAATTCGGATTTCGGCTGATTTTAGAGGAATATTTGTATGTTTCAAAAATCAACACTTAGAAACTTTTTCAGCAAAAGCAGGCAATGATATCCTATGGAAGGAAATTCAAGTTACTGGTAAGTACGGTTAAAATTACTTTTCAGGACCAGTACTGGGCTGAAAGATGCAGCACTGAGGTCTCTCCTTATAACAGGTGAGTAAATCGGAATTCGTATTTCGGCTGATTTTAGAGGAATATTTGTATGTTTCAAAAATCAACACTTAGAAACTTTTTCAGCAAAAAGCAGGCAATGATATCCTATGGAAGGAAATTCAAGTTACTGGTAAGTACGGTTAAAATTACTTTTCAGGACCAGTACTGGGCTGAAAGATGCAGCACTGAGGTCTCTCCTTATAACAGGTGAGTAAATCGGAATTCGTATTTCGGATGATTTTAGAAGAATATTTGCACAATGGTGAAGGGAGGGGCGGGGCCTGAGGTGACATCTGTGCAAACGCTGCCCGTGGCGCGTTTTAAGTTGGGGGATTAAGTCCCCTTGAATCCTGAGGGTCCCTAGGGGCCAACTAGCCCACCAGGAACCTCCAATATGCGCCAGGGGCTGCGTTGCAGAGACGTGTAGAGAGGCCACACCCCTTTTACACCTCTCTGCAACGCAGCTCTGTGGCACTTTCTGGATGTACCTGTTGGGCTAGTTGGCCCCCAGGGACCCTTAGGATTGAAGGGGATTTAATTCCCCATCTTAAAACGCGCCACGGGGCCTGTTTGCACACATGTCACCTGAAGCCCCGCCCCTCCCTTCACCACTGTGCAAACGCGCCCGTGGCGCGTTTTAGGTTGGGGATTAAGTCCCTTGAATCCTGAGGGTCCCCGGAGTCCAACTAGCCCACCATATACCTCCAAAAGCGCCACAGAGCTGCGTTGCAGAGAGGTGTAAAAGGGGCGTGGCCTCTGTACACCTCTCTGCAAGGCAGCCCCTGGCGCATACTGGAGGTTCCTGGTGGGCTAGTTGGCCCCCAGGGACCCCCAGTATTCAAGGGGAATTGTCCTCCTCTGCAAACGCGCCAGGGGCGCGTTTGCAGAGTGGTGAAGGAAGGGGGCGGGGCCTGCGGGGCCGATCGTTTTTATTTTATTTTATTTTTTTGTCCTCTGAAGGGGGCTGTGTGGCCCCTTCCTTTTTCCTGTTTATGGGCCCTGGGGACCCCATCCCCCAGGGCCTTACCCCTTTTTAATTAAAAAAACGGGAAGGGGACCGCGTGGCCCCCTTCCCTGGGCCTGTATTGGCCCCGGGACCCCATCCCCGGGGCCTGGCCTCTATTTTTATTTTTATTCTTTGGAGGGGGGCTGCGTGGCCCCCTCCTCTGGCCATTTAAGGCCCCGGGGACCCCATCCCCGGGGCCGGCCATACCCTTTTTTTAAATTTTTTTATTTTTTAAACTTTGGGAGGGGGGCGCGTGGCCCCCTCCCGGGCCACTACTTGCCCCGGGACCCCATCCCCCGGGCTGGCCCTTCCGTTGGGGACTGTGGGGGTCCCCAATCCCCCACAGTCCCGCCGGCTCCCCGCGTCCCTTGGGAGCCGGCATTGCTTTCAACATGGGGAGCTGCTAAGATGCAGCTCCCCATGTGGAAAGCAATGTGCTTGGATATTGGAAGAGAGAGCAGGTTTCCTGCTCTCTCTTCCAATATCCAAAGCAGTTTGCTATGGCAGGACGGGAGCCGCGAGGCTCCCGTCCTGCCATAGCAAACTACAGTGTCCCGGGGTAGGCACCCGGGACACTGCAGGAGCCGGCCCTGGGGGTGGTGGTCCCCAGGGCCATCAAGGGCTCCAGGAGGGGGCCGCGCGGCCCCCTCCCATTCAGGTCACAGCCCCGGGAGGTGGTGGTCCCCGGGGCTCTGGGGTCCGTAACGGACCACCATATTTAAATGTTTAGTGCCCTCGGGAGGTGGCGGTCCTCGGGCGTGTGGGGGCTGGAGCCCCCACACAGGTTTTTGAATTATAAAAAAGCCCCGGGAGGTGGTGGTCCTCGAGGTTGTGGGAGGGCTCAGAGCCCTCCCGCACCATTTAAAAAAAGCCCCGGGGGTGGTGGTCCCCGGGGCTTGGGGGCCCTTTGAGGCCCCCACACATAAAATTAACCCCCACCATGCCCCCGGGACTTGGGCCACCCGGGGGCAAAATACAATCGAAGCGCTTCGATTTTTTTTTTTCCGGCAGGATTCGCGCACCCTGAGCGCATCCTGCCGATTTTTTAAAAAAGTCTGAGGAGGAAACCCGATCACAAACGGGAAATGAGGTAACAGCACTTCCTAGCAATACATGTTTAAAAACAAGGCAGATCACGCAGGACAAACAGCCGTGAGCAAGGTATTCTGTAATACCGAAACGCGTTGGTTGGGTCTGTGTTTGCAGACTTGTAAATGATTTAAGAATAAATTAATCACTGGATCACATCAGCTGGAGTGCGACCCTGTTTTCTTCGTCGAGAAGGGATTGGTTCATATATATATATATATATATATATATATATATATATTTATATATATATATATATATTACCTACTGGTGATCGCCAGTAGGTAGTTATAGTTAGGACCTAGTTTCCATAGGAAAAGAGTTTTTTCTTTTGCCAACATCTTTGGCGCGTTTCACGAATCTTGGCAAAATTTTCAAAACTAATGGGGCGCTCAGGTCAGCTCTTGTGTTGTAAGTTTCAGGGTGATTTGTCAAGCGGGGGCCGGGAAAAAAGGGGTTTCCCAAAACACGTTTTCTCCATGTTAATTTCCACAGGAAACTTTAGACAAGGCTACAGCCTGAACTGCTGAACGGAATTACACCAAATTTGGCAAAAAGGTAGCTCTTGGTTCAGAAAGCATTCTTTTTGTTAAATGGTGTAAATCCATTCAGCAGTTCCTGAGAAATTTAAATATTTACAGATATCCATATATGGACGCGAAGGATCCGTGAACCCTCCCAAACTCGAGCCTGCAATCTGTTTGGCTGCCAACACTTCAAACCAGAAAGTGTTGGCAGCCATCTTGTGACTCGGTTGAAGTGAGTGACAAGAAAAAAGGTAAAAAAATGAGAAAAGGGGGCAGGGTAGAAACACCCTGACCCCCTATGCCTGCTCAGGGGGTCCCTCAGGGACCCCGCAGGCCAAAAAAAGCATTTTTTAAAAAAATATTTCAGCGGGATTGGCGTAGGGTCCGCAAATACCGCCAAAAATGTTTAAAAAAATGAAGCACAGGCTCCCGTGCTTCGTTTAATTAGGCCCCTGGGTGGGCCTTGTCCCGTGGGTAATCAGATATTATTATATCCCTCTACCCCAGGGACCACCACCTCCCCAGGGCTTTGTTCATAACATGCGGGGGCATGCAGCCCCCCTGCAGCCCTGGGAACAGCCACCTCCCTGGGGCTTTATGTTTTTTTTTAAAAAGCGTAGGGAGGGCTCCTGCCTCCATGCTGCCCTGGGGACGGCCACCTCCCCTGGGCTTTAATAATGAAGGGTGGGGGGGCACTCGAGGCCCCAGCAGCCCCAGGGACTGCCCCCTCCCCTGGCTTTTTTTTTAAAGCATGGGGGGGCTCTTGTTCCCCCATGCAGCCCCCGGGGACTGCCACCTCCCCGGGGCTAACTTTACAAATGTAGTGTTGGTGGCTTGAGCCTCCCCATACTGCTTCGGGGACCACCACCTCCCTGGGGCACATTCTAATTAAATGCGGGGGTCCGTTGCGGACCCCCGGCCCCGGGGACCACCACCTCCCTGGGGCTGTCTACAAGATGGGAGGGGGCCGCACGGCCCCCCTCCAGGAGCCCTTCTTGGCCCTGGGGACTGCCACTCCCATGGCCGGCTCCAGCAATGTCCTGCGGTGCCCACCCCCGGGACATAGCAGTTTGCTATGGTGGGAGCACTGCTCCAGCAAAGCCATAGCAAACTTCTGGTCTGCTTCATGGAAGCGAGAGCAGGAAAACTGCTCTCGTTTCCATGAAGCGAAGCAGAATTGCTTTTCGGCAAAGGGAGCTGCATGTCAGCAGCTCCCTTTTCCCAAAAGCAATGGCGGCCCCCGCAGGGCACGCAGAGCTGGCAGGGACCGCGGGAGCCTTGGGGCTCCCCCGTGGTACCCAACAAAGAGGCCAAGCCCCAGTGAATGGGCTTCCCAGGACCGAAAGTGGCCCGGGAGGGGGACCATTCGGGCCCCCTCCCTTTTTTAACATTTAAAAAAAATGGCCAGGCCCCGGGGGATGGGGTCCCTGAGGCCGAAATTGACCTGTGGAGGGGGGCCGCGCTGCCTCCCTCCCCTTTAAAAAAAGAAAAAAGGCCCAGCCCCGGAGGATGGGGTCCCCAGGGCCGAGATCGGCCTCAGGAGGGGGGCCACGCGGCCCCTCTCCATTTTTATGGAAAAAAATTGGGTCAGGCCCTGAGGGATGGGATCCCCAGGGCCCAAAAAAGATCAAGGGAAGGGGGGCCATACAGCCCCCCTTCCTAACAGAGAAAAAAAATGAAGCCAGCAACTTGCAGGAGGCCCCGCCCCCTCTCTGCACTACTCTGCAAATGCACCTCCTGGCATGCTCTGGGTTGGGGGATTAGGTTCCCATTGCTACTGAGGGTCCTGGGGGCCAACTAGCCCACCAGATACCTCCAGTAAGCCCCACACAGTGGGATTGCTGAGAGGTGGTCGGAGGCCATGCTCCTTTTTACACCACTCTGTAAACGTACCTCTTGGCACACTGGTGGTGGGGCAATGAGGTCCCCTTGTGTCCTAAGGACTTCAGGACTAAAGTGGACTTCATCCCCCAAGCAGCAGTGCGCCAGGAGGTGCGTTTATAGAGTGGTGTCAAAAAGGAGCGAGGCCTCTGACCAGCACTTAGAAATCCAGCTGTGTGGGGCTTACTAGAGGTAACAGGAGGGCTAGTTGGCCCCAGGGACCTGCAAGAGGCAAGGGGACTTCATCCCTCAACCAAGAGCACACCAGGAGGCATGTTTGCAGAGTGGTGGAGAAAGGGTGCATGGCCCGCATCCACCTCTTAGCAATCCCACTGTGTGGGGCTTACTTGAGGTAACAGGTAGGCTAGTTTGCCTCTCAGTACCCCTAGCAGCAAAGGGGACTTCATTCTCCCACACAAGAGCATGCCAGGAGGCGTATTTGCAGAGTGGTAGAGAAAGGGGGCATGGCCTGCTATCAGAACTCAGTAATCTTGCTGTGTGGGACTTACTGGAGGCAATAGGAGGGGTAGTTGGCCCCCAAGGACATCCTTGGGGGCCAACTACCCCTCCTGTTACCTCCAGAAAGTCCCACACAGTGGGATTGCTAAGATGTCTTTGGAGGTCATGACCCCCTTTCTCCACCTCCAAACACACCTCCTGGCACACTACTGGTTGGGGGATGAAGTCCACTTTACTCCTGAGGGACATTGTGGGCCAAGAAGCCCTCCTGGTACCTCCTGTAAGTCCTACGCAGAAGAATTCCTGAGCACTGGTTAGAGGCCCAGCCCCCTTTCTTTACCACTCTCCAAACGTGACTACTAGTTAAACAAGCATTTAAAATGCAATATGTCTCACATTTGCGAGAGTTAGAGCTATTGATGTTGTAAATGTAAACATTTTTTACTAATGTTTTTTGGAGTGGAGTTGATGTACGTTGTGTGTAGTGGAATTATGTGGTATGTTGTGAAGTGAAATTATGTGGAGTGGGATTATGTGTTATGGAGAGTAATTATGTGGTATGGTAGTCAGTGTTGTGGAGCGGTAACCACAGGTTTAGTCTTCCTCGTTTCCATAGAAGCTAAACGATAAACTCAATGAAACACAAAAAAAGAAGCAACCACAGAGGAGCACTTCTGGACCAAGTTAGAGGTATGAGCAGGGCCACTGGAAGTATGCGGCTGTTCGTCTGCGATGATTTTTGCATAAGTATGCATTTTAAGCTTTTGCCACATAATCCATCATCTGCCGCATAACGTTACCAAAAATGCAGTGACACGTGTTACAGCGTGGTGGAAGGCCCTTTGCAAAGCTGGAATGGTCACCTGCTACTTATTGCTAAATGTGGGTGTTAAATTGGTACTAATGGTGTGCAAACCACTTCTTTCTGCGCCTCTCTTGCCTCTTTCTCCACCCCTCTTCCCTCTTTCTGCACCTCTCTTGCCTCTTTCTGCACCTCTCTCGCCTCTTTCTGCACTTCTCTTGCATCTTTCTGCACCTCTCTTGCCTCTTTCTACACATCTCTTGCCTCTTTCTGCACCCCTCTTGCCTCTTTCCGCACCTCTTTCTGCACTTTTCTTACTTCTTTCTGCAGCTCTCTTGCTTCTTTCTGTACCCTCTTGCCTCTTTCTGCACCACCTCCCTCTTTTAGCACCTCTCTTGTCTCTTTCTGCACCTCTCTTGCCTCTTTCTGCACCCCTCTTGCCTCTTTATTACACTTCTCTTGCCTCTTTCTGCAACGCTGTTGCCTTTTTCTGTATTTCTCTTTCTTCTTTCTGCATGTCTCTTGCTTCTTTCTTCACCCCTGTTGCCTCTTTCTGTACTTCTCTTGCCTCTTTGTGCACCTCTCTTGCCTTTTTCTGCACCTCTGTTGGTTCTTTATGCACTTCTCTTGCTACCTTCTGCACCTCTCTTGCTTCTTTCTGCACGTCTCTTGCCTCTTTCTGCACCCCTCTTCCCTCTTTCTGCATCACTCTTGCCTCTTTCTGTACCTCTCTTGCCTCTTTCTGCCCTTCTCTTGCCTCTTTCTGCCCTTCTCTTGCCTCTTTCTGCACCTCCATTGCTTCTTTCTGTACCTCTCTTGCCTCTTTCTGCACTTTTCTTGCTTCTTTCTGCACTTCTGTTGCTTCTTTCTGTATTGCTCTTTCTTCTTTCTGCACCTCTCTTGCTTCTTTCTTAACACCTGTTGCCTCTTTCTGCACCTCTATTGCATCTTTCTGTACTTCTCTTGCGTATTTCTGTACCTCTCTTGCCTTTTTCTGCACCTCTGTTGGTTATTTCTGTACTTCTCTTGCTTTTTCTGCACCTCTCTTGCTTCTTTCTGCACCCCTTGCCTTTTTTGGCACCCCTCTTCCCTTTTTCTGCACCTCTCTTGCCTCTTTCTGTAGCTCTCTTGCCTCTTTCTGCACCTCCGTTGCTTTTTCTGCACTTCTCTTGCCTCTTTCTGCACTTTTCTTGCTTCTTTCTGCACTTCTGTTGCTTCTTTCTGTATTTCTCTTCCTCTTTCTGCACCTCTCTTGCTTCTTTCTTCACCCCTGTTGCCTCTTTCTGCACCTCTGTTGCATCTTTCTGTACCTCTCTTGCCTCTTTCTGCACCTCTCTTGCCTTTTTCTACACCTCTGTTGGTTATTTCTGTACTTCTCTTGCTTTTTCTGCACCTTTCTTGCTTCTTTCTGCACCGCTCTTGCCTCTTTTGGCACCCCTCTTCCCTCTTTCTGCACCTCTCTTGCCTCTTTCTGTACCTCTCTTGCCTCTTTCTGCACTTCTCTTGCCTCTTTCTGCACCTCCATTGCTTCTTTTTGCACTTCTCTTGCCTCTTTCTGCGCTTTTCTTGCTTCTTTCTGCACTTCTGTTGCTTTTTTCTGTATTTCTCTTTCTTCTTTCTGTACCTCTCTTGCTTCTTTCTTCACCCTTTTGCCTCTTTCTGCACCTCTGTTGCATCTTTCTGTACTTCTCTTGCCTCTTTCTGCACCTCTCTTGCCTTTTTCTGCACCTCTGTTGGTTCTTTCTATACCCCTCTTGCCTCTTTCGGCACCCCTCTTCCCTCTTTCTGCCCCTCTCTTGCCACATTCTGCACTTTTTATTTCTTCTCTCTGCACTTCTGTTGCTTCTTTCAGTGTTTCTCGTTCTTCTTTCTGCACTTCTCTTGCTTCTTTCTTCACCCCTGTTGCCTCTTTCTGCACCTCTGTTGCATCTTTCTGTACTTCTCGTGCCTCTTTCTGCACATCTCTTGCCTTTTTCTGTACCTCTGATGGTTCTTTCTGCACTTCTCTTGCTACCTTCTGCACCTCTCTTGCTTCTTTCTTCACCCCTGTTGCCTCTTTCTGCACCTCTGTAGCATATTTCTGTACTTCTCTTGACTCTTTCTGTACCTCTCTTGCCTCTTTCTGCCCTTCTCTTGCCTCTTTCTGCACCTCTGTTGCTGCTTTCTGCACTTCTCTTGCCTCTTTCTGCACTTTTCTTGCTTCTTTCTGCACTTCTGTTGCTTCTTTCTGTATTTCTCTTTCTTCTTTCTGCACCTCTCTTGCTTCTTTCTTCACCCCTGTTGCCTCTTTCTGCACCTCTGTTTCATCTTTCTGTACTTCTCTTGCCTCTTTCTGCACCTCTCTTGCCCCCTCTGTTGGTTATTTCTGTACTTCTCTTGCTTTTTCTGCACCTCTCTTGCCTCTTTTGGTACCCCGCTTCCCTCTTTATGTACCTCTCTTGCCTCTTTCTGTACCTCTCTTGCCTCTTTCTGCACTTCTCTTGCCTCTTTCTGCACCTCTGTTGCTTCTTTCTGCACTTCTCTTGCCTCTTTATGCACTTTTCTTGCTTCTTTCTGCACTTCTGTTACTTCTTTCTGTATTTCTCTTTCTTCTTTCTGCACCTCTCTTGCTTCTTTCTTCATCCCTGTTGCCTATTTCTGCACCTCTGTTGCATCTTTCTGTACTTCTCTTGCCTCTTTCTGTACCTCTCTTGCCTCTTTCTGTATCTCTGTTGCTTCTTTCTGTACCCCTCTTCACTCTTTCTGCACCTCTCTTGCCTCTTTCTGCACTTCTCTTGCCTCCTTCTGCATTTTGTTCCTTCTTTCTGTACTTCTCTTGCTTCTTTCTGCACCTCTCTTGCTTCTTTCTTCACCCCTGTTGCCTCTTTCTGCGTCCCTCTTCCCTCTTTCTGACCCTCTCTTGCCTCTTTCTGCACCTCTGATGCTTCTTTCTGCACTTCTCTTACCTCTTTCTGTATCCTCTTCCCACTTTCCGCACCTCTCTTGCCTCTTTCTGCACTTCTCTTGCTTCTTTCTGCACCTCTCTTGCTTCTTTCTGCAACCCTCTTGCCTCTTTCTGTACCTCTGTTCCTTTTTTCTGCACTTCTCTTGCTTCTTTCTGCACCTTTCTTGCTTCTTTCTGCATCCCTCTTGCCTCTTTCTGTACCCCTCTTCCCTCTTTCTGCACCTCTGTTGCCTGTTTCTGTACTTCTCTTGCCTCTTTCTGCACTTTTCTTACCTGTGTCTGCACCTCTCTTGACTCTTTCTGCACCTCTCTTGCTTCTTTCTGTACCATTCTTGCTTTTTTATGCACCTGTCTTGTTTCTTTCTGCAACTCTCTTGCCTCTTTCTGCACTTCTTTTGGTTCTTTCTGCACCTTTCTTCCTCTTTCTGTATTTCTCTTGCCTCCTTCTGCATTTCTCTTGCTTATTTCTACATCTTTCTTCCCCTTTCTACACTTCTATTGCCTCTTTCTGTACTTCTCTTGCTTCTTTCTGCACCTCTCTTCCTCTTTCTGCAACTCTCTTGCTTCTTTCTGCACCCCTCTAATTATCGACCAATCTCGCTGCTCCCTTACCTGGCCAAGGAACTTGAATCACATGTGGCAAAATGCCTATGTGCCTTCATTGAACAGTCGGAATTTCTCAATCCCCACCAAGCAGGATTTCGTCCAGCTCACTCAACAGAAGCAGTCATACTTACCGTCCTGGATACACTTCGGAATGAAACAGATAAAGGATCCCCCAGATCGTGTCCAAGCCACCGGTCTTCAGGGATCAGCTCTCAGATGGATAGGGTCGTTCTTGGAAGACCGCTCCTAGTCAGTCCGCCTATCCCAGTTCACAGCATCCAAAAGGAGCGTAACTTGCGGAGTACCCCAGGGCTCCTCGTTATCTCCTCATCTATTCAACCTTTATCTTCTACCACTGATCCAGTCTTTAAAAGAAAGGAAGGTGTGTACATTCAATTATGTGGACGATTTACAGCTAATATTCGCCATCAATAACTCTCCTGAATCGGCACTAGAATTCCAAACCACCATGCTGCACATCCGGGACTGGATGAACAGCAACCAGTTGAAACCCAACACAGATAAGACTGAACTTATCCTGATAGGGGGTACTCAGAATCCTTGAAACCCGCAGTTTTGGCCAAATGAGTTGGGTGCTCCCCTACCCCATCTTCCTCAGCTAAAAGCCTTGGGGTGATAATCAACAACGACCTCTCGATGAAAACCCAAATTGCATTGGTTACCTCGACCTGCCTTCAACAATTAAGAAAAATAAGGAAGATCAGCAGACTCCTTACTAGAGAAGCACTAATCCAGGCTGTTTTAGCCATGGTGATTTCTTATTTAGATTATGCCAACTCCCTATACTTTGGCATCCCATTGTATCTCATAAGGAGACAGCAACTAGTGCAGAACCAGGCCGCTAGATTGATCTTTCAGCAACCCAGATGGCAACATGTTTCCCCCCTTATGAGGAAGTTACATTGGCTCCCCATCCCACAACGATCTGCTTTAAAATGCGGGCTGTTTGATTTTTAAGTCCTTGTATGGTCCAAGCCCAAAATGTATCTCCAACCTTATTCAAAGGCATATACCTGTTCACAACCTGCGTTCATCTTATATGAACCTCCCAATTACCCTTCTTACAAACTGAAGCGACAAGGTGGCTGCAGATTTGCAGTGCTGGCACCTGGATTTTGGAATTCCCTTCCATCAAACCTTAGAGCATGTACGGACCTCATGAAATTCAGAAGACTTCTCAAGACCTGGCTATTTGCCCAAACCTATGACTAATTCCAAGCTTATGACAGATCAACAAGGCTCCAGCACATCATAGATCAAGCGCCAAGAAACCAATCGGTATACGTGGGCTCTATAAGTTACTTTAACATAACATAGCATAACCCCTCTTGTTTCTTTCTGCACTTCTCTTCCCTCTTTCTGCACATTTCTTACTCTTTCTGTACCTCTCTTGTTTATTTCTGCACTTCTCTTGCCTCTTTCTGTACCTCTCTCGCCACTTTCTGTACTCAAATGGGAAGTGCAAGCTGTCAAGTTTAAAGGTCTGCGTGCTTTCGTGACTGAGGAGTATGTCTACTTGTACATGTAGTCTCACATGTGTTATGCATCTGAAGATGGCAGCTTAAAAAGCTGGTAGCTTCTCCTATAGGTGGTCAAGTCTTCTCAATTCTGCTTTGTCATTCCGTTGCACAGGCAGACATGTCTTACGTATGTAGGTGTAATAGAGTCCCTCAAATATACTATTGAATAACCATGTGCCCTGTATTATGCGCACAAAGAAATACATATACCTTCTTGTACACAAATTTACAGAGTATGCTGTTTGAAACACAGGTATTCAAGTATTTGTATGGTGATTTTTGTGTAACATGTCACTAGGTAAAAGCACAGACACACGCATGCATACCTTCACAAACTTGGTGAGACTTACAACAGTGATATGGTTAGAATTGCTGTTTTACATTTGGTAGGCCTAACATTCTGAGCAGTCAATGAATAGTGAACCTTCAAGAGAAAATTGAGGTTTCAGACATCTTGGGATAAGGATTAGTGAGTAGGCTACTTTGTATGAGTCTGTGGAAAGGTACAGTCGAAGTAGGCCTCTTTCTGCACCTCTGTTGCTTTTTTTTGTACCTTTCTTTCTTTTTCTGCACTTCTCTTGCCTTTTTCCGTACTTCCCTTGCTTCTTTCTGCACATTTCTTCATCTTTCTGCACTTCTCTTGCCTCTTTCTGTACTTCTCTTGCCTCTTTCTGCACCTCTCTTGCCTCTTTCTGCATATTTCTTCCTCTTTCTGCACCTCTCCTGCCTCTTTCTGCACTTCTCTTGCTTCTTTCTGCACCTTTCTGCAAATGTCTTACCTATGTAGGCATAGTTAGAAATTAGTATTTAAAAAACCATAGAAATTCACTGAAAAAACCACAGGTTTCAGGGACGTTATAGTTAGAAATTAGCATTTAAAAAACCTTAGAAATTCACTGAAAAAAACACAGGTTTTAGGGACGTTATAGTTAGAAATTGGCATTTAAAAAATCTTAGAAATTCACTGAAAAAACCACAGGTTTCAGGGACGTTATAGTTAGAAATTAGCATTTAAAAAACCTTAGAAATTCACTGAAAAAAACACAGTTTTCAGGGACATTATAGTTAGAAATTAGCATTTAAAAAAATTAGAAATTCACTGAAAAAACCACAGGTTTCAGGGACGTTATAGTTAGAAATTAGCATTTAAAAAACCTTAGAAATTCACTGAAAAAAACCCACATGTTTCAGGGATGTTATAGTTAGGCTGACATTTCACTTGTACAAAACCAGAGAAATTCAGCCGTAATAGTTAGCTGGGCTAACTATAACTCGCGCCCCCGTAATGCACTGCTGCTGACGTCACATAACAATACTTCACTCATGAAATGGTCTGTGGCATCACTAATGACATCACTGATGACATCTCAAATGACATTACTGATGATATCACTGATCACATCACCCTGTGACTGAGTGTTTCTAAAAAGTTTGAGAATGCTATATATATATGTACGCCAAGGTGTATTGAAGAATGAGTGGGTGTATGAGTGTCTGAATGGATGATTTAGTGTGTGCATCACTGACTGTATAAGTGAGTGATTAAACGTGTCTTAGTGGATGCGTGGGTGAATGACCAATATGTGTGAATGTCTGTATCAGTCTGTCAGTTGGTGTTTAAGTGGCTGCATTGGTTGGTGAGTAGCTACATGAGTGTCTTTATGGGTTAATCATTGGTTGTCTGAGTACCTGTATGGGTGCCTGAGTTTCTGTGTGGGTGGGTGGGGTGGTGTGTGACTTCCTGCATTGATGTGTGAGTGGGTGACTCACTGGGTGTATGGGTTCATGAGTACATCTGCGAGGGACTGTATGGGTGAGTGAGTGCGTATGGCTGTGTTGGTGAGTGAATGGATGTCTCAGTGGTATATGGGTGAGGAACTATATATGTGAAAGGCAGTATCAGTGATGTCATCAGTGATGTCACTGACCATGTCATGAGTGATGTAATATGTGACATCATCAGCAGTGCATTGTGGGAGCACGAGTTATAGTTAGCTCAGCTAACTATAACGACTGAATTTCTTTGGTTTTGTATGAGTGAAATGACAGCCTAACTATAACGTCCCTGAAACCTGTGGTTTTTTCAGTGAATTTCTAAGGTTTTTTAAATGTGAATTTCTAACTATAACGTCCCTGAAACCTGTGTTTTTCAGTGAATATATATATATATTATATATATACATATATATATATTATATATATGTATATATATTATATATAAAAGGGGTGGGTGGAGCTCGCAGAGTTCAACTCCATGGAATTGAATGAAAACTCCACGTGATTATGCAAAGTTCCGCTGGCACCAACTCCCCACCAAAAGCATAAAAAAGAGCCCCCCCTGCCTTCAATCATGATGGTCCCTTTCAGCCCAGGTTAGCCTGACTCCATTCTCCACAGCACGTCCTGCAGCCTCCATGAGCTGCGCTGAAGTATATTTTACGGGGCGTGATTCGCAATACACTCACCTTGGAAGGGTAAATGGTGGAGTAGGTCTGTCGTGGCAAATTTTAGCAGTCTCTGAGCCATCCTGCTTGCTTATCACATATGAGAGTGTCCTCCAATACATGAGCTCTGGGTTTGCACTGTACAAGAATAACCAGATGTATTAAGGTGAAACGCTTCTGCATTTTAAAGATTTACCTTATTTTTTAATTTTAAAGAACCTATCACATTTCCACATGATGTTTATTACATGATTTGCATACCAACTATTTTCAGGGCGCGTTCGTATAGGAGCTCTTAGAGCCCAACCAGACCCTTGGCAAGCCTCCTCTGACTCCATTCTTATTCTATTGGATCTCTCGGCAGCATTCGATACTGTCCCCCACTCTCTGTTGTTAACCCGCTTTACGGACATACGGATCTCGGGTGCTGCCTTGAGTTGGCTTAAATCCTTCCTGGAAGGGCGCACCCAACAAGTTTGGCTCCCTCCGTTCTCCACCTCACCTCAGGAGGTGACCACTGGGGTGCCGCAGGGGTCCTCCTTGAGCCCCCTTCTCTTTATTCGATACGTCACCCCTCTGATTTATTTGGCTGAAGAGCTGGGAGCCAAAATCATAGCGTACGCTGACGATACTCAGCTGCTGTTTACCTGGGGAAAATCAGACTGCTCCCCGGTACTGGCCAAAAATTGCCTCGCAGCAGTCTTTCAATGGCTTTCCTCAGCACAGCTTAAATGCAATGAGGACAAGTCTGAAATCCTTCTCTATGGCCAGTGGATTTTCCCTTGCCAGCCGCAACGGGGCAACCCACGAAAAATCTGGGAGTCTGGTTCGAGGAGAATCTTACTTTTTCCACCCAGATTAAGAAGTTAGCGGGGAACTGCTTTGGGTTACTTAAAACCCTTAGGTAATTTCTCCTGCTTCTCCCCAGAGCAGCTAAGGAAACAGTGACCAGGGCCCTGATACGTTCGCGGCTCGACTATGCCAATGCTTTGTATGCCGGCTTGCCGGGCTACCTTCTTAACAAATTACAGGTTGTCCAAAATGCTGCTGCTAGACTTGTTTTTAACATCCCAATGAGAAGCAGTGTCAGACAGCATTTGCGATCACTCCATTGGCTGCCTGTGGTAAATCGTGTCAAGTTTAAAGCCCTGGCCCTGGTTCATTGCATGACTGTGGCCCCTCCTACTTACGGAAGAGGTTCCAGTTCTCTGCCCCCGCCAGATATCTTCGTTCATCTTCTCAGTTCCTGGCCCATACTCCCCGCCTCCGGCTCACTAGAGTGGGGGACAGCTCACTTGCTGTCAGAGCTATTACAGCCTGGAACGCTCTCCCTCTGGCTCTCCGCAGCATTCAAGACTTCTGTCTATTTAAAAAGAAATTGAAGACTTATCTCTTTACTTAAACGAATCTTCAGGCGTTCCGTGCTCACTTTCCTTCTCTCCAGGCTCGCGCGGGGACACTCCTCGGAGTATCTGTGCGCGCTACAAGTGCAAATAACATAACATAACTCGTGTCTCCCTGTCAATTTGTTGGCTCGCCCACCTCTAAAACTAACATGCATAAGCAGCACTGACTCTGTCTCTCCTATTTTCTTCCGTCTCTTGCAACACAATGCAATATGATTTTACCTCACTTGCAGTCCTAATAAAAAGAAATAATAAACAAAGTGAAGTCAGTGGCAGCCATCTTCAGAACGTGACCAATCATGGAAAGTGTAGCACAGGTGAATAACGCATAGCGCCCCAGGAGCTTGTAATTCAAATATTGAAATCTCAACACTACCACTTTGTATGCTTTGCTAAGCATATTATGTGGAGTAGGGCAAATGTCAGTGGCTGGCGATAAAATGTGCAAGGGCTTGACAAGTAGCAGTACAATTAATCAAAAACTGGAGAATGTGATGTGTAGCACAGGGCAGTGCATCACCATTTCTTCATTCAGGCCATGAGCACAGCACAAAGATATGCTTATTCTAGGACAAATGAGAGACGTCCCTTTTCTTAATAAAATCTTTTCTTAAGAAGAAATGGCAGCTGGTCACTATTAGAAGTGCATTGCAGATCCTGAGTCATTCCAATGAGCCTCTTGCTGCAAGGCTGTTTTTTCTATCTTCCTGTGCTGAATTATTTGGTGCATGTGCTCTGGTCTCCCACACTCTGCTATTTAAGGTAAACAGTTGCACCCAGAGGGGTACTGCAGCAGTCGCTCTGAGGTCTGCAAATCCCAGAAGAATTACTTTCCTCGCTACTGGCCCTATGCTAGGTTAAGAGTGGCACGGGCCATGCTCACTCACATGTAATGCTTTATACTCTTTAGGAGACTACTAAATTCATTTGATGTAATTGTAAAGCACCTCATTCGGCTCTGAGGTGTCTTCCTTTAAGATTCTCAATTTAAATATATTTTTGAAACTAATTGAATTTCTCCAGTGCAGATGCTGTCTTCATATATAAGGCAGACATGTATGATGGAACAACGAATCCTTCTACCACGCATGCCTAAACAATGCGGTCTGAGCAACGAACGTGCCTGTACCACGCACATCTTAACCATACATGTCACTACCACACATATACATAAGAGTACCCTGAATTTACCATTACAATACATATCATCACCACACATTGTATTAGCACGAAAAATAAATGTAAAATAAATTAAATTACAAAAAAAGGTAACAAAACATCCACTAATAATACATGCAACATATTTCACATGTAGAGCATCATATCACAATATAGCTAATGTTTATATAAAGGCGTTACCATTAATCCTGTTTCTAGAGTAGTCTTTCCTTTATTTTAACTCTTTCTGTGCCGCTAGGCCCCAATTAAAAAGGCTGTCGTAATGTGTCACAGAGCTTATAGAAATGTATTTTTTCACAAAACAAAATTAATAAACATTTAGGGAGAGGGTGTGGCCTAACGGCTAGGGTGGTCGACCTCGAAGTTGGGACACTGGGATGGAGTCTCAGAAGGGACGCTCAATATCCTGTGATTCTGGGGAAATCACGTATTCTCCCCGTGCTTAACAAGCAAAACGAAAACAAAAACAAAAAAAATGAATGTGCCCATCTGTAACGCAACTGGTTCTCATGTAAAGCGCTCTGATACCTTCGGGTCTAATTTGTGCTGTATAAAACTCCCCTCCCACAAAAAAAAGAAATTTGTCAGATTCTAACTCGTGTTAACAAATACATCCCAAAACATACATTCTTTTGAAATATGGAATTCCACCCAAAAACGTATAAATTCAGCTGTCCACCATTTCGCGACCAATGGGACACTGACTTCGCTCGTGATCACACGCACCACGGAGAGAGGAGGGGACCAGTGACAGTTTGTTTCTGCACAGTGTCACCTATGTGCTCTAGTAAATACAACAGTTAAAAAAAAACTCCTTTTGTATTAAAACCATAAATCCGAATGAGATATACTGATGGTATTATTTTTTAAATTTCACAGATTTTACCCAGACTATGTCCAGCTTATAAATTTCCTACATTACCTGGAGTCTTAGCAATGTAAGTTACTATTGTATTCATTTTAAGTGAAGTTAAACCCCAAAATAAACAGGTACTTTAAAAAAAAAATCTTAAAAAATGTTCTATTTAAACATGTTATGGAGTACATTACCTACCACCG
This sequence comes from Calotriton arnoldi, assembly GCA_963921515.1. Taxonomy (NCBI): domain Eukaryota; kingdom Metazoa; phylum Chordata; class Amphibia; order Caudata; family Salamandridae; genus Calotriton; species Calotriton arnoldi. The sequence continues at coordinate 2,983,135 of CAWUFW010000777.1, forward strand.
GACAGGTGCAGGACAGTGACTGGGGACAAAACTACTATTGTAACTCCACTGAGGGCATACCTCATGGCAAGTATGGACAGAGACAGGGGGCAAAATTACTATTCTAACTCCACAGAGGGCACACCTAAGGGCAGTTGCTGGACAGAGATATGGGGCAAAATTGCTATTCTAACTTGGGTGGGGGCATATAGCAGGGACAGTGCTAGACAGACACAGAGGGCACAATTAGTATTCTAACTCTGCCGGGGGAATACCTCAGGGCGAGTGCTGGACAGACACAGGGGTCAAAATTACTATTCAAACTCCACCGGGGGCATACCTAAGGGCAGGTCCTGGACAGTGACGGGGGGCAAAGTTACTATTCTAACTCTACCGGGGGCAAACCTCAGGGCAGGTTCTGGACAGAGACAGGGGTCAAAATTTCTATTCTATACCTCAGGGCAAGTGCTGGACAGAGTCTCACACTTCAGAACACTTCTGGACCTGTGGACTTTACAGAAGAAGGACTTCCCAGCTGTTTGAGGACTGCCTTGCTGGTGGGCTTGGTCCTCACATTAAGATTTAAGATATTAAGATATTTGGGGCCAGATGTACTAACATTTTTCCAATAACCTAATTATGAATAATAGCAATTTCCAAAAATGGAATTTTTATTTAGCGATTTCTAACCCTTCATTATTTCCAAATAGCGATTCTTAAATTGGAATCAGAATTACTCACACATTGTGAATCAGTGTTTGGAAATTGAAATAGAGGAAGTGGCTCATGTTTATGATGTCATGAACAGGAAGAGAGCCATAACAGACTGCTATAGGCCTATGTAGAGTTGTTGTGAGTTTCAGAGGAAGGTCTGAACTTTGCAACTCACCACTCTGGAGGGAGAAATACCTGTCGATGGGAGACAAAAGAAAAAGAACGTTCAGTGATATAGAGGTGGAAATTTTAGTTGGTGAATGTGTGGCTAATGATGACACAATCTTTAGTAAAGTGTCACTAAGAAATTAATTTGGCAAATGTTGCATGAAATAATTATCGTCATTGGAGTTGCCAGTTGCAGCAGAAGTCAAATCAGAAAAAGATGTAAAAGGCTGTATAATCCACAGTGGCAGAACTTTTGAGAATTGTGCATACTCCCTGGGTATTTAGCCACTAGGTCTGTAACTAAATTATCAGCATTACATACTCAGAGAGTGCTTATTATTCTGTTTGCGAAACAAGTGTTCCATGGTGGAGGGCAGGCATATCAGTGCCTGTGTCCCAAATATGCATCAATCACATGAGGAAAATGCGCTATTCAATAGAATTGCACCTTTGTGTCTTGAGATGTATTTGGAAAGTAAATGTGATTGGAACGTTTTGAAACCATTGCACAAAGAAATTACGGAAATGCCTTAAGAGCACACTTTGTGACACTCCTTCAGCATTTGCTACAATACTCTGATAGCTGTCAGAGACAAGGAGGTGTAGTAAACATAATACTTGCATAAGTATGTGTTATCTACCTTTATTTTAAGCTATTACAACTATTACAATACTTGGACTTTGATGTGAGGTGATTGATTTACAATTCCTGACTGGCTTATAAAGCAAGTCTTGGTATTTTGGTGTTGGTCAGCCACCTTCAACCATTGGTTTTCATGTGTTTTAGTGGTTTGCTATTGCTTAGATTGGAAATCCATCAAGGCCCAGGCATTTTGTTGAAGGTTACTTTATGTCAACTCATATATGTTTCCATTACGTTTTGATGATAGGGAGGAAGTGGTCCATTTGTTGAACGAGGACCAATACGTGCTCTTTGATGTATTTGCTGAGCCAATAACATTTTAGTTTTTGGTTTATGTTTTTTCTGTCCGGGAAGGGCTAGTTGTTTGGATGCCACAGTCTCTCATAAAGACAGATTTTTATTGCAGTTTTCAATAAAACATAGTACACGATAAAGGTACAGCAAATTGTCATATAGTTGCAGGATACCCTCCTTAGCTACAAAAGCGGCTCCCCTTGTCGTCAGTTATGAAACATGTAACACAACATTACATTGTATAGCAGGGGATAGCTGGGAGGAATAGAACTATGCAGTGTTGGATGTAATTCCTCTTGTCTCACCAGAGCACCCACTGGCAGTCATAAACCATAGTCAACATGAACTGCAACCCCCCTCCCCGCAACACGCCCTCCTCCCCCCAACGGAGTGTCTGGACTTTCCAGACTGTGGGATTCAAAGAAGGATTTGTGAAATACACCAACATTCTACTCTAGGATATACTCGGGAATGCCGACTTATGGCTCTACCCATCCATCTGCCCAACAGGGGTCCAGTCCCTAGGGGCAAATACCGCATGCGGTCACTCAAAGCGCAAAGTATATCTGGGTCTTTGTGTTGTGTGTGTGGTCAGGGGGAATCGAGCACCCCTTCCTTAGGTGAAAGATCCGGGTGTCTCATCTCTTCCACCAGTGCTTCCCAAGCCCTAGCCATCTCCAGTTACCCCTACCTCTTTTGGCCTCCCTCAGATGTATCGCTCCCTCATAGTTCACCCAGCATAAAACCTCCTTCTTCAAGCCCTCAATCCTGTGTCCCCTCAGATTCTTCCAGTTCCTGGTTATTTCTCTTTTAGACAAGAGGAGAGAGGAGTGCCAGGTCCTGAAACTTATATGTTACCTTAGGTGCAGTGGTGTGTGGGAAACAGTGAACGAGTCAATGGCCCAGAGTGCATCGGACCTCTCTTTCAGTCATTTCGGTTAAGGTATTCGTAACCGCACTCCAGTAATTCACCAAGTCCGGAGAGCTCCAAAACATGTGGAAGAACAATCCTCCTATCTCTCCGCATTGGGGGCATTTAGACTCCGTTGTCACAAAGTATCTGTTTATCCTCCCAGGTGTCAGGTACGCCCTGTGCAGCACATAGAAGTTAATATGCTTAAATCTGGCGTTTCGAGACACTTTAGGGATACAGGCCACTAGTTCACCCCAATCCTTCTCCTCCAGTGGGATCTGCAGATCCTCCTCTCAGCGAAACCGAAAATTGTCAAGAGGGCGAATCGCATCTCCTCGGAGCCTACGATACAAGCAGGTGATGGCTTCATAAAAACCCCATTGGGGTAACTTTATTCTGGCATCCACCCGAGCTCGGTGGTTCCGTCATCCCTGACTGCCAATGCCTACGGACTGCCAATGTGAGTGCCCTGTGTGGAAGGAACTGATCTTGGGGGACCTCATACCTCTCTCAAAAATCTGCAAATGGAAGCAGTACACCCTCCTCAAATAGGGCTCTCACGGTTTGACTCCTGCAGCTATCCACTTCCTCAGTCCCTGCCAGCCCCCCCCCCATGTGGGAGCTACCGCAGGAACTCCAGTGGAATATCCGGGGTTTATGTACTATGTATTTTGCCATCTGTAAGCTCCTATTCCAGTATTTGTGTAGTACTTTAAATTCAGTGACAACCCCCCTACTCGGAGTAGACAGTCTCAACAAGACCCTAGACAGACAAGAAAGATCAGGGACATTTGTGCCCATGTCCTCCTTTTGTGTGACCCTACCTGCCACCCATTGTGTGAGCCATTGTAACTGTACGGCCAAGTAGTAGTTCTCAAAGTCTGGAAGGGTTATGCCTCACTTCTTGGTTGGTCATCCCATCCTGGCTAAGGCCTGTTCCCCATATGAAAGCAATGGTTAAGGAGCCGAGGTCCCAGAAATAACTTGGTGGGATCCACACTGGCAGGACCACAAAAAATACACCACCATTTTCAGCAAGGCTACCAGCTCTGCCACAGATAGAGGAAGTGTGGACCAAAACTCCATACCTGCCCACAGTCCCCAAATTGCCTTCCCAACATTTCCAGTGAGGAGATCAGTTGGGTCATGATAAATCTTCAGTATGGCAGGCACCTGGCTTCCCATATTACATCTCCCAAACCTACTGGTCTCTCTCTATTGGCCCTCATCGGAAATAGGCATGATTTTCACCAGTTAACGTGGAGACCCGAGATCCTCCCGAAGCGGGTCAGGAGCTCCTTTGCTCCAATAAAATCCTCACTCACATTGCAGAGAAAAAGCAGCAGATAATCTCCTTATAGGGCAATACAGTGGGCCTCGCCTGTAATTTCCAGGCCCTAGTAGGCGAGTCCCGTTCTAGCGTGACAGGCCAGTGGCTCGATGGCCAGGGCAAATAGTAAGGGCGATAGCGAGCAGCCCTGTCTGGTACCACGGCCCACTCGGTAACTCTCTGATATGATATTACCACACCCTGGCAGAGCAGTTCATATACAGTAATCAGGTCCACGCCACGAACCACGGGCCCAAACCAATATGTTCCATGGCACAATAGCGATAGGGCCATTCCAGACTATCAAACACCATTTCAATATCGACTGCTAAGAAAGTGGCTTCATCCTTGTTATAAGTGTCGACCTCTAGCACTCTAAGCAGCCCCTGGACATTAAGTGCTGTGTTACGACTGGGGATGAATCCTGCCTGGTCTTGATGGTCAAGGGTGGACATATGTGGGAGCAGTCGGGTGGCCAAGATTCTGCTAAGAATTTTATAATCCAGGTTTTGCATTGACAACGGTCTATACGCCGTCTTGTCATGAGCTGGCTTACCCGGTTTCATGATGGGCACAATGGGGGCTTCCTGGGTAGTTGCAGGGAGCACCCTCTTGTCTCTTGCTGTGTTATACAACTCCACCAACTGGGGACCAGGCTCTTCCACATATGTAGAATAAAACTCCACCGGTAACCCGTCTCTACTGGGGGTCTTATTTCTGGCCATGGTTTTTATGGCAGCCCTACCTTTAGGGAGCATTCTAACTCCTCCTAAGGAGTCTGCTGTTTCCACAGGTTCAACTGGTAATACAATTGCCCCCAGAAAAGTGTCAATGTCTATGGTAGGACAGGTCACCTTGTTCCTGTATAGTTCGGCATAAAAGGAGTGGAACGCTAGGTTAATATCCACCTGTTGGTAGAGGGTAACATCATCAGTTTCCTGGAGCTCTAAGATCACTGACCCTCTCTTGGCTGGGTTAGCCAGCTATGCCAGTAATGTGGCAGTGCAGTCTCTCTCTGGATGCGCCCGCAACATGTAATTCCTATAATCAAAGCACCTCAACCTCTCAATCAGCTCAGCTACCTTTTCTTTTGCTGCCAATAGTGGCAAATGCTCCTCCGGATGACCAGACGCCTGCGTTTCTCAATATTCCTCAACATCTGCTCTGCGGGTCAGTGTCAAGTAACAGTGTCCTCCGGACCCCCACAGATTCGGAAATGCAGTTGCCCCTGATCGTCGCTTTAAACATGTCCCATTCTATCAAGGGACTGGAAGTCGAGCCCTCATTGTCGGTAAAGTAATGCCTCAGAGCTGTTCTTATAGTGTCCTGAAACACAGAGTCCTCCAGGGCCTCATGTTTCATTCGCCACGTAGGAATACAAGGTTGGACCCTCCCCCAGTGCAACCAAAGGAGAAATGGGTTAGGGTCAGATAGCTTTCTTGCTAAGTATTCACTAGACACAGCCATCTCATGCACTTCAGGCGTACAAAGAACCACACCCAATCTCACATGCAAGTCGGGAAAAGAATGAGTACTCCCTCTCCCTGAGATGTAGCAGACACCATGAGTCTATGAGGTGCCAGTGGGACTGCCACTCTACAAAAGCCCTGGCCATTCTGATAACTAGAGAATCCCACAGGGAAGGGTGGGAGCAATCCAGGCCAGGGTCCGCCACACAGTTATAGTCGCCCCCTAGTATAGTGGGGCCCACCAAGAATGGGGCCAGCGCCCTTGAAAGACTTGTCAGAAAAAACACTTGGTCTACATTCGGACCATAAATGATTCCAATAGTAACATCATGGCCATGCAACCTACAAGTCACCACCACATAATGCCCTTCTGGGTCAATCAAGTGTCCAGTGTTCTGAAATGGGACTTCAGGTCTAATCTTCACTAGTACACCTCGAGCAAAGGTGGAATAATTAGTATAATAAGCTTGCCCTCTCCATCTACGCTGAAGCGCTGCCCCCTCTTTATCAATCACATGTGATTCTTGGAGTAACGTTATCTGCCCCCCTCTACAGTTAAGATATGCCAATACCTTATGGCGTTTGGACTTGGTATGCATCCCTCTGACATTCCACAAAATGATTTTATCCATTAGGGTGGGCGCCATAGGCCAGCTACCATACGTATCCACTAAATGAATGAATGAATGAATAAGTTTTATTGTGTGATTACTTAAAATCATTACAATATAAAGTTAAAAGCATATGTCATGAATTAAAACGTAATCAGACTTTAAAGTCATATCAGCGAGAGGGTATATACCCAGCTGGTGCTGACTGTGTGGTTAGCAAATATAGATAAAAAATCACAATAGTTCATTTGTTGAGTCCTTGGGGAAAAGTAGTCCTTGCGGAGCGGGGTTTTGTTGTGGTGGAGCACGTCAAACTGTTAGTCACTCCCTCCTTGTGCCATTTTTTCTTTCAAGAGTGAACGTGCTTAGTAGATGAGTTTGCCAAAATTGGCCATGTTCTTCACTGTATCCAAGGTGTAAAGCTGGCAGATGGCGTCCTTTGCAGTGCTTGTGCCCAGTGATAGAAGTATGGGCCTAAGATAGATTTGGCGGGCTTGCCGCAGAGCCGGGGGCAGCATAGGAGTATATGTGCCAGGGACTCCCTTCTATAGTTGCATAGTCGGCACACTGTGATAGCTGTAAGTGCTTTCCAGGTTGGGTATAGTTCTTTTATGGGAAGCGGGTGTAGTCTTGTAGCTAAGATCTGATATAATGTCTGACTCCCCACAGCCTGTGTGAGATGGTACTTGGTTGTTCGTAGGATTTGTGGAAGGCACAGAGTTTCGTGAAAGTCCCTGGCAGCAAGGGATTCTATGTACAGATTGCTGGAGCAGAAACGCAGTTGCTTTTTTATAGTTAATTTGATGGTGGCATAATCAATTATACTCGGGTCCCAATTCTCAATGGCTAGCTGCAGGAGCTCCTTTGATGCTGAAAGTTTAACAGACCAGGGATTGTTTGGTTTTGAAAAGATGGTTTATATGACAGCCTTCATAGAATTAGCTGGGGCCATGGTTGCCAGATGGTAGTATTTTGCTATGGTAGCCAGTTCTTCTAATTTTTATTGAGTGAGGTCAAACTCAAGAAGGATCAAGGGGGCATATGTACAAGGACCGGCGATAACTATCGCTAACGTAAGTTAGCGGCAATTTTTTCATCGCCGAGTACCGCCAAAAACTATCGCCAATTAGCGACCTATTCACAAGCCGTCGCTACATGGCGATAGTTTCTCATCTCGGCGGAAATTGTCGGCCTTAACAACAGCGTTACGGCGATAAAAATCTTGCCGCTAACGTGAAAAAAGTGGCGGCAGGCCAGTTAGCGGCCAGAAACTGCATGCTAATTAGCGTGACGCCACTTTTTTTCACGTTAGGCGGGAAAAGCGACTGCAAAACGCCCGCGAAGTATCACAAACAGAAAAAGAACCATGGAGGAAGCTGGACCCAGTACTGCAGGAGACAACAACCCCCCAAACAGCCAGGAGGACCAGCCAGAGACCCAGGAGAAGGGCAAGGGGAAGAGGAAGTGGAAAACCAGGTTCAGCCAGCAGGAAAACCAGGTCCTGGTTGCGGAGGTGACAGAGAAACAACACCAGATTTTTGTCAGCTCCACTGTGTCATTGGGGACCAAAAAGGTAATATGGCAGGCCATCGCAGCCAAGGTGAATGCTGTCGAAGAGGTGAGGAGGACAGTGAATGACTGCAAGAAGCGCTGGCATGATGCTAAGCACAAGACCAAGGAGAAACTGTCAGCCAATCGCAAGGCAGCACTGCAGACCGGAGGTGGGAGTCCAGCGCTACAGGAGGAGCTGGATGCGTTGGAGGAACAGGTGTCCGCAGTCATCTGCAAGGAGTTGGTGGTTAGAGTCCAGGGCCAGGATAGTGCTGAACATGACCAGCCACATCAGCAACAGGGTGAGTAACAACCAGGCACTGGGGGGACAGGGGTGGATGGGCCCAACGTCACTCATGCCCAATTAAATATCTACCAGTGCACACCCACAATGACTGCAGATCTTGTCCCAGATACTCTTGTCCCTGGGGGTATAGACACATATCACCCTAGTCAACAAATATATTGCAAGACACATATTGGTGGGGTCACAGACGTGGAAATCGGCACAGAAAAGTAATTCAAAATATAGCCAAAGATTTATAGCAGACCACAATATAAGGGCAACATGAAAGAGCAAAGGGGCGCATTGCCTGGAGATGCGGCAGGGTGTCAAAATGGCCCCCTTGCCTCAACACCACGCATATACAATTTGTCTGCACAGGGCTGTATCTCTTTGATGACAATATGAGGATGCACTGTGAATGCGACTGACTATGTGCATAAGTGAGCATGCCACCACCAATGTCAGCACACATGCATCATTGTTGAGGCAAGTGGGCCATTTTGACACCCTGCCACATCTCCAGGCAATGTGCCCCTTTCCTTGTTCATGAGATGCAGCCCTGTGTACACCAAGTGAGAAAGCATGTAGTAAGTCTGCATACCATAAACACATGCATTGTCACTAGTTAGTGATCATGCAGCCTTCTATCTAAAAGGTGCATATCCCACAATGCACACATTCAGCACAGTTGAGTCAAAATGTGATGTCATACCATAAGCAGGTGGGACATGCCTTCAACAGTACAGTGCGTGGACTACGCATATCAGGAATGTGTCACCATAATGTTTTACTACATGTCTTGTCTGTGTACCATACTCACAGAAGTAAAAAAGTCCATGTAAAGAAGTATGACAAGTCAAGTATGACACCAAGCAAGAATAGCAATTTTGAACCAAAGAATGTCACATTGCTAAATGGCACCATCACCCCTTAGGTCAAAATGCACTCCTCTACTCTCAAGTGTACACATGTGCCATACCAAAAACAGTATTCTACATTAGTCCTGGTGTGAGTTGCCCATTACACCTTGATCTGCATGGAAACAAGTATTTTGGGAAAGTCAACAGTGTCAGTGAACAAATATGCAGTCATGTCTGTTATCATCCGCACACAAACCCTGGCATCCAATAATCTGAAACAGGACAGCATGTATCATCCATGTGACCATCTGCGTGGCATATACCCAAACACATCACAGTGACAATTGCACCTGATGTGATGTTGGGGGGGCTGATAGGGCCTGAGCACCACCAATAAGCCTTTGGAAATCCACAGCCCTGCAATCTAGGCCCACTTACACACTACACGTGGTGTCAACGTTGAGGGTAATGGGTCTTGTTACTGTCTGTTCAGCCTGCAACAACAATAGAAAGTCACGCTGCACCATACTCACAACGGTTAAGCCAACAGGAGGGCAGTAAACAATGCATGCAAGGAAAAACATGACCGACGACATGCACACAAGTGAAATCACAATAGCCAAAGCTATTTCTTTGTACATGTGTACTGCATTGTGCAGCACACATAGAAACAGCAATTAGTCCATCATTGCCAATGTGCCTGAAGGGGTCCCTCCTCACACATAAACATTCTCGCACCAAACCCATGCACATGTGCACTCCCCAGCAAAGCTGCCTGTCTGTGAGCCACACTGACAAGGCAAGTGACAGTGCATGATGAAATGCATGCCTGCACCATAAAAATGTTAACATGGTGCAGGCCACGGTCACTGAAGTAGCTGAGTGTGGAGTTCATCCTTAAAGGAGCAGGTCACACTCTATCACATCCTCATGTCTATACAACCCCTGATGTAAGAAAGACATCTGCTGGCCAACAATGCACAAGTGTCACAACTGTGACCACGACCCATATTTCCTCAAGCTTGCAACATCTCACTATTGGAAATGAACATAAGTGAAAGGGTCATTGGATGAAAGGGATAAGGGGCAGTAAAACCAAAGCTGTACCATACCTGCTAATCAACATGCATCCATTAAGATGTCACCACTCCCTTTGACTTAACAACATGAACAAGTATCTACACTGTGTGTATCATGGCAAATCAAGCATACCTCCCTGCCTATATCATGTGGCACATCACATCAACCCAGAAACAGTGAGATAGGCCTAATCATGGCACAACAACAATCATGTTGCATTGCCAACAGCAAGGTGTGGCACCATGCAATCCACCCCTCATAAAAAGATCAATCTTGAAAAAGCATCAGGGTGTACTGAGTAGGGGTGACTCTCACACAATGCAGTGCACAGACCCATAAATCTGACCTAATCAACATTGACAACAATGTGGTACAAACTGCATCATTGTCACTACTGAACAGAGGACGCAACTGGTGCTGCATGTGTGTAGAAATTGGTCATTCACATTTGGCATACTTGTAAACTGTGAGATGATAATGTACAACTATAACATCACATCTGTGATGTTGTACAATGAATCACTACCCGGCATGTAATGGGCATTGCCTCATAAACATTCTGAATGGACATTGTCATGCAGTCTGCTTGTAAACTTATCCAATGCATGATCAGACTTGAAACACACATACAACTACATCTCCCCTTTACATTGCAGAGGGAGAAACATCACCTCCTGTACAGCAGCCTGTCCCACTCTTCAATGATAAAGATGAAGAGCTTCCAACCATCAACCAGGACACCCTCCAACAGCTGCTCGACTCAATTAGCACCCCATCTTTGGAAGCGGGGCCATCCAGCAGCGTTGTGGAAACTCCACGCCCTGCACAAACCACCCGGCAGCAAGCACCTACCACCACAGCTGTCTCCCAGAACCGTGAGGACCCACTTCTGGCATTTCAATGTCGTGCGGTAGAGGTCTAGCCGGAGATGGACGGTCAGGTGCGGGTGGGGTTTGACAGCCTGGCAGATAAATTAGATGGGGTACGTGGGTGTCTCAGTCCCATTCGGGACCACATACAGGCCATCACAGACACCCACAGTCTGCTCCATGCTCTCCAGCATTCCATGGCTGACATCGCTGGAGTACTGACTCAGAGACAAGAACAATTGTCCAGTCACAGTGGCTCCAGCTATGTCAGCAAGGAGTTGCATCACATGCGAATGATCATGGAGAACATGGAGCGGATGCAAGCCTCACAAATGGCTGCCACAGCTGCACACCACAGAGACGTTGCTGGAATCTTCCATGCCCTGCAGCTGCTCATCACAGCAGTGCTGCCTCAAGGTTTGGCACAGATGAACACTGCTGCTGCTTCAACATCCACATCTCAGCCCCCTGATGTGTCAGTGCCTCACAGTGCCGCAGCAATCTACCACCACGCACATGGGAGGCACATGACACATCAGAGGATGAAGATGTGGATGAATCTGCATTATTGTTAAGAAGAAAGCGGTAGCATTCATCTATGCCAAATGGACTGTTTCTCCTTAGATCTGTGCTTAGCATCATGCCCCGGAACATCAGCTTCCACTGTCCCCAGATTCACTCTGCGACACTCACCTTGGACCTCGATATGGACTGCCATAATTTGTGTTGTTCCCAATGACACTGCAATCAGCCTGCTGACTGAACTCTGCCTCTTCCTCTGGACATGTTACCCCCAAAGGACTCTGTCAGGCCCTCCACTGGGCATCTATGTAATGTGGGGTTGTTTGACTAAGTACTTGGCCAGTCTTCACCAAAGTCAATGCACATGCAAATAAAATATTTAAGTCACACAGATGTGTGTTGCCTATGACCATTCAGGTATAGAAGTCTTGAAAATGTTGGGCCAGTGAATCCATCAAAACGTACACTGAGGGACATATGATAAATGTTCATGTTTAACTGTGTCCCAGATAGGCAGTGAGATGACCAGGTATGTGTGAACTAGCTGTGCCCTCATTGCTCAAATACAACATTCTTGCAAGAGTCCAACATTGCCCTACATACATGATGGGAATAGGCATGTGCGGAAATATGTCCAAGTCAGTCGCATGCCACAAGTAGTGTCTCCATATGGCATTGCTGACAAGTCTCACTTGGCATATCTACTCACATCCAACGGGGTGGGCAAAGCTTGTTTTGATGGGGGTCATTGCATGTCACATACAAAGATAGAGCACACCATATTCACATAGATAATGATTCGTAATGGCACATATTGACCACCCGCTATTGGAACCACAATGCCTGTTTCAGTGAAGTTGTGTTTGCAATAGGGACTTATCCTAAAGTGCAAGTCCTCAGTCAGCCACTTCCCATGGCTTAACAATGCCTTGGAAATAAGGAACCCTCTCATGCTGTGCTCACTGTGAAAGGAGAGAGCAATGTGTCCAGGAATGTGTAGTGCACTGCAATTAGCATATAGTCAGATGCAGTACCACCATTTCAAGGGTGGCATCACTATGAGGCAATGCCTAAAGTAACATCTAGGAAAAGTGAGTATGACACTGGCACCACAGGGAGCAATGCTACATTTCCCCTCTTGTTTGCTGCAGAACACTGTGCCGTGCACGTTTGATCCACAAAATGACAACATTCTGCATGGGCAGGAAGGTGAGCCTCCCTGCACAGAAACATCCTATTTCCATAATGCTGACACACTTGCACTACGCAGCAAATGTGCCTATGTCTGTGCATGGTAATGGACTCTGCGCCAGGCTCATGTGAAATGCATGTTGGGGCCGTAATCTGGGGAACACGGCACATACCTCCATCTTCATGATGGATATGAGTTGCAATGTCAATGTTTGCTCAAGGCCATGTTCCTACATTGTGTTGTAAATGGGCAACAATATGCTGTCCAACTCTGTGAGTCACACATAAGTTGTTATACTTCACAAAGGAGTGACCCTAGCCTAGGGCACAACTCTTACTTGTCACCCTGTAATCCATGCAAGTTTCATGTGCTCAAATCAAATCTGTGACGGTAGGGCAGGACCTTTGAGGAAAGTTTGTCTACAAGGCTACCCCCACTAACCGCAGTCCCTTGTGTTCTTGTGTATGGTTGGTGGACCTGTTACAAGCCATGTTGTATGACATTTGCTACATGTACATTATCACATTTTTGAGCTACATGATTGGGGACTTGAGGTGTGTGGTGTGTTCAGTTTGTACTTGCCGACGAGCAGTCCATTTCCATATGTGCCATTCTCAAACCGCTGACTGATGATGCATTGTCGAAAGATGTAGGAATCATGCACACTCCCTGGAAACTTAGCAACGACATTGGTGAACAAGCCCCGGTGGTCCACAATTGCCTGCACGTTAAAGGAGTGTGTGTGCTTCCTGTTCCGGTAGATGTGTGCAATGTCCGCAGGAGGCACAAGCAGAACATGGGTGCAGTCAATTGCCCTACACACATTTAGAAATGGGACTATATGAAGTATGTCACTATTATGCAGAGGTAAGTTGACAAGACACACATGTTGTAAAAACTGCCCTCACCCACAGAAATCTGTGGCATGCTTCATCATAGGGCTGCTAACACAACTCCGCGCAAGTCAACGACAGAGGTGGAGCAATAGGGAGGGGGAGACAAGACAAACGTAAAGCAAAACTATGCAGGATCAAAGGAAAAATGCAGAAAAGATGATGTTAAAACTGACGCAGGGATCTCCTAACTACCCTTTATTGGAGGACTCCCTGGTCAGATTAAAAAGGATTTAAACAACCAGTGGATGGTGGTATGCTGGACTATAATGAACCCACTACCCCTCCACTCTGCAAACTGTCGACATGTTTCAGCCGGCTACTGCGTTGTCCCCGGCTTTCATCAGGACTAAAAGAGTAGATCCCTAGACTACTCTCCCTACCTCCTACCTTGAGGAGTAGAGCTAAGAACTGGCAGGTTTCTTTCGTAACATTAGGCTTAGAGTCTTTTTCGAAGGAAAACCAGAGACAGATGACAGGGGTGGTGAAACCATTTTCCGCCCCCAATATAAATTCACACCCGCAACCGCAGCTCTCCCCATTGAGGTAGCAGCGTTTGAACAGGCGGTCATCCATGAAGTTGAAACCTTGGCTAGAAAAGAGTCCCTCCCCTTTAAGAACCTCACCAGACATGAAAAGGAAGCTTTGGAACAACTGAGGAATAATCCGGACATCGTGATAAAACCAGCAGATTAAGGGGGAGCCATAGTTATCCAGACGAAAAGAACCTATGAAGCAGAGTGCCTGAGACTGCTCTCGGATGCAAGGAATTACAGTGTCTTCCGAAGAGACCCGACCCCAGACATCAAGAAGGAAATAGCTTCTGTGGTTGAGGAAGGAGTTAACAACGACTGGATAACAGAAAAGGAAGGGAAATTCCTGTGCCAAGAAGACCCTGTGACTCCGTATTTCTATACTCTACCAAAAGTGCATAAACCTACAAGACCGCCACCAGGTAGACCAATCGTGTCTGGGATTGGCTCGATCCTTGAGCTGAGGTCTCAATTCTATGACTTCTTTTTAAAACCTCTGGTATAGAACAGGACGGCCTACCTGAAGGACACCACTGATGTTCTCAACTTACTGAAGGACCTCACATTTGATCCCAATAAATAATTCTTGGTGGGATTAGATATCGAATCTCTTTACACAAATATACCCCAGAGGGAAACTCTACGGGTGGTAAAAGAGATCCTATTTGACCAAGAATGGTCATTCTGTACACCGAGAATATATGACGTTACAACGCAAACAAATACAACGCATGCTTTTACAACGCAACTTTTACAACGCAACTACCATTAAATCGCAAGTTTTTGCAACGCATACCATTTCAACGCAAATGTAGTATAATAAATTGAATGATCCATTACAACGCATACTACAACAACGCACACATTTACAACGCAATATATATATTTTTTTGTATAATAAACCCCTGGAGCGGGATGCAGGGAAAACAGGGGTTTTGGGTGGGGAAGTGTATTAAAACGTAAATAATGAAAAATAATACACAAGCATTAACATTAATACTTGAGTATTAAAATTAATACTCGAGGTTGATATTAAAAATTTAGATAATAACATTTATATAAATTTATTAAAATAATTGCTACAACACATACTATTTTATAACACAATATTTAATTAAATTACCCAATGTAAAAAAATACTCGGATAACAAAATTAATACTCGAGTACTTTTTCAGAATTTTATTTTTTTACTTTATAATTTTAATAAACATTTCCAAAATGCATAATACACATATAAATTAAACATAAATCTTAAATTAATATAAACTAATTTATTTACGACATTTTAACATAACATACATTTAACCAACATTTTCAAATTTTTATGTAAACACAAAAAAATACACTAACATGAAAACACTACTTAATAACATAAATTAAACTACTATTAATAAATCATAAATTTTCACATAGCAAAAACAGTATAATACACAACTAATACCAAAAACAACAAAAAAAGTTCAGTTTTACAAATACGGAAAAAAAAGTCCTACAACTCTTTCAATTAAATTACTGTGACACGGAAATAGCCAAAACGGATGTTAAAACTTACTAAAATAAAAAGATACGAAAAGTAACATAACAAAATAATTATTTATACTCTCACACACCATTAAAAACACAAAGAAAAATTAAACGCAAAACATATTTTACTTTCAAATAACGTTCAAGACAACAAAACGTATAAAAGGAGCCATCCACCATTTTTAAAATTGTAGTTACCTAATTACCAGAGACTGCATGCGGGATTACACTTTGCAAATTCTACTCGTCGAAGAAAGCCAGCTAAAACTCAAAGTAAGTACAAACTATAGAAATGTATAGCTACTTAACAAGTTTTTAGAGACGCAAATAAACTAAATTACAACATATTTTTTTTTTCAGTTTGTTACAAAACTTTACAACCTCCAACCAACTTTACTAAATACTCTATTTGGGACAATATATATCAAAAGTAAATCACAACATATTTTTTTTTCTCGTTTAAAACAAAATGTAAAATAGTTGTTTTATAGTAAATAATGCTAAAACGAACAAGACTTCACCCCAAAAAATTATTATTATTCACTTTACAAAATATATTCAAAGTTAAAATAATGTTTCCGTTTAAACATTTTTTACACTTGATTATAAAAATGTGCAGGATAATAATGTATTAAAATTACTATTCTTACTCCAAAGGGTGCTTGCCTGTGAGAAAATGCTGGATAGTGTTTAAGTTAAATTAACTATTCCAACTCCAAAAGGTGTTTGATTCAGAAAATGTGCAAAAAAGGGTGCTGGCTTGTGAGAAAACGTTGGATAGTGTTTAAGTTAAATTAACTATTCCAACTCCAAAAGTTGCTTGATTCGGAAAATGTGCATGATAATAATGTATTAAAATCACTGTTCTTACTCCAAAGAGTTCTTGCCTGTGAGAAAATGCTGGATATTGTTTAGGTTAAAATAACTATTCCTACTCCAAATTATGCTTCCCTCTGAGAAAATGCTGGATAGTGTTTAGGTTAAAATAACTATTCCAACTCCAAAAAATACTTACCTAAGAGAAAATGCTGGATAGTGTTTAAGTTAAAATTACTTTTCCAACTCCAAAAGGTGTTTGACTCAGAAAATATGCACAACAATAATATATTAAAATTACTATTTCTACTCCAAAGAATGCTTGCCTCACAGAAAATGCTGGATAGTGTTTAAATTAAAATTACTATTCCAACTCCAAAAGATGCTTGCCTAAGAGAAAATGCTGGATAGTGTTTAGGTTAAAATAACTATTCCAACTCCAAAAGTTGCTTACCTGAGAGAAAATGCTGGTTAGTATTTAGGTTAAAATAACTACTCCAACTCCAAAAGGTGCTTGATTCAGAAAATGTACAGGATAGCAGTATGTTAGAATTTCTATTCCTACTCCAAAGGGTGCTTGCCTCAAAGAAAATGCTGGATAGTGTTTATGTTAAAATTACTATTCCAACTCCAAAAGATGCTTTCCTAAGAGAAAATACTGGATAGTGTTTAGGTTAAAATAACTATTCCAACTCCAAAAAGTGCTTGATTCAGAAAATGTGCAAGATAGTAGTATGTTAAAATTACTATTCCTACTCCAAAGGCTGCTTGCCTCACAAAAAATGCTGGATAGTGTTTAGATTAAAATTACTATTCCAACTCCAAAAGATGCTTGCCTAAGAGAAAATGCTGGATAGTGTTTAGGTTAAAATAACTATTCCAACTCCAAAAGGTGCTTGATTCAGAAAATGTGCAGGATAGTAGTATGTTAGAATTACTATTCCTACTCCAAATGGTGCTTGCCTCACAGAAAATGCTGGATAGTGTTTATGTTAAAATTACTATTCCAACTCCAAAAGATGCTTGCCTAAGAGAAAATGCTGGATAGTGTTTAGGTTAAAATAACTATTCCAACTCCAAAAAGTGCTTGATTCAGAAAATGTGCAGGATAGTAGTATGTTAAAATTACTATTCCTACTCCAAAAGCTACTTGCCTCACAAAAAATGCTGGATAGTGTTTAGATTAAAATTACTATTCCAACTCCAAAAGATGCTTGCCTAAGAGAAAATGCTGGATAGTGTTTAGGTTAAAATAACTATTCCAACTCCAAAAGGTGCTTGATTCAGAAAATGTGCAGGATAGTAGTAAGTTAAAATTACTATTCCTACTCCAAAGGGTGCTTGCCTCACAGAAAATGCTGGATAGTGTTTAGGCTAAAATTACTATTCCTACTCCAAAAGATGCTTGCCTAAGAAAAAGTGCTGGATAGTATTTAGGTTAAAATAACTATTCCAACTCCAAAAGGTGCTTGCCTGAGAGAAAATGCTGGATAGTGTTTAGGTTAAAATAACTATTCCAACTCCAAAAGGTGCTTGATTCAGAAAATGTGCAGGATAGTACTATGTTAAAATTACTATTCCTCCTCCAAAGGATGCTTGCCTCACAAAAAATGCTGGATAGTGTTTAGGCTAAAATAACTATTCCAACTTCAAAAGGTGCTTGATTCAGAAAATGTGCAGGATAGTAGTATGTTAGAATTACTATTCCTATTCCAAAGGGTGCTTGCCTCACAGACAATGCTGAATAGTGTTTATGTTAAAATTACTATTCCAACTCCAAAAGATGCTTGCCTAAGAGAAAATGCTGGATAGTGTTTAGGTTAAAATAACTATTCCAACTCCAAAAAGTGCTTGATTCAGAAAATGTGCAGGATAGTAGTATGTTAAAATTACTATTCCTACTCCAAAGGCTGATTGCCTCACAAAAAATGCTGGATAGTGTTTAGATTAAAATTACTATTCCAACTCCAAAAGATGCTTGCCTAAGAGAAAATGCTGGATAGTGTTTAGATTAAAATTACTATTCCTACTCCAAAAGATGCTGGCCTAAGAAAAAGTGCTGGATAGTGTTTAGGTTAAAATAACTATTCCAACTCCAAAAGGTGCTTGCCTGAGAGAAAAGGCTGCATAGTGTTTAGGTTAAAATAACTATTCCAACTCCAAAAGGTGCTTGATTCAGAAAATGTGCAGGATAGTACTATGTTAAAATTACTATTCCTACTCCAAAGGGTGCTTGCCTCACAGAAAATGCTGGATAGTGTTTAGGTTAAAATACCTATTCCAACTCCAAAAGGTGCTTGATTCAGAAAATGTGCAGGATAGTAGTATGTTAAAATTACTATTCCTACTCCAAAGGGTGCTTGCCTCACAGAAAATGCTGGATAGTGTTTAGGTTAAAATACCTATTCCAACTCCAAAAGGTGCTTGATTCAGAAAATGTGCAGGATAGTAGTATGTTAAAATTACTATTCCTACTCCAAAGGGTGCTTGCCTCATAGAAAATGCTGGATAGTATTTAGGTTAAAATAACTATTCCAACTCCAAAAGGTGCTTTATTCAGAAAATGTGCATAATACTAGTATATTTATATTACTATATCTACTCTAAAATATGCTTGACTCAAAGAAAATGCTGGATAGTGATGAAATTAAAAGAAATATTCTTACTCCAAAAGCTGCTTCTTTCAATAAACATGCATAATATTAAAAAGTTAAAATTACTATTCCTACTCTAATTTTTTTTATATCAACAGATTGCTGCAATACAACATAAAAAATAAACAACATCTCAACAAAGAAATCTCAAAATCCACTGGACAGCAGCAAAATCATGTACCAAGGTAATTCTCTCAAATATAACCAACTAAGAAGAAGCAAATAAATGAGAAAGCATACAAACACAAAATACATCATCAACATAAAATATTAACAATGTTAATTTTTTTCCAGCTTTCAAACCTTCAAACAATAAGAAAAAAACAAACCAAAGCAAGGTAATTTCCACATCAATAATTATTTACATTTTAAACTGTACTGAAATTATTTTCCAGAAAATAATATTTTATCTCCCACACAAAAAGACATATAACTGGTAAATAAATTGATTATACTTGAATAAGAAATGTTGACAGATAAACACAAATTTAAGTCTTGGCATCAAAAAAAGTTCATTGTATATAATTATAAAACACGATTATATTGTCCCTTAACCAAAAATATGCTATTATATTTCAGAGAAATTAGGTAACACATTTTTAATACACTAACATTAATTTTCTGTAATCTTTTTCAGACCACAAAACAACTCAAAATATTAAATAAAATGAAAAACAACCTAAATGTTTTTATAAAGGTAAGATTACAAAAACAAAACCCAACAAATATAAATAACTACTGTATTCTCACTAGGACACTTCACCAGTAAACTACATATACCTAATAAAACTCAAAATATATTTTTATTTTCAGAAACACAGAAAACCACAACTAATTTTCCAAAACAAAAGAACATTGCAACATCTAATTCAAAGGTAAGATAAATTGATTTGTTTTCCTATACAATTAATTACATTTCCGTCCTCCCAATAAAGCAGGATTGTTTATGATGAAATACAACAAAAATAGAGATACATCAAAATAAAAACAATAACCAGATATTGAAAATGCATACATTGTAAACTATGAAAAAACTGATATAAACATACTGTCATTTTCCCTCTAAACAGGTATATATCACTAAATTTTAAATAAATAACATTGTTTATTTCTTTCTTCTCTTTACAGAAAAAAATGGCAACACCATCCAAAGAAGCAAAATACATCCAAAGCAAAAGAGGGAACAGGCTGCTGAACCATAGTGGGTATGTTTATTTTTAGGAGAGACTATCTGAACCCAGATGTCATTGGAGGTGTGTGCAATATTACTCAACCCATTGCACAGGCAGAGCGGTTACTCTTGGTGACACTGTTTTAAGGACCACAGACCATAACCACTCTGCCTCTGCAATGGAGATTGAAGTTCGTGAAAGAATAAATGAAATTAAAGATATTGCATCCACCTCCAATGAACCCTGTGGTTCACTTTTAAGGGAGGTATCACAACAAATTCCCCACATGTTGCAAGTAGTATGCCCACAATACCTAATTTGAGAAGAATTATTCAACATCAAAAACAGACAAGTAACACACAAAGGGGTCGATTCCGATTCGGGCCGGAAAAAGCACCGACCGACTCGGAGCCGGAAAAATTACCGACCGACACGTACCAGTGGCGCCCGACACGCCAAGTACGATGCAAGCCGCGATAAATCCGACCGACACGTCAGGAAACCAAGCCGACCGACCGAGCCGCTCGGAAAATAGCAATCCGGCCGGAAAAACACGCGAATCCAACCGACCGACACGCACCCGGAACAAATCCGACCGAATCGTACCCGCCAACTCCAACCCGCAAAGTACGATGCAAGGCGCGAAAAACACGACCGAGTCGGACGGAGGACAAGCCGTACGACCGACACGCATACAAAACCGAGCCGAAGCAACACAATACACCGCGACCGACGCGTACGCAGCATACAAAACTGCACAAACACAGCGTGAACGAAACGGAAAACACCGTACGAGACCAATGCAGGGTCCGACTCGGTCACAAGAACGTTTCCAACATATACAAACAGCACAAAGGAAAAATCAACCAAAAAAAGGCCAAACAAGCAATTACCAAGCCAATAAATACTGGGGGGGTGGGGACAGAGAACAAAGACACACCCACAACTCCACCTATATAAAGGACACAAATCACTACCATGAGCCTTTGCAAATGCCATTTCACTGCCAGCACCCAAGAGAAAGCAACCACACACCCACAGCTCATCCCTCACACAAGCCACACACCATCAGCACACCAACAAATACCTACCTCACATACACCCAGCACAACACACACCCACACACCCTCACCTGCACACCAACACACACATCACCCACCATCACCACCCATCACCATGCCCCCCAAGAAGAATCACAAGTTCCTAGATTGTGAATTGGAAGTCCTGGTAGACGAGATCCTCAGGGTAGAGCCACAGCTGTTTGGCACATTGGTCCAACAGACCCCCATGTCACAGAAAACCAAGATGTGGGAGAGGATCATCAACAGGGTGAACGCCCAATCACCATGTCGGCGCACAAAGACCGACATCCAGAACAGGTGGTATGACGTGCGCAGGAGGGTACGGAAACTGCTGAAGCAAGACTACATCAACAGCCAACACACCGGCAGTGGCCCTCCTGCCAAGCCAATATACCTCAGGCCCTGGGAGGAGAAGGTGCGGGCCATCCTACCGCCAGTGAGCATATATGGACTAGAGGACATCCCAGAGCCTGGTGAGTACACAACAAATGTACACAATATACTGCCACAAAACACACACATCACTGTCAAGGGAGAGTCAAACCATGCACTCATAGCAATTACACAGCAACTAGAACAGAATCATCCCAAAATGTGTATGTCAGTCAGATAAACACAACACATGCCATCCAAAAAGTCACATCCAACTGTGCCAACACATGTACAAACACAACCACAACTACAGCTAGGCAGTGGCACAAATAGAACTAACACACACATCCACACATGTAGCCACCACAACAACACCAACACACAGTGAAGACCACTCAAAGGAAGGAATTCTGTGTATGCTGGCCAAGTCAGTGTAGCCAATAGCATCATGGGAGTCGCAGTCACACATATTGCCCCCCCACAACTGTCCCATCAACACCACCATGAACCATGCGCACATCACAGGGAGTGGAGAAGGACTCACAAGATGGCTGACACTGGCTACTGCTGTGAGGAGCACAAGGCCCTGCTGGCAACTGTGCACCAACAAACAGCAGGACACCACTGACTGACATCCTGAGAGACAACTTACACTCCCTGCAATGCAAGCACGTTCCATGGTGGGATATCTGGCTGGCTGGGTGGGAAGGTGGACTTGCAGCACTGACCATAGTCACCAGCACCTCCCCTCACACCCCCCCAACACAAACTCCACAGTACCCACCTGGTAGAATGCAATGCCCTCCATCCTAACACAAGATCCCACAAAGCACCACCACCCTGGGTTATGTTGTGTGAAGCACAGGGACACTCTTGGGACTCTTAGCCAAACAACTGCCAGGACAACACTCCCAGCCATCCTGTCAGCACAGCCAGCCCACCCCACAGGGAAGCAGAGTCAAAAGGAAGGAAGCATGGGCATGCTGGGAAGGGGGTGGAGGCAATAGCATGATGGGAGTCGTAGTCACAGACATTGCTCAGCCTCACAACTGGCCCATCAACACCACCCTGAACCATGCTCACATCACAGGGAGTGGAGAAGGACTCACAAGATGGCTGACACTGGCTACTGCTGTGGGGAGCACAAGGCCCTGCTGCCAACTGTGCACCAACAAACAGCAGGACACCACTGACTGACATCCTGAGAGACAACTTACACTCCCTGCAATGCAAGCACGTTCCATGGTGGGATAACTGACTGGGTGGGTGGGTGGGTGGGAAGGAGGTCTGGCTGTCAACCAAACACAAGCAATGCAGACCATGTTCACACCCCAGAGAATACATAGAAATGCCCAAATAATGCAGGACAATGTGCCACACCAATATCAACCCCTGACTGTGACGACTTAGGACAATACAATGTACAGGCCCGCACCCCGAGGCACAGTCACAACTGTCAGGTGTGTCAACCACTGATGCCTGCAGAAACATGACATACATTGTTTGTGTCTCCCAAAAACAGGTGATGATAGGGACACAGCAGCAGACGCTGAGGAGTCCCAGTCCCAGGCTCAAGAGGATGCCGAGCTCACTGGAGTCGTACAGCCTCTGTCCTCCTCGGACGATGAAGAACAACCTGGCACATCCGGTGCAAGTCAACATGCTGCACCAGCAGGACCACCAGCTGCAGCACCAGCAGGTCCACCAGCTGCACCCCCTGCACCCACCCCTCCAACGACTGTCACCACGAATACCATCCCTGCCGACATGGACAGAATAAGGAACAACACCAGCGCAGTGACCCTGGACCAACCTGGGGCCATGGACACCACCACCACCACCAACCCCCAAGGTGGACCAGGGTTATCTGTGCGTGCAACTGCACACACTGCACATGTCAGCAGGGGTGGTGGGAGGGGTGGGAGACAGAGGTCGCTGCTTGCAGACGTTGCTGGTGTGCATGAAGACCCACAACTGGTACGCATAGCTGATGCGTACCAGTCCAGCACCGGAGAGCTCAGCCAGGTAGTGGGGCTCCTCAGAGACATCAAACAGCAGCAGGCTGCCCATCATGCCCGCTTGGACTCCCACATGTCCCACGTGGAGTCACACATGTCACGTGTGGACTCCCACATGTCACGTGTGGACTCCCACATGACCCGCGTGGAGTCCAAGTGGGATGTACTACATGAGATGACGGCGGTGCACAGGGACATTTTACAATGCCTCCGCCAGATGAACAGCAACCAGTCCACACCTCCCTGTGTGCCAACAACATCTGGTACCGAACAAACTGCAACTGCCACAGGGAGGGAGGAGGACTCTGGCGGAGAGTCCCCTGCACCGCAGCAGCCTGCACTTGAGGGCCCCCCCCAAGAAGAGGGGTCGTCCGAGGAGGGGAAAGTGAGAGGCTGATGGCCAAGCGCAACTCCCAGGAAGCCTGAACCTGTTCTGGATTTTCGCCTTTGTGCACAGACTGTTCACCCTGTTGATGGCAACACTACTCCCACACATTGCATGGGGAGTACAAGTTGGAACAATGTGTCAGACAACTGTGGCCCCGATACTGGGGATCCTGTCTACCTGGACTTTCTATTCATCTAGGAACTTGGGATTGCAAGATTCATGTACAGCACAATCCATCCTATGCACTATTATCACAGATGTATCACAATAAACACAATAATACACCATACTTGCCTCTGTCGTGATTCCAAAGTGGGTGCTGTTATGGGGATGATGAACAGCAAAATTACACTGTGTATGCGAACTGCAACAGCAAGGACAACACAGGCATGTGAGTACAGGCAACGTGACACATATGAGGGAGACACACCACCAGGGCTACACAACACATACACACCTAGGCCATCTGACTCATTGCCTACACTGATGTTGCCAGGGAAGACGGTGCAATGCACAGACACCACACCCATTCCCAGTTGTAGTCAAGTAGCCCACAGGTGCAGTAAGCAAATGGCAGTCAAATGTGTGACCACAGACAACGCACATCACTAAGTGAAGCACAGGTTTATTACACAGTAGCAACATGCCGTAACCACTACAGATGCAAGGTAACCCCACCTGGTAGCGGGCACACAGTCAACAACTGTAGACAGAAGGAAGTCCATGGGTGTGGCGCACATCACCTGTAGGGACACAACAGCTACCAGCCTGGATGTGCAATCACGTCGTCGGTGGACACAGTTGACCAAACGAATCTGAAAGTACCCTGTGAAGGACAGAAATGACACACAGTCAAAAGCAATGCAGTACAGGACAGAACAGCAAAACTCATGCACAATACATGTTACAAGATACCCACCCAGAACCAAGTTAGCATGTCAACACTGTTGGGGAGTACAGCCCACCTGTCACCACACATCGCAACACACATCCTGTCAAGTAGCCCATGGACACACTCCAACAGCACCAGAGCACCACCCACACATCATGCCAACTCACATCATTCACATGACACCTCAGGATACTCACATTCAGCTAAAGAAGTTGGTGATGAGCTGTGTGCGGACATCACCATCACCATCACCATCATCATCATCATCGTCACTGGCATCGTGGTCCAGGCCAGGATCCTCCACAGGTGGCGGATGTTGGTCATCGTCATCCTGGATGAGAGGCAACTCCTTCCGCACTGCCAGGTTGTGGAGCATGCAGCAGACGATGATAATCTTGCACACTTTCGCAGGGGCATATGGGAGGGACCCTCCGGTCTTGTCCAGGCAGCGGAAGCGGCTCTTCAGGAGACCAAAGGTCCGCTCAATCACTCTCCTGGTCCGACCATGTGCCTCATTGTAGCGCATCTGGGCAGGTGTCACAGGGTTCCTGAGGGGTGTCAGCAACCACGGCATGTTGGGGTATCCCGAGTCACCTACGGACAGACAAGTGCACATCAGCTGACTTGGAAAAGTGGGCGGAATACTACAGATCAGATCACACACAATGGCACAAAGTCAGTACACACCGACAAGCCAGGCACGCTGGTTCTGCATCTGTGCCATCAACCTGGGGATGCGACTACTCCTCATCACAAAGGCATCGTGTGCTGAACCAGGGAAACGGGCACACACGTGTGTGATGGTCATGTCTGCAAGACACACCACCAGTGCATTGACCGAGTGGTAGTGCTTGCGGTTCCTGTAGGCCTGCTCCTGGGCCTGTGGTGGTACCAAAGCCACATGTGTCCCATCAATGGAGCCAATGACATGCGGCATCCTCCCCAGGGCATAAAAGTCACTCTTCACGTCAGTGAGTCGTCGCAGTCTAGGGAAATAGATGTACCGGTTCAGGAAGAGCAACATTGCCGCCAAGAAATCGCGGAGCACACGGCTGAACATGGTCTGTGACATCCCACCAGCAGACGCCACAGTATGTTGGAAGGTACCGGTGGCAAAGAAGTGTAGGGCTGCCATCACCTTCACCTTGGGGGTCAGCGCTGTAGGATACGGCCGGCCAGGCTGCAAATGTGGGGACAACTGCACTGCCAAATCCTCAATCAGCTGCCTGGTGAAGCGGTACCGTCGGATGCTGTCCCGTTCCACCATCGTTGCCAGGTCTGGGAATGGCCGATGGACAGCAGGAGCCCTGCAGTGCAGAGGAGAAGTAAGCAAGATCGTCAGTCACCCCACATGTGCGGCATTGAACACACTCAAGATCCCAACATACATCATCATGAGGCACAACTACATGAAGTGTGCAGTACCGGAACGACATGTATGGTACATACATGGCCAACATCTGTCAACACGGTCCTACAGGTGGCATCAATTTGTCCCAGGTTGGCCCATTGGATATCATGATGCTGTGTCACAGTCACCCCCCAGTGACATGTGAGGACAGATGTGCCCCAGGCACCACAGCTCAACGACAGGCACATTCCCAGGGACCCTGTAATGCCACATGGACACTGGCATCACCTGGAGTATCATGTGTACACCACAACAAAACAAACATGACCCCCACAGGTAGTGGCCACACTTGCCATGGCAGGAGAGCCATGGACGTCTGTGACACACACGCACAACATCAGAGTCCATGCACACACAACGTGGATGTGGAGACTGTCTCCCATTGTGCACATGAAATCAGAGACATTGTAAACACTACATGCACAAAGACTGTGGAGGGCCATCACTATTGTGCCACTGGGACACCCTGGCTCAAACATACCGTCCCACATGGGACTCACGGGGTATGTGACATGACATACACAAACACCACTGTGAAATGTGACCATGGCACATGCACAGATATGAACAGTTGCACATCACAGTGGTCACGTACACGTAACACCCAGGATCCTGTCCCCATTAACACGTGCACAGCCTGGGGGTGGCTGCCCACAGGTGACACCCACAGGACAACATGTACACCAACATGCACACAATAGGAAATGCAGCCTTACATGCCTTATGATAAGGTTTGGACAGGCTGTCGTGATGTAGGTGTGCCCCTCACTCCCTGGGAGCTATCTGTGGCTGGCATATGTCCATCTGAGACAGGCATGCTGACATATGCCAGTCACATGTACAGTGATGCGTTGAACAGCAATGGACCGATCGGTGCCTCCGGCCGGCCCATTGCATTCAATGTGTGCGGGTACGCGTTGTACCCCTGTGCGCGTTGTACTGCAATGGACCGATCGGTGCCTCCGGCCGGCCCATTGCATTCAATGTGTGCGGGTACGCGTTGTACCCCTGTGCGCGTTGTACTGCAATGGACCGATCGGTGCCTCCGGCCGGCCCATTGCATTCAATGTGTGCTGGTACGCGTTGTACCCCTGTGCGCGTTGAACAGCAATGGACCGATCGGTGCCTCCGGCCGGCCCATTGCTTTCAATGTGTGCGGGTACAGCGTTGTACCCCTGTGCGCGTTGTACTGCAATGGACCGATCGGTGCCTCCGGCCGGCCCATTGCATTCAATGTGTGCGGGTACGCGTTGTACCCCTGTGCGCGTTGAACAGCAATGGACCGATCGGTGCCTCCGGCCGGCCCATTGCTTTCAATGTGTGCGGTGCAGCGTTGTACCCCTGTGCGCATTGAACAGCAATGGACCGATCGGTGCCTCCGGCCGGCCCATTGCTTTCAATGTGTGCGGGTACGCGTTGTACCCCTGTGCGCGTTGAACAGCAATGGACCGATCGGTGCCTCCGGCCGGCCCATTGCTTTCAATGTGTGCAGGTACGCGTTGTACCCCTGTGCGCGTTGAACAGCAATGGACCGATCGGTGCCTCCGGCCGGCCCATTGCTTTCAATGTGTGCGGGTACGCGTTGTACCCCTGTGCGCGTTGTACCTCAATGGACCGATCGGTGCGCACCCATTGACAATGGGCTTGCCTGGCAACGGACGCGTTTTCGAATATTCGAGCGAGTCGGTTGCTGGAAAATCAGTTGGTCACCCACAACAATGTTGCAAAATCATGTATGTCATGAAGTTGAAATTTTGAAGGATGCTGTGGGCGTGTTTTGGTGCTGCTATTCCATGGATTGGCCAGATTCAGAAGATGCAAACGACTTGGACCTATCACTTTGGACACAAGGGACAGTATCTGCCTCTCCAGCACATATATATTGCTGCATGTTCCCCTGAGAGCCCACTTGCCTGCACTACATGCTCCAGGACGACATCTGCCACTGCACTGCTGCTGTCTCTGCCCCTCTGGACCCTGCAATGGCACGTACTGTGGAGAGAGCCCCAGCCTTCAGCCTTGAAGAGAACCAGGCCCTGCTGGACAGCCTACTTCCACAGTACAGCAAGCTGTATGGGACACCAGGGGAGCAGGTGAGTGTTCTGTGCACTGCCTTTCTGAATGTGCATTTTGTCTGACTAGCAAGGCTGAGAGTCAGCACACCACTGGCTAGCAGGCTCACTGAGTAGTTGTCACCCCCCATAGTGTGTAGTGACTTGCACTGGACAGGTATGGTGCAGTGACAGTGCTTCTGAACAGGGTTTTACTCCCCATGCAATGATACCATGTAGTGACTTCTGGAAAACTGTCCATGGGCAGCCGTGCACTGCCTGGGTACACCATGTGCCCCTGTGATTGCGACATGTATATGCAACTGTGTCATGCACGGATATGTTGCATGTGTAGTAATGGCCTTATCACTTTGTCATCCTGACAGGCTTCTGCCCATCGGAAGCATGAGATCTGGAAGGACATCGTCCGGGCTGTCCGGTCCGTGGGGGTCTACAAGCGCCGGATCCGCAACTGCCAAAAGAGGTGGCAGGACCTTCGGGGCTGGACCCGGAGGATTGCACGGGTCCAGCTGAAGCTGTCGCCTCCTCGCAGGAGGGCGGAACACGGACCCTGACCCCCACATGCTCAGGATCCTGGCGGTGGTCTTTCCAGACCTGGATGGGCAGCTGAAGGCCAGAGAGCAGCAAGGAGGGGGTGAGTCAAAGACTGCACTGTGTACTCTGTCTAACATGCTATGTGCCCTCCTCGGGCCAGGTTGAACTGCCACAGTACAGCAGTCATGTTGTCCAGGAGCCATGTCCCTCTATTGTGCACTGCCCACTCCTCATCTGATACCCAGGTGTGGCCCTTACATGCAGGGAATTCTGTCACTTAGGACTGTGTCCTTGCAGTTTGCTTGACTCAAGGTGGGAGACAGCATCTGTTTCCCTGACTCTGTGGTGGGCATCATGGGTGGGTCCATTGCTTACACAATGCCTGTATTCTGACATGTATTCAGCGTGTTACTTTGATCTGTGGTCCAATTGCTGAGCTGATCCACCACATGTGGCTGGGGTACCTGGCACACACCCATGCTGCGGGTGGGAACAATGTTTGGGCCCCAGGAGTATGTATATGACGTGTGTCACACATACTTAGCCAGCTGCCTACAGTCCAGGGCTCATCCCTCATTCATGTGGGGCTGGACAGTCATGCCTACTCCAGGCCATACAATACACTCTGTTCTCCCACTCCCGTGTATCAGAGGACACATTGTGCACAGTGATTTGACCCCTCAGGTGTCTGCCTCTGTGTCAGTGTGCTGTGGATTAGTCGCCAGGACTGCTGTGGAGTTTCTTGGTAGGGGCTCAGCATGCCACTGGAGATGTGACCATAGGAGACGATACTTGTGTGACACATAGGTGTCTGATCAGCTGCCCATGCAGACTGGGGCATGTAAATGTGAAGTTCAGGCAGCTGTTCCCCATGCACAGCAGAGTGTGAGGGGCTCAGGTTCAGAGGGTAGTGTCACAGGTCTCCCATATGTCCAATAGGTATGACCTGGACAGATGAGGGTTAAGAGGATGTGTTGTGGGGGGATGTACATGTGCACTTGTGCAGCTCCAGGACTTGCATTCCCCATGACCTACTATTGTGACACAGTGCAGAGTGTTGTTGTCTGGCTGCAAAGTCATACATCACTGAGACAGTGATGTATGACTTAGCAGTCATGCCTCCGCCATGGCATGTGTCTACTGATTGGTGATCCTGCAGGCGAGTGACATGTGCTACATGCACACCATAGTGGCGCTGGCTATCAGGACATGGGTGCATCATGGTGTCTGTCGCTGGTATGCATCACATGCATTTCCTATTTGACTCTGGGCATCCCTTACATCCGTAAACCTGTACTGACTCAGTGGCAAGAGCTGTGATGTGTCCACACCGTGTCCTCTGCACTGTCCAACTACTGTGTACTTGGTGCATGTGTCAACACTGGGGTGTTGCAATCCAACAGACACCAGACAGATGGGTGCAAGGCCATGTGGGATGTGAGTGCCATGCTTGGCATCAGACTGACAATTGACTTCTCCTGTTCAATTAGTGCACTTTTAGCAATGTACAACTAATGATGCCAGGGCTTGCTCTGTGATGTGCTGTGCTCACAGTGGTGTGTGCGTTATGTGCAGGTGACTGATGTCTGTCTGTTTCCCCATTGTTTGCAGATACATCCACGGCCACGGAAGGGGACAGCTCCACGGACCAGGAGGAGCCGGAGAGCCAGACTTGGTCAGCAGCCGAGGAGTGGTCGGAGGGACCCAGTGGCACGGAGGGCGAGGGAGCCACACCGAGGAGTCCTCAGCAGCATCCACCTCAGCTGAGGACCAGAGCAACTCGGAGGATGACTCCCTTGTGGAGGCGGGTGTCAGCAGCCACCACACCCCAGCTAGTGTTGCTGTCCCCGCCACCACCAGCACCACCACCGCCCTCCCATCGGCTCCCATTCCCCAGGTCCGTGGAGGCTCCCATGTCCGGGAGCGTGTCTCCTTTGGGCCAGGCACCGCACCCCCTGCCCCTGTGTCCCCTGCTGCCCTGAGTGAGGAGTCTGTGTACCTCCTTCGCCAGCTCCATGTAGGGCAGACAGCCATGCTGAGTGTCCTCCATGCGCACACCGCGCTGTTGACTCAGCTGGTGTCGTTCATGGAGGGCATCTCATCGGGCATGTCTGACCTACAGAGGGGCAATAGGTCCATGGACTCCTCCCTGACGGCAGCAGTGTCCCTCCTCAAACGGTCCCTCACCCCTCCTGCCTCTGCTCCATCCACACTCCCCAGCACCTTACCCATCCCAGGCACACACACACTGGCACAGGCACACACCAGCACACACACATCCAGCACACTGACACACACGCCAATGACAAAACGCACACGCACGCACATTCAGGGGACTGAAGCCAGACTCACAGGGGATGGGGCCCTGGAACACACACACGCATCCACATGCACTGCGCAGTCCTCAGTTCCCTCTCCCTCCAAAGCACCCTCCCTTGCCTCACCTGCAACCCCAAAGTCACAGCAGCTCTTCCTCTGTGACCTCGGCCTCTTCCCCACCGATGAAGCTGCTCCAGCATCCCGGGGGAAGAGGAAGCCCCCCACACGGAGCAGAGTGCCCCTCGCCCCCGGACACCCTCCCCCAGGCGCAGACGGACTGAGGCCCCCACCCGCAAGTCCCCCGGAGTGCTAAGAGCAAGACCCCGCCACCGCCCTGCAGCTCAGGCACAAGGTCTCCGTCCTCCATCCCTCAGGCCCCCACTGCACAGGTGCCCCCACCACACCCTGCCCCAGGTTCCCCCACCCACAGATATACCATCCCCAAGATGCTCCGG
Source organism: Calotriton arnoldi (assembly GCA_963921515.1). Lineage (NCBI taxonomy): Eukaryota > Metazoa > Chordata > Amphibia > Caudata > Salamandridae > Calotriton > Calotriton arnoldi. The sequence continues at coordinate 3,014,752 of CAWUFW010000777.1, forward strand.
CCTTCTCCCCCTGCCACTTGCTCTCCCAGCACCACACCCCCCGCTGCGCTTGTCTGTGCCACTGATGTGGTGAGGGTGTCCTCCCCCTCTGTCCAACCCACCTTGCCTGTTCCCCATTCTCCTCCCCTGGAGGTAGGCACTGCAGTGGAGTCCACTACCGCCCTGTCTGACTTGGGCACTGCAGTGGCGGACCTGTCCACCCCATCTGCAGGGTCCACTGCAGTTGTGCCGGCACCCACGACATCTGTGTCATGCCCCCCAGTTGTGCCGGCACACACCATGTCAGACACCTCCACTGCAGTTGTCAGTGGCTCTCCAGCACCCACCACCCCTTCCCTGACTCCCCCTGGTGAGCCCTGATCCTGTCCCTGCGGTGCCTGGCCTGCCCCCCGGTTGCCCCTCCTAGTGGATTGTCCCTGGTATTGTGCAGGCATGCGTAGGGTGACATCTGCCAGTGTCACCCTGTTTGAACTTTGACAATGGACTGGCCATTGGCCTTTGCTCTAATTTCTTCTGGACGTCGTTATCAGACAACACATATGCTGAATAAAGCAACTTTCTTTTCTCTAGTGCTCATGCTTCAGATGTACATGTTGTTGGTGCAGCTAACCATGCCCTTGCTGCAGTGATGGTGATATCTGGTCTCATGATTATGAAGTGTTACTGTGCAGGAACCCATGTGGTCCAGGGGGAATGTGTCCTATCATGTGGTGTATCCATGTCATCAATAGCAGCATCTGAGGGTGTCATGTGTTCAGTATTTGGCAATGGGTTTCCTACTTACATTGGCAATTTCATATCTGTGGCTTCCACCCCTGCACATCTGTTGTGCCTGCCATCGTTGCATTTGTCTACTTCCCTGACCGTGTTGCCATCTCCAGTGGACATGCAGGTTTGGGCATCAATGGGGAGGGACTCATTCGTGTAGTCAGTGCAACATTGCTATACAAGTGTGTTGGATCTGTGCTGATGATTCCGTTGGCACATCCATGACCAGGCTGATGTGATGGGAGCCCTCATTTGGTGCTAATTGTTGATTGTGTGACCAAGTGCTCAGCTGACATGATGGGGCCCTACTGAGGCAACATATGGCACAGCTTTCCTCACACAGGAGTGGAGTCCCCTCATGGCAGTGTGTACACGTGTGACATTGCCTGCGCCCAAGGTGTGTGTTGTATGTGCATGTCTGTGTGTTCACTTTCATTCATCTGCGCATGCTGTGATCCCTAGTGTTGTACCTGTTTGTGATGCTTGCTGACTTGAGCTATGTTCCCCAAAGTCTTCTCCCTGTGTTCTCTGTGATGTGGGTGCATGGCACATTACTGGTCATCAGGGTGTCACCCATAGGTGTGTTTGCTGTCAGGGCAGAGTTTGTGTGCTGACGCAGATGGGTCACAGTCAGGTTTCCCTTTGGCACTTGTTGTTTGCCCCTGTCATGTGATTTCCAGTTTGTGTTATCTTTCAGTGATTGTGACACGTTGTGTGTGTGACTGCTGGCACTCCTTAGGGTCCGGGCTGCAATGTTGGTTGTTGTCTATGTGTGTTCTTTGTGGGTGACCTTGGCTTCTTCATTGGTGTGTGACTGTGGCTGGGATCCCATTGGTTGGTGTGGTATTGCCGTCATGTCCATGTACAGCGTAGTGTGCAGTGTGTCAGACATTCAGGAGTCTTGTTGAGTGTCCATGTGTGATGTGTTTCTACACCTTGGTTCCCACCCACCACCCTGGAATAGTCATGGGTGCATGTGCAATGTCACCAGTGCATGTGTACTTCACTGCTGCACATTGTTGGAGGTCGAGGGTGTGGTCTTGAGTGTGTGCAGATGAGAGTTGTTGCCCGGCTAGTCCCCTGCCTCCATGTTGGCCTTGGCTTACTGGCCATGCTGATTGATTTGTGCTTGTGTAGGTGTGATGGTAGTTAGTTGCTCAGGACACCTGACTGTGGTTCACAGTGTGAACGACATTTAGCTTTGTCATCACAGTGGTATTTTTATTCAGCCCAGGGTCACCACATTGTGGGGGCCCTGGGGGTGGTGCTGTGGTGTGTCTGTGACTTGCTGTGTCAGTTGTTGTTCCTACGTGCCTGTGTGACATGTGTGTTTTGTGCTCCCTCTCACCTGTCAATGCCTGCTTGCCCACATAGGGGATTTGGATCCATGAGTTACCTTAGTGTGGCAGTGTATGCACATCTGTATGATTGGTATTCAGCTCTCCTCATGTGTTGTGTTGTTGCCTGGGGACACTGGCACCCCCACCCCTCACCTGCTGTGTATGATGACAGTGTTGGTCTGCCTGTTTGTGTTTGTGCATCTGCACCACTGCATTGGCATATCTTGGGTGTGCCATTGGCTGTATGTTGTTTGGTGTGTTTCCCCTGCTGTCCCTGGGACTCCTAGGTCATCGGTCAGCACAGTGATCATGGTTTGTGTGTCCCATTGCTGCCATGGTATGGTATCTGTTCACCTCACATCTGCTGTCTCCACAGGGTATCTGCATTTGTGTGCCCATTGGTGCAAATATGTGGTTCTGCATTCTGATGGTCACTTCTGTCATTGTGTCATTGATGACTGTTGACGGTCTCAGCCCCCATGGGTGTTGTTTGTCTGCACATGGCCAAAGGAATGTTTCATTTGCACTGCAGTATTTGGCTCCCCCAATTTATGTTGCAATGGGACACATACACTACTTTGCCAAAGATGAGTTTTTGGTTCTGTGACCAGGAATGATCCATGCAGTTTGGCAGTTGCAGCTCTTTCTTTGTCAACAATTACCTTTTGGTCACTGTGATGATGAGGGTGTAGACCCCATTGCCACAATGGTCAAAATGTGCTTCAGCTATGGACCCCACACTTGCCTTTTGGTCACTGTGATGATGGGGGTTTAGACCCCATTGCCACAATGGTCAAAATGTGCTTCAGCTATGGACCCCACACTTGCCTTTTGGTCACTGTGATGATGGGGGTTTAGACCCCATTGCCACAATGGTCAAAATGTGCTTCAGCTATGGACCCCACACTTGCCTTTTGGTCACTGTGATGATGGGGGTTTAGGCCCCATTGCCACAATGGTCATGGGCTGCTTGCATTGTGGGTGCCACACACATATATGTGTGGCACATGTGCTAGGGGGTCACATTGTATGTTCAAAGTCATGTTCGGTGTTGTAGGCATTTGACACAGCCTGCTCACACGCTTGTCATGGTGGTGGGGGGATGTCTTAATCTTGCATTCCCTAGGTTGTGGAGTGCTTGTTGTGTCATGCATTGTCCATCCTATGAGTGGGGGTGGTAGTAGTGGTGGGCATCCTGCCCCCTGGCTAAGGGTGGTAGTAGTGGTAGGCATCCTGCCCCCCTGGGTGAGGGTGGTAGTAGTGGTAGGCATCCTGCCCCCTGGCTAAGGGTGGTAGTAGTGGTAGGCATCCAGCCCCCTGGCTAAGGGTGGTAGTAGTGGTGGGCATCCTGCCCCCCTGGGTGAGGGTGGTAGTAGTGGTGGGCATCCAGCCCCCCTGGCTAAGGGTGGTAGTAGTGGTAGGCTTCCTGCCCCCTGGCTAAGGGTGGTAGTAGTGGTGGGCATCCTGCCCCCCTGGGTGAGGGTGGTAGTAGTGGTAGGCATCCTGCCCCCTGGCTAAGGGTGGTAGTAGTGGTAGGCATCCAGCCCCCTGGCTAAGGGTGGTAGTAGTGGTGGGCATCCTGCCCCCCTGGGTGAGGGTGGTAGTAGTGGTGGGCATCCTGCCCCCTGGCTAAGGGTGGTAGTAGTGGTGGGCATCCTGCCCCCTGGGTGAGGGTGGTAGTAGTGGTAGGCATCCTGCCCCCCTGGGTGAGGGTGGTAGTAGTGGTGGGCATCCTGCCCCCTGGCTAAGGGTGGTAGTAGTGGTGGGCATCCTGCCCCCTGGGTGAGGGTGGTAGTAGTGGTAGGCATCCTGCCCCCCTGGGTGAGGGTGGTAGTAGTGGTAGGCATCCTGCCCCCCTGGGTGAGGGTGGTAGTAGTGGTGGGCATCCTGCCCCCTGGCTAAGGGTGGTAGTAGTGGTGGGCATCCTGCCCCCCTGGGTGAGGGTGGTAGTAGTGGTAGGCATCCTGCCCCCCTGGGTGAGGGTGGTAGTAGTGGTGGGCATCCTGCCCCCTGGCTAAGGGTGGTAGTAGTGGTGGGCATCCTGCCCCCTGGCTAAGGGTGGTAGTAGTGGTAGGCATCCTGCCCCCCGTGGGTGAGGGTGGTAGTAGTGGTGGGCATACTGCCCCCTGGGTGAGGGTGGTAGTAGTGGTGGGCATCCTGCCCCCTGGCTAAGGGTGGTAGTAGTGGTAGGCATCCTGCCCCCCTGGGTGAGGGTGGTAGTAGTGGTAGGCATCCTGCCCCCCTGGGTGAGGGTGGTAGTAGTGGTGGGCATCCTGCCCCCTGGCTAAGGGTGGTAGTAGTGGTGGGCATCCTGCCCCCCTGGGTGAGGGTGGTAGTAGTGGTAGGCATCCTGCCCCCTGGGTGAGGGTGGTAGTAGTGGTAGGCATCCTGCCCCCCTGGGTGAGGGTGGTAGTAGTGGTGGGCATCCTGCCCCCTGGCTAAGGGTGGTAGTAGTGGTGGGCATCCTGCCCCCCTGGGTGAGGGTGGTAGTAGTGGTAGGCATCCTGCCCCCCTGGGTGAGGGTGGTAGTAGTGGTGGGCATCCTGCCCCCTGGCTAAGGGTGGTAGTAGTGGTGGGCATCCTGCCCCCTGGCTAAGGGTGGTAGTAGTGGTAGGCATCCTGCCCCCCGTGGGTGAGGGTGGTAGTAGTGGTGGGCATACTGCCCCCTGGGTGAGGGTGGTAGTAGTGGTGGGCATCCTGCCCCCTGGCTAAGGGTGGTAGTAGTGGTAGGCATCCTGCCCCCCTGGGTGAGGGTGGTAGTAGTGGTGGGCATCCTGCCCCCTGGCTAAGGGTGGTAGTAGTGGTGGGCATCCTGCCCCCTGGCTAAGGGTGGTAGTAGTGGTAGGCATCCTGCCCCCCGTGGGTGAGGGTGGTAGTAGTGGTGGGCATACTGCCCCCCCTGGGTGAGGGTGGTAGTAGTGGTGGGCATACTGCCCCCCCTGGGTGAGGGTGGTAGTAGTGGTGGGCATCCTGCCCCCCTGGCTAAGGGTGGTAGTAGTGGTAGGCATCCTGCCCCCCTGGGTGAGGGTGGTAGTAGTGGTGGGCATCCAGCCCCCTGGCTAAGGGTGGTAGTAGTGGTGGGCATCCTGCCCCCTGGCTAAGGGTGGTAGTAGTGGTGGGCATCCTGCCCCCTGGCTAAGGGTGGTAGTAGTGGTAGGCATCCTGCCCCCGTGGGTGAGGGTGGTAGTAGTGGTGGGCATACTGCCCCCCTGGGTGAGGGTGGTAGTAGTGGTGGGCATCCTGCCCCCTGGCTAAGGGTGGTAGTAGTGGTAGGCATCCTGCCCCCCTGGGTGAGGGTGGTAGTAGTGGTGGGCATCCAGCCCCCTGGCTAAGGGTGGTAGTAGTGGTAGGCTTCCTGCCCCCTGGCTAAGGGTGGTAGTAGTGGTGGGCATCCTGCCCCCCTGGGTGAGGGTGGTAGTAGTGGTAGGCATCCTGCCCCCTGGCTAAGGGTGGTAGTAGTGGTAGGCATCCAGCCCCCTGGCTAAGGGTGGTAGTAGTGGTGGGCATCCTGCCCCCCTGGGTGAGGGTGGTAGTAGTGGTGGGCATCCTGCCCCCTGGCTAAGGGTGGTAGTAGTGGTGGGCATCCTGCCCCCCTGTGTGAGGGTGGTAGTAGTGGTAGGCATCCTGCCCCCCTGGGTGAGGGTGGTAGTAGTGGTGGGCATCCAGCCCCCTGGCTAAGGGTGGTAGTAGTGGTGGGCATCCTGCCCCCTGGGTGAGGGTGGTAGTAGTGGTGGGCATCCTGCCCCCTGGCTAAGGGTGGTAGTAGTGGTGGGCATCCTGCCCCCCTGGGTGAGGGTGGTAGTAGTGGTAGGCATCCTGCCCCCTGGGTGAGGGTGGTAGTAGTGGTGGGCATCCTGCCCCCTGGCTAAGGGTGGTAGTAGTGGTGGGCATCCTGCCCCCCTGGGTGAGGGTGGTAGTAGTGGTAGGCATCCTGCCCCCCTGGGTGAGGGTGGTAGTAGTGGTAGGCATCCTGCCCCCCTGGGTGAGGGTGGTAGTAGTGGTGGGCATCCTGCCCCCTGGCTAAGGGTGGTAGTAGTGGTGGGCATCCTGCCCCCCTGGGTGAGGGTGGTAGTAGTGGTAGGCATCCTGCCCCCCTGGGTGAGGGTGGTAGTAGTGGTGGGCATCCTGCCCCCTGGCTAAGGGTGGTAGTAGTGGTGGGCATCCTGCCCCCTGGCTAAGGGTGGTAGTAGTGGTAGGCATCCTGCCCCCCGTGGGTGAGGGTGGTAGTAGTGGTGGGCATACTGCCCCCCTGGGTGAGGGTGGTAGTAGTGGTGGGCATCCTGCCCCCTGGCTAAGGGTGGTAGTAGTGGTAGGCATCCTGCCCCCCTGGGTGAGGGTGGTAGTAGTGGTGGGCATCCTGCCCCCTGGCTAAGGGTGGTAGTAGTGGTAGGCATCCTGCCCCCCGTGGGTGAGGGTGGTAGTAGTGGTAGGCATCCTGCCCCCTGGCTAAGGGTGGTAGTAGTGGTAGGCATCCAGCCCCCTGGGTTGGGGTGGTGGCGCGCATTCAGGCCCCTGTGTGCATATGTGGCATTGGTGATGGGCATCCCGCCCCTATGGTGCTGCTGTTGCTGGTGTAAGTATATTCAGATTCCCAGTGTATGTGTGTGATGTGTCGTGTACGTGTTGTATGTGTTTTGTGGTTGGTGTCTGACTTACCTTCTGCGCCGTACGCGTCCGTGCCTGTTCCGGTAGTAGATGTAGAATATTGGTATGATCGGGACGAAGGGATTCATGGTTGGTTCGTGTCGTTCGTCCTTCTCGTTGCTTCGCGTCGTCCTCGTCGCTTGGCTTCGTCCTCGTCGCTTCGCTTCGTCCTCGTCGCTTCGCGTCGTCCTCGTCTGTGCTGTGTTCGTCTCGTAGCCGTGGATCGTGTTGTGGCGCGATTCGGAGCTTATGTGCGCCTCTCCCGGATGCTTTGACGTGCCGTGCGTAGCGACGGGTTCGGCGCGTACGGAAAGCGCATCGTACTTGTCCGGCCGGACGGGGCTGCATTTTCCCTTCCGTGCGACTCGATTCGGCGTTTCCGGATTCGCCTCGGTCGGAGAACAGGACCTGGTTTGGGTGAGTACGGCTCAGCCGGAATTTTTGCTGTTGTGCGCATCGTACTTGCTCGTTCGGTGTGCTGTACGGATCGGTCGGGAAACTGGCTTTCGCATGGCTTTTTTCCCGACCGAATAGTATTGGGTGCGCCTCCGACCGAGATCGGAATCGGCCCCAAAGAGTAACACCCCAAACATACTCTGACATTATAATTCCACCTGAACTCTCTGTTACTGCTTCTAATGAACCTTTCCTATTGCATGATAACGAAAACCCTCAAAAGAGAATCCTAATATTCAGCACACCACAAAATTTAGTATGGTTAGGAAACAATGATATTTGGATGATGGATGGAACGTTTAAAAGCACGCCCCATCCATTCAACCAAATATACACTATTCACGCATACATTAACAATACAGTAATTCCCTTAGTATACAGTTTACTGCCTGATAAACAATCCTCAACATACACTGAATTTTTATCAGTGATAAAATCTAAAACATCTAACAAAAGCCCTAGAAAAGTAATAATTGACTTTGAAATATCTATGATTAATACAGTTACAAAAACCTATCCAGAAACCCAAATTCAAGGATGTTTCTTTCACTTTTCTCAGGCATATTGGCGCAAACTTCAAAAAACATCCTTAATTGAGGATTATATATCAGACAGTAGACTACAGTTTGAACTAAAAAAACTAACTGCACTTTGCTTTGTTCATCCTGACAGTGTAGACGAATACTACACTTCAATTACTGAATCTGAATATTTTACAGCAAATGAAGATAAATTGGCACCTATACTAAATTATTTTGAAGACACATGGATTGGCCATCTAAGCAGGTCGGGTCACAGAAGGAGACCACGTTTCCATGTGGACTGTTGGAACTGTTACTCGACCTGCTTAGAAGGAGGAGCAAAAACAAACAATGCCATAGAGGGATGGCACAACTCCTTCAACAAAGCAATTGGCAAACCTCACCCTAATTTCTATGATTTTTGGGAAATTTTGAAGAAGGAGCAAAGTTTCCAAGAAATGAGAATGGCGCAATCATTAACAGGTAGTCTGAATCCATGTATTTCTACCAGAACTAAGGAAATGTCAGAAAAACTATTGGGTGTAATTCAACAATTTTCGTTGACAGTGGCTTCAGACTACCTTGATAATCTTGCACACATCCTACACTTTTAAAACACATTTATTTTACTTGTCTGTTTTACCCTAAAACTACTACTACTAATTCAATTGATCATATTAAAAAAATATTAAAATTAAAAATAAAAGTCGGGTTTTCTTACCTTCAGAAGTTTTCTATCTTCAACTCTTGGACTTACATTCCATTGATTACTTCACCAAGAGTCCTTTTTTTCTTTAATCCATAGTAAATAACAGCAAATCCATTTAAAAAATCCATCACCGGATGAAAAATATATTAATATGCACACTTAAATTAGTTTATATGTGAAAATACGCACCCAATAAAAAAATCCCAATTTTTTTAATTTTATTTTTTAAACGCAACAAATTCCAACGTTGCAATCTACTTCTAACAGAAATCCAATAACATTTCGACATCGCTAGAAATGCAAAATAAGGAAACCCAAGAAAAAAATCCCGAAAATATATTTTTTTTACATAGAAAAAACGCAATAAATTCCCAAAATTAAATCCATCTACAGCCAAAGTCCTATAGAAAAAAATTTATGAACACATCCAAAGTGTATTACAGTTTAACCAAAGTTTAAATACATCTAACCACGTAACTGATAAAAATGTGTTATTTATTAAACAACGTACCGCTAAACCAAAAAGGTACACATTTCAAAACACTTTTGTTTCATTAAGTGTTTAATACATATACCATTAACCACTTAACCAAACAAATGTAGTTTTAGAAATAAAAGACCCGACGTGGAACTACTACTGCAACATGTAATGGCGGAAATTAGTTTGTAAAAACACATCAAACCTACGTAAAACACATTTACTAAATAGATATACCACCCTCATCTCTCCTTACAATAAACATTACCACTACACTCTGGGGCCGATTCCGATTCCGGCCGGAAATCTCTCCGACCGAGCCGGACCCGGAGAGAATTCCGACCGAATCGGACCCTAGCAGTCCGACCGGACGAATACGATGCATTCGCATGCTATCGGACTCGATTCGGTCGGACTCCCATTGAAGTCAATGGGAGCCGGTCGTACAACGCGTACGCGTGCTCCCATTGACTCAATGGGTGCGAGGCGCACAAGGGCGCCCCCTACAGTGGGTACGCGTCCATGCGCATCACAGCGTACATGCACAGGTAGGGGGACCCATGGGTCCCCCCTGTGTGCGACTCGCGCGCCTACGCGTACAGGGGGGTCCGACGCGGACCCCCAAAGTCCGACTCCGACAGCTCTTTCGAGCCGGACGGCGCGAGTCGGTCGGACTGCTCGCGGCGCGCATCGTACTTACCCGGCCGGGAAACGTCTCCATAGCGCGGTGCGAGTCGTGTCCGTGCGAGTCGGTCGGAGCGTGTTGAAGCCGCGTACGAGTCGGTCAGCGATTTCGCGGGAGCTTGCATCGTACTCGCTCGGCCGGACCCGCGTCTGATTTGGTCGGGAAACAGGGCTCCGAATCGGATCCGGTAAATCCAAATCCGATTCGGAGCACTACCGGCCCAGAGACCGGAATCGGCCCCTCTGTATTTTAAGAATGTAAATGTATCTTAACTTAATGCAGTTCTCCCTTGCTTCTGTTCTCTCCAGCGACGATCTCCGTAATGATGAAACTTACGTCTACGCGTCGACGTCATATGTTTTAGTAAAAATGAAAAAAGGACATTTTCTCTCATTGAAAACATGGGAAAAGCGTGAGAAACTTCTTAAAAAATGTATTATAAAATGTTACTCTACATAATAAAATACAAAACTATTTTAATAAAATCTGTTAATATATACTCTATTTTTCTATATATTTTTCTGAATTTAGTACAATGATTCTAAAATTTTTAAATTAACAATAAATAATTCAAAAAAAGAAATTACCTGTTTCCTATTTCTTTGTACATGTTTATTTACCTTTAATAAAAAGATAAAATACCAAATAATGATTTTTAAATTTAAACATTTATATATATATATATATATATATATATATATATATATATATATATGTATTATTTTTTTACATTTATTAATAATTAATTCCATATACTTTACATTAAAATATATATATCATTAATCACAATTTACTATTAACAGTAATAGTATTTAAACCTAACATTAACTTTATTTTTCTCTATGTACTTTTTTTATTTAAAATATTAATTAATATTTAATTAGTTTTTAATAATACTTTCTTTAGGTTTTTACATGACAAATAAATACTTATAAACATTATTTATACCTGAGTATTAATTTAGATTTATTTAGAATTCGCATCGTACTCGCTCGGCCGGACCCGCGTACGGTTCGGTCGGGAAACAGGGCTCCGAATCGGATCCGGTAAAGCCGAATCCGATTCGGAGCCCTACCGGCCGAGATCGGAATCGGCCCCTAAGTATGTGTTAGTATCGGGATGAATAAGTGAGGTGGTGTGTGTATAACTGTATAGGTGAGTAAATGGCATTATGATTGACTCTGGGGGACTGACTAGGTGTGTGAGTAACTCTATGGGTGAGTGGCAGTGTGTAAGTGTCTGTATGGGTGTATGAGTGCCTATAATAGTGGCTGTATTGATGAGTGACTGCATGTATGAGTGACTGTATGGGTGAGTGAGTGGATGTGTGTGTAGACCTAGGAATCAGTGAGTGGGTATGTACTAACTGGTATTGGTGTGTCTATGGTTTCAAGAATGGTAGTCTGTATTTTAGAGTGGGTGTATGAAAGGTTATATTAGGGTGTGAGTAGGTGCATCAGAGATTAAGTGGATGATGTCATCAGTGATGTCTTTGAGATGTCATCAGTGATGTCATCAGTGATGTCACTGACCATGTCATGAGTGATGTAATATGTGACGTCATCAGCAGTGCACTGGGGGGGCGTGAGTTATAGTTTGCTCAGCTAACTATAACGGCTGAATATCTCTGGTTTTGTATGAGTGAAATGTCAGACTAACTGTAACATCCCTGAAACCTGTGGTTTTTTCAGTGAATATATATATATATATATATATATATATATAGATAGATGCACACACATGCAAAAAAACGCCAGTAGGTAATATGTACATATTATATATATATGTACATATTACCTACTGCCGGTTGCCAGTAGGTAGTTATAGTTTGGACCTATTATCCATAGGAAAAACGTTTTTTTATTTGCCAATATCTTTGGCGCCGTTTGACGAATCTTCACAAAATTTTCCAAACTAATGATCAGCTCAGGTCAGCTCCTGTCTGGAAAGTTTGGGGGTGATACGTGAAGCGGGGGCCGAGAAAAAAAGGGGGTCCCAAAACTCTTTTCTCCATGTTAATTTTCATAGGAAATCTTGGAACAGGCTACAGCCTGAACTGCTGAACGGAATGACACCAAATTTGACAAAAAGGTAGCTCTTGGTTCAGAAAGTGACCTTTTTTTAAATGGTGTAAATCCGTTCAGTAGTTCCTGAGAAATTAAAAAAATTAAAATATCGATATCTGAGCACTGAGGAGGATTCGCGAATCCTCCTGAGCACGAGCTTAATTCTGATTGGCTGCCAACACTCCAAACCAGGAAGTGTTGGCAGCCATCTTGTGACTCGGTAACCGAGTCACAAGAAAAAGGAAGAAAAAAGATGGAAAACAAGAAAAGGAGGCAGGGAAGGGCAGCGGAAGACGCGCTGGGTGCGCAAATCCCGCCGAGAAAATAAAAAACAATGAAGCAGCGCTTCGTTTTCCTTAAGCCCCCGGTTGGGCCAGGTCTTGGGGGCAATGTGTAATAATACAGTTGGGGCCCACAGCCCCGGGGACCGCCACCTCCCCGGGGCTTTATCCATAATGTGCAGGGGGCACACAGTCCCCCCCGCAGCCCCGGGGCGTGCCACCTCCCCGGGGCATTTAATTATTTTGGGTGGGGGGCCCTGCAGGCCCCCCAAGCCCCAGGGACCACCACCTCCCCGGGGCTACATGATTTAAATGCGGGGGGCCTTGCGGCCCCCCACAACCCCGGGGACCGCCACCTCCCCGGGGCTATATTCAAAATCAAAGTGAGGGGGGCTCAAGCCCCCCCACACTGCCCCGGGGATCACCACCTCCCCGGGACACTAATTATTTGCATGGGGGGTCCGTTATGGACCCCCGTGCACTGGGGACCACCACCTCCCTGGGGCTTTAAAAATGCTGGGAGGGGGCCACGCGGCCCCCCTCCTGGAGCCCTCAATGGCCCTCAGGACTGCCACCCCCAGGGCCAGCTCCTGCAATGTCCCTGGGTGCCCACCCCAGGACATTGCTGTTTGCTATGACAGGGCGGGAGCACGGCTCCCGCCCTGTCATAGCAAACACTGCTTTGCTTCCTTGAAGCGAGAGCAGGTTTCGACGAAGCAAAGCAGAATTGCTTTTGGGCAAGGGGAGCTGCATGTTAGCAGCTCCCCTTGCGCAAAAGCAATGCCGGCTCCCGCAGGAGGGGGGGAGCCAGCTGGGACCGTGGGGGCATTGGGGCTCCCCCCACAGTCCCCATCAAAGAGGCCAGGCCCCGGGTGATGGGGTCCCCGGGGCCATTATTGGCTGGGGGAGGGGAGCCACGTGGTCCCCCTCTTTTAAAAAAATAAATAAAAGTGGCAGGCCCCGGGGGATGGGGTCCCCGGGGCCAATATTGGCCTGAGGAGGGGAGCCATGCGGTCCCCCTCCTTTAATTTTTTTTTAAATAAATAGTGGCAGGACCCGGGGGATGGGGTCCCCGGGGCCATTTTTGGCCTGAGGAGGGGGGCATGCGGTCCCCTTCCTTTTTAAAAAAAAGAAAAAATAACTGCTGGCAGGCCCCGGGGGATGGGGTCCCCGGAGCGAATACCGAATAATGGAAGTGCAGCGTTTTTTTTTCTTTTGAGTTTGGAGTCACGACTCCAACGCAGCTCTCAGCACGGCCCCCCCGTGTAACGTCGCGTTGGATTCGCGAATTCACCTTAAATGAATAATTAAGTAGTATATAATTTAGAAGGTAGTGTTGTATTTGTGAAGTTGTTTTAAAGAGGTACTGTGATTGAAGTTAATGACAAGATTACAATTGATAGAGTTCTTAAATATATATAAATTTAAAAATTAATAGTTAGGCTTGAAAAGTGTGTTGTGTTGTAGTACATTGAATTCATGTTTTTGCGGATTCGCGTCGGGTGCGCGAATCCACATAAATTAAAAAAAAATATGTATGTGTAAAAAAAAAATTATATTCATTACTATGTTATAGGGTGGCTCTAAAAAGAGCTCTTGTTTTTCTTATGAGTTTGTTGTAGCTACATGTAAGTGCGGATGCACAGTTTTAGGTTGTTGAGAAAGACTCTGCTTCCTTGATCTGCGAAGTGTACTCCATCACTTCTGTAGATGTCATCCATATCAAAACGTAGATTGTTGTTATAGATGGAGCCCATTCTATGGTCTCTGAGGTAAGCAGAAATAGCTTTATTGACATTTTTCTAGCTTTCTCAATCTGTGGACAGAATTGATTTGACCACTTCCATTTCTGTCTTTGGCATATATTAGAGTATACAAAGACAGTTTGAGGCAAAAGCAACATCAATTGTGCAAAGGTGTCCTTCATTAGCATTTCAAGACCTACCCCAGTCAATGTGCCTAGGTCATTGCCACCACAGTGCACAATCATGAGGTCAGGGGTTGGAGATGCAAAAGGTTTTAACCAAAGGCATCAATTGGTGCCACTTTAATCCTCTCTGTGCAATCCATTTAATATCCACATTTTGCAAAGCTAGGTCTTTGTCAATACCTCTGCGTTCAGCATACCTTTTGCACCAGAAAACATAGCTGTGCCCAACAATTCATACTGTAAGCATCTTGAAGGGATGTCTGGAAGTATTGAAAAGATGTCTGTAGTTGAGGTAGTCAGTTGGTAGAATGAGAGGTATCTAAAATGGTGGACAAGATGCAGTATTTAAAAAAAGTAGAGAATTGATTGGCTGTTTAAGAAGATTGTGCACTCAAAAATAGGGTGCATGTTACTTTCTTTAAAAGCATGTTCCTTATTGGTTAGTATAAAATGTTTGAAAGCTACAGTAGATAGGATAAGGAGATATTTTGCAAACATCAACCACACCTGCTGTTTGCATTTGTAACCTTGTGTGCTGGATTTGAAAATGTGGTGAACTTGTGACCTGTCAGTTCAGTTGAATGTTCCATGAACTGTTACTATGGAAACTGGCATTAAGCAGAATGGGGGAAGGGTTTGAAACTTTACTGTGGACTTAAAATGTGAAATTGTAATTTATATTTAGGTGATATGTTATTAAAGTATAATTTCCTAAGTCAGTACTATCTTTAGAAGTGGTGTGTTGTTAAAAAATAGTGGGATTTTTATTTGTAATATATTTTTGAACTCCCGTATGGATACGCAGCTCCATCGCGTTGGTGCACGGTGGAGTCGCGATTCCGAAAAATTCCAGAACCAGTTTGGGCACTTTTAGAAGTCAGTTGGTAAGGGTTCACATGTTTAACCAATAGAAATGTGTTTTATAATTTGAAATAATGTAGGAAGCAATGTGATTTGTTACTTACATGTATTTGTGTGGAGAAAGAGAGGGAAAGTTTGCCATTACTGGTTTAACCTTGCTGAGAGTGGTGCATTACATTGATTGTGTGCATTAGAAAATCTTTTATGAGTTTGTGATATTTTAAATTCTACAAATCGATTTGGAAGGATGTGTTATAAATTTGTGAGGTGTATTATGTATTAGGTGTACGCTGAGGGGCCGATTCCGATTCGGGCCGGAATTCTCTCCGACCGAGCCGGACCCGGAGAGATTTCCGACCGAATCGGACCCGTGCAGCCCGACCGAACGAGTACGATGCGTCCGAATGCTATCGGACTCGATCGGTCGGACTCCCATTGAAGTCAATGGGAGCCTGTTGTACGACAGCGTACACGGGCTCCCATTGACTCAATGGGCGCGATGCGGACAAGGCGCCCCCACAGCGTGTACGCGGCGAGCGGTCGCCCCGTACACGCACAGGTAGGGGGACCCATGGGTCCCCCTGTGTGCGACTCGTGCGGCTCACGCATTCAGGGAGTCCGACACGGACCCCCGAAGTACGGCTCCGACAGCTCTTCTGAGCCGGAGTGTGCGGCTCGGTCGGACTGCTCGCGGCGCGCATCGTACTCACCCGGCCGGGAAGCGTCTCCATTGCGCGGTGCGAGTCGAGTCCGAGCAAGTCGGTCGGTGCGGTTCGAGCCGGGAGCGAGTCGGTCGGAGCGGTCGGGACGCCCGGACGAGTCGGTCGGCGATTTCGCATCGTACTCGCTCGTCCGGACGCGCGTACGGATCGGTCGGGAAACAGGGCTCCGAATCGGATCCGGTAAAGCCGAATCCGATTCGGAGCCCTACCGGCCAAGATCGGAATCGACCCCTTAATGTTTAAAAATTATTGATAAACTGTGATGTTTGAAATATATTATTAAATGTACAGATGTGTATTGTAGTTTGTATTATTCTAGTTAAATGTTGATTGAAATAGATTTTGTATAGTAATATGTGTATATTGGAAGGTGGATTAGTGATTATGGTAGTTTCTTTTAGTGTGTGGATATGTAGATTTGTAGTATGCCGCATAAATTTAGGTGTTGCTTTAAAATTGGAGGTGGAGTGTGTCAAATTTTAAGGTGTGCATGGATTTCTGTCTCAAGTGTGTCTGTACTTGTATATTTATTTTCATATGTCTTATACAGTTGAAGGTGCATGTTGTATAACAAAGAGGTGTTGTTGTTTTTTATGTGGTAGGCTCAAGATTGTGAGTAGTAGTGGAATGGTGAAGATGTAGGATAATAGTGTGCTTTAAAAGATGTTGACATAAGGTATTAGTGATTAGGCTTCTTTTTTAAGTTTCTAGAGAGGTACAGTTGAAATATGCCACATAATTTTGGGTGTTTGCTTGAAATTGGAAGTTTGTTCTGTGAATTTTTTAAGTTTGGATAGTGTTGTGCTACAGACATATTCATGTATGCTTTTAGGAATATGGTGAGAGATTTAGTAAAGACATGTGAAGGGTTCCTGCTTTGTATTTGGGTAGGTGTAACATTATAAGTAGTTGTAGAATGGTAAATCGGCAGCCCAAAAGAGAGGGTTGAGATATGTTTGTAGAGATTTTATTTATTAGAGTAATTTGTATGATGTGTGGAAAGGTATATTTCATATATACCGCATCATTTTCAGTGTATGTTTGAAAATTGAAGTGTAGTCTCTGAAGTTTTGAGCTGTGGATGGTGTTGTAACTGAGATATGTTTCTACTTGCACATATATTATGGTATGTGTTATGTGTCTGAAGATGATAGATGTATAAAACACAGGTATACATTTATCTGTATATTACTTTTATATATGATGCTGCTAGCAAAAGGTACAGAAATATGCATACATGCTTTTAGAAATATGGGGAGACTTTCATCAAAGATAAGTGAAGGGTTGCTTTGTTGTTACTTATGCTCAATACCAGATTAGTACTAGAATAGTAAAGCAGTGGTAGTAGAAAAGTGATGTTTAAGATATGTTGGGAGAGGAATTATTGATTATGGTGCTTTATAAGAGCCTGTGTAAAAGTTCACTTGAAATTTGCCGCATAAATCTAGGTATGTTTGAAATGTTAAGCATAGTCTGTCAAGTTTTAAGGCCTTTATGGTCTTGTGAGCGTGGTTATGTTTCTACTTGCACATGTGTTCTAATATGTGTAATGCTTTTGGCAATAGGTATAGATAGATGCATGCATGCTTTTAGGAAGATGGTTAGAGTTATGGTAGAAACGTGTGATAGGTTGCTACTTTATCTTTGACTAGGTCTAATATTTGTAGAATGGTGATTCTGTAGAATAAAACAGAGTTTTAAGACATGTTGGCAGAAGGGATTACTGATTAGGCTACTTTCTATAAGTTTGGGGAAAGGTACACTTGAAATACATTGCAGAAATGTAGGTGTGTCTTTGAAATGTAAAGTTCAGTCTATTTGTTTATTTCTGTAATATATGATGATGATTTCAAAAGGTAGACATATATGCATGTATAGTTTTAGGAATATGGTGAGATTTATAACAGAGTCATGTGTAGCTTTTATGCTTTATTTTGAGTACGTTCAGCACCCTGAGTAGTTACAGAATTGTGAGGCTACAGTACAAAATTGTACACCATGTCATAGACCTGACTTTTGAGCTGCAGTTTCAGTATTCTGCTACTACTTAGAATGTTGTTGTCCTCTAATCACTCAGGGGCCGATTCACAGAACTAATCTGAGATAAAACCCTAAACTTACTACTTTTGGTATTCACAGAAGGCATTTAGTAGTAGTAAAGTTAGGACTCCTAACTTTACTACTACTAAACTGAGACAAAATCCTAACTTTACGACTTTCAGTATTCACAAAAGGCATTTAGTAATAGTAAAGTTAGGAGTCCTAACTTTACTACTACTAAATGCTTTCTGTGAATACCAAAAGTAGTAAGTTTAGGATTTTATCTCAGATTAGTTCTGTGAATCGGCCCCTCAGGCACTACTGTAGTACTACTCCAATCACTCAGGCAGTACACATGCACTTATAAAATTACTCAGGCACTTCCTATGTACTCCTGTAATCTCCCAGATATTATCCCTGCAATCATGGAATCACTAGGCATTACCTATGTACTCCTTTAATCCCACAGACATAAGTCCTGCAATCATGCAATCACCAATGTTTTAGTTATATACTGGTTTTATTATTGAGGCACTAGCCTTGCACTCTTCCAATCACCCTGTCAGGATCTATGCACTCCTCCAATCAATTAGCCAGTGTCCAAGCACTTATAAAATCCCCTAGGCATTAACTTTACACTCTTTCATTCACTGACGCACTACCACAGTATTACTGCAATCACTGAGGCAGTACTGATGCACTTATAAAATTACCCAGGCTCTTTCTATGTACTCCTGTAGTCCCCCAGATATTACTTGTGAACTCATGCAATCTCCAATGCATTAGCTATACACTGGTTCAATCATCCAGGCAATACCCTTGCAGTCTTTCAATCATGCAGGCACTATTGTTGTATTTATGTAATCACTCAGCCAGTACTCATGCTGTTATATAATCTCCCAGGCACTACCTTCGCACTCCTTTATTCACTCAGGCACTACCTCAGTAGTGCTGCAATCACCCAAGAAGTACCCATGCACTTATAAAACCACTCAGAGACTTTCTATGTAGTCATGTAAATCTCCAGATATTACCCCTGTAGTAACGCAATCACCCAGGCGTTATGTATGTACTCTTTTAATCCTCTAGATGTACTCATGCAATCACCAATGCATTAGCTATAGAGTGCTTCAATCACCCTGGCACTATCTTTCCACTCTTTCAATTACGCACGCACTACTCTTGTACTTATGTAATCACTCAACCAGTACTCATGCACTTATAAAATCACCCAGGCACTTCCTTTGCACTTCAGTAATCACTCAGGCACTACCTTAGTACTGGTATAATCACTGAAGCAGTACTCATGGACTTATAAAATCACCCATTCACTTCCTATGTACTCCAGTAATCCCCCAGGTATTACCTCTGCAGTCATGCAATCACCCAGGCACTAGTTATGTACTACTTCTGCAGTCATGCCATCATGCAGGCTGTACCTATGCACTCATGTAATAACCCAGGTACTACTCAATGAGTCATCTATACGTTTAGGTGCTATTCATACACTTATCCATGCACTCAATGTTTATGTGTGCACTCATGCAATTAGCCATTCACTATCTAAGTTGTCCTGCAATTACCGAGCGAGTACCTTTGAAATCATACAATCACCCAAGCACTACCCATGGAGTTTTGCAATCACTCAGGCAGATCTATTACATGTCTCTGTTTCTAGGTTTCACTATAATTTAGAAATATTGTATACATATTTCTTTTAGATATGATGATGATGATTTGAAAAGGTAGAGACGTATGTATTTTTTTTTTAATTTAGATTTTTATTGAGCAGAATGGTTAAAATCACAACAACAGAGTTTATGTAAAATCAAGCAAATAAAACAATTAATACCATAGAATAGAATGATGTC
The DNA here is from genome assembly GCA_963921515.1 of Calotriton arnoldi. Lineage (NCBI taxonomy): Eukaryota > Metazoa > Chordata > Amphibia > Caudata > Salamandridae > Calotriton > Calotriton arnoldi. The sequence continues at coordinate 3,034,124 of CAWUFW010000777.1, forward strand.
AGGGACTTAATTACAGGAGAGAGAGTCATTAAGATGGTACCACTAACAATATAATACAAGACTGGAATATTACAACTTTAAGAGAATTTTTTTTTTTGATAACAATCGCTAGTATACTTTTACATTCAGTAAATAAAACCAATCATGCATAGAATAAAGTGCATAAACAGTAAACCGTACAGAAGTTTCCTAACAATCCCAATAACTTTTAATCTAATTAGCAATATTTAATGAAAGTAGTGCAAATGCGAATAACGGTAAAAGCTGACATAAAATGAAGTGCGCAAGCAAATAACGATACCAAAATTACTTTACAATCCTAATACCTTTTAATCCAATTAACAATGTCAGATAAAAAAGTGCAGATAGAATTATAATAAAAACCTATACACTATCCCTGAAGAATCTTTTCCATTAGATCTAAGAATTCCCAAACAGACGCAAATCTTTTAACGGCTCCTACCCTTTTCGCATGCACCTTTTCAAAACCTCTTACATATTGCATTTTCTTAAACCACTCCAGAAAAGTCAGAACTTTTGTACTCTTCCAATTCTGAAGTATTAATGAAAGTGCCACCAGGAAGGAGATAAATAGGAACTTTTCCCCCCCTTTCGTGAGAGGCTGGTTTAAGTTTTGTCTTAGCAAACCAAACAGTATTGCCTCCGATTCTGGTTGTATATTATTTCTAAAAATACTGCTCAAATTGCTACAGAGCTCCCCCCAGAACTGAAACAGCCTGGGGCATTTACAAACAATATGTAACCAGTCACCCTCACCCGCCTGATGGCATCTAAAGCATTTATTCTCGACTTGAGGATAAATTTTATGTAGAACAAGGGGGGTATAGTAGGCCATCCATCTAGATAGAAATGCCATCCTTTTGAAGTTTGCAGCACGGAGTAGCTTGTTGCCATACTGAGAAATCCCTTGCCATTCTCTAATTGAGAAATCGCAGGATACATCATTTTTTATTTTTTCGAGAAGGTTAGTAACGACCATCGGCTCACCCTGATTTTGAAAGACTCTATACCAATTCCCTATTCCTTGTAATTTAGCTCTAAACACTATGGCAAGAAGCAGTGAGGCTCCTATATTGCCAGGAAATAAATATTTATCTAACAAGGCTCTGATTTGAAGAAAACTGAGTAAGAGTACCCTACTCTGACTACCACATCTCGTCTGGACCTCCTCCCAAGTAGCACATCTATCTCCTATAATAAAATGGCCTAGTTCTCTAAAACCTCCAACCTTCCAGATTTTTATAAGACTATTACGAATATAAAGACCCAAACTTTTAGCCTCAATTAAATCCAAGTATTTAAATCCTGAGGATTTTGCTTTTAAAGAATAAAAGTTTTGGAGTCTATAGGAAAAAGTCTGTAGAGTCTTGTACCTTACTTTTTTCGGCAATTTTGGTATCTTTAAGAAGACCGGAAGCTGAGTTCCGGCTTCAGCAAACATCCTTCTAAAAAAAAAAACCCTCCGAAAGCTCCCTGTTGTTAAGCATCCTGACCAAAATATCCATAAATGCCGCTTCATAGTATGTTCTTATGTGAGGTAGTGCCAATCCACCCCAACTTTTATCCAACTGAACAATAGGAAGTTTTAGCCTTGGAGCTTTTTTGTTCCAGATAAACTCACGAAATAATGTTTCCAGTTCCTTAAAAAATACTGTATTAACTTTTATTGGAATATTGGAAAACAGAAAAATTAAAAGGGGTAATACTGACATTTTAATAAGGGCTACACGCCCAATCAATGAAAGAGGAAGAAATGCCCACTTTGACAATAGATCTTTTATTTTAGTGAGTGTTGTGCCATAGTTTAACCTATAAAGATCTAGACATTGATTAGAAACATAGATTCCCAGATACCTAATTGGCTCCAAAGAGAGCGCTTGTTGTTTTAAAATATCTGGAAGAGAATTACAAGAAGTATTCAAAGCCAAAATCTCCGGTTTTTTTTGATTGATTTTATATCCTCTGATTGCCTCGAACTGGGTAAACTCCCTTAACATTTGATCAATAATATTTTTTTCAGGTTTAAGATATAGGATGATGTCATCAGCAAATAATTTGATTTTTGACATACCCTCTATTGGAGTTCTGATATCTATATTGTCCCTAATTCTCACTGCAAGAGGTTCTATAAAGAAAGTAAATAAAACCGGCGAAAGGGGGCACCCCTGCCGTGTCCCCCGTTTTATATCGATTATGCCCGCAGATTCCGAATTGATCCTGATCTGGGCCTTGGCACCTAAATAGACATTTTGCAACATGGTAATAATTTGTCGAGGGAAACCGAACCTTTCTAACCCATAGAAAAGTGCATCCCAATTAACAAGGTCGAATGCCTTCTCGGCATCGACCATCATTATTATTGCTGGAATTTTCTGAATATTTAGATAATCAATTGCTTGAATTAATAAAGTGGTATTTGATGACATTAGCCGGCCTGTTATACATCCTGATTGATCTAGATGTATTACCTGTTGGGCGACCGGTGAAACTCGATTGGCCCATATTTTCATCAATAATTTATAGTCAGCATTTAAAAGACTAATAGGCCTATAAGAGCCAACCACCCTGGGATTCTTCCCCTTTTTAACAAAACTAACTACAGAAGATTCTTTGAAAGCCACAGGGATATCACCCCCATCTTTTATTTGATTAAAAAGTTCAAGCAGGAATGGAAATAATTCACCTGAAAAAACTTTATAAAATTCGATCGGCAAACCATCATTCCCGCAGGCCTTACCTGCTGGCATTGAGGACAGAGCTCTAGAAATTTCTTCTAGTGATATATCAGCTAATAAAGCCTCTCTGTGCCCTGCAGTAATCTGCGGGAGAACTAAGTCATCAAAATAGGTCTGAATAGTTCGCATTGATATATTATAGAAAGATTTTTGAGATGGTATCCTGCCCACTAGTTGTATTCTGAGTCCCAGGGATTAGCACTTCCTCAATAAACGCTGCTTCTTGTTTGGCTCTTGAAGACCAGGCCAGTAGCTTTCCTACCATCTGGCTCTCTTCATATATTTTCTGTTGGTATGTTTTAGAGCAACTAATCTCTTCCATGACAAAGAACTCTCGCAGTTCTTGTTTAGCCCTAGATAATTCTAATTCCTGCCCGGCTTCCCGTCCCCTTGCCGAAAACCAGCACTCTTTTTTAACCAAGGCGACTTCTACCGCTTTCTGGAGTTCCTCAATCCGTAATCTCCGCTCTTTACTTTGTTTTGCCATAAAAGCAATCATTTGACCTCTTACAGAGGCTTTAAACGCGCCCCAAACTGAGAATAGGCTTGCAGTACCGCTATTGATCATAAAAAACTGTTGAATCCATTCATGCATGTTGTTAACCCATTGCTGATTGATTAACAGAAGTCTATCCATCTGCCACCTGGATTTCTTTCTGGCCCCCAATACCAGATCAACAACTAGTTTAACTATAGAGTGATCCGAAAATGAGTTCGCTATAATCTCAGTATTTGAACATTTCAAGGAGCGTGACACTAAAAAGAAATCGATGCGAGAAGCAGATTTAAATTGGGAAGAATAATAAGTAAATTGTTTTAGTGTAGCATGGGCTCTTCTCCAAGGATCTACCAACTGATAATCTTGTTGCATGGAATCCAGTAATTTTTTAGTTCTAGGTTTCATCTGTTTTTTTGCTTTATTTGATGTATCCAATTGTAGATCTTGAACAAAATTAAAATCCCCCTAAAATAATTGGGCCGGGCGCCGCTCTAACTTTATCATTAATTCTTTTTAGCACCAAATAATCATCAACAACTGGTGCATAATAGTTCACCAGGTTCAACAGATTACCATTTGCCTTTAACACAATCCAAATCCATCTGCCAAATGGATCTTTAGTGATTTGAGTGATATCCCATTTGACCCCTCTACCAAGATATACAGCTACCCCCCTTATAGCTGCCTGCGCAGATGCAAAATAAGCCTTGCTAAAATACTTAGGAATAAACAAATTTGGTTGGTTTGTTTTGAGATGAGTCTCCTGTAAGAAAAGAATTTGAGGGGAAAAGGCTGTCAGCCATCTGATCAGGCTACCGTACTTCCGCTTATTGGATATACCATTAACATTCATGGAAAGAATACACATCTTGTTAACCATTTTTAAGGTTACTATTTAAATCAAACATATCGGTAAACTTGCACCATTTTTCAATATTAATGAACCAGCCACTCCTTCCTATATAATAACAAACATTTTTCTGCTTGATCCCCTTTTGTGCGCCTTCTTTATATTTTCTCAACACCTTTCTCTTTTTTAATCCATTCTGCTCTTTTTCTTTTTCACCCACACCACCCTTCTGCAATGCCCTAACCCTACCCAACCTTGGTGATACGGGCCATTCCCCCACCACACTGCCCACATCGCCCCCACCCCTATTTTTTTTTTTGGTGCCCTGGAATTGCACCTTAGGTGACCCCCCCACCCCGACAGGATCGTGACAAAAAAAAAAAAAGAAAGAACCCAAAAATTGACCCTTATCATTTAACAACCGAGATCTCCTCTAATAACCCCTGGGCATCTTCTATGTTGGAAAAGATATGAAACTTTCCCCGTACGAGAACGCGTAATTTAGACTGTTGTGCTATGGACGCTTGTGCGCCTTGTGCCTTAAACAGAAGAAGTAGTTTCACAAACTCTTTTCGTCGTCTTGCAGCCGAAGCAGACATATCAGAAAAGATTCTGCAGGTTGATGTCTCATTTATTGCAAATTGACGCTGTTGAATGGCTTTAGTCAAAACTTTTTCTTTGATCCTATAGTCCGTGAAGTTGACTAGAATGGTTCTGGGAGTATTAAGATTCGGTGTCAGATGTGCTGGGACCCGATGGGCCCTGGTAACCGTCAGATCCCTGGTATACTCTGGCAGAACTTTTTGTTTAATGAACGCTTCCACCCATTGCACCGGTTGAACCCCCTCACTCCTCTCCGGGACCCCTACTATACGTAGGTTTGATCGACGTGAATGGTTTTCCAACTCCTCGAGTTTACTCATGAGGAACTTCTTATCCTTAGTTGTTTCGTTAAGTTTAACCGACATTGAGCCTATTTGGTCCTCTAGCTTAGAAATTCTAGTCTCTGCTTCTTGAATTTTTTCCGGGAGACCAGCAACCGCCTCTTTTATTTTGCTAAGGCGTTGATGATAGAGAGAGGAAATTTCATGCTCTTGTGACTTCTTCATGTCCCTGATCTCCTCAAGAATTGTATTTAATAAAACTTTAATATCAATCTGCCTTGAAGCACTTTCAGCAGTTTCATCAGGGATATTAATTTCAGCGGCTGCATTATTACTGGGATTTGAAGTAGCTATCTCTGCTTGCCCGGTTACTGGCCTGATCGATTGACTCTTAGCGCCGTCCTGGCCATCTTGAGGATATCCCGGTTGTGATTCTAATTCCGGTGCGAATACATGTTCTTGATCGAGCTGACATATGGCGCTCGGGTTCAAAGTTTGAGCTTCTCTAAATAGACTTTGAGTTTGAGGCTCCACTTCTTGGGTAGCGCCGCTTGACTTAGGTTGTAGAATATTTAGAGAGGGAGGAGAGGGAGACTGAATCAAAGCAGATTTTAGGAGATTTAGTGGAGAGACAGCCTGGGGAGATCTTACTCCTAATTTAACCATTAGAGGGGGCAATGAAAATATTTGTTGATCGTTGACGAGCACTTTAGTCTGTTCTGCTGTCTCCTGTTGCATCGACTGCTGGCTCTTTTTATTAAAAAGGGGGAACTCTTTAATAGTGCTCCCTTCTCCTTTGTTATCTCCAGCCAGGGAGTTCCCCTCCTTTCCTGGAATGGCAGCAATGTCCTCTCTTATAGCCTGGGGCAAGTCTGTCCTATCTTCGAGAAGCCCCCCGCACTGCTCCAGGGTCCCTTCTTCTTCAGAGCTCTCAAAGCTAGAGCAGATGGATGGAGAGTCAGCTCTCTGTCCCATTTTAGCTACGGAGGCACTTACTTTCTTTGAGAGCGCCAAGCGCGTTTTAACTTTTAAATTTGTCGCAGCATCGCTCTTGACATGATAGTTATTTATCCTATTGTGCCGAGCCGTTTTGCTGCCACCAGTTTTCTTCTCCATTGTTTAGAAACTGCTGTTTCCTCGCTTTCTCTGTTTTTTCCTACCTTCCCTCAGACAACTTCTCCCTCCTTTCTTCTTCTTTTTTAAGCTCCTTGACTCCCCTCTCCTCACCTGTCTCCTGACGTTGTTAAATCCAGGCAGCCGATAGAACTCAGCCTGTCAACCGAGTTAACGCCCGATCAGACCTGATTCCCGTGCTGTTCAGTTCACACAACTCGCTGTAGAGCCGAACTCCAGCCCACCTCGTCCACCTCTCATGTTGCAGCTCGAATCACAGGTCGTTAGTTTCCAGCAAGTTGGTTTCCAGCCAAAATGCCACAATGCCGGTCCAGAACCACAGCCACCGTCCTGCAACGTCGAGGCGTCGCAGCAGTAAAACAACAGTAAATCACCATCCGAAAAAACGCCTAGCTGCTCCTGCTGCAGCAGGCTCCGCCGCCATCAAACACTGCCGCTGCCGACGCTAACGCTGCCGAGGTGAAGAGGAATCACCTGTGGCTACGCGGAGGCGTGGTTCTCCGCCGCCATCACCATGTGACTTCCTATGTAGTCATGTAAATCCCCAGATATTACGCCTGTAGTCATGCAGTCACCTAGGTGTTACATATGTACTGCTTTAATCCCCCAGACATTACCTCTGTACTCATGAAATCACCAATGCATTAGCTATACAGTGCTTCAATCAGCCATGCACTATCCTTGCACTCTTTCAATCATGGAGGCAGTACTTTTGTACTTATGTAATCACTCAGCCAGTACTCATGCACTTATAAAATCATCGAAGCACTACCTTTGTACTCCTGTAATCAGTCAGGCAGTACCTTAGTACTTCTGTAATCACCCAGGCAGTACTCATGGACTTATAAAATCATCCACTCACTTTCTATGTACTCCAGTAAACCCCCAGATATTGCCCCTGCAGTCATGCAATCACCCAGGTACTAGTTATGTACTACCTCTGCAGTCATGCAATCATGCAGTTTCTACCCTGGCACTCATGTAATAATCCAGGCACTACGCTTGCAGTCATATATTCACCCAGGCTCTACTATTGCACTCATCTATTCACCTAGGCACTTTTTAGTGAGTCATGTAAGCCTTCAGGTGCTATTTATACACTTATCCATGCACTAAACCTTTATGTGTGCACTCATGTAATTAATCAGTCACTATCCATCTTCTCCTGTAATTACCCAGCGAGTACCTTTGGAGTCATACAATTACCCAAGCACTACCCATGGAGTTTTGCAATCACTCAGCAGATCTATTACAAGTCTCTATTTCTAGGTTTCACTATATTTTAGATATATTGTATATATATTTCTTTTAGATATGATGATGATTTTAAAAGGTAGAGACATATGTATGCTTGCTTTTAACGATATAGAGAGACTTATGGTTGAGTCATGTAATAGTCTGCTGTTTTATATTTGGCTAGGCCCAACACTCATGCAGTTATAAAAACACCCAAGTACTACCCATTCAGTCTTCCAATGATCCAGGCAGAACATATGCACTAATGGAATCACCCAGGCATTACCCCTGCACTCATGCATTCACCCAGGCACTAGCTATGCACTCATGCCATCACCAAGATATTACCCATGCACTCTTTGAATCATGTAGCCACTACTTATGCACTTATATAATCACTCAGGCACAAACGTTGTACTCTTTCAATCACAGAGGCACTAGCTTTGTACTTATGTAATCACTCAGCCAGTAGTCATGGTATTATTAAATCACCCAGGCTCTTCCTTTGCACTCATTTATTCACTCTGGTTTTATATCAGTAGTTCTGCGATCATCTACGAAGGACCCATGCTCTAATAAAATCACCCAGTAACTTTCTATGTAGTCATGTAAATCCCCAGATCTTACTCTTGTAGTCATGCAATCACCCAGGCGCTATGTATGTACTCTTTTAATCCTCTAGAGGTTATCTCTGTACTAATGCAATCACCAATGCATTAGCTATAGAGTGCTTCAATCACCCAGACACTATCCTTGCACTCTTTCAATCATGCAGGCACTACTCTTGTACTGATGTAATCACTCAGCCAGTATTCATGCACTTATAAAACCACCCACGCACTACCTTTGCACTCCTTTAATCACTCAGGCAGTACTGTAGTACTTCTGTAATCACACAGGCAGTACACATGGACTTATAAAATCATCCACTCACTTCCTATGTACTCCAGTAATCCCCCAGATATTACCCCTGCAGTCATGCAATCACCCAGGCACTAGTTATGTACTACCTCTGCAGTCATACAATCATGCAGCTGTACCTATGCACTCATGTAATAACCCAGGTACTACTCAATGAGTCATCAATACGTTTACGTGCTATTCATGTACTTATCCATGCACTCAATGTTTATGTGTGCACTTATGCAATTAGCCAGTCACTATCTATGTTGTCCTGCAATTACCGAGCGACTACATTTGGAATCATACAATCACCCAAGCACTACCTATGGAGTTTTCCAATCACTCAGGCAGATCTATTACTTGTCTCTGTTTCTAGGTTTCACTATATTTTAAAAATATTGTATATATATTTCTTTTAGATATGATGATTTTAAAAGGTGGAGACATGTATGCATGCTTTTAATGATATAGAGAGACTTATGGTTGAGTCATGTAATAGTCTGCTGTTTTATATTTGGCTAGGCCCAACACTCATGCAGTTATAAAAACACCCAAGTACTACCCATTCAGTCTTCCAATGATCCAGGCAGCACATCTTTCTGCAAAGGAATTTTTGGACAAAGTTCAACAAAGAGATGAACATTTAGAATCTCAGTTAATTAATTTGATGGCGTGTCAACATGGTACTAATGTGCATTGGTATCGTCATCACGGCGAACTTAAATGTATGTTAAGAAACGTAGGTACTCCTACGTGGTTTCTAACACTTAGCTGTGCTGAATATGCATGAGATGATTTACTTGAATTTCTACGACAAGCAAATTCAAATGTAAAAAACATTGAATTGAAGACAGCTGGAGAATTGTGTTCCTTGGATCCTGTGAATGTGTGCAGATATTTTAATCATAGGTTTCAAGCTATGATGTCTTTTATCTGCAATAAAAATAATCCACCTCTTGGAGAAGTTACTGATTTCTTTTGAAAAAAGGAGTACCAAGCCAGAGGTGCTCCTCATATACACATGCTATTATGGATCAAGAATGCACGGAAATTTGGAACTGATACTGATGAAAGTGTCTTGTCTTTCATCGAAGAGTATGTTACCTGTGCCATTCCAGAATAAGGAGGAGAAAACAGCTTGAGCAACAAGTTTTACGGTTTCAAAGTCATCAATGTGGAAAATAGTGTCGACGAAAATGCAAGTCAAAGGGAAAATTTTATACAAAATGTCGTTTTGGATTCCTACGTCCAATAATTTCAAAAGGAAGAGTCAATAGTTTTATGTCAGCAGTAAGACATACTATAACTCGAAAATCTCCGAAGAATACATACAACATAAAAAGAAGTGAAGATTCAAAGTATATTAATGACTACAATACAGTGATTTTTACAATGTGGAATGCAAACAGGGATATCCAGTATGTTGCAGATAATTCAATTGCTGTTGCTCGCTATGTTACATTATATATAACCAAATCTGAAAAGACAGAGTTGAAAGAAATGCGGGAAGAAATTTCACAAGAGAAGAGTCTTAGTAACAAATTGTACTTTAGTTTGAAAATGCTTTCCCATCGAGAGATTGGATCCTATGAATGTTCGGATTGGTTGAGCTCTGCCAGTTTATATTCAAAGTCAAGAGGAATCATTTGGGTAAGTCTAGGTCTTGCCGCCACACGAAGTAGAGTATTGAAATCTCTTCAAGAAATTGAATACTTAGCATTGAATGAACCAGAAAGTACAGATATTGTTAAAACTAATATGTTGGATACGTACTATCCAAAAAGGAGACCACATCTGAAAAACCTATTTATATGAAGTACTGCAACATTTCAGCTTTAAGAGAAATATTACAGAAAATATAAATGGAGTAAAATATGCAGTAATTGGATGTGATGGATGTTTGGTAAAACCTGCCAAAGGAAATCTTATTAACCACAGAAAACTCAGTTGCGAAACTCCAGATAAAAGGGAATTTTTCTATTTAGCACTTCTGCAACTCTTCAAGCCTTGGCGTAGTGAAATGGAATTACTTGGAGATTTTGACTGCTATGAAGATTCTTTTAATGCATGTAAAGATAGCATTGAATGCACAATTTTTCCAAATTATCTACAAATATTGAATGAAGAGATTGAACAAGAAAATTGTATTGCAGCTGAAAAAGCTAGAGACAGTTCTCAAGATAGTCAAAGTTCTGCTCCACTAAGTCAAGATCCACTAGGACAACCAATTCTTGAAAATGAAGCAGCAATAGCCATGAATGAAGTAGAAACGGCAATGCAACAAGCACAACAGTATATTATTGAGTTGGGAGACTTGGAAGAACAACTAAATATTGAACAAAAAGAAATATATCAGCAAGTTACACAACAGATACAGCATGGTTTACTGCATGAAAAACTCTTCAAGCCTTGGCGTAGTGAAATGGAATTACTTGGTGATTTTGACTGCTATGAAGATTCTTTTAATGCATGTAAAGATAACATTCAATGCACAATTTTCCCTACTTATCTACAAATGTTAATTGAAGAGATTGAACAAGAAACTACTATTGCAGCTGAAATAGCTAGAGACAGTTCTCAAGATAGTCTAAGGTCTGCTCTACTAAGTCAAGATCCAGTAGGACAACCAATTATTGAAAATGAACTAGCAATAGCCATGAATGAAGTAGAACCGACAATGCAACAAGCACAACAGGATATTATTGAGTTGGTAAACTTGGAAGAAGAACTAAATATTGAACAAAAAGAAATATATCAGCAAGTGACACAACAGATACAGCATGGTTTGCTGCCTGAAAAAAAAGAATGCCAATGCACATCATTTAAACCTATTCAAATGTACATCAGTGGTCAAGCTGGAACAGGAAAAAGTTTCTTAATTAAGGTTTTCACTGGTAATTTACACAAAACTACTGAATCACATTTATCTTGTGTTGTAACAGCTCCAACTGGATTAGCAGCACGCAACATTAAAGGCATTACTTTACATCGATTACTAATGCTACCAGTTGAACATGAAAATAAATTGGAATATCACAAGCTATCTGGAGAAGCTTGTTATGAAGTCTCAAGAGTACTGAAGAAAATGAAACTTCTAATCATTGATGAGGTGAGCATGGTCTCAATCTTAATGCTTGCCGTAGTACATTTAAGAATGCAACAGATTTCAAAAACAGATTATGATGTTCTATTTGGAGGAAAACATGTAATTATATTCGGCGATCTACTATAACTTACTCCTGTGAAATGACAACCGGTTTTTAAAACACTTGTCCATGAAGACACTAGGAAATCTTTGGGAAGTATTGGAAATGTGATCATTTGGTCTCATTTTGAATATAAAGAACTTGTTAGGAATATGCGACAAGCAAGTGATGAACATTATGAAAACATTCTTCAAGATATAAGAATTGGTGTTTTGACAAAACATGGTAAAGAAGCTTTAAAACGTCGCCTACTAACGAACTTGTTTGGAAATGAAAACATAGCACCTGAAATAATGTACAAAAAAATTGGAGAAAAGAAGTCTATAGTTTGCCTAATGCCTACACTGCAAGAGTGTTCTACATTCAATCATGAACTTTTGAAATTGGAAGAACAACCAATAATGAAAATGGAAGCTATTGAGAAAATGGAACACGAAGGAGTTACTATTCTCCTCTCAGAGAAATTACAATAAAAATTGGATTCTTTGGAAAAATCTGTGTATAAGACTGCAGGTTTAGAAAAGACTTTATATGTATGTGTAAACTGTCGGGTAATTTTACGGTGTAATTTGAATGTAGAAGAAGGTTTAGTAAATGGAGCAATGGGAAAAGTTGTTGATTTTGTGAATTTTCAGACCAGAGATGGAATTGAATTTTTGAAGATTAAATTTGATCAGATTGAAGAGGTAAAACAGATTGGACGTTGTGCTGTTCGTTTTTTGCTTGTAAAAGACTTTTATGTTCGTAGAAAACAGTTTCCTCTTTCTTTAGCATATGCAGTAACCATTCATAAATCTCAAGGTTTAAGCGTAGACAGTGCTTTGGTAAATATTGGAAGTACAGTGTTTAAAGAGGGCATGGCATACGTTGCATTGTCTCGAGTAAGAACATTATCTGGTTTGTATTTGATTGATTTTGATGAGAAAAAGATTAGTGCTGATGCAAATTGTATAAGAGAGTACAATCAGTTAAGAAGACTTTATGCTCCTAACTTAGGTGAATATCCCGTATATGAAAAATGTGTTGTGTGTCCAAAATGGAAATATGACAAACATTCTACTGAGATTCAAAAAAAGAAAACATTTCAAGAGAATCATGTAGGTGCAAAGAAAATTAAAAAGGACACTGTTGATGATATTGTAGGATCCCAGTTAGAAAATAGTTCAGGCATCAACTGCTATGCTAATGTAATTGTGAAGTTTGTGTTTTATCTAGAAGATCTTCATCATGAAATTATGGAAAATCAAGAAAAAGATTCTGTTCTTTACTACATTATATTTTTCAAAAGTTGGTAACTGATAGAAGCAAAATCCATACTGCTTCTGGCATTAGCCATCTTTTGGATATATGTACTGGTTCATTGAAATTTACACTGAATATACAACAAGATGCACAAGAATTTCTAATGTTTATGCTTGGAGTATTGGAAGATGAAGTAATAGAAATTGGAAATGTACTTGGACTAAGTTACAGATGGAATCATAAATTTGAAGAGTGTTCATTTTCTTCTACTACTGAAATAGACACTAAACGATTCATATACTTGACGATACCAGATTGCAAATCAGTGTCTTTTAACAAATTAGTAAAAATAGCTAATCAAGATATGAAATGTTCTCATTGTAAATCACAAATGATGTCAACATAATATATAGAAAGATTTGGAAAATATGTCATTTTAATGCTACAACGTTGTAGAGCAGATGGAAGAAAATTGGAAACCAAAATTAAAAATTTTGAGGCAAGTCAAGTATCAATTTCAGGAAGGACTTTTTAAGCAGTGGGTATTATTTTCCATGATGGACCTACTACAACATCCAGACTCTATACTGTGTATTTAAAGTGCAATAAAGGATGGACACATTGCAATGATGCCCATTTGGAATTCAAATGTAGGTTTCTTACGAATTACCAAATTCAAATCTGATATTTTTCATGCCAAAATTTTGAAAACATCATTCGGCCTATTGGGAAGATGTGAACATGAATTAACAAGTTTATTTTGGATCTTTTCAATGCAAAAGTTTCGGAAACATTATTCAGCCTATTGGGAAGATGTGAACAATTAGTGTATGGATTATTGTTTGTGCTGATTCATATTGCATTTGGAAAATTGTGTTTAGAAACAACTAGTTTATATATTTGTTGTCTATATTATATGAGATGTAAATGAGAGTGTACATTTTACAAAATGTACTTAAGAGAAATAAAAGACTTAATGTAGTTGAAGAATGTAGTTAAGAAACTGTAGATAGGTAAACACAGAGTTACACATGTTCTAAATAATGCTCAACGCTGATTTGTTTTATTTTTACAATCTCGTTGATTGTTTTTTTCCCCGCTGTTGTATGATGATACTACATTGGGATCACTGTGTACGGTGAAATTCAGTAGAATCTGAGAACAGCAAAAAAGGGAAACTGAAAATGTATTGTAATTCTAAAAATATGTTGTGCTCTTAAAAGTATAATATTATATTCAATAACAGTTTTTCTTCTTTTTGCAGATGGTAATGGTGAAGTTTGAGGTAATGGTGAAGTTTGAAAAGATTTTAAATTCAGTTTAAAACAAAACTACTGTAAAATAGTTCCACCGAGTTTTGTATCTACATTAGTAAAAAAGGTAAGAAGAAATAATGTAATATGCATGATAATGTGAAATAATGTTTAGAGCCACTTTTACTGCCCTCATCCATTCCTTCAAACACTACCCATGCACTCATCTATACACTCAGGCACTATTCCCACATCCATTCAATATACCTAGGCACTACCCATATACTGGTACAATCTACCAGGCACTACCCATGCCAGCACCCAGGCACTACCCATGGACTCATCCGTGTACTCAGGCACTACCCTAGCACTCTTGCATTCACTCAGGCAGTACACATGCACTCCTCCAATCACCCAGGTAGTAGCCATGCACTCATACAATCACCCATGCACTACTCATCTATTCTGTCAAATACTACTCATGCACTCACCCATGCCCTAAGGTACTACTCCTGCACTCATTCAAGCACCCAGACACTACCCATGTACTCCTTCAATTACCCAGCCACTACCCATGCACTTATAAAATCACCCAGGCACTACCCTTGCACTCCTCCAATAATTCTGGCACATGCCTGCACTCATGCAATCACCCAGGCACTATCTATGCACTCATGCAATAACCCAGGCACTACCCATGTACTCATACATGCACTGAGGCACTTCCGCTTCCCTCATGCAATCATGCAAGCACTACCCATGCAGTCTTCCAATCATCCAGGTACTACCCGTGCACTCATGCAATCACCCAGGTACTACTCATGCACTCCTCCAATAACCCAGGCACTACCTATGCACTCATGTAATAACCCAGGCACTAGCCTTGCAGTCCTCCATGCACCCAGGCATTACCTCTGCACTCTTCCAATCACCCAGACATTACCCCTGCACTCATGAAATCACCCAGACACTACCTATGCCCTCATGCAATAGCCCAGGCACTACCCTTCCACTCCTCTAATCACCCAGGCACAATCCATGCACTCCTCCAATCACCCAGCTAATACCCATGCACTTACAAAATCACCCAGGCACTACCTATGCACTCCTCCAATAACCCAGGCATTACCCATGCACTCCTTCAATCACTCAGGCAGTGCCCTTGCACTCCTCCAATCACCCAGACATTAATCCTGCACTCATGCAATCACCCAGGCATTACCCATGCACTCCTTCAATAATTCAGGCAGTACCTATGCACTCCTCCAATCACCCAGACATTACCTCTGCGCTCATGCAATCACCCAGGCATTACCCATGCACTCCTTCAATCACTCAGGCAGTACCCATGCACTCCTCCAATCTCCCGGACATTACCCCTGCACTCATGCAATCACCCAGGCATTACCCATGCACTCCTTCAATCGCTCAGGTAGTACGCATGCACTCCTCCAATCACCCAGACATTACCCCTGCACTCATTCAATCACCCAGGCATTACCCATGCACTCCTTCAATCACCCAGCCACTACCCATGCACTTATAAAATCACCCAGGCACTACCTATGCACTCATACATTCTGTCAAATACTACCCATGCACTCATCCATGCCCTAAGGTACTACTCCTGCACTCATTCAATCACCCAGACACTACCCATGCACTCCTTATATTACTGAGCCACTACCCATGCCCTTATAAAATCACCCAGGCACTACCCTTGCACTCCTCCAATCACCCTGGTACTATCCCTGTACTCATGCAATCACCCAGGCACTACCTATGCACTCATGCAATAAACCAGGCACTACCCATGCACTCATACATGCACTGAGGCACTTCTGCTGCACTCATGCAATCATGCAAGCACTACCCATGCAGTCTTTCAATTATCTAGTCACTACCCATGCACTCATGCAATCACCCAGGTACTACTCATGCACTCCACCAATAATCCAGGCACTACCTATGCACTCATTCAATAACCCAGCCACTACCCTTGCAGTCCTCCATGCACCCAGGCATTACCTATGCACCCTTCCAGTCACCCAGACATTACCCCTGCACTCATGCAATCACCCAGACACTACCTATGCACTCATGCAATAACCCAGGCACTACCCTTCCACTCCTCTAATCACCCAGGCACTGTCCATGCACTCCTCCAATCACCCAGCCAGTACCCATGCACTTACAAAATCACCCAGGCACTACCCCTGCACTCATGCAATCACCCAGACATTACCCCTGCACTCATGCAATCACCCAGGCATTACCCATGCACTCCTTCAATCACTCAGGCAGTACCCATGCACTCCTCAATCACCCAGACATTACCCCTACACTCATGCAATCACCCAGGCATTACCCATGCACTCCTTCTGTTGCAGGGATTCTGCACATACACAGAATTATGCACAGGAAAACAGGACCTCAGTGAATAGGGGTGTACCAACCTACCACATCAGTACCCAAAATCCCAAACCGACTAGCTATAGTGTCTCATTCGTTCCCCTCCAAATATTACGGAGCTACAAATGATTAGACAACCCAGAACACGACACTCCAGACTCTCTCAGGAATCGCAGGAACAAGACGTACTCTTTCGTTCATAAATGTCCACAATGAGAGTAAGCAGAGTCACTGAAATAGTTCAAAATGTTTATTTTAACTATCGCGCTCTACAATACAGTATACGTGCCACTACTAACAGCAAAATGCATAAACTCAGCACAGTTAGCATTGTTACAATTCCATAGAATACAAAGGGAGAAGTCATTCTATAAAGACTGTGGAAATAAGGGCCTTTAGGCCTGACCACCCTCCCCTTGACTAGAAGAAGTTTTATAAAAAGGACGATCTCTGGGCTTTGACAGCAGACCCCATACCTTAAAGCCTGGATGTAAGGTTTACATAATAGGAACAGCAGAGCTCTTCTCCATGGAACGGCTTTCTCCAAGTGTGTCAAAACAACATGCAACAACGTAATATCAAAGCACGAGTCTTCAGTACTGCAGCTGTGTAGCATGTTATGTCTAGGTGCTAGGGGCTGACCAGAACAGAATAACAAGTAGCATTGTTTATCGACCTTGCACATCGTGCTCAGACTAAACTCCAGGAAAGGCAAAGAACGCGAAAAGCAACTCGTTCTTATGTGAAAGGCACAAACAAAGTCTTGCAAAAACAAAGTCATGTAGTAGCTTGTGCAAAAGCAGCATCATGGCAGCGAAGCTCATGCTAACTTAGCAATGTCAATAATGTGCCTAAGAACCATATAACACTTCATCACTCAGGCAGTACCCATGCACTCCTCCAATCACCCAGACATTACCCCTACACTCATGCAATCACCCAGGCATTACCCATGTACTCCTTCAATCACTCAGGCAGTACCCATGCACTCCTCCAATCACCCAGACATTACTCCTGCACTCATGCAATCACCCAGGCATTACCCATGCACTCCTTCAATCATTCAGGCAGTACCTATGCACTCCTCCAATCACCCAGACATTACCTCTGCACTCATGCAATCACCCAGGCATTACCCATGCACTCCTTCAATCACTCAGACAGTACCCATGCACTCCTCCAATCTCCCAGACATTACTCCTGCACTCATGCAATCACCCAGGCATTACCCATGCACTCCTTCAATCACTCAGGTAGTACGCATGCACTCCTCCAATTACCCAGACATTACCCCTACACTCATGCATTCACCCAGGCATTACCCATGCACTACTTCAATCACCCAGCCACTACCCATGCACTTATAAAATCACCCAGGTACTACCTATGCACTCCTCCAATCACCCAGGCACAACCCATGCACTCATGCAATCACTCAGGCACTACCCATGCACTCATACATGCACTGAGGCACTTCTGCTACACTCATACAATCATGCAAGCACTACCCATGCAGTCTTCCTATCATCCAGGCACTACCCATGCACTCATGCAGTCACCCAGGTACTACTCATGTACTCCTCCAATCACTCAGGCACTACCTATGCACTCATGCAATAACCCAGGCACTACCCTTGCAGTCCTCCAATCACCCAGGCACTATCCATGCACTCCTCCAATCACCCAGCCACTACCCATGTACTCATACAATCACCCAGGCATTACCCATGCACTCCTTCAATCACTCAGGCAGTACCCATGCACTCCTCCAATGACCAAGACATTACCCCTGCACTCATGCAATCACCCAGGTATTACCCATGCACTCCTTCAATCACTCAGGCAGTACCCATGCACTCCTCCAATGACTTAGACATTACCCCTGCACTCATGCAATCACCTAGGCAGTACCCATCCACTCCTCAATCACCCTGGCACTATCCCTGAACTCATGCAATCACCCAGGCACAACCTATGCACTCATGCATTAACCCAGGCACTATCCCTGTACTCCTCAAATCATCCAGGCACTATCCATGTACTCCTCCAATCACCCAGGCAGTACCCATGCACTTACAAAATCACCAAGGCATTACCCATGCACTCCTTCAATCACTCAGGCAGTACCCATGCACTCCTCCAATCACCCAGACATTACCCCTGCACTCATGCAATCACCCAGGCATTACCCATGCACTCCTTCAATAACTCAGGTAGTACGCATGCACTCCTCCAATCACCCAGATATTACCCCTGCACTCATGCAATCACCCAGGCATTACCCATGCACTCCTTCAATCATCTAGCCACTACCCATGCACTTATAAAATCACCCAGGCACTACCTAAGTACCCCTTCAATCACACAGGCACTACCCATGCACTCATGCAATTACTCAGGCACTGCCCATTCACTCATACATGCACTGAGGCACTTCTGCTGCACTCATGCAATCATGCAAGCACCACCCATGCAGTCTTCCTATCATCCAGGCACTACCCATGCACTCATACAATCACCCAGGTACTACTCATACACTCCTCCAATCACCCAGGCACTACCTATGCACTCATGCAATAACCCAGGCACTAACCTTGCAGTCCTCCAATCACCCAGGCAATACCCATCCACTCCTCAATCACCCTGACACTATCCCTGAACTCATGCAATCACCCAGGCACAACCTATGCACTCATGCATTAACCCAGGCACTACCCTTGCACTCCTCCAATCATCCAGGCACTATCCATGCACTCCTCCAATCACCCAGCCAGTACCCATGAACTTACAAAATCACCCAGGCATTACCAATGCACTCCTTCAATCACTCAGGCAGTACCCATGCACTCCTCCAATTACCCAGACATTACCCCTGCACTCCTCCAATCACCCAGCCAGTACCGATGCACTTATAAAATCACCCAGGCACTACTTACGCACTCCTCAATCACCCTGACACTATCCCTGCACTCATGCATTCACCCAGGCACTACCTATGCACTCATGCAATAGCCCAGGCACTACCCTTGCACTCCTCAAATCATCCAGGCACTATCCATGCACTCCTCCAATCACCCAGGCAGTACCCATGCACTTGCAAAATCACTAAGGCATTACCCATGCACTCCTTCAATCACTCAGGCAGTTCCCATGCACTCCTCCAATCACCCAGACATTACCCCTGCACTCATGCAATCACCCAGGCATTACCCATGCACTCCTTCAATCACTCAGGTAGTACGCATGCACTCCTACAATCACCCAGACATTACCCCTGCACTCATGCAATCACCCAGGCATTACCCATGCACTCCTTCAATCATCTAGCCACTACCCATGCACTTATAAAATCACCCAGGCACTACCTATGTACTCCTCCAATCACACAGGCACTACCCATGCACTCATGCAATTACTCAGGCACTGCCCATTCACGCATACATGCACTGAGGCACTTCTGCTGCACTCATGCAATCATGCAAGCACCACCCATGCAGTCTTCCTATCATCCAGGCACTACCCATGCACTCATACAATCACCCAGGTACTACTCATACACTCCTCCAATCACCCAGGCACTACCTATGCACTCATGCAATAACCCAGGCACTAACCTTGCAGTCCTCCAATCACCCAGGCACTATCCATGCACTCCTCCAATCACCCAGCCACTACCCATGCACTCATGCAATCACCCAGACATTACCCATTCACTCCACAATCACTCAGGCAGTACCCATGCACTCCTCCAATCACCCAGACATTACCCCTACACTCATGCAATCACCCAGGCATTACCCATGCACTCCTTCAATCACTCAGGCAGTACCCATGCACTCCTCCAATGACCCAGACATTACCCCTATACTCATGCAATCACCTAGGACCCATGCACTCCTTCAATCACTCAGGCAATACCTGTCTACTCCTCAATCACTCTGGCACTATCCCTGCACTCATTCAATCACCCAGGTACTACCTATGAACTCATGCAATAACCAAGGCACTACCCTTGCACTCCTCCAATCTCCCAGCCAGTACCCATGCACTCATGCAATCACCCAGGCATTACCCATGCACTCATGCAATCACCCAGGCATTACCCATGCACTCCTCCAATCACCCAGACATTACTCCTGCACTCATGCAATCACCCGGGCACTATACAAGTAGTCCTGCAATCACCCAGGCAGTATCCTTGCACTCATGCAATCACTCAGGTAATTTTTCTATTTTTAACCAGTATATGTGGTTTTGTAGGAACCATTTTTTTAAAGAATTTTAATTTTCTTTGTATTTTCTAACAATTTTTTCTTTTTTGGGTGTTTTTGACTTTTTTTAAACAAAGCAAAATTAAGGAGTCCAATATAACTGTTTGGGGAAAAAAAGGAAAAGAAGATTTGGGAGCAGATAAAAAAAAATCAACACTTATGTGTTTTAATTGCATTGATTACGATATCAATGCATTGCTCCTCAATGCAGAGTTTTGCATCGCACTTTTTGCAATTAACTTTGGCATCCAGAAGCTCAGGAAAAATGTATGGCCTCGGTGTAGGTGGAACTCCTGCTGACGAAGTTGATGGAACATTTGGGTCAACTTGTGCCGCTTCATTCCTCTCCCTCTGTGATATTTCTTTGGCCAAATGCAAGGGGTGAATTGTCTCCAAGTGTTTCTTCATGGAGGACGATCCACACGAGTACTTTTTCACGGAACCTCTGGACAGTACTCTTTTGCATATCTTGCAAGTCACCTTCCTCGCATTCACCTTCTTCTCACCCTCCGACACTGTAAAGAAGGCCCAAACCACACTTTCTTTTCTCTTCTTGACAGGCTCCACCACATCATCCAGTAGATCTTGATCTGGATGACTGGATGCCAAAAGTCAAGAAACACAGTGAAAAAAGAAATTGTAAGAAGATACAACAAACAGGTCTTGCCAGGAAGACAGACAAATAATAAGAGGAATAAAACAGGTGTTGGATCCTCCCTCTAACAGAATGAAAATGTTTTAAACCAATCAGAAGCTTTCTTTTCAGGTCACATAGAGTCGCATATGGTGCGCGAACCCGTCGCAACAAGTCGCGCACCCGTAAAAGTTCGTATCCATAATTATAAAGTATAAATAGGTGTTTATAAAATATTTTAAAAAGTATATTAGTGAAAGTGTTTAAACAAAACTGATATTTTAACTTTGTATAGTGATATTTCAAACTTTGAAAATTACGCCGGAGTTGCGACCCCTGCGCAACCCCGGAAATACATGCCGGCAAGGGTCGCACACCCTACGCGCATACGTCGTGCACTCGTGAAATTTTGTACAGTTAATAGTAAAGTAAAAAATACTGTTTATAAATTGTTTTCTAAATTATATTAGTGAAAGTCTTTAACCAAAACTGATATTTATAATTTCTACAATGATATTTCATACTTTTGAAGTTACGCCGAAGTCGCGACTCCAGCGCGACTCCGGAAATGCGCGCAAGCAGGGTTTGTGCACCCTGAATCCACGCACCCATCTTGTAGGTTCGTGTAGGCTGCGCGACTCGTTTGTAAAAATGTTAAAGAAAAGAAAAAAGAAAGCATAACAATACAATAAAGCAACTTTCACAGTATTAAAAGCATTATTTCAAGTAAATATAAATGTAAGTTGTACATATAAATAACAGAGTATATTTTTAGTAGTGTATGATATATATATTTTAAAAGAGTGATTTTAATTGTTGTAGACGATTTTAGAAAAACTAAGTATAATTTAAAAAAGAAAAGTTCAAAAATATACTTCCAATCATTTTTAAATAAAAGGAATTCCATAAAACACTTACAAATATCTTAAAAAAGTAAAGGTTAAAATAATTTTATAATTAAGATTTACTATTTAGAAAACCTTAGAAATTCACTGAAAAAACCATAGGTTTCAGGGACGTTATAGTTAGAAATTAGCATTTGAAAAACCTTTGAAATTCACTGAAAAAAACATAGGTTTCAGGGACATTATAGTTAGGAATTAGCATTTGAAAAACCTTAGAAGTTCACTGAAAAAACCACAGGTTTCAGGAATGTTATAGTTAGGCTGACATTTCACTCATACAAAACCAGAGAAATTCGGCCGTTATAGTTAGTTGAGCTAACTATAAATTGCGCCCCCGCAATGCACTGCTGATGACATCACATATTACATCACTCATGACATGGTCAGTGACATCACTGATGACACCACTGATGACATCTCAAATGACATCACTGATGATATCATCCATGTGATAATCTGATGCACCTCCTCCCTAATATAACCTTTGATACACCCACTCTAAACTAGAGACTACCATTTTTTAAACTATAGACACATCAATACCAGTTACTACATACCCACTCACTGATTCCTAGATCTACAGACACATCCACTCATTCACCCATACAGTCACTCATACATGCAGTCACTCATCAATACAGCACTATCATATACACTGATACAGCTATACAGACACTCACACACTGCCACTCACCCATAGAGGTACTCAAACACCTAGCCAGTCACCCAAAGACTTAATCACACTGCCATTTACTCACTGATACAGTTATACACACACCACGTCACTTATTCATACAGATACTAACACCTACTTACTCTCTTATACAATCACTGACACAAGCACACACTCATTCATACAGCCACTGTCACAATCACTCACTCTCACATATAGTCATTTATATAGTCAAACACTCACATATACTGCCGTTCAGATATATAGTTACTCACACATGTACCACTGAGACATCTAAACACTCACTGACACACCTATACACACACTCATCCACCAATACTGCCCTTCAGAGAAGCACTCTTGAACCCATACACTCAGTGAGTCACCCGCTCACACATCTATGCATGGAGTCACACACCCCCCACCCACCCACACAGACACTCATACAGATACTCAGACAACAAATCAATAATCCATGTAGACACTCATGTAGCTACTCACCAACGCTAGGAGCCGCTTACACACCAACTGACAGACTGATACAGACATTCACACAGTTTAGTCACTAACCCATGCATTCAGTAAGAGACGTTTAATCACTCACTTATACATTCAGTCATGCACCTACTAAATCATTCATACAGACACTCATACACCCACTC
Source organism: Calotriton arnoldi (assembly GCA_963921515.1). NCBI lineage: Eukaryota > Metazoa > Chordata > Amphibia > Caudata > Salamandridae > Calotriton > Calotriton arnoldi. The sequence goes on from CAWUFW010000777.1 coordinate 3,057,644, forward strand.
ATTTTTCAATACACCTTGACATATATATATATATATATATAAAACATTTAAACTTTTTAGAAACACTCAGTCACTGGATGATGTCATCAGTGATGTCATTTGAGATGCCATCAGTGATGTCATCAGTGATGTCAATGACCATGTCATGAGTGATGTAATATGTGACGCGAGTTAAGGTTAGCTCAACTAACTATAACGGCCGAATTTCTCTGGTTTTGTACGAGTGAAATGTTAGCCTAACTATAACGTCCCTGAAACCTGTGTTTTTTTCAGTGAATATATATATATATATGTATATATATATATATAGACATGTATATATATAAATATATATATATATATATAAATATATTTAGATCCATGAAGAAGGGTCATTCCGGGAACGAGCCCATTGTTAGGTGGTGCGTGCTGCCGGTAAGCCCAAAACCGGCATTATTATCCAAAATTAATCCAAGTAAACGCACTCTCGTATCGCCTCGTCTAAAAATGAGGTGTGACTCGGAATCGAGTTTATAAATGAATGTATTTTGTGTATTTATACAATTGATGTCACCTTTATGCGGTGCTGAATGTATAGTAACAAGTGCCATTATATGTATTTATATTATTTATTTTCACGTTACAAAATGGCCGACAGTTTACAACACAGGTAGAGTGTAACTTGTAGTCCTTTGTCTATTACCATAGTTGTTTTACATTTATGCACGCTCATGTTGCCGTATTTTTCGTGTGATCAAGACAGTAATTGTCGAAACGCGTAACGAGCAATAAAGAGCTTCCTGCTTGGCATCCAAGACTTTGAGAGTGCGTTTACTTGGATTAATTTTGGATATATAAATATATATATATATATATATGTATAATATATATATATTCTTTGTTAGCCCACAAGCGAACACGCGCTCAAAAACAGGCAAATTCAAAACGTAAAAAGGTAAACCGGCATTTAAATACAAATAGTTTGCATGCCCTACGTGTTTCGGAGCTCCTGCTCCTTGGTCACGGGCTGTGAATGCAACATGGCAGAAAGAATGGGAGAAGCACAAGTCTACATGTTAATTGCTTTTATTGCCCTCCGGTGGGCCTCTCCAGTGAGTTGGAAAAGAGGAAAAGCATTTTATGACTTGGCTATAACTTTGGCGTTGTTTGACCAATCCTCATGAAATTTTCCCAAAAAACTGTCAAGGTAGGTTCTGAATTTAGGGTGTGACATAAGGGTGAATTTGTAATGTTAATTCTCATAAGAACCTTTATCCACACATACATCCCGAACTGCTGAACCGACTCACACCAAATTTGGCAAGGAGGTAGATGTTGGTTCAAGGTAGTGCCTTTTGCCAATTTGGTGTAAATCTGTTCAGTAGCTTTTGAGAAATGTAAGCGGAAATTTATAGTGATATCTCTGGTTGCGGATATTTCGCGGTGGTTTCGTGATTACTCATGAATGCACACGCTGACGAGAATGCTCTGATTGGCTGGATAGAACCTGAACAGAAAGTTGTGGCTGCCTTTTTATTGATCGAGAATGGTTCCTAGGGCTGAAAATCTCTGAAAAAGCTAACATAAGGGTCAGAGTAGAAGTACTCTGACCCCATGTTTGAGAAATGTGGGTGTTAGTGACACAAGCTATGTGTCCCAAAATTGTTTTTTTAATCACATGCGATATTCACAACAATGAGGCGACCACCAGACCGGCCCCCACATTTACAGTTGCGGGGACGTCGCTACTATCGCGACGTCATCTCGAATATTGGTGAAAATATAAAAAAATATATCAGTGAATCATTAATACACATTGTTATAGGGATATTGAGATTCTGATAAAAAAATTATAGAGTTATTTATATAATGAGTTATCTACTGTGATGGTTAGAATTAATTATATAGTTATCATTTTTTAATGTGGTGGTGGGTATTGAATTCATGCTTTTGCTTTCTGCTTTCGTGAAGTAACCATGGGGATCACGATTACCAACGTCATCACGATCTCCGGCCTCACAGCGAAAATGGAAAATAAGTTTTAGAGATGATTGTTCTAGAAATACACTAGAAAAACATGAGCTTGAAGTGTACAGTAATAAACCCCTAGTGTGTAAAATACAGTAATATGTGTCCATATATGTGTTTTCACTTTATGGAAAAGGTACGATCGTCGCAGTTAACGGCAACATCGCGATGCCCTGAATAACCGCAAAAATGGAAAATAGGTCTTAAAGATGATTTTTAAAGAAACTTAGTTCAAAAATGAGTTTAAACATGCTTTGAAAGAAGTATGTATATTGTAATATGTGTAGTGCAATGGTCAGAATGGATATGTTTCCATATTATTTTTGGATGTGTTGGTGGTCATTGAATGTCTCCTTTTGTTTTCTCTTTTCACAACGTGTTTGTGACAATCACTACATCGTCACGAAGATTGTCAAAAACAAATAAGACAAAACCTTTAGAAAAAAACTTCACAATATTTCCGGTACTAGGGTGGCTCTGACAATAGCCGTTGCATTGGTTGTGTGTATATGGCTGCTACACATAAGACCGGATGCAAAGTTTCAGGTTACTTAGAAACACCCTGTTGCCTTCATCTATAAAGTGCACTCCATCATTTCTATAAATTCCATGCATGTCAAAACACAGATTTTTGTTATAGATACAGCACATGCGAGGGTCTCTGAGGAATGCAGAAACATTTTCCTGGCTTTGTCAATCTGTGGGCAGAATTGATTGGAACACTTCCATTTCTGTCTTTGGCATATGTTAGAGTACACCAAGACAGTGTGAGGGAAAAGCATCATCAATTCAGCAAAGATATCCTTCATTAGGATTTCCAGTCCTACTCCAGTTAATGTGCCTAGGTCATTACCACCACAGTGCACAATCATGAAGAAGGTTACAGGGCCGTTATAGTTAGGAATTAGCATTTAAAAAACCTTAGACAATCACTGTAAAAACCAGAGGTTACAGGGCTGTTATAGTTAGGAAATAAAATTTTAAAAACCTTAGAAGTGCACTGAAAAAAACCAATGGTTACAGGGGCAATATAGTTAGGCTCAGATTTTACACGCACAAAACCAGAGAAGTTCATCAGTTATAGTTAGCTGCGATAACTATAAATCAGGTTCCCTCCAATGCATTGCTTATAACCTCACACATTACATCACTCATGACATGATCAGTGACATCACTGATGACTTCACTGATGACATCTCAAATGACATCACTGATGACATCATCCACAGAATCCCTGACTCATCCACTCACACCTCCATATACCCTTTCATACACCCACTCCAACTTCCACACTACCATTCTCATAACCATTGGCACACCCATACCAGTACTTACTTACACACTCACTCTCTGATTTATAAGTCTACACACACATCCACTCAGTCACCCATACAGCCACTCATAATCCAACTCACTCACTAATACAGCCACTGATATATCTACTCGTACACCCATACAGCCACTCACACATTGTCGGTCACCCATAGAGCACACCTACTCACTCACCGATACAGTCAATCACACAAACATTTACTCACCCATACAGTTACACACACACTTACTTACTCATACATATACTAACGCATACTCACTCACCTGTACAGTTACTGACAGAAGCACACATTCACCCATACAGCCACTTTCACATTCACTCACTCACCCATAGAGTCACTCATATACTCCAACACTAACCTATACTGCCTTTCACATATGCATTTATTCACCCGTATACCACTGACACAACCATACACACATTCAGTCACCCATACCGCCTCTCCCAGATGTACTCACTAACTCACGCAGCCACTGACTCACCCACTCATTCATGTATACAGGCAGTCCCACACACCCTTACCCACCCACCCACACAGACACTCATACACCCATGCAGGTAGTCAGACAGCTAATCAATCACCCATACTCCCACTCACCAACACATACAGTCACTTAGACACCAACTGACAGACTGATACAGACATTCACATAACCTAGTCACTCACCCATACATTCACTCAGACACCTAATCACTCACTTAAACAGTCAGTTACACACCCACTGAATCATCCATACAGGCACTCATACACCCACAGATTAACCAAAACACCTTGGTATATATATTTAACACTCATAAATGTTTTAAAAACACTCACAGTCACTGGATGATGTAATCAGTGATGTCAGTAGTGATGTCATCAGTGATGTCACTGACCATATCATGCGCGATGTAATATGTGAATTCATAAGCAGTGTATTGCTGGGGCGCGAGTTATAGTTAGCTAGTTAGCTCAGCTAACTATAACTGCTGAATTTCTCTGTTTTTTTTATGAGTGAAATGTCAGCCTAACTACAACGCCCCTGTAATCTTTGGTGTTTTATTCACTGAAAAAACCATAGGTTTCAGGGACGTTACAGTTAGTTAATTATTGCACTCGTACAAAACCAGAGAAATTCAGCCGTTATAGTTAGTTGAGCTAACTATAACTCGCGCCCCCGCAATGCACTGCTGATGACATCACATATTACATCCCTCATGATATGGTCATTGACATCACTGATGACATCACTGATGGCATCTCAAATGACATCACTGATGACATCACTGATGACATCATCCAGTGAATGTGAGTGTTTCTCAAAAGTTTAAGAATGTGATATATTAATATATGTACGCCAAGGTGTATTGAAGAATGAGCGGGTGTATGAGTGTCTGAATGGATGATTTAGTGGGTGCATGACTGGCTGTATCAGTGAGTGATTAAATGTGTCTTAGTGATTGCATGGGTGAGTGACTAATCTGTGTGAATGTTTGTATCAGTCTGTCAGTTGGTATGTAAGCGTATGCATGGGTTGGTGAGTAGCTACATGAGTGTCTATATGGGTTAATGATTGGTTGTATGAGTACTTGTATAGGTGTCTGAGTGTCTGTGTGGGTGGGTGGGTGTAACTCCCCGCATGGATGTGTGAGTGGGTGATTCAGTGGATGTATAGGTTCATGAGTGCATCTGCGAGGGGCTCTATGGGTGAATAAGTATGCATACGGCTGTGTTGGAGAGTGAATGGATGTCTCAGTGATATATGTGTGAGTAACTTCATTTGTGAAAGGCACTAAATGTGAGTGTTCGAGTATGTAAGTGACTATATGTGAGAGTGAGTGATTGTGAGAGTGGCTGTATGAATGAGTGTATGCTAGTGTCAATGATTGTATAAGAGAGTAAGTATGTGTTAGTATCTGTATGAATAAGTGAGGTGGTGTGTGTATAACTGTATAGGTGACTAAATGGGAGTGTGATTGATTCATTGCATGACTGACTAAGTGTGTGAGCAGCTCAATGTGTGAGTGGCGGTGTGTGAGTGTCTATATAGGTGTATTGGTGCCGAGGATAGTGCTTTATTGATAAATGACTGCATGTATGAGTGACTGTATGGGTAAATGAGTGGAGGTGTGTGTAGACCTATGAATCAGTGAGTGGGTATGTAGTAACTGATATTGGTGTGTCTATGGTTTCGAAAATGGTAGTGTGCATTTTAGAGTGGGTGTATCAAAGGTTATATTAGGGTATGAGGAGGCCCATCAGATTATCACGTGGATGATGTCATCAGTGATGTCATCAGTGATGTCATTTGAGATGTCATCAGTGATGTCATCAGTGATGTCACTGACCATGTCATGAGGGATATAATATGTGATGTCATCAGCAGTGCATTGCGGGGGCGCGGGTTATAGTTAGCTCTACTAACTATAATGGCCGAATTTCTCTGGTTTTGTATGAGTGCAATGCTTAACTAACTATAACGTCCCTGAAACCTATGGTTTTTTCAGTGAATTTCAAAGGTTTTTAAATGTTAATTTCTAACTATAACGTCCCTGAAACCTGTGGTTTTTCAGTGAATTTCAAAAGTTTTTTAAATGCTATATTCTAACTATAACGTCCCTGAAACCTGCGGTTTTTTCAGTGAATTTTAAAGGTTTTTTAAATGCTAATTTCTAACTATAACGTCCCTGAAACCTGCGTTTTTCCAGTGAATTTCAAAGGTTTTTAAATGCTAACTTCTAAGTATAATGTCCCAAAAATATTTTTTTTTTAGTTTTTTTAATTGTAATAAAAATAATATAATGTTTTCTCTTTTCTAAAATATAAATATACATTTTTATTATTTTTTTTAAAAAGTGAATTCGCGTACTGATTGTGTACCTGTCTCTGTGGGTGCGGGAATCCAAGAATTTTGCCGCCTTATTGGTTAAGTCGTGTAGGATGCGCGTTTGGTATGTGACGGGTGCGTGGATCTTGGCCCCACGTAACGTCACGTACGTAGTTCTGGGGGTCGCACCGGGTGCGCGAATCCATCGCAAATCTTTAAGTTTTAAAAGTATTTGTATATATCTTTATTATATATATTATACCAAGACATCATTTAAGATAAGTGTAAATATCATATATTTGTAACTGTAATAAAGATATATTATTGTTAAATATATTTTTGGGAAATCGTGCTGGGTATGCGCTGGGTGCGCGAATCCCATGTGACTTCAAAAGAAAGCATTTCATTGGTTAAGAACCTTTTGATTCTAGAACTTGAAGGACCCCACCGATCTTAGGAGACACACCTATTGTCTTCTGGTCCTGCTTGCCTTTTTTTTAGTGTTTTTTTTTAAACAGAACTGAAAATGGCAGCTGGTGGTGCACCTGTACAGCTTCCCCCTGAAGAAGAAGACGTGGAGGAACCTGTAAAGAAGAGGTATGAAAGTGTCGTATGGGCATTTTTCTCTATTCATCCAGGAGACAAAAATGCCGGTAAATTTACGTGCATTATTTGCCAAAATGTCCTCTCACGAGGATCTGAAAAAAAATATTCCTTTGGGACGTCGTCGATGTTGAAACATCTACAAACTATACATCCTCGACGTCTAGCTAAAGAACAGCTAAGACGGGAACAAGAGAGACAAAGAAGCGACGACAACGCTGCTGGACCCTAGCACGTCAGGTGGTTCAACATCTTCTACCACAGCCAACATCTTGCCTGAGTTCGCTCGAGTGGAACAGCGTTGCATAAAATGCAAAAAAATTCTCTGCTTTGGTGAGCAATTTGCTATAAGAAATCACCACTGTTAATTTTTTTTTCTTCCTATGCAATGAGTTTATAATTGCATAATTTTTTCATCATGTTCACTGTTGGTTCTGTTTATTTTTTCTTTTTTTTAAGAAAAAAAACACCCAAAAAATTCAAAAAAGGGTTTAAAAACTACAAAAAAAATATAAAACAAAAAAGGAAGAAAAAAAATGGTTCTTTTCAGAACCGCCTAATTGGTTAAAAATAGACAAACTTGTATGTGTTCTATGAATGACTGTTATGGTAATATCTGAGTCATTGTATGAGTGAATAAGTACTGTCTCAGTGAATGAATGAGTGCAGCAGTATTGCCTGAGTCATTGAATGAGTGCATTGATAGAGTTTGAGGGAATGAATGAGTGCTGTAGTAGTCCCTGCCTGATTGCATGTGTGTGTAGGTAGTGCTTGACTTTTTTGCATGAGTGCATGGATAGTGCCTGGATGATGGGAGGAGTGCAACGGTAGTGTCTGGGTTATTCCATGAGTGCATAAGTAGTGCCTGGGTGATTTCGTGACTGCAGGGGTAGTGCCTGAGTGATTGAAGGAGTGAATGGCTAATGTCTGTGTGATTGTATGAGTGCAGGAGTAATGTCTGGGTGATTGAAGGAGTGCATGGGTAATGCCTAGGTACATGTAAAAGTGAATGGGTAGTGCCAGGCTGCATGTACGACTGCCTGGGTAGTTCCTGGGTGATTGGAGGAGTACATGAGTAGTAGCAGGGTGATTGCATGAGTGCAGGAGTACTGCATGGATGATTGGAAGACTGCATGGGTAGTGCTTGGTTCATTGCATGAGTGCTGCAGAAGTGCCTGAGCACATGTATGACTGCATGGACAGTGCCTGAGTGATTCAAGTAGTGCATGGGTAATGCCTGGGTGATTGTATGAATGCAGGGATAATGTCTGGATGAATAAAGGAGTGCATGGGCAGTGCCTGAGTGATTACATGAGTGTATAGGTAGTGCCTTGGTGATTTTGTGAGTGCATAAGTAGTGCCTGGGTGATTGGAGAAGTGCATGGATATTGCCTGGATGACTGGAGGAGTGCAGGGGTAGTGCCTGGGTTATTGCATGAGTGCCTAACTAGTGCCTGCATGATTGCATAACTGCAGGAGTAGTACATAACTAGTGCCTGGATAATTGCATGACTGCAGGGGTAGTGCCTGAGTGATTGAATGAGTGCATGGCTAATGTCTGTGTGATTGTATGAGTGCAGGAGTAATGTCTGGGTGATTGAAGGAGTGCATGGGTAATGCCTGGGTGCATGGAAGAGTGCATGGGTAGTGCCTGGCTGCATGTAGGACTGCCTGGGTAGTTCGTGGGTGATTGGAGGAGTGTATAAGTAGTAGCAGGGTGATTGCATGAGTGCAGGAGTAGTGCGTGGATGATTGGAAGACTGAAAGGGTAGTGCTTGGTTGATTGCATGAGTGCTGCAGAAGTGCCTGAGCATATGTATGACTGCATGGGCAGTGCCTGAGAGATTGAAGTAGTGCATGGGTAATACCTGGGTGATTGCATGAATGCAGGAGTAATGTCTCGGTGAATAAAGGAGTTCATGAGCAGTGCCTGAGTGATTAGATGAGTGTATAGGTAGTGCCTGGGTAATTTTATAAGTGCATAGGTAGTGCCTGGGTGATTGGAGGAGTGCATGGATAGTGCCTGGATGACTGGAGGAGTGCAGGGGTAGTGTCTGGGTTATTCCATCAGTGCATAAGTAGTGCCTGGGTGATTGCGTGATTGCAGGGGTAGTGCCTGAGTAATTGAAGGAGTGCATGGCTAATGTCTGTGTGATTCTATGAGTGCAGGAGTAATGTCTGGGTGATTGAAGGAGTGCATTGGTAATGCCTGGGTGCATGGAAGAGTGCATGGGTAGTGCCTGGCTGCATGTAGGACTGCCTGGGTAGTGCGTGGGTGATTAGAGGAGTGCATCAGTAGTAACAGGGTGATTGCATGAGTGCAGGAGTAGTGCGTGGATGATTGGAAGACTGCAAGGGTAGTGCTTGGTTGATTGCATGAGTGCTGCAGAAGTGCCTGAGCACATGTATGACTGCATGGGCAGTGCCTGAGTGATTGAAGTAGTGCATGGGTAATACCTGGGTTATTGTATGAATGCAGGAGTAATCTCTGGGTGAATAAAGGAGTGCATGGGCAGTGCCTGAGTGATTAGATGAGTGTATAGGTAGTGCCTTGGTGATTTTATAAGTGCATTGGTAGTGCCTGTGTGATTGGAGGAGTGCATGGATAGTGCCTGGATGACTGGAGGAGTGCAAGGGTAGTGTCTGGGTTATTCCATGAGGGCATAAGTAGTGCCTGGGTGATTGTGTGACTGCAGGGGTAGTGCCTGAGTGATTGAAGGAGTTCATGGCTAATATCTGTGTGATTGTATGAGTGCAGGATTAATGTCTGGGTGATTGAAGCAGTGCATGGGTAATGCCTAGGTGCATGGAAGAGTGAATGGGTAGTGCCTGGCTGCATGTAGGACTGCCTGGGTAGTTCCTGGGTGATTGGAGGAGTGAATGAGTAGTAGCACAGTGATTGCATGAGTGCAGGAGTACTGCATGGATGATTGGAAGACTGCATGGGTGGTGCTTGGTTGATTGCATGAGTGCTGCAGAAGTGCCTGAGAACATGTATGACTGCATGAACAGTGCCTGAGTGATTCAAGTAGTGCATGGGTAATGCCTGGGTGATTGTATGAATGCAGGGATAATATCTGGGTGAATAAAGGAGTGCATGGGCAGTGCCTGAGTGATTAGATGAGTGTATAGGTAATGCCTTGGTGATTTTGTAAGCGAATAGGTAGTGTGTGGGTGATTGGAGAAGTGCATGGATATTGCCTGGATGACTGGAGGAGTGCAGGGCTAGTGCCTGGATTATTGCATGAGTGCATAAGTAGTGCCTGCATGATTGCATGACTGCAGGAGTTGTACATAACTAGTGCCTGGGTAATTGCATGACTGCAGGGGTAGTGCCTGAGTGATTGAAGGAGTGCATGGCTAATGTCTGTGTGATTGTATGAGTGCAGGAGTAATGTCTGGGTGTTTGAAGGAGTGCATGGGTAATGCCTGGGTGCATGGAAGAGTGCATGGATAGTGCCTGGCTGCAAGTAGGACTGCCTGGGTAGTTCCTGGGTGATTGGAGGAGTGCATGAGTAGTAGCAGTGTGATTGCACGGGTGCAGGAGCACTACGTGGATGATTGGAAGACTACATGGGTAGTGCTTGGTTGATTGCATGAGTGCTGCAGAAGTGCCTGAGCACATGTATGACTGCATGAACAGTGGCTGAGTGATTCAAGTAGTGCATCGGTAATGCCTGGGTGATTGTATGAATGCAGGGATAATGTCTGGGTGAATAAAGGAGTACATGGGCAGTGCCTGAGTGATTAGATGAGTGTATAGGTAGTGCCTTGGTGGTTTTGTAAGTGCATAGGTAGTGCCTGGGTTATTGGAGAAGTGCATGGATATTGCCTGGATGACTGGAGGAGTGCAGGGGTAGTGCCTGGGTTATTGCATGAGTGCATAAGTAGTGCCTGCATGATTGCATGACTGCAGGAGTAGTACATGAATAGTGCCTGGGTAATTGCATGACTGCAGGGGTAGTGCATAAGTGATTGAAGAAGTGCATGGCAAATGTCTGTGTGATTGTATGAGTGCAGGAGTAATGTCTGGGTGATTGAAGGAGTGCTTGGGTAATGCCTGGGTGCATGGAAGAGTGCATGGGTAGTGCCTGGTTGCATGTAGGACTGCCTGGGTAGTTTGTGGGTGATTGTAGGAGTGCATAAGTAGTAGCAGGGTGATTGCATGAGTCCAGGAGCAGTGTGTGGATGATTGGAAGACTGCAAGGGTAGTGCTAGGTTGATTGCATGAGTGAGGCAGAAGTGCCTGAGCATATGTATGACTGCATGGGCAATGCCTGAGTGATTGAAGTAGTGCATGGGTAATACCTGCATGATTGCATGAATGCAGGAGTAATGTCTGGGTGAATAAAGGAGTGCATGGGCAGTGCCTGAGTGATTAGATAAGTGTATAGGTAGTTCCTTGGTGAATTTATAAGTGCATAGGTAGTGCCTGGGTGATTGGAGGAGTGCATGGATATTGCCTGGATGACTGGAGGAGTGCAAGGGTTGTGTCTGAGTTATTCCATGAGTGCAGGAGTAGTGCGTGGATGATTGGAAGACTGCATGGGTAGTGCTTGGATGATTGGAAGAGTACATAAGTAGTCTCTGGGTGATATTATAAGCATATTGATTCAGGCTAGGTGAATGGAGAATTGCTTGGATAGTGCATGGGTAATGGTAGGAGTATGAGAATAGTGTCTAATTATATAGATCAGTGCATGGGTCGTATTTGTAAACATGGATCAGTGCAATAAAAATGACTGTAAACATTACTTCATATTGTTATGTTTCATATAGAGGCCCTAATATAGACGCGTTCATATATGCTGTAGATGGTCATATTTGCATATGCCCTATTATGGTCATAATCGTATATGCCCTATTTTGGTCATGATCGTCTATGCCCTATTATAGTCATGATCTCCTATGCCCTAATATAGGCATAATCTTTCACCTACATTAGTTCCCTACAGTACACAACAAGCTCTGAGGTTGAACGTTATCTAGTCTGTCGTTAGAACACTGCAGGGTTTTTCCCGATCACAGGCCTACAATGTACTCATAAATAATGCATGAGCATTCACCAGCTACATCTCCCGCATAATATGTATGTACAAAGTTCACCCCTGACGTCTTCCTCATGTCTAACAAAGACCAATACAAGCCATACTGAGGGCTGAGATACTTTAGGGTATAAATACACCACATCTTGCCACGGTAAGATAGAGGGAACCGAGACTTCCATGCTGACACACTGACCAGAGACGCTGAGGCTCCTGTATGCAGTCGCTCCAGCTGACAGCAGTCTAACACAGCCCTTGCGGGGTGTCCAACTCGAGACCAGGACGGGGTCCCACACTCTCTCTATTCAGGTATGGGGGTTTGACTAAATCCTAGAAGGATTCTTGGCTCCTAGGCTTTTAGACCTACACTCATGCTAGGTATACTTAGGTACATCTAGTTAGGCATCGTAGGAGTACGAGCAGTTTTAGAATGCTTTTTCTATTCATGTATGTATTCATGATTATTGCAATATGGTAGAACTGTTCTATCCCTTTGCTTTTATCGTACTGCTGATAATATATCTCTGCTATTGTCTGCTGATTGCTGCAGCACATATATTTTACATTAGAATAACAACTGTTCAAGAAATACTTATTGAAACGCCCAGACTGTTTATTCTGTGTAACTCTCTGAGACAAACCGAATAAGTAAGCACGAGTGACTGAGCGAAAAGTAGTATATTGTTTCCACGATTCTGAGGAATTAGGGTTGTCATGATCTAAGGTTGCCAGAAACTAATCGCTCCCCGAGAAGAGGAGATTCTAGTGGCACTGTGAGCTAGTTAATGCAAATCCGGCTAACATACGTGGTGGGGGTGCACAGAGTCAGTCTATCACCAAGCCCACCGTTTATGTTATCCAAACGCGCAGGTCCTGCAGGGGTACTATAGGAACTACACGACATGGCGCCGCCAACGTTGGTTGGGTACTTATTTAACAGTAGAATCTGAGTAGTTCAGTCATGCTATTCTCAGAGAACCTACTCACAAAACACCAGAGACGTCTGGAGTGGGTGGGCATAAACTCCGCCACAGCTGAGTAGGTGAGATATCCTATTTATCGGCTGTTGGTTAATCAAGCTTGAAGGACATTTAATTCCTAAATTGTGCATAAAACCTTTTAACTAAGTTCTCTTGGAAAAGCTTTTCTTTTCAAAATGACTGAGAGCGATGAAGACAGAATAAATCTGGAGGTCTCAGCCGGAGAACCACCCGAAAATGCAATACAGATTATACCAAAATTCAGAATGACAGTCACCCTAAGACTATTAGAAAATGGTTTACAAGCTAGGGGTGGCATGGTAGTTTTCGTGATTGAGGCACACGAATCAAACAAAACAGAGGTGTTCTATTCATGGGTTACATTCCCAGCAGCAAATGCCATAACAAAGACATTTCACTACTACATAGCAGGAGATGCACCACCGGAATATGCCCCATTTGAGGACATAGAGATTCCACTCACTTACCAGGAACATCATTACTGGTTTAATGGCGCCCTACCCCACATAAGAAACAGAGTAAGATTAGGCCCGCTCGGAGGAGACGGGGCCACATGGCCAATACTAGCGGCTTACACACCACATCCTGACATTGGAACAATGCCACAGCCAGAATTACTCATACAACACAGAGATTTAATTAAAATCTACAGAAACCTGACACAATTCGTCATGAGGACTTTAACAATCCAACCTGCACCAGGTGCAGCAAATAGTACTCCAGTTCAGGGTACAGGAAATAAAATTACTCCTCAAACATTACACGCGGTAATGGGCAAAATGCCAGCAAAACGCGAACAAATACCATTCTGGATAGCTCAGAAAATAACTCAGCTTGAGGCAGTATTCCCGAATACTACCACCTATGATAAACACAGAATTCTAACAATCTGCTTGCCCATGGGGATCACACCACAAGTAGAGGATTGCACCTCTGGGGTTCAGTCTTTGCTGCCATATATACCAGAACACATGATATCCCGTCATTAGCAGTAGTACCTGATGTATTGAGACAGATACAAAATGAGTACGGCGCAGAGCCTGCCCTAAACTTAGGGATGAAGTTAATAAATAACTTTGACCAGGTATCAGCCATAATACTAGCTAACATTAAGGGGGAAGCAGCTTCAGTGGCAATCCGCCAACGCCTAAGGGAGTTCAGTCCAGTAGATCAACAACACAAACTACCCACAATAACTGAAACTGCATATGCAGAACTAGGCAGAGACAGTCTAGGTGGGAAAGCATTAAAACCACAACTGGTGGGCAGTTCTGAAAAGGACACTACAAAGCAGACACCTACTTCTTCTAAAAAAGAAGTGGGAGAATAAAAAACAACAAAAGTCTAAAGACAGCAGATCTCAATCCAGAAGTAGGTCTCCTCAACAGGAGCCCTCTGAAAGGAGGTACAACCTCCGGAATAGGGATAATATTAAAAAACCTGACAGGTATCAGGATACTGATACACGTTCCTCTCGTTCCTTTCAGGGTTCATCAAAAAACTCAGAGAGGGAAGGACTGTCAGAGGAGCGTACAAAGTCCAGAGACACGCAACGCGCTGCGGACTACGCACCTAAAAAAGAAGATAAACAAAAACAAAAACCTCAGTTTAAAAAGCAGAAGGTAGCAGGTCTCAAGATCAGACATGCCCAGAATTCTGAGGACACAGCTTCTGAACGGGGAATGGGCTCTGACGATGCTAGACAGCGCGGCAGAAGTAACAATAGCTCGCCAGAACCTGAAGGAATTTCTGGTGACAGCGGAGTTGAGTGAGTATATCACGGTGGAAACACCTGATACTCGGGTAAGTGTCCCACATAAGTTACATGAGATAACACTCCTGATGGAGGGGGACAAGCCCAGGAAAGTTAAGGGTCTATTTTGGAAAAATCTGTCATCTGGATATGACATCCTATTAGCAGAGCAAGACTGGCCACCAGCATTCGTCATGGAGTGCCCTAAGGGAGAAAAGGTAATTTTTCCAGCATTTTCCGACCTATGCGCAGGAGTGGGCGGTTGCCCTAGCTCCAGCATTGTACAAAAATCATGCTGGTCGGGATGAGGATTCAACCCACCACGGGATCCCATTAAAAGTTTCACCAAATGCTCAAAGGCAATACCCTATAAAGCAGGAAGCTAAAAAACAAGTCAGGGAGATCCTAGATCAACTTGAATACCAGGGGGTGATTGAAAATTGCACTTCTCCTATGAACAATCCTTTGTTTCCCGTATCAAAACCTGACAACACATATCGTTTAGTTTTGGATTACAGACATTTAAACACTTGCACAAAGACATTTGCAGTTCAAAATGCACAAAGTGCCGCATTAATGAATAACATTGTGCGACAAAAATACAAAACAGCACTTGATATCTCAAATGGATTTTTCTGCCAAAATATAGCACCTGAAAGCAGGTATCTGACCGCATTCTCAGCGCTAGGGTCCCAACGGCAGTTTTGTCGACTCCCCCAAGAGTATAAGAATAGCCTGGGGTTATTTTCAGCAAGGGTAACAGAGTTACTCCAAAATTTGGATGAAGAAGCATTATCCTATGTAGATGATATTTATCTGACGGACGATGATTTACCGAGACACTTGACCAGGGTGAGCACCATTATTAAGGGATTCGCCTCAGAGGGCTATAAATTTAATTTTAAAAAATCAAAAATTGCCCATCTCAATGTCCTGTTCTTAGGGTATGAGCTGTCAAGTGAAGGAAAAAGCCTAGCAGCTAACTTTTTAGAAAAGTGTGCGCTGCTCCAACCTCCAAAATCGTTAAAGAATTTACAATCATTTCTGGGATTCCTTAATTTTGGTCCAACATACATTTTGGATTACGCAGACAGAGTAAAACCTTTCTACGACTTAATAAAACCTGATTTTTCAGTCAGGCAATGGACACAGGAACATACAAACATCCTACGTTCACTACAGGAAGACATGATAGCTTCAAAACATTTACAGACACGCGTAAACGTACGCAATTTAGTGATCAGAGTAATAGCGGGTCAATGCGGGTACACTTCTTATTTCAATGAAGGCGAAACAGTACCAATCGCATACAAATCACACCTGTACACAAACGCAGAGATGCGTTTTACTCAAACAGTATCCTGACAGCAGTGCAGACCGCTGTAGCAAGAGAAAGAGCTCTGGCTCAGGGAAAGCGCATAATAGTCGTGACCCCAGTACCAGCCTTAGAGGCTGTTACAAAGGCTAGCATTCCTAATGCGAAAGCCTTACATCCGAGATGGATACAATTGGCTAATTCTCTTACTGCAACGGACGTTGAATACAGATTTGATCCAAGTTTAAAGACACAGGCATTCCTGCAATACGAACAAGAATATCCTCTACCAAATGAGATTTTGCCTCTCGATCAGTATGAATATATTATTTACACTGACGGATCTGCTCAACCAGCCATAGGGAGTAAGCAAGCTTACAGCGCAGCGTGTGCAATCGTTAAAGGTCGCATGCACGATGGAAAGTTCCATCCAAGTTGCACTAAAACGCAATCTCTAGGAGAATGCACGGTTCAGTTGGCAGAATTAAAAGCACTAATACTGGCACTGGTGAATACGGAACACGAATTCCCCACACTAATTGTGTGTGATTCCTTTTACTGTGTACAGTCGTACAATGAATACTTACATCATTGGGAACAAAACGGGTTTAAAGACGCGAAAGGTGGCACAATTAAGCATAAAATGCTATGGGAACAGGTAGTGGAGTTGAGAAACGAACTACCGAGGGCTCACGTGATACATACACTGAGTCATCAGCGTGATGGCATTCACGTTGAAGGGAATTCATTGGCTGATGAAGCCGCAAAGGGGGCTGTTCACACGGCTTCCGTAGCTCCAGTCACTCATTCAAAAACGAGAATAGACGGCGAGATTTTGGTAGCTGTTAATGCTTCATGCAAAGGCAGCACAGCAGTACCTAAAAAATTTCCACTCAAGTACTCCTACAAGTTAGATGCACAAAACATTCCATATGCTCAGATTCCTGGAGTGGGAGATAGAGTAATACGGATATGGATCGTAGGCAAAGCTTAATTCTAGCAGCACACGAGGGTTTGGGTTCTGCGCATACAAGCGTCACAGCGACTATTTCTTTACTGAAACAGCGCTACTGGTGGCCAGGGTTAATAAAGCAGACCAAAGACATAGGGGTCGATTCCGATCTCGGCCGGTAGGGCACCTAACAGTATTCGTCCGGAAAAAATACAAGCCGAATGCGTGTTTCCCGACCGATTCGTACACTCGTCCGGACGAACAAGTACGATGCGTCTAACAACCCAGATTCCGAGCGAGCCGTACTCACCCAATCCAGCTCCTGTTCCCCGCCCGAGCCAGATCCGTGAACGCCGAATCGAGCCACTTTGTTCGCCCTAAGTTGGCAGGGTATGCCCAGACGTGGGTCCCTTGCTCACTTTGCCACTGAATTCAAGCTAGCCTGGCTGATGACGGCTGAATGGCCAGAAACCGGTCCCAGGATGCTTGTTTCCGGTCCAGGGAAGACATGGCTTGGCAGTTCGGGCTGGACTGTTCCCATGAGGCACAGGGTCAGACTGATTTGCATATGGCCATGTCTGAACTGGGGTGGTGGAGTGAGCTAAAGAATGATGATGGATTAAACCCAGATCAGTTGACTGGGGGTGAGTGTTTGATTTGCTCAGGCGCTCCGTCCATCATCCCCTTTGGTATCACTTTGTTCGCCCTAAGTTGGCAGGGTATGCCCAGACGTGGGTCCCTTGCTCACTTTGCCACTGAATTCAAGCTAGCCTGGCTGATGACGGCTGAATGGCCAGAAACCGGTCCCAGGATGCTTGTTTCCGGTCCAGGGAAGACATGGCTTGGCAGTTCGGGCTGGACTGTTCCCATGAGGCACAGGGTCAGACTGATTTGCATATGGCCATGTCTGAACTGGGGTGGTGGAGTGAGCTAAAGAATGATGATGGATTAAACCCAGATCAGTTGACTGGGGGTGAGTGTTTGATTTGCTCAGGCGCTCCGTCCATCATCCTCTTTGGTATCGCTTCGGAAGCAAATACACAGCACCTTCCGGCCGGACTAGTACGATGCGCAATCCGTACGCGCCGAACCCGTCGCTACGTCCGGCACGTTTGAGCATCCGGGCGAGCCGTACATAAGCTCCGTTTCGAGCCACAAGACGATCCACGGCTACGAGATGAACAAGCCAGCGACGAGTACGAGTCGAAGACACAAGAAACCCGAGCGAGGCGATCCAAGCATGAATCCCATTGCGCAGGTCCTACCTATACTCTACATCTATTACCGGGACCGGCACGGACGCGTACGGCGCAGACGGTAAGTCAAACACCAACAATACAAACAAACTACACGTACACGAAATATGTCACACACACATAGGGATGCACAAATAACGTACACTAGCAACAGCAGAACCATAGGGGTGGGATGACCAACACCAATGCCATACACACCCATAGGGGATGGATGCCTACCACCAACACCACCCTACCACCACCCCTACTCATGGGTGCCTGGATGCCTGTCACTACTACCATCCCCACTCATGGGGGATGGATGCCTACCACTACCACCATCACTACTCAGGGGGGCTGGATGCCTACCACTACCACCACCCCTACTCAGGGGGCTGGATGCCTGTCACTACTACCCTCCCCACTCATAGGGGGATGGATGCCTGCCACTAATACCATCCCCACTCAGGGGGGGCTAGATGCCTGCCACCATCACCACCCCTACTCAGGGGGGGCTGGATGCCTGTCACTACTGGATGGATGCCTACCACTACCACCACCACTACTCATGGGTGCCTGGATGCCTGTCACTACTACCATCCCCACTCATGGGGGGATGGATGCCTACCACTAACATCACCCCCACTCAGGGGGGGCTAGATGCCTGCCACCACCACCCCCCCACTCAGGGGGGGCTTGATGCCTGTCACTACTACCATCCCCACTCATGGGGGGATGGATGCCTACCACTACCAGCACCACTACTCATGGGTGCCTGGGTGCCTGTCACTACTACCATCCCCACTCATGGGGGGATGGATGCCTACCACTACCACCACCCCCACTCAGGGGTGGCTAGAGGCCTGCCACCACCACCACCCCTACTCAGGGGGGGCTGGATGCCTGTCACTACTACCATCCCCACTCATGGGGGATGGATGCCTACCACTACCACCACCACTACTCAGGGGGGGCTGGATGCCTACCACTACCACCACCCCTACTCATGGGTGCCTGGATGCCTGTCACTACAACCATCCCCACTCATGGGGGGATGGATGCCTACCACTACCACCATCACTTCTCAGGGGGGCTGGATGCCTACCACTACCAGCACCACTACTCATGGGTGCCTGGATGCCTGTCACTACTACCATCCCCACTAATGGGGGGATGGATGCCTACCACTAACACCACCCCCACTCAGGGGGGGCTAGATGCCTGCCACCACCACCACCCCACTCAGGGGGGGCTGGATGCCTGTCACTACTACCATCCCCACTCATGGGGGGATGGATGCCTTCCACTACCAGCACCACTACTCATGGGTGCCTGGATGCCTGTCACTACTACCATCCCCACTCATGGGGGGATGGATGCCTACCACTACCACCACCCCCACTCAGGGGGGGCTAGATGCCTGCCACCACCACCACCCCTACTCAGGGCGGGCTGGATGCCTGTCACTACTACCATCCCCACTCATGGGGGATGGATGCCTACCACTACCACCACCACTACTCAGGGGGGGCTGGATGCCTACCACTACCACCACCCCTACTCATGGGTGCCTGGATGCCTGTCACTACTACCATCCCCACTCATGGGGGATGGATGCCTACCACTACCACCATCACTACTCAGGGGGCTGGATGCCTACCACTACCACCACCCCTACTCATGGGTGCCTGGATGCCTGTCACTACTACCATCCCCACTCATGGGGGGATGGATGCCTACCACCATCACTACTCAGGGGGGCTGGATGCCTACCACTACCACCACCCCTACTCATGGGTGCCTGGATGCCTGCCACCACTACCATCCCCACCCTTAGGGGTATGGATGCCTACCACTACCACCACCCCCACTCAGGGGGGCTAGATGCCTGCCAACACCACCACCCCTACTCAGGGGGGCTGGATGCCTGTCACTACTACCATCCCCACTCATGGGGGATGGATGCCTACCACTACCACCACCACTACTCATGGGGGCCTGGATGCCTGTCACTACTACCATCCCCACTCATGGGGGGATGGATGCCTACCACTAACACCACCCCTACTCATAAGACGGGTAATGCATGACACAACTAGCATACTCCCACATAAGGAATGACAGAAAATTACATCCCCCCCAACACCATGACAAGTGTGTGTAGTCTGTGTCAAATGCCTACAACACTGAACATGACATTGAACATATAATGTGACCCCGTAGCACATGTGTCACACATAAATGTGTGTGGCCTCCACAATGCAAGCAGACCATGGCCACTGTGGCAATGGGCTCGAACACCCCATCACCACAGTGACCAAAAGGTAAGTGTGCTGTCCATAGCTGATGCACATTTTGAACAGTGTGGCAATGGGGCCTAAAGCCCCATCACCACAGTGACCAAAAGGGAAGTGTGCTGTCCATAGCTGATGCACATTTTGAACAGTGTGGCAATGGGGCCTAAAGCCCCATCACCACAGTGACCAAAGGGAAGTGTGCTGTCCATAGCTGATGCACATTTTGAACAGTGTGGCAATGGGGCCTAAAGCCCCATCACCACAGTGACCAAAAGGGAAGTGTGGTGTCCATAGCTGATGCACATTTTGAACAGTGTGGCAATGGGGCCTAAAGCCCCATCACCACAGTGACCAAAAGGGAAGTGTGGTGTCCATAGCTGATGCACAATTTGAACAGTGTGGCAATGGGGCCTAAAGCCCCATCACCACAGTGACCAAAATGGAAGTGTAGTCATGGTAAAAGCTGCCAAAGCCAAACTGCATGGATGAATCCCGGTCACACAACAACAAACACATCAGTGGCATAGTAGTGCTTGTGTCCCATAGCAACATAGATTGGTCGAGGCAAACAGTGCAGTGCCAATGAAACATCGCTTTGGCCATGTGCATACAAACATCACCCATGGGAGCCCACATTGTCAACATTCACAAATAACACAATGACAGAAGTGACCATCATAATGCTGACCCACATATCTGCACCAATGGACACACAAATGTAGATATCCTGTGGAGACTGTAGATGTCAGGTGAACAAATACCATACCATGGCATCAATGGGACATACAAACCATGATTAGTGTGCTGACTGATGACCTAGGAGTCCCAGGGACAGCAGGGGAAAGCCACCAAACAACATACAGCCAATGGCACACTCAAGATATGCAATGCAGTGGTGCAAAGGCACAAACACAAACAGGCAGACTCACACTGCATATCAAACACAACAGGTGATGGGGGGGGTGTGCCAGTGTCCCCAGGCAACCACACAACACATGAGGAGGCCTGAATTCCAACCAGACAGATGTGTATACAGTGCCAAACAAAAGTTACTCATGGATCAGATACCCCTATGTGGGCAATCAGGCATTGTCAGATGAGAGGGAGCACAAATTACACATGTCACACAAGCTTGTAGGAACAGCAACTAACACAGCAAGAGACAGACCCACCACAGCACTACCCTCAGGGACCCCACATTGTGCTGACACTATCCTGCATGATAATCCCACTGTGATGACAAAGGTAGATGTCGTTCACACTGTGAACCACAGCCATGTGTCCTGAGCAACAAACTACCATCACACCTACACAAGCTCCAATCAATCAGCACGGCCTGCCAGCCAAGGCCAATATGGAGGTAGGGGTCTAGCCGTGCAACAACTCACTTTTGCACACACTCAACACCACACACCCTGATCTCCACCAATGTGCAGCAGTGAAGCTCACATGGACTGGTGACATTGGACATGCACCCATGACAATACCAGGGGTGGTGGTGGGAACTAAGGTGCAGAAACCCATCACACATGGCCAGTCAACAAGACTCGTGAATGTCTGACACACAGCACAGTATGCCGTACATGGGCATGATGTGAAATCCACCACAATCAATGGGATCCTGGCCATAGTCACACACCAACGAAGAAGCCAAGGTGACACACGAAGAACACACGTACACAACTTCCAACATTGCAGCTCTGACCCTGAGGAGTGGCAGCAGTCACACACACAACGTGTCACAATCACTGAAAGCTAACACAAACTGAAAATCACATGACTTGTGTAAACAACAAGTGCCAAGGGGAATCCTGAATGTGTCCCATCTGCGTTTGCCCACATCCCCAGCCCTGACAACAAAGACAACCTGGTATGACAACCTCATGAACATTAGTTTGCCATGCACCCACATCACGGAGAAATCAGGTCCAAGATGCTGGATGAACACAGAACAACTCAGCAAGCATCACAAACAGGAACATCCCTAGGGACACAGCCTGTGTAGGAAAAGGGTAGGGAACACGCACAGACATGCTTACACAACACACAACACAGGCACACGCAATGTCACGGGATTACACACTGCCATGAGGGCACTCCACTCCTGTGGAAGGTCCGCTGTGCCAAACCTTGTCTGTGCACGACCCAAACATGTCAGCAGAACACTCCGTCAGTGAGTCAACAACCACAACACACAGAAGCCTCTGCTCACATCAGCCTGGGTACGGGAGTGTCACGTCAGTCATCTGCATACACACAAAACACGTGTCAAGCAAGTTGCACTGTATACACAGATGTGTCCTTCGACATTGATGTGCAAAACTGCATGTCCAGTGGAGCTGGGCACACAGTCAGGGAAATCGGAACATTGAACAGTGGTAAGCCCACCAGATGTGCATCAGTGTAAGACAAAGATGTTCATTTACAAATGCAAAATGTACATCCCTGTGTCAAATGCTGAACATTACACCCTCAGACTGCAGCAAAGGATGCCATAGATCCAGACTACAACAGGACACATATCCCATGGACCACATGGAGTCCATCACAGCAACACTTCATTTTCCTGATATGAACACTATTACAACTGCAAATGCAGGATGCTACTCATCCACATCATGTATATCAAAAGAAAAGCCACAATTAAACAAAAAGAGGCTTTATTCAGCAAATGGCAAGGAAAACTCTGAAGTCCCAAAGAAACTAAGGCCAATGGCCAGTCCAAAATCACAGTCCCAACAGGGTGATAAGTGACAACTGGTCACCCATTGCTTGCCTGCACTTGTAAGGACAGGGGACATCCCCCTTGGAGGGGCATACAAGGGGCAGGCCAGGCACCGCAGGGACAGGATCAGGGGGTGGCAGAAGGAGGCAGTGAAGGGGTGGTGGGTGCAGGAGTGTCACCGGCAACTGCAGTGGAGGTGTCTGACTCAGGGGGCCGGCACCACTGTGGTACACAAGTCAGTTGGTGTATGTGCTGCAACCACTGCAGTGGGCTGGTCTGATGTAGTGGACTGGGTCCCCACTGCAGTGCCCGAGTCAGACGGGGTGGTTGTGGACTCCACTGCAGTGCATGACTCCAAGGGAGTGGAAGGGGGGCAGATGAGGTGGGCAGGACAGAGGGGGGACCCGGTCTCCACACCAGTGGCACTATCAGGCAGAGCGTCTGGGTTGGGGGTGGAAGAGCAAGTGGCAGGGGGGGAGGGCCTAAGCAGTCTGGGGATGTGCTATCGGAGTGTGGGGGAACCTGGGGCAGGGTGTGACGGGGGAACCTGTGGAGTGGTGGCCTGGGGGATGGAGGAGAGAGACTGGGTGGTGGAGCTGCGTGGTGGTGGTGGTGGCGTCTTGCTCTTCCTGGTCCGGGGGGACTTCCGAATGGGGTCCTGTGTCTGCCTGCGCCTGGTGGAGGGTGTCCGGGGGCGAGGGGCACTTCCCTCTGTGTGGGTGGACTTCCTCTTCCCCCGGTATGCTGGATCCGCAGGATTGGAGGGGAAGAGGCCGAGGTCACACAGGAAGATCTGCTGTGTAGGTGGGGTAGCAGGTGAGGCAAGGGAAGGGGTCTTGGAGGGAGAGGATTTGGAGGACTGCGGAGTGACTGTGGATGCCTGTGTGTGTGTCTGTTCCCCATCCCCTGTGTGTGTGGTATCAGTCCCGTGAGGATGCTTGTGTGCATGTCTTGCCTTTCTCTTGGGTGTGTCTGTGCTGCTCATGTCTGTGTGCTTGGGTGATTGTGCATGTGCTTTGGACAGGTAGGGTGGCAGGAAGTGTGGATGGGGCAGAGGCGGGAGGGGTGAGGGACTGTTGGAGGAGGGACACTGCTGCCATCAGGGAGGAGTCCATGGACTTATTGCTCCTCTGTAGGGCAGACATACCCGTCGAGATGCCCTCCATGAACGACACCAGCTGTGTCAACAGAGTGGTGTGTGCATGGAGGACCCTCAGCATTGCTGTCTGCCCTACATGGAGCTGCCGAAGGAGGTACACAGACTCCTCACTCAGGGCAGCAGGGGACACAGGGGCAGGGGGTACGGTGCCTGGCACGAAGGAGACACGCTCCCGAGCACGGGAGCCTCCACAGACCTCAGGAATGGGAGCCAATGGGAGGGCGGTGGTGGTGGTGGTGGGGCCAGACAGTCTAGCTGGCCTTTGGTGGCTGCTGAGACCCGCCTCCACAAGGGAGTCATCCTCCGAGCTGCTGTGGTCCTCAGCTGAGGTGGATGGTGCTGAGGACTCCTCGGTGTGGCTCCCCTCGCCCTCCGTGCCACTGGGTCCCTCTGACCACTCGTCGGATGCTGACCCAGTCTGGCTCCGCTGCTCCTCCTGGTCCATGGAGCTGTCCCCTCCTGTGGCCGTGGATGTATCTGCAAACAATTAGGGAAACAGACAAACATCAGTCACTTGCACTGACCGCACACACCACAGGAAGTACAGCACATCACAGAGCAAGCCCTGGCATCCTTAGTTGAACATTGCCTAAAGTCCTCACACACATTCGGGGAAGCCAATTGTCAGTCTGATGGTCAACCATGGGACTCACACCCCTCCTGCCCTTGCAACCATCTGTCTGGTGCCTGCCTGATGGTAAGACCCCAGTGTGGACACATGCACCACCTACACAGTTGTTGGACATTGCAGGGAACACAGTGAAGTATGTGAACATGCACACATCACATCTCTTGCCACTGAGTCAGTGCAGGTGTCCGGATGAAAGGGATGGCCAGAGTCTAAATAGAAATGCATGTGATGCATACCAGCACCAGACACCATGATGCACCCATGTCCGGATAGTCAATGCCACAATGGGGTGCATGTTGCACATGTCACTCCCCTGCAGGATCAGTCTCAGGAAGTTTAATGCCATGACACAGGAATGCGTGCAAAGTCATACATTACTGTCTCCAGTCACATGGCCATGGCAGCCAGCCAACAACAGTCTGCACTGTGTCACAATCCGAGGGCATGGGGAATGCAAGTTATGTGACTGACAAGTGCACATGTCCATCCCCCAAAAACCACATCATCTGTACTACTATTTGTCCACGTCATACCAACTGGACATACGGGGGACATGAAACACAACTCTCTGAACATGAGCACCTCACAGTGTGCTGTGAATGAAAAACAGCTGCCTGAAAGTCACAGTCCCAAACACCTGTTTGCACAGTCAAGTGATCAGACACCTATAAGTCACAGAAGTATCGTCTATCATGGTCACATCTCCGATGGCATGCTGAGCCCTAACCGATAAACATACCAGTAGTCCTGACAACGAAGACACAGCACAATGAGACAGAGGCGGACACCTGAGGGTACATTTCACTGATCACAACATGCCAGATGATACACGGGAGTGGGAGTACAGAGTGCATTGTATGCCCTGGAGTAGGCATGACTGTCCAGCTCCACCTGTAAGAGGGATAAGTCCTGGACAGTAGGCAGGTGGCTAAGCATGTGTGACACACTTGATACACATACTCCTGAGGCCCAAACATTGTTCCCACCAGCAGCATGGGTGTGTGCCAAATTCCACAGGGACATGTGGTGATTCAGATCAGCAAGTGGACCACATATCAAAGTTACACCCAGATTACATGTCAGAACTTAGGCATTGTGTAAGCAATTGACCCACCCATGAGTCGCACAACATAGTCACGGGAACAAATGCTGTCCCCCACCTTGAGCAAAGCTAAATGCAATGACACAGTCCCCAAATGACACCATTTCCTGACTATAAGGGCCACACATATGCGTATCAGAGGAGAAGTGGGCATGTCACAAATGAGGGACATGGGTCCTGGACCACATGACTGATGTACTGTGGAAGTTTAACCAGGCCAGAGGAGGGCACATAGCATGTCAGACAAAGTGCACAGTGCAGTCATGGACTCACCCCCTCCTTGCTGAAAAGGCCATTACTACACATGCAACATATACGTGCATCACACAGTTGGATATACATGTCTCAATCACAGGGGCATATGATGTACACAGGCAGTGCAACAATGGCTATGAACAGTTTGCCAGCAGTCAGTACATGGTATCATTGCATGGGAAGTAAACCTAGTTGGAATGCACTGTTACTGCACTGTACCAGTTCAGTGCATGTAACTACACACTTTGGGGTGTGTCAACTACTCAGTGAGTCCTGCTAGTCAGACAACATGCACAATTAGTAAGGCAGTGGACAGCACACTCACCTGCTCCCCTGGTTTCCCATACAGCTTGCTGTACTGTGGAAGGAGGCTGTCCAGCAGGGCCTGGTTCTCCTCAAGGCTGAAGGCTGGGGCTCTCTCCACAGTACGTGCCATTGCAGTAGCCAGAGGATGCAGAAACAGCAGCAGTATTGGTGGCAGATGTCGTCCTGGAGCATGTAGTGCAGGCAAGTGAGCTCTCAGGGGAACAGCCAGCATTATATGTGTGCTGCAGAGGCAGATACTGTCCCATGTGTCCAAAGTGATAGGTCCAAGTCGTTTGCATCTTCTGAATCTGACCAATCCATGGAATAGCAGCACTAATACACGCCCACAGCATCCTTCAAATCTTCAACTTCATGACACCCATGATTTTGCAACATTGTTGTGGCTGGCCAACTGAATTCACTGCATCAGACTCGTTGGAACTTCGAAAACGCGTCCGTTGCCATGCCAGGCCCCAGCCAATGCGTGCACACCGATCGGTCCATTGCTGTACAACGCGTATTTCGGGATACAACGCGTACCCGCTCCCAACACATGCAATGGGCCGGCCGGGCAGACCGATCGGTCCATTGCTGTACAACGCGTACCCGCTCACAACACATGCAATGAGCCGGCCGGGCACACCGATCGGTCCATTGCTGTACAACGCGTACCCGCTCACAACACATGCAATGGGCCGGCCGGGCAGACCGATCGGTCCATTGCTGTACAACGCGTACCCGCTCACAACATATGCAATGGGCCGGCCGGGCAGACCGATCGGTCCATTGCTGTACAACGCGTACCCGCTCACAACACATGCAATGGGCCGGCCGGGCAGACCGATCGGTCCATTGCTGTACAACGCGTACCCGCTCACAACACATGCAATGGGCCGGCCGGGCACACCGATCGGTCCATTGCTGTACAACGCGTATTTCGGGATACAACGAGTACCCGCTCACAACACATGCAATGGGCCGGCCGGGCACACCGATCGGTCCATTGCTGTACAACGCGTACCCAACGCGTACCCGCTCCCAACACATGCAATGGGCCGGCCAGGCACACCGATCGGTCCATTGCTGTACAACGCGTACCCGCTAACAACACATGCAATGGGCTGGCCGGGCACACCGATCGGTCCATTTCTGTACAACGCGTACCCGCTCACAACACATGCAATGGGCCGGCCGGGCAGACCGATCGGTCCATTGCTGTACAACGCGTACCCGCTCACAACACATGCCATGGGCCGGCCGGGCACACCGATCGGTCCATTGCTGTACTACGCGTACCCGCTCACAACATATGCAATGGGCCGGCCGGGCACATCGATCGGTCCATTGCTGTACAACGCGTACCCTCTCATAACACATGCAATGGGCCGGCCGAGCAGACCGATCGGTCCATTGCTGTACAACGCGTACCCGCTCACAACACATGCAATAGGCCGGCCGGGCAGACCGATCGGTCCATTGCTGTACAACGCGTACCCGCTCACAACACATGCAATGGGCCGGCCGGGCACACCGATCGGTCCATTGCTGTACAACGCGTCCCTGTACAGGTCAGTCGCATATGTCACCATGCTTGTCACTGGTGAACGTATGCCAGCCACATATACCTGCCAGAGACCCAGGGGCACACCTACAACACCACACCCAGTCCACAATGTTTCCTAAGGCATGTAAGGCTGCATTCCTTCTCTGTGTATGGGGGTTAACATGTGGTTTCTGTGGTGGCACTTGTGGGCAGCCACACCCAGGCTGTACATGTGTTCATGGGGACAGGATCCTTTGTGTGTTGTGCACATGACCACTGTGATGTGCAACAGTTCATTTTGGAGCATGTGGCATGGTCACATTTCCAGGTTGTGTATGTGTATGACATGTCACATACCCCCAGAGTCCCATGTGGGAAGGCATGTACGTCACAGGATGACCCATTGCCACAATAGTGATGTCCCTCCACAGTCTGTGTGCATGTTGTGTTTCCGATGTCTCTGATTCCATGTGCACGATGGGAGACAGTCTCCACATCAACGTTGTTTGTGCATGGACTTTGATGTTGTGCGTCACTGGCGTCCATGTCTGTCCTGCGGATGCGACAGGGGCCACTACCTGTGGGAGTCATGTTTCATTTTCTGACGTGTACATGATACGCCATGTCATGCCAGTGTCCATGTGGCAAGACAGGGTCACTGGGAATCTACCTGTCATCACTGGGAATCTACCTGTCAATGAGCTGTGATGCCTGTGGCGCATCTGTCCAGACATGTCACTGTGGTATGTGTGTGGAACGTGACAGCAGGAAATGGGTACTGTGACACAGCCTAATGGTTTCCCATAGCACAACCTGGTACCTGTTGTGCACACATGTTGTACTGAGAAGTTAGATGATGGCCATGTAGGTGCGAGTTGTGTCCGACAGAACGGCACACACATCAAGTACTTGTGTCACGTAATGATGTTTCATGTGAAATTGTGTATGGTGAATGGCACATATGTGGGGTGACTGACAATCTTTTTTCCTTCAACCTATGCACTGCAGGGCTCCAGCTGTCCATAGACCATTCCCTGACCTGGCAACGATGGTGGAACGTGACAGCATCCGACGGTACCGCTTCACCAGGCAGCTGATTGAGGATTTGGCAGTGCGCTTGGCACCACATTTGCAACCTGGCTGGACGTACCCTAAGGCGCTGACCCCCAAGGTGAAGGTAATGGCAGCCCTACACTTCTTTGCCACTGGTACCTTTCAACACACTGCTGCGACTGCCGGTGGGATGTCACAGACTATGTTCAGCCTTGTGCTACGCGATGTTTTGGAGGCAATGTTGAGATGCCTGAACCAGTACATCTATTTCCCTACACGTCAACAACTCACTGACGTCAAGAGTGACTTCTATGCCCTGGGGAGGATGCCACATGTCATTGGCTCCATTGATGGGACACATGTGGCTTTGATACCACCACAGGCACATGAGCAGGCATACCGGAACCGTAAACATTACCATTCGATCAATGCTCTGGTGGTATGTTTAGCAGATATGAGCATCACACATGTGTGTGCCCGTTTCCCTGGTTCAGCACACAATGCCTACGTGAAGAGGAGTAGTCGCATCCCGAGGATGATGGCACAGATGCAGAACCAGCGTGCCTGGCTTGTCGGTGTGTACTGACTTTGTACCATTGTGTGTGTTCTGATCTATAGTATTCCACGCACTTTTCCAAATCAGCTAATGTGCACTTGTCTGTCCTTAGGTGACTCCGGATACCCCAACATGCCATGGTTGCTGACACCCCTCAGGAACCCTGTGACACCAGCCCAGATGCGCTACAATGAGGCACATAGTCGGACCAGGAGAGTGATAGAGCGGACCTTTGGTCTCCTGAAGAGCCGCTTCCGCTGCCTGGACAAGACAGGAGGGGCCCTCCCATATGCCCCAGCAAAGGTGTGCAAGATTGTCATTGTCTGCTGCATGCTACACAACCTGGCAGTGCGGAAGGAGTTTCCTCTCATCCTGGATGACGATGACCAACGTCCGCCACCTGTGGAGGATCCTGGCCTGGACCACGATGCCAGTGATGATGATGATGATGATGGTGATGTCCGCACACAGCTCATCACCAACTTCTTCAGCTGAATGTGAGTATCCAGGGAGATGTAATGTGAATGACGTGAGTTTGCATGATATGTGTGGGTGGTGCTCTGGTGCTGTTTGAGTGTGGCCATGTGCTACTTGACTGGATGCGTGCAGCAATGTGTCCTTCCAGGTAGTCTGAACTCCCCAACAGTTCTGACATGCTAACTTGGTTTTGTGTAGTTGTCTTGTGACATGTATTGGGCATGAGTATTGCAGTACTGTCCTGTTCTACAGTGATTTTAACTGTGTGTCATGTCTGTCCTTCACAGGGTGCTTACTGTGTACTTTGGTCAACTTGGATTCCCCGACACCATGATTCAGCTTTCAGGGTGGCAGCAGTAGTTTCCCTACAAGTGATGTGCCACACCCTGGACTTCATATCTTCTGCACTTGTTGACTGTGTGGCCACTGCCACGTGGGTAAACCTTGCATTTGTAGTGGAAACAACATGTTGCTAATGTGTAATAAACCTGTGCTTCACTTTGGGATGTGCGTTGTCTGTGGTCACACATCTGACTGACATTTGCTTACTGCACCTGTGGGCTAGTTGACACAGACTCTGAATAGGTGTGGTGTCTGTGCATTCCACTGTATTTCCTGGCAACATCACTGTGGGCGATGAGTCCGATGGCCCTGGTGTCTGTGTTGTGTAGCCCTAGTGGTGTGTCTCCCTCATATGTGTCACGTCACCATGACTCACACAACGGTGTTGTACTTGCTGTAGCAGTTAGCATACACAGTGTAATTTGGCAGAACATCATCACCATAACAGTATCCACATTTGAATAACAACAGTGGCAAGTATGGTGTACTAGTGATTTTATTTACAGAAATGTGTGTGTGTATAGTGCACAGGATGGTGGGTGCTGTACATTGTGATTGTGATCCAAAGTTCCCAGATGAGTTGGAAGTCTTGGTAGCAGAAATGTCCTGAGTGAAGTCCACAGTCATATGATACATTAGTCCAACTTGAACTCCCCATGTCATGTGGGAAAGTACTGTTGCATTCGACAGGGTGAAACGTTTGCACACAAAGGGTAATTTCCGGAACAGATGTTGGCTTCCTGGGGGATGTACGTGGCCATCAACCTCTCAGTTTTCCTTCCTCGGACGACCCCTCTTCTTTCGGGGGGACCCTCACGTGCAGGCTGCTGCGGTGCAGGGGAGTCTCCGCCAGAGTCCTCCTCCCTCCCTGTGGTGGTGTCAGTTGTTGCAGCACCAGATGTTGTGGGCACACAGGGAGGTGTGGACATGTTGGTGCTAATCTGGCGGAGGCATGTCAATATGTCCCTATGCACCGCTGTGAGTTCTTGCAATGTGCCCCACTTGGACTCCATGCGAGACATGTGTGTCTCCATACGGGACATGTGGGAGTCCAAGCGGGCATGATGGGCAGCCTGCTGCTGTTGTATGTCCTTGAGGATCCCCACTACCTGTCTGACCTCTCCGGTGCTATCCTGGTACGCATCAGCGATGCGTGCCAGTTGTGGGTCATCATGCAGTCCAGACCCCTCTGCAAGCAGCGACCTATGTCTACCACCCCTCCCACCACCCCTGGCGACACGTGCAGGACCTGCGGTGGCACGCACAGGTGACCCGAGGCCCACTTGGGGGTTGTTAGTGGTGTTGTCATCCGTTGCTCCACGGTGGGCCTGGGGCCCTGTGCTGTTGTCAGCGGTGGTCCTTGGTCTGTCCGTGTCGGCGGGGGTGGTCTGTATGTTGGCAGTTGTTGGAGGGGTGGGTGCAAGGGGTGCAGATGTTGGTCCAGCTGGTGCTGCATGATGACTCACACCGGAGGGGCCAGGTAGGTCTTCGACATCCGAGGAGGGCAGAGGCTGTTCCACACCAGTGAGCTCTGTGTCCCCCGGAGCCTGGGACAGGGACTCCTCCTCGCCTGCTGCTGTGTCCCCATCATCGTCACCTGTATTTGGAAGAGACACACATTGTATGTAATGTTTCTACAGGCATCAATGGTTCACACACCTGACAGTTGTGACTGTACCTCTGGATGCGGGCATGTACATTGCATTGTCCTAAGTTGTCACACTAAGTGGTTGATATTGGTGTAGCACATTGTCATGCATACCTGGGGCATTTCAATATGAATGTTGAGGTGTGTGCATGGCCAGCATTGGTTGTATTTGTTGGACATCCGGCCATCCTTCTCCACCTGGCCCAGTTATCCCACCATGTAGCATGCCACCCTTGCAGTGGGTTCAGGTTGACTCTCAGGATGTCATTCAGTGGTGTTGTGCTGTTTGTTGGTGCACAGTTTCCAGCAGGGCCTTGTGCTCCCCACAGCAGTAGCCAGTGTCAGCCATCTTGTCAGTCCTTATCCACTTCCTGTGATGTGAGCATGGTTCAAAGTGGTGGTGATGGGCCAATTGTGAGGGTGAGCAGTATCTGTGACTCCAACTCCCATCATGCTATTGCCTACACCCCCCTTCCCAGCATGCCCGTACTTCCTTCCTTTGGACTCTGCTTCCCTGTGGGGTAGTGTGCCTGTGCTGACAGGAAGGCTGACAGTGTTGTCCTTGCGTTTGTTTGGCTACAAGTCCCAGGTGTGTCTTCACACAGCATTACCCAGGGTGGTGGTTCTTTGTGGGATCTTCATTTGGTATGTGAGGCATTGCATTCTCCCAGGTGGGTTATGTGGAGTTTGTGTTGAGGGGGTGTGTGAGGTGAGCTGCTTGTAAGTATGGTTAGTGCTGTGAGTCCTCCTTCCCACCCAGCCAGATATCCCACCATGCAACGTGCTTGCATTGCAGAGAGTGCAAGTTGGCTTTCAGGATGTCAGGCAGTGGTGTTGTGCTGTTTGTTGGTGCACAGTTCCCAGCAGGGCCTTGTGCTCCCCACAGCAGTAGCCAGTGTCAGCCATCTTGTCAGTCCTTATCCACTCCCTGTGATGTGAGCATGGTTCAGAGTTGTGTTGATGGGCCAATTGTGAGGGTGAGCAGTATCTGTGACTCCAACTCCCATCATGCTATTGCCTACACCCCCTTCCCAGCATGCCCGTACTTCCTTCCTTTGGACTCTGCTTCCCTGTGGGGTAGTGTGCCTGTGCTGACAGGAAGGCTGACAGTGTTGTCCTTGCGTTTGTTTGGCTACAAGTCCCAGGTGTGTCCCTGTGCTTTACACAGCATTACCCAGGGTGGTGGTTCTTTGTGGGATCTTCATTTGGTATGTGAGGCATTGCATTCTCCCAGGTGGGTTATGTGGAGTTTGTGTTGAGGGGTGTGTGAGGTGAGCTGCTTGTAACTATGGTCAGTGCTGTGAGTCCTCCTTCCCACCCAGCCAGATATCCCACCATGCAACGTGCTTGCATTGCAGAGAGTGCAAGTTGGCTTTCAGGATGTCAGGCAGTGGTGTTGTGCTGTTTGTTGGTGCACAGTTCCCAGCAGGGCCTTGTGCTCCCCACAGCAGTAGCCAGTGTCAGCCATCTTGTCAGTCCTTATCCACTTCCTGTGATGTGAGCATGGTTCAGAGTGGTGTTGATGGGCCAATTGTGAGGGTGAGCAGTATCTGTGACTACAACTCCCATCATGCTATTGGCTACACTGACTTCACCAGCATACACAGAATTCCTTCCTTTAAGTGAGCTTCCCTGTGAGGTGGTGTTCTAGTGGTGGCAAAATATCAGGCAGTGTTTTTTGGTTATATTTGTGCCACTGCCTTGCTCTATTTGTTGTTAGGTTTGTACATGTCATGACACAGTTACATATCACTATGAGATGGCATGTATTGTGTTTATCTAACTGACATACACATCTTGGGATGATTATCTTTTGGTTGCTGTTGATTTGGTAGGGGTGGATGGTTTGACTGTCCCCTTGACAGTGATGTGTGTGTATTGGCACACAATATTGTGTATATTAGTTTTGTACTCACCAGGCTCTGGGATGTCTGTTAGTCCATATACGCTCACTGGTGGTAGGATGGCCCGCACCTTCTCCTCCCAGGGCCTGAGGTATACTGGTTTTGCAGGAGGGCCACTGCTGGTGTGCTGGCTCAGGAGGTAATCCTTCTTGAGTAGGTCTCTGACCCTCCTGCGCACATCATACCACCTGTTCTGGATGTCTTCCTTTGTGCGCAAACATGGTGATTGTGCGTTCACCCTGTCGACGATCCTCGCCCACATCTTGGTTTTCTGCGACATGGGGGTCTGTTGGACCAATGTGCCAAACAACTGTGGCTCTACCCTCAGGATCTCGTCTACCATGACTTCCAATTCACTATCTAGGAACTTTGGATTCTTCTTTAGGGGCATGGTGATGGGTGGTGGTGGTGGTGATTGATGTGTGTGTGTGTGCAAGTGAGGGTGTGTGTGTGTAGGTTTTGCTGTATGTGTGTGAGGGTGCTATTTGTTGAGGTGCTAATGGTGTGTGGCTTTTGTGTTGGATGAGCTGTGTGTGTGTCTGTGTTTGCTGTGTGATGGTGTTCTGTGCTGGCAGGTCAGTGGAATTTGCAAAGGATCATGGTAGGGATTTGTGGGCTTTATGTAGGTGGAGTTGGGGGTGTGTCCTTGTTCCATTTTTTTCACCCCCTGTATTTATTGGCTTTGTCATTGCTTGTTTGGCCCTTTTTTTTGGTATTTTTTCATTTGTGATTATTGTGCATGTAGGAGTCGTTCTTCTGACCGAGTAGGACGTTGCAGTTGTCTCGTGCGCACCTCTCCGAGTCGTTCCCGCTGTGTTTCAGCTCAGTTTCATATGCGGCGTACGCGTCGGTCGCGGAGTATTGTGTTTGTTCGGCTGGGTTTTGTATGCGTGTCGGTCGTACGGCTTGGGCTCCGTACGAATCGGTCTGAATTTGCACCCATTGCATCGTACTGCGCAGGTCGGAGTTCGCGGGTACGTTTCGTTCGGGTTATTTCATGATGCGTGTCGGTCGGTTCGATTCGCGTGGTTTCCCGGATGGATAGCTTGTTTCCGTCCGGGTCGGTCGTTCGCCTTGTGTTCCGTACGAGTCGGTCGTGATTCCCATGCATTTCATCGTACTACCCAGGTCGGACGGCGCCGGTACGTGCCGGTCGGACTAAATTCCAGGACCGAGTTGGTCGGTATTTTTTCCGGCCCGAATCGGAATCGGCCCCTATGTCTTAAAGTGCGACATCTGCCAGCAGATGAAGGGCACCACCGTAACACGCCCAGCGCAGACACCATTACTAAAATCAGACAAACCTCTCGCATGTGTTAATTTGGACCACTGCGGACCCCTACAATCTGATGGGGCCAAGAAATATATCATGGTTGCAGTGGATTCCTGCTCTAGATTCCTGTGGGTTTGGCCTCAGTGCTGTGCTGACGCTCGAACCGTTATAAAAGATTTGCGAGTCTTTAGCGGCACATACGCAGTTGGCACGTTACATTCTGACCGTGGCCCCGCGTTCAGCTCTCAGGCTTACAAAGAGGCCATGGAAGGAATGGGCGTAGCATTGCGGTACTCCTCTCCGTACCATCCTGAGGGAAATTCTGTTGTGGAGAGGAAAAACCGGGACTTAAAGCAATCTTTAACAGCTAGGGTATTAGGCAAAGGCGGTAGATGGGTCGATCACCTTTATGGGGACCAACGAGCAATAAACAATCAGCCAAGAAGCTCTCTAGGGGGTGTCACTCCTTACGAGGTCCTATTTGGAACAAGAATGTGGGTACCTGATCTTGATTGTGAAGGCGCAGTGGCGGATGAAAAACCATTTGATATCCATAATCGTTTGGCTGTTTTACAGGATCTAAATGAATCCAGGACACAACAAAGCAACGTCCACTTAAAACAGACCGTCACTGAGGAAGTCAAGGCAGTAACGGCAAGACCTGTCTGGATCCCAAAAGTCGGCGATCTGGTCAGAGAAAAGATTGCAGACAAGAAAGAATTCGGACCATCCTACAGAACAGCGGTACCGGTCCTAGCAATCCATGGCACAAGAATTGTACTTCTGCCACCTCTTGCCGGGAAAAAGGAGAAAAGATTTGTCTCAATCGACTTAATCAAACCACACTATGTGCCGATACTAAACAGTAGGCCTCGTGGACTCCACAGTAGCAGACGCCCTCCTCTCGCTACAATCCAAGAAGTCCAAACAGAAAGACTCATCACGTTTGAAGCCCACCTGTACGGAATGAAGGACTAAGCAACAATGCTATGGAACTCGTTCCACTTCAACAAGAAGAAAATCAACTTAACAACCAAGTTGCAATCAGACCGACTACAGACATCTACGTCAACATGCCTCGTCAAGAGCAAAATCCAATTTCAACAAATCCCGCTGCAATTCCAACAATTGATCGAACTGCTTCTGGCTATTTCATGAACTTTGATATGTTTTCACTGGATCCAAGCGAGCCGGAAACGACGCCAGCCAAAACATCACTCAAACAGAAACTCATTGACTTTTTGAACTTTTTTAGAAAGACTTACCAGGTGTCACCTTGGATAGAACTATGGTATATCACTGGGATTCTATTTTTTCTTTTCTGGCTAGGTTTAATTATAACTTTTAGTATGCTTATTAATGGACGATATCTCCAGCAGAGCTCTACAGCCCAAAGAGTCAATTTGATTTTAAAACCACACCAGTCTTCACATTGTGAACCAAGAGACTTGTCTTCAGTGAACATTACAGCAGTTCCTATACAAGACGGTATAGTATGGGACAAGATTGATTTTGATATATTCGGTCCGACTGAACTTTTAAAGCTTAAACATGTATTTAAAATTTCTTTAAGTGATATCATTACCTCCAGTACATTTTCTGATGATTGGGACACTGAAACTGTGAATAATTTAATGTCTGATTTAGAAAGAACTGCAGCATTTCCGAACAATGAAATGTTAGAAGGTACTTCAGACTATGATACATTGTACTGTTACCAACATTATGGTCATCATTTCTTGCACAAATCCATATCACCTAGAAATGTATTTGAATACCACCAGTGGGAACACTGCCCAACACCTCCAAAAGGTAGTTCGCAAACCTTTGCACAGAAATTCACATACTTTTCAGGGTTCGACACATCTGACCTGAAGTCATTTTATTACAAAGTGGCAACAACATCAGCACAGAAAATTATGTTGACTAACACCAAACAGATTTACTCTGCTTCCTTTATGGCCCAGTTGTCTACACAGGGTTTCGACCTATGGAAGGACACTATAGATTTAAAATCGATCTGGGGTTCTAGGGACTGGCAGGTCTAGGGAACAGAAGCGCTTTTTAGAGCATGCCTCATTCCACAGGAGATGATATTTCTAAATGACACTGTGCAACAGACATCCTGTCTTGGACTAGCCAAGAACAAGGAAATGAACTCACCGGGGTTTCCAGCACCATCACAGATGGGTGGGGGCAGAATTCAACTACACACGGGGTAGGATTAGATGACATTCTCCAGTACAACAGGTCAGATCCCAATTGGACAGAATGGCTGATTTGGCCCATTGACACAAACACATGTCAACAGAGATTCCTAGGTATAGCCGAGGGGTTTAGTATCAGTAGGCCAGATACACGCTATGTACAGAGACAGCACCCAGGGGTGGTGACATCCTATAGTGTTGGGAAGTTGTGCCTTGATTGGCTAGAAACCTCAACACTCACAGAAGTAAAACATCACTTGACCTTACTCACACCTGATGTAGACCTTAGGGATTTTTTGCAAGGCCCAAGGAAAACACGTCAGAAACGTTTCATATATGCTGGCATTTATGCCTAATATATTGAGAAACTGGAGAGGTTACCATTCACTGTAGCCGAATTACCATCAACTGAATGGCTAATTCATGGCCAAATCACTCTGCCGGTCACTACGTTTCAGTTTCAATATTGCCTTGAGCAAAGGCAGGCAGGCAAATATGAAAAAATGGGTAAGGGTTACATTAAGGAAACTTGGGAGTTACCATATAGATATCAATGCCGGAATGGGGATCGAGAAGTGTATCTGAGTGGTACAAACTGCAAGAACGCTTTAAGCGGTTCTCTCATGTGTCAGGATATTTCTCTGCATGGAGCATGTAGTGGTTCGCTAGCAAATCTATCTTGTCACATGTCAGGGACCCCAGCGGCCATGATCACGCCGGTTTTCCAGCTGCTCTCGAATGGGAGTTACTTGATGCTAAATGATCAAGGTTGCTGTGGGATGCTTCCGGGCGTCGCCTATCTGGTCACTGTTAACTCCAGGGTTACTTGCTGTATGCAAGTATTGTTTCCGCCACTGAACACAGTCAGGGAGGCGCCATTATGGCCTTCATTGAATGTTTCCTTCATACAATTTGATACTTTGAGCAGACTGAAAGCCATGCTTTTACAGCAACCCGTGCCCTTAACCTCCGCTCGAGAAACCTTTGAACTTCAAGTTGCAAGGACCTTGACTGAGATACAGGTGCTTATACGTACGAACTGCCCCTTTCATTTTGCAGAAATGGTGGGTCGTATCTTTAACATGTCTGATACGAGCGGTATTGTACACCTATTTAAGACCATAGGGTCAGGACTATTAAGCACCTTTCAGACAGTCCTCGGAGTAATCCCAAATTTTATACACTCCGTATTGGGAAGCGTGTTTGGAGGTCTCCCGCTTATCCTGTTCCTAATTGCAGGAGTCCTGATTGTAATCTTACTGCTACGCAATGGACGGCCCAATTTCCGAGGAAATGGCGAACGTACTCATGGAGCGGAAATACCGTGAACGCATGGTACAGCTTCTGGGAATACCTTGCCTAAGAGAACTGAATGCCTTTTGGTTTCTATCGTTTAGACCAGTCTGGGTGGACTGCATCTTACCTGTTCTTCGATGCCTGTTTTGCGGAGAAGAATGCACGTTGGATCTCTGTCTAACATTTCCATCAGATACGCCTCCGGACATGGATGCTATGCTGGACCCCCTAAAGGCCCATGCTCTGCGTTGTCCCCAGCGTCTTCCAATTCTGATGAACGCATTCCTTGAGAATCTACAGGTGCCGTTTGCTCCTGCTGGGTTAGGTGGCTCCTCCAAAGGCACTCAGGTAACAACTGCAGCACAAGCTGCCGCAGCACCGACTGTTGGCAGTGCTGAATTCCATCTATGTGCGATTGACATTCTCTGTGAGGCGTTGGATTTGTCATCTGCAGTAGCTAACACCGATAATGCTGTATCTCCCAGCCAGGACACTTAATCTGGAATTGGCTCATCGCGTCCTGGGAAAGAATTCGGCTTCTCCATTTCGTTTCGTAAATAAATGAACTAAATTTGGAACACTTCTTAAATTGACACTTTCACTTGAGAAAGAATGGCCTTCTCCTGCTTATAGTAATGCAACTTTTATGAGTGAGACAGAATTGACTTTTTCAAGTGGCAACAAAAGAATAGCGACTTTTAACATCTTAATCATATATAAATGTCTTTTTAAAACCATGTTTTTAGCTGTTTTTAAGAGAATTTTTAATTGTCCAGATTTTAAGTATGATTATTGTCATCCAATTCGAAAGTGGAGTGGGTGTTATGTTTCATATAGAGGCCCTAATATAGACGCGTTCATATATGCCGTATATGGTCATATTCGCATATGCCCTATTATGGTCATAATCGTATATGCCCTATTTTGGTCATGATCGTCTATGCCCTATTATAGTCATGATCTCCTATGCCCTAATATAGGCATGATCTTTCACCTACATTAGTTCCCTACAGTACACAACGAGCTCTGAGGTTGAACGTTATCTAGTCTGTGGTTAGAACACTGCAGGGTTTTTCCCAAACACAGGCCTACAATGTACTCATACATTATGCATGAGCATTCACCAGCTACATCTCCCGCATAATATGTATGTACAAAGTTCACCCCTGACGTCTTCCTCATGTCTAACAAAGACCAATACAAACCATACTGAGTGCCGAGATACTTTAGGGTATAAATACACCACATCTTGCCACGGTAAGATAGAGGGAACCGAGACTTCCATGCTGACACACTGACCAGAGGCGCTGAGGCTCCTGTATGCAGTCGCTCCAGCTGACAGCGGTCTAACACAGCCCTTGCGGGGTGTCCAACTCGAGACCAGGACGGGGCCCCACACTCTCTCTATTCAGGTATGGGGGTTCGACTAAATCCTAGAAGGATTCTTGGCTCCTAGGCTTTCAGACCTACACTCATGCTAGGTACACTTAGGTACATCTAGTTAGGCATCGTAGGAGTACGAGCACTTTTAGAATGCTTTTTATATTCATGTATGTATTCATGATTATTGCAATATGGTAGAACTGTTCTATCCCTTTGCTTTTATCGTACTGCTGAAAATATATCTCTGCTATTGTCTGCTGATTGCTGCAGCACATATATTTTACACTAGAATAACAACTGTTCAATAAATACTTATTGAAACGCCCAGAGTGTTTATTCTGTGTAACTCTCTGAGACAAACCGAATAAGTAAGCACGAGTGACTGAGCGAAAAGTAGTATATTGTTTCCACGATTCTGAGGAAATAGGGTTGTCATGATCTAAGGTTGCCAGAAACTAATCTCTCCCCGATAAGAGGAGATTCTAGTGGCACTGTGAGCTAGCTAATGCAAATCCGGCTAACATACGAGGTGGGGGTGCACAGAGCCAGTCTATCACCAAGCCCACCGTTATGTTATCCAAACGCGCAGGTCCTGCAGGGGTACTATAGGAACTACACGACAATATTATTATGCTTATTACATTATTTCATCTTACCTTCTTTATTCAAATACATAACAAACTCAGTAAAACTATTTTACAGTTGTTTTGTTGTAAACTGAATTTAAAATCTTTTCAAGCTTTACTATTACTTTCTGTAATAAAAAAGAAGGAAAACTGTTATTATATATAATATTATGGTTTTTGGAACACAACATAATTTTACAATTACATAACATATTCAGTTTCCCTTTTTGCTGTTTTCAGATTCTAGTGAATATCACCATACACAGTGATTTCAACGTAGATCATCATATAACAGCGGGGAAAAAAATACAATCAATGTGATTGTAAAAAAAAACAAATCTGTGTCAAAAATATTTACAACAAATTCAACTATCTGTTTACCTATCTACAGTTTCTAAATTACATTCTTCAACTACATTCAATTATTTATTGTTCTGAAGAACATTTTCTAAAATATACACTCTCATTTACATCGCATATAATATAAAGATCAAATATATAAACTAGTTCCTTCAAACACAATTTTGCAAATGCAATAAAAAATAGCACAAATAATAATCCAAACAGTAATTGTTCACATCTTCCCAATAGGCCGATTAATGTTTCCAAATCCATTTGCATTGATAATATCCAAAATAAACTCGTTATTTTGTGTCCACATCTTCCCAATAGGCCGAATGATGTTTTCAAAATTTTGCCATCAAAAATATCAGATATGAATTTGGTAATTCGTAAGGCAACCTACCTTTGAATTCCAAATGGGCATCATTGCAATGTGTCCATCCTTTATTGCACTTTAAATACACAGTATAGTGTCCAGATGTTGTAGTAGGTCCATCATGGAATATAATAGCCA
Source organism: Calotriton arnoldi (assembly GCA_963921515.1). Taxonomy (NCBI): domain Eukaryota; kingdom Metazoa; phylum Chordata; class Amphibia; order Caudata; family Salamandridae; genus Calotriton; species Calotriton arnoldi. Next base: position 3,099,334 of record CAWUFW010000777.1, read on the forward strand.
CTGCTTTAAAAGTTCTTCCTGGAATTGACACTTGACTTGCCACAACATTTTTAATTTTAGTTTCCAATTTTCTTCCATTTCCTCTACAACGTTGTAGCATTAAAATGACATATTTTCCAAATCTTTCTATATAATGTTGACAACATTTCTGCTTTACAATGAGAACATTTCATATCTTGATTAGCTGTTTTTACTAATTTGTTAAAAGACACTGATTTGCAATCTGGTATTGTCAAATATATGAATCGTTCAGTGTCTATTTGAGTTGTAGAACAAAATGAACACTCTTCACATTTATGATTCCATCTGTAAGTTACTCCAAACAAATTTTCAATTTCTATTCCTTCATCTTCCAATACTGCAAGCATAAACATAAGAAATTCTTGTGCATCTTGTTGTATATTGAGTGTAAATTACGAAGAACCAGTACATATATCCAAAAGATGCAGAATGTCAGAAGCAGTATGGATTTTAGTTCTATCAGTTACCAACTTTTGAAAAATATTATGCAGTAAAGTACAGAATCTTTTTTCTCTATTTTCCAAAATTTCATGATGAATATCCTGTAGATAAGAGACAACATTTACAATTACATTAGCATAGCAGTTGATACCTGAACTATTTTCTAACTGGTATCCTACAATATCATCAACAGTGTCCATTTTCATTTTCTTTGCAGCGTCATCATTCTCTTGAATTGGTTTCTTTTTTTGAACCTGACTAGAATATTTCTCATATTTCCGTTTTGGGCACACTACACGTTTTTCATATATGGGATATTCACCTAAGTTAGGAGCATAAAGTCTTCTTAACCGATTATACTCTCTTACACAATTTGCATCAACACTAACCTTTTTCTCATCAAAACCAATCAAATACAAACCAGATAATGTTCTTACTCGAGACAAGGCAACATATGCCATACCCTCTTTAAACACTGTACTTCCAATATTCACCAAAGCACTGTCTACACTTAAACCTTGAGATTTATGAATGGTCACTGCATATGCTAAAGAAAGAGGAAACTGTTTTCTACGAACATACAAGTCTTTTACAAGCAAAAAACGAACAGCACAACGTCCAATCTGTTTTACCTCTTCAATCTGATCAAATTTAATCTTCAAAAATTCAATTCCATCTCTGTTCTGAAAATTTACAAAATCAACAACTTTTCCCATTGCTCCATTTACTAAACCTTTTTCTACATCCAAATTACGCTGTAATATTACCCAACAGTTTACACATACATATAAAGTCTTTTCTAAACCAGCAGTCTTAGATACAGACTTCTCCAAAGAATCCAATTTTGACTGTAATTTCTCTGAGAGAAGAATAGTAACTCCTTCGTGTTCCATTTATCAATGGCTTCCATTTTCACTATTGGTTGTTTCTCCAGTTTCAAAAGTTCTTGATTGAATGTAGAACACTCTTGCAGTGTTGGCATTAGGGAAACTATAGACTTCTTTTCTCCAATTTTTTTGTTCATTATTTCAGGTGCAATATTTTCATTTGGAAACAAGTTTGTTAGTAGCCGACTTTGTAAAGCTTCTTTACCATGTTTTGTCAAAACACCAATTCTAATATCTTGAAGAATGTTTCCATAATGTTCATCACTTGCTTGTCGCATATTCTTAATAAGTTCTTTATGTTAAAAAAGAGACCAAATGTTCACATTTCCAAGACTTCCCAAAGATTTCTTACTGTCTTCATGGACAAGTGTTTTAAAAACTTGTTGTCCTTTCACAGGAGTAAGTTGTAGTAGATCGCTGAATACAATTACATGTTTTCCTCCAAATAAAACATCATAATCTGTTTTTAAAATCTGTTGCATTCTTAAATGTACAAAGGCAAGCATTAAGTTTGAGACCATGCTCACCTCATCAATGATCAGAAGTTTCATTTTCTTTAGTACTCTTGAAACTTCATAACAAGCTTCTCCAGATAGCTTGTGATATTCCAACTTATTTTCATGTTCAACTGGTAGCATGAGTAATTGATGTAATGTAATCCCTTTAATGTTATGTGCTGCTAACCCAGTTGGAGCGGTTACAACACAAGATAAATGTGATTCAGTGGTTTTCTGTAGATAACTGGTCAAAACTTTAATTAAGAAACTTTTTCCTGTTCCAGCTTGCCCACTGATATACATTCGAATAGGTTTAAATGATGTGCATTGGCATTCTTTTTTCATGCAGTAAACCATGCTGTATCTGTTGTGTAACTTGCTGATATATTTCTTTTTGTTCAATATTTAGTTGTTCTTCCAAGTCTCCCAACTCAATAATATACTGTTGTGCTTGTTGCATTGCCGTTTCTACTTCATTCATGGCTATTGCTGCTTCATTTTCAAGAATTGGTTGTCCTAGTGGATCTTGACTTAGTGGAGCAGAACTTTGACTATCTTGAGAACTGTCTCTAGCTTTTTCAGCTGCAATACAATTTTCTTGTTCAATCTCTTCATTCAATATTTGTAGATAATTTGGAAAAATTGTGCATTCAATGCTATCTTTACATGCATTAAAAGAATCTTCATAGCAGTCAAAATCTCCAAGTAATTCCATTTCACTACGCCAAGGCTTGAAGAGTTGCAGAAGTGCTAAATAGAAAAATACCCTTTTTATCTGGAGTATCACAACTGAGTTTTCTGTGATTAATAAGATTTCCTTTGGCATGTTTTACCAAACATCCATCACATGCAATTACTGCATATTTTTCTTCATTTATATTTTCTGTAACATTTCTCTTAAAGCTGTAATGTTGCAGTACTTCATAGAGACATATGTTTTCCAGATGTGGACTTCTTTTAGGATAGTACGTATCCAACATATTGTTTTAATAATATCTGTACTTTCTGGTTCATTCAATGCTAAGTATTTAATTTATTGTACAGATTTCAATACTCGATTTCGTGTTGCAGCAAGACCTAGACTTACCCAAATGATTCCTCTTGACTTTGAATATAAACTTGCAGAGGTCACTTGATCCGAACATTCGTACGATCCAATCTCTCGATGGGAAAGCATCTTCAAACTAAAGCTGTACAATTTGTTACTAAGAGTCTTCTCTTGTGAAATTTCTTCCCACATTTCTTTCAACTCCGTCTTTTCAGATTTCGTTATATATGATGTAACATAGCGAGCAACAGCAATCGAATTATCTGCAACATATTGGATATCCATATTTGCATTCCACATCGTCAAAATCACTGGATTGTAGTCATTAATATACTTTGAATCTTCAGTTCTTTTTATGTTGTAAGTATTCTTTGGAGATTTCCGAGTTATAGTATGCCTTACTGCTGACATGAAACTGTTGACTCTACCTCTTGAAATTACTGGACGTGGGAATCCAAAACGACATTTTGTATAACATTTTCCCTTTGACTTGTATTTCTGTCGACAATATTTCCCACATCGATGACTTTGAAACCGTAAAACTTGCTGTCTCAAGTTGTTTTCTCCTCCTTCTTTTGGTATGGCACAGGTAACATTTTTCAATGAAAGACAAAACACTTTCATCACTATCAGTTCCAATGTTTGGTGCATTCTTGATCCATAATAGCATGTGAATATGAGATGCACCTCTGGCTTGGTACTCCTTTCTCCAAAAGAAATCAATAACTTCTCCAAGAGGTGCATTATTTTTATTGCAGATAAAAGACATCATAGCTTAAAACCTATGATTGAAATATCTGCACATATTTACAGGATCCAAGGAACACAGTTCTTCAGCTGTTTTCAATTCAATGTTTTTCACATTTGAATTTGCTTCTGTTAGAAATTCAAGTAAATCGTCCCATGCGTACTCAGCACAGCTAAGCGTAACAAACCACATAGGGGTTCCTAAGTTCTTTAACATACATTTAAGTTCTCTGTGACGACAATACCAATACTTATTAGTACCACGTTGACACGCCATCAAATTAATTAACTGAGATTCTAAATGATTGTCTCTTTGTTGAACTTTGTCCAAAAATTCCTTTGCAGAAAGATGTGTAAGATGAACTCCTATTTTTAATATGTGGTTCACTGCATATGAAAGTCCAGACAAGTCACTTTCAAACAGAAGATGAAATAAATATGGAACACACTGTCAAAATCTTGGATCTTCTGAGTACAATCTTGTTGAACGGTATTCTGAAGCTGGAATCTGTACTGGTCGTTCATCCTATCGTCCACCTTTTCCAGTGGGGAAGAGCTGTGGAAAACAACGAGCTTCTAAACTTTTTTCCCAAACACTCATGGGAGTTCCCTTCGCTTTCTTCATTTGGAATAATTCAATAGTGTTTCCAATCACTTCTTTTGAATGTAGAGGATGTATACTGTAATGTTCGCAAATCTCTTCACTCCTGTACTTGTCCACTTTTTCTATTTGGCCAGTTGAAATTTCTGTATCTTCTTCCAAACATATTTCCTGTTCTTCCACATTTACAGTTTTATAATAAATATTGCTCTTTATAAGATATAAAGTAGCCTTTTGAAGTTTGGTGACATCTACTAACTCTTGCCATATTTTCCAACTCTTTGTTGGTACACCACTAACTAGAATAACTGCAGTTTCCTCTCTCTCTATACCAACAGTTTTAATATTTTTCTTAAAATCTAAAGGTAAGTACACAACTCTTCCTTTCAAAGCTCTTTGTAAATCTGTTGGAGGCAGCTTACCTGTTTTAGGCTCCATACGAACTATAGCCTGAAACGGGTGCACAGATTGAATAAGAATGGACTCATATGTATTTAAATCTGCCATTTCCGGAGGAATAGCTACCAACTCTAAGTTGTTATGTACTGCTCCAGCTGGCATTTTGTTCTCTTCTAATTTTTTGTAACAATATTTATAAATACGTTGATCAATACCCAACTCAAAACGACCTTCCACCAACAAATAAGCACCAAATTGCTCCCACTTATCATAATTTTCCTTTTTTTATTTTTTTTTATTTTTTTAATTGATGTTGTTGTAAACATACAAAAGATTAGAGCATCATACATAAAAGAAAAAAACGGAAAAAAACGACATAGCTATCCCATTCACTTCAAATAGTTAGAATCAACCTTTAAAGACAAAATGGCAATAAGAAGAGAAAACATCCCTAATCCAAAAAGAAAAGAAACTAAGAAAAAAAGAACCAGGGGATAAAAAAATTGATATATTTACATATAGAGCAACAAGTCCAAATAAGGATATCCGTGCTGGGGTCCGTTGTTACCAAACTATTGTAACCAATCTGTTATAGGAGCCCATAATTTTTGTCCCCTTTCTCGTCTACTGCGACCCTTTAGCCGATACACTGAAGATTCCAAATTGTATACAGCTAATAGGTGAGAGTGCCAACTACAGAAAGTGGGGGGATCTGAGTTAAGCCAGCTGGATGTGATACAGAGTCTTGTGACAGCCATTGCTATAAAAATAAATCCGATGACAGCAGTCGACCAGCTTTCGTCCATTCGCACCCCCAAGATCACCATTTCTGAAGAAATAGATATAGGAAAATGTAGGATCGAGGACAAAAAGATTTCCAAATCCTGATAGAATGTCGCTAACTGAGGGCAAGAAAAAACATATGCACCGTATCTGCCAGTAGCTCACCACATCTATTAGAAGAACCACCCACATTCCCACCCCATTTAGCTACTTTTCCCGGTGTATAAAACAAATCAAAGATGGACATAAAGTGTTGACTCCGAAGACTCCCAGACAGTAGAGTCCGGCTGGCTACCCCAAGTGACTCCTCCAAATTAATCCCTTCCTTCCCGAATTTCCTTACCCATTTATCATTCTGATAAGCTAGATCATCAGGGAGGGATTCCAAAAGTGACTGATAGATCACACTTATACGGGATTTTCGACAGATTGATTCGACTAATTGTAATTTACCATACATTCCACCCTGACATTGCTTTTTCTTGTCCAGAAAACTACGGATCTGGAGATATTTAAAAATTCCCGCTTATCCAGACCGTACTTCTCCTGCAAGAAAGCAAAAGAAGCCAATTGATCTCCCTGGCCCAGATCCCCAATCGTATTAATCCCCAAGTTACTCCATCTTTGAGTGATCCGATCTTGAAAAATTAGAGGTAATATCCGAATAGCAGAGAGGGATGTATAGTTATTGATCCGATGAATTTTAAACATCTTACAAACCTTCCGCCAGACCATATACGCTGCTTGCGTTACTTTGAATCGAGTTTTTTTTATAATAACTGGGTTCTAAAACCGCTACTAAACAATACTTAGCTGCCTCCCCAACCCAATTTCATAGATGGTTGGCTGACATGCTACTGAGCAACGCCTCCTATCCCCAGCCAGGAGTATCCCCATATGTTGTAGCATACAAGCCCAGTAATAGAACAAGAAATTGGGAATAGCCCAGCCCCCACGTATTCGAGGGAGAGATAGCCATTTGGCCGCTCTCCTTGATCTGTGGTAGCTCCACATAAACCGGGAACACATCCTCTCGATCTTGATAAACCATGCAGCAGAGAACACCAAAGGAATAGTCCTAAAAAGATATAATATTTTAGGCAATACCATCATTTTAATAACATTGCTCCGCCCGTACATGGACAAGTGCAAGTGGTCCAATCTTTCGAGTTTACGATTAGTTGCATCAATTATGGGGGCGATGTTAATGTCTGGGATTTGATCGACCTCTGCTATGAGTTTAATGCCCAGATACGTCACTGCTGAGACGGTTGGGAGATCTGTAAGGAGCTCCCTGCCTGAATATAAAATCTGTGTTTTTTCTACATTTAGCTTATAACCGGCATACCGACCATAACATTTTGCCAGCTCGATAACTGCTGGATATGCTGCCACTATATCCGCAGTGAGTACCGCAATGTCATCAGCATAAGCTAATACCTTATATTCAAAACCATTTGCAATTATAGGTTGTATGTTATTACACTGTTCGAGTTGCTGCAGAAAGGGGTCAATATATAACGAGAACAAAAGAGGGGAGCAGGGGCATCCCTGCCTAGTTCCCCTACTGATATTGATCGCCTGAGACTCCTGACCGGAGATACGAACCCCTGCTACAGGTGAGATATATAAAGCCTGGATTGCCTGAACAAATCCCTCCGCCATCCCCTTCCAGCGGAGGACGGACCACAGGAACCGCCAGGAGACCCTGTCAAACGCCTTTTCAGCATCCAACAGGATCATCCCGAGCGGAGACCCCGTGGCCCGCGCCCAGTCAAGAAGAGAAATGGCTCTCCGGACGTGATCAGTCGTATCCCGACCAGGAATAAACCCATGTTGTCGTAGGGAAACCAGTGGCGCAGTGACACCCGCCAGTCTAGTCGCCAAGATCTTAGAATAGATCTTCGAGTCAGCATTGATGAGTGAGATAGGCCTGTATGATGAAGGACTTAGTGCTGGTTTCCTTTCTTTTTAAATACAACAATGGTAGTTTTTTTCCACGAATCGGGAATCTGACCTTTCTGTGCCGATTGAAATAAAGATATTAAATCTACCCTTAAGATACTACGGAATGATCGAAAAATTCCAGAGGGATCCCGTCCGGACCCACAGCTTTCCCGGCTGCAAGAGATATAATGGCTGTCTCTATTTCTTCCCATGAGATTGGGGCCTCAAGAGATGCATTTTGAGCTGTTGTAACTTTAGTAGTGCAGAGATCCTGAAATACTCCCCCCCCTGAAGGCTGGTCCCAACTGCCCTCCTGCCCTGCGCTATCCTCTTCAGTATACAGCTGTTGATAAAAGTCTTGGAACACTTTCAGGACCCCTGTTGGGGAATCATAGCCTATTCCGGACTGATCTTGTATCTTGTCGATCCTGTGTGAAATCTCCCGCTGTTGCAATCGTTTGGCAAGTATTCTATCCGTATTTTCGCCCAATTCATATGCCTCGGTTCTAAATTGGGTATATTTGAGAGCAATCTCATCACTAAATTGCTGATGTATTTTGGACTTAATATTGGTGATAAGCTGCTGACATTCCGTAATATCCTGTCCCAGATGAACCCTTGACATTAAGCATACCTCTGCCAGCCTAAGGTGCTCTGTCCACCCTCGCAACTGCTCCCTCAGTGTCTTACGCTTATATCCTGAAAAGTTGAGAGTCTCTCCCCGCACTGCCGCTTTAAATGCGTCCCAGACCACACCATCTGGAGCCGACTTTCTATTAAATTCAAGAAATTCAACCATCCATTTGGCCATATACTGACAATAAGATTGGTCTAATAATAATTTGCGTTCAAAAGTCCAGGGGCGTGGTAATATCAGAGAACCCCTACACAAAAATTCGGCAATTAAAGGATTATGGTCTGATATAATCCTGGGGGTATACGGATGCTCATTTCCTCTGCTTTCTGACAAGAAGCGAAAACATAATCCAGCCTAACCATCTTATTATGGGGGCTGAGTAGAAAGTATAGCCCAAATCCATTCGTTTATGTCTATACCAAAGATCAATTAGGCCATGCTCCCTAACCAGCCCCTGTAAAGCCTTAAAAGTCTGAATTTTCTGCCCAGAATATTGAGAATAACTCATCAAATCAAAATTACTCTCCAAATGGATGTTAAAATCCCCACAGAAAATTAGTGGTTGTGGCCTCAGCGCAAGCTCCACACTCAAAAAGTTTAAGATATCCGGATCATCCAGATTAGATCCGTAGACTGAACATATTGTATAAGAAACATTATTAATTACAAATTCGACAATCACCCATCGACCAAATTGGTCCTCCTTAACTCTACGACAAATCCCCATCCCACGCCTAGCGAGTACAGCCACACCCCTTATAGTAGTACTCTGCCGTGTAAATGCTACAAGATCTAAACCACATTCCTTCAACCAGTTACTCTTACTACACGGTATATGGGTTTCTTGGAGACACAGAATATCAATCTGCATAAGCTGTACACATTTAGCCAAGAATCCCCGTTTCTTCCTGTCATTCAACCCGCAGATATTCCAGGAACATAGTGAAATAACTCCCCTACTAGCTGCCATTTAATGATTAATCAAGTTCCTCATTAGGCCTAAAGATTAGAAACATCTCTAAGATTCTGTCAGTAGTATAATATTTCGCTAAACCAATGTGCTCATAGAAAAATAGTGAATAAAACAATAACAACAACATCTGTATCCACCTACCCCCCCAACCCTCCCCTCACCCTCACCACCCTCATCGCCAGCCTACCCTACCCACCCCTCACCCACCAGATAGGGCATAGGGACTGTAAGTCCCAGGTGATGCTGAACTGAACCACCCCCCCCCAACTATCCACCCCCCCTCCAGGAGCTAGATGATACATCTCTTTACTCAACAATTAAATTTCTCATCATTTGATACCCAACAAAACACTCATACTATACTCATAAAAGAAGAGGAAAAAGGAAAAAAGAGACTAAAGAAGGGAAAAAACAAGAAGAAGAGAAGGCCACCGCACCCCATCAGACATACTATACTGAATTCTGCCATCATAATGAAGATGAGAATTCCTTAGCCTGGATCTCAGATTGGAAATAGTGGGTTTTCCCCTGATAGACCACCTTTAATTTAGCAGGATTAAGGAGATAAGCCTGTGCCCCCTTTGCCTGAAAGACTGGTATTAGTTGGCACAGAAGCCACCTCTTTTCGACAGTGGCCTGACAGAAGTCAGGCCTAACAAAGAAACTGCAGTCTTTCGCGACTCTTTTCCTGTCCGGCCTCGCCAAGTCATACAGTGCCTCCCTTGCCAAAAAGTTGTTCAAACAGATTAAGATAGCCCGAGGGCGGTTATCCACTTGGCTTGTCCGTTGACGCTGATGAAAGGGAAACCGATGTGCCCGCTGAATTTGAACTTTCCAATCCCATTTTAGTTCTGGAAATGCCTCCTCAAATAGTTCAATTATAAACTGCCGGACATCTTCCGACTCTTTCCCTTCAGGGACACCAAGGATCCGCAGATTATTCCTCCGTGCTCTATTTTCCAAATCAGTGAGTTTCCAGACTGTATCATCTTTCATTACTTTAATAGTTTCCGTCAGCTGCTTCTGTACAGCCAATTCGTCCTCTAACTGTGAAATCCGTGTCTCTGCTTCAGTAATTCTTACAGAAAAATCTGAGCATGTTTTCGCCATCCGCGCATTGAGCTCTGCAATTTGCGACATGCTCCTTGTGTCCTGGAGCTCTCTGCTCTGGTTTCAGCACGATGGGCCATAATGCTCTGATAAATTATAGTCAGTGTGATACCTTCAAAGCCATCCGCACTATCGTCAGTGACCGACGGCAGAGCCGGAGCTACTCCAAGTGTATTTCCATTGCCGTTTAGCTGAGTAGAGAATGAATAATCCCAAGTTAATGGACCAGTTGCGCCATGATCTGAAAGGGTGCCTGGCTCTTTCAGCTTGCGAACTGTACCGGTCTGAGCTGAGGCGCTAGCTTCTTCCTCCCACTGTAAGCTGCTATCATCGCTTGCCTGCGCAGCCCAATCCCTCCCAGTACCATCATCCCCTGATTGGCTGGAATGATCTGAAAGGGAGAAAAAGTTATCCACAGACTCCTCCTCTCTAAGTGATACAGGAATGGATTCCGGGAAGGCGGCGGCACTAGAAGAGACCACTGTAGCCAACTCTGACTGATCCAAAGTCAAAGAAACTCCATCTCCCAGAATGCACTGGTCCTGTACTAGTGCTGAACCCATGCAACGGAGCCACGGGTGAGCAGTATGGGGCAAAAATTTTGTCGAGTAACACTAACTAGTGACTTCTTCCTGCTCATCTGTACCTGAGGCTCATGGGGCAATACACCCATTCATACATAATTATCACATAGTAGTACAAACAGTTTAACGTATAGAAGTACAAACAGGTACTTCACATTGCATGAATATTTGCATAATTTTTCATAATTTTTCATTTGTATATAACTATCTTCACTTTTAGATATCAAGTGAGTACTGAAGGGATCGTTTCAGTCCTGATGAAGAAGCCTTGAGCTTCGAAACATGTTGACTTTTTAGGAACGTCAGCTCATTATACGCATGACCATTCCATACCACAGTTTTTATTAGGTTCAGCCTCAACGACCTATTAAATTGTCTTATGTCTATGAGGCCAGTTCCTTTTTAACTTCACTTTTGACCCTTCTTCTCACTACCCTTGCACCACACATAGTTATTAGATTAGTGCTCCCGCGTAGTCGCTGGTCGTAGCACGCCCCATCCCACAGTGGGATGGGAAGACCCCAATGATGAAGCATGACATCAAGGGCCCTTTTGGTGTGTGAGGGGTATTTAAACAACCTTTGTGTATGTCCTATCATGGAGTAGGCTTACAACTTTACTATCCCCATCCATTATTGGTTCCCTTGCTCATCATTTAGATTACTGCCCATATGGTGGATCTTGATGTTTTACTGACTAGTGCTGAACCCTTCAGCTCACCGGATTCATCCGCTGACGGTGCCTGGAAAATCGCATCAGACCTGCCCCCACTGACAGAGATTAGATCTCCAGCCCCTGCTACTCCAGGATCGGACTTGTGAAGGGTGCCACTTATCTGCGGGGGTGCTGTCTGTTCACACACTGTTGTTGGCCCAAGTAACAGTGCAGGAGCGGGATTCTTTCCACTTGTCTTTTCTGCTGCCGGCAGGTCCTGCAGCTTCTTATTTTTGCCGGATTGTACTTTGAATAGCGCGGGGACCGTCTGTCTCCCGCGGATCGAAGCACACCTTTTCTTTTCTTCCCGAGGATCGGGTGATCCCCCAGCTGTTATTATCGATTTACCACCCCTGGGTCGATCTCCATCAGGGCTGACCCGAGTCTGCTCCAGCCTGGCAGGACTATCAGACGTTGCCGGTAGTCCCCGGGTTTTCCCAGCCTTGATTGCAGCTTTGGGAGGCATCATAGGGCTATTGCTCCAGATTCCCAGGATCACCAGGCGAAATGGAAGTGGAGCCGTCCTGAACCAAATCCAGGACCGCCAAATCATCAACAGAATGCCGAAGCCAAACACTGCTGGAGCCTGTTCCAGACGATGCCGATAAGTCCGTTTTTTTCCACAGCTGACAGCTCGAAGGGGGAGAGAAGTTGGGAGAGGGCTGAGGTCCGCTCACACGGCCATAGTCACGGCCGCCATCTTGCCCAACAACGCACTTTCAGAAAGATCTATCATAATTTTCCTTTTCACTTTTTAGTCAAGTGACTTTCTCCTTACTTCCACCTGACTCTGCAGTCTAGCACTCAGCTTCCGGCGGCTCTCCGCCTATTTAATCTGCATGCCAGCGAGGACGCGCAGCACTAGCAGACAGTGATGAGCTCTGCTGGTGGGCTGCTCTGACCAAACTTGCGGTAAACACGCTGTTGTTTTTTAAACGCACACTGCACATCATACTTGAAGTACTTTTAAAAGTACCAACTTTAAAGCCTTTTATTTGTTTTGCGCCTCACTCTCACCTGTTACGGTGACCCCCGACCTCCTGCCCTGTTCCGCCGCGGCTGCATTGCCGTTTGAGCGGAGGGCGTGGCCAGGTCAAGTGACTTTCTCCTTACTTCCGCCTGACTCTGCAGTCTAGCGCTCAGCTTCCGGCGGCTCCCTGCCTATTTAATCTACATGAAAGTGAGGACGCGCAGCGGACGCGTGCAGCGGGCGTGCCAAAGGCGCGCCAAAGACAAGCCCGTCTGCGCCCGTCCGCGGCTGTCCAGGAGATCAGCTTAGAGCATTAGAGCCCCCACCCTTAACAGCATGTAGGCACTCGCTATCTGCGGAGTCAATGCCACTGCAATGCTTGCACTGCTCATTCAAAACAGGCGCACATAAGGCAGCTCTAGTAGGGCAGCACAATCTAAAACTTCTACTAATTAACTGTAGGTCGCTGAATAAACACAAGGTGGAAATTCACGACTGCATCTTGGAAAACCAACCTGATGCACTATTCCTTACAGAAACCTGGTTTCACGAGTCCTACGACCCTGACATACTACAAGCACTGCCACCTGACTATGGTATCCTCAGACAGGACCGCATAGACAAGCATGGAGGGGGCATTGCGATAATCCACAAATGGTCCTTAACCTGCTCTATGCTTGCAGTAGACATAGACCAAAGTGAAGCAGCCTCCTTCACAATAAAGGCAGCCGAGAACCACACAGTCAATGGGTTTTTGATATATTGACCTCCTGGAGTAGCTTCGGGATTTATTTCTCAACTGGTAGAACTAATGGTCCAACCTGCACTACGACATAGCAATCTAACTATCCTGGGAGACCTAAACTTGCACTTTGACAACCACTCTTGTGGCAAAGCCCAGTTTCTACGGCAAGAACTTGCTGGCCTCTAGCTAACACTTAAATCCATGCACCCGACACACCAACTAGGGCACATATTAGACCCTATTTTCTCCAACTGCTTAGATCTGGTTGTTGACCCCCTGATTGCTGTCCCCTGGTCCGACCACCACCTTGTGGCCTCTTATATCCCCCTATCCAAACCACTCCCTCAAGTTAGAACAGTACCTAATACCACTCACAGGAAATGCTCCAAATTTAACGCTGAGAGCTTTTCTCAGGCTCTACAATTGAACCAACCCTCCCTAGGTAAGGACATTAATGAGGCAAGTAGAGTAGTTGATAAATGGATTACTGAAGCACTGGATGCGGTTGCTCTACGAACATCCAGTGCCCCTCGCAGACATACGAAATCTGCACCTTGGTTTAATGAAGCCTTGAGGATGGCTAAGCAATCTTGCAAACGCTTAGAGTGTAAATGGAGGACAGACTTTTTGGAGATAAACAAGGCTGCCTACAAGTTGAACTTAAAACACTATCACTCCCTTATCAAGAAGACATGTGCTGCATTCTACAATGATAGGATTGAGCAAGCGGATAATTCCACCAAAGAACTTTTTGCTATTCTCAACTCAAAGATCTATCCTCTCTAGAGAGAACAGTGGCACCGGCCTCCAGTTCGCAGGAGTCGTGTAACGAAATTGCCGACTTTTTTGCTGCAAAGGTATCAAAAATGTATGACACCTTCCCCGATGAGGCTCACAATGGCACTGATTGTCAAACCATACGGATCCCGGAGTGGGGGTTAACTGTCTTTCAGAATTCTCCCTTCCCTCCCTAGAAGATCTGAAAAAGGTAGCTTTAAGCATTAAATCAGGCTCCCCGTCAGATCCAACCATGCCTAAAGTCATCAGCATAGGGCTAGAGAGTATACTACCCTGTGTGCAGCAGCTGTTAGAAACCTCCTTTCAAACAGGGAGGGTACCTGATACGTGGAAGCAAGCTATTGTTTTCCCCTGAAAAAAAAACCCTCAGCAGACATGAACCTACTGGAGAATCTGAGACCTGTGTGTTGCAGCGGCCAGGGCAGCTGACTTCGGAGCACAGGGTTCACGGTTCGATCCCCGGCTCCGGCGGCAGCTCAGCTCAGCACCATGTGACTCTGGGCAATAGCTCACTTAATTTCCACGACGGCCCCCAGCGCCTTGAGACCCATAAGGGTGAGTAGCTGCGCTATATAAAAACGGACTTACATTTTTTTTTTTTTTACTGCTCCCTTATTTTTCAAAAATAGCAGAAAAGGTGGCAAACACACAACTGGTGGCACACATCAACCAACACAACCTATTCCACCCTTCCCAATCAGATTTTAGAGCAACCTACTCGACGGAGTCTGCCTTACTCTTTGCCACAGAGACAGTACGCATGCGGGTGGATGAAGGCCTGACGACTGCACTGGTCCTATTGGACCTTAGTGCAGCTTTTGACAAGGTATCCCATACAGTACTCCTACACCGTCTCAGACTAGAAGGACTGGGCAGGGCTGCCTTTAAGTGGATGACCTCCTACCTACAGGACCGCAGTTTCCGAGTTACTCAACCTCCACACACCTCCAAAATCATTGCTTTATCTCAGGGGGTGCCTCAGGGATCAATTTTGAAACCCACCCTCTTCAATCTGTACGTCTCCCCCTTAGCGAAGATTGTGGAGAATCATGGTGTCACCATCGTATCATACGCAGACGATACGCAGCTAGTGGTCACCCTCTCTCCTAATTCAGTGAAGGCAGCTAACAAGTTTGCAGACTGCCTAAAGGACCTTGCTTCTTGGATGACAAGCAATTGCCTGAAACTGAATGGCAACAAAACCGAGATCCTGGTAGTAGGGAAATCTCTGTCGATTTGGTCTTCAGCCTGGTGGCCAACAACTTTAGGTCCCGTCCCCAGCCCCAAAACAGAGGTGAAAAACTTAGGAGTCTGGCTGGATTCTACTCTCTCCTTCGAGACTCACACCAGGAAAGTTGCAGGCAAGTATTTCGAATCCTGAAAATACTGAGGAAAACCTTGGATATTTTGCCTCATTCTGCTAGGAAAACCCTGGTCTATGCCCTTGTAACATCTCAACTGGACTATGGTAATGTGCTATATCTAGGCGCAACAATAAAATGTCTCCACAGGTTACAATGCATACAGAACGCAGCAGCACGCCTAGTTCTGAATCTACCCAGGAAAGCCTCCTCTAAGAAAGCACTTGAGTCCTTACACTGGCTACCCATAGCTAAGAGGATTCTCTTTAAGGCCCTGTGTGTCTGTCATCGCACCTTACAGAATAAAGGCCTGCTCTACCTGCGGGACCTCCTCACTCCTTATAAACCAGGCCGACATCTAAGATCTACCGGGACTTACCTGGTTAGAGTTCCCAAGGTAAAAAAAGCACGAATGGGCGCTCGATCTTTTTGCTTCCTGGCAGCTAAAAATTGGAATGCGCTTCCTTTGGCTCTCCGTGCGGAACCGTCAAAGAACCTTTTCTGGAAAAGACTAAAAACGTGGCTTTTCCAACTATAAGACCTGCCATTGCTTTCTCCACAACTCCTGCTCCTCTCTGACCCCCTTTTTCACGCCGTCTACCCTTTGTTTTGTCTGACTAGCAGTCTCAGCGTGGGGACACACCAGCTGGTGTAACCAGGCGCTTTGTAAGTGTCATTATTATTATTATTATTATTAAATACACATCAACATTCCTAGTTTGACTTCTATAGTGAGTACATCGACAACAAATACAAACATAGTTTGGTTTTTCACAAGAAAGTATCTTAAACTTTGTAATTTCTTCTGCAAACTTCTCAGTACTAATATCTTCCAACTGTTGTTCAACACCTACACTTATCAAGCTCTCATTTTCTCTACACTCCTCTTGTGAATCAAAGAAACGAAACTGTATATCATCACAAACTTTTTTTTACATCTGATACTGAACCATGCAAAAGAGCTGTGTTCATTTCACTTTCAGATAATGCAGGACTTTTTACGTAGTACAATCTCCTTACTAACTTTCGCATTTCTGAGTGATGTACTGCTAACATTCTTAAATGATGAAAAGTACTTTTACACACTTTTCTAGAAAGGCAAGCCAGAGAATGACCCTGCAACTTAGTATATTTTCTTACTTTACATGGATCTAGTCCTTGCAACATCTTAACCTTCTTTTTAACACTTTTTTTGGCATATTGTTGCAAGTAAACTTGTAATATATCAATAGATTCCTGTCGAATACTACAAATACTACTACAATCCCACTTATACACTGGAGCCTGTGTACGTCTCCCTTGAATTTCTTCAGCTATTACATCTTCCACATTTCTAGGAACCATCTTTACTTTTTCAATTGGACAACCATCTTTTATTTCATAACAATGACCACTGGTATCAACTGCATGAACTAATGTATTTTGTTAAAAATAGCTTTCTTCATTAAAAAAAGGCTCAGTACTAGAAGTGTGCTTCCATTCACCTGAAAAAGCTTTGCAAAAGGTACTTCCATTAACCAGTCTTTTTCTTTTGCTTTTCTCCTTCATAAAGGGCATTGTTTTATTCAATGTTTTCATTCTCTTCAATACCAATATAAATAATTTTCGTTTCAATTCAAAAGCAGTATCTACTACACTTTCAATCTGTTGCTTCTTCTTATATGCTGCTGATTTTTTTAATACCTTTCTACAATCTTTTAATAACTTTTGAATTACTCTATTACGAAACATACATAGACGTATGTCTTTAAATTGTTTCTGTCTTTTTGTCACTTGTGTTTCTTTTCCATTGTGTTTCTTTTTTTGCTTCCCCTTTGTTCTAAAAACTTCTTTCCTCCTTTGATTAGTATTTTGATCATTCAATCTCTCCACAACTTTTTTAATAAATTGTTTAGTTCTCTTACCAGAAGCCACTTTATCCTCAGCATCCTTTTGGTGTTTTTCTACTCCACTCTTTTTAGTTTTTATTAAGTACTTCTGTTTCCTTTGTTCTCTTCTCTTTTCATGTTTCCTTGCCATCTTTTATTTATAATCCAATCAAAATATCTTCCTAAAAAACAAATAATAGTTTAATTATTTTGGTCCATCAATTAAATTTTTAAATGTAATAACATTTCAATTTTGAAAATAACAACTAAGCACAAAATTACACTTAAGTTCCTATTACATTTATAACACATAAAAAGAGAAAAGTATAAAAATGAGCAAAACAACTGCAAAAATAAAAGAAAAGGTGGTCACACACCCGAAAGAAGAAAGGAAAAAAAACCAAAAGGTTTACAAGCAGCAAAATGAAATACTCAAACAACACAGCTACTGCAAAATGTAAGAAATGCAGAAAGAAGCAACAGATGTACAGAAAGAGGCAAGAGAAGTGCAGAAAGATGCAAAAGAAGTGCAGAAAGAGGAAAAAGTTGTAGAAAAACACAAGTAAGATACAGAAACAAATAAAAGGGGTGCAGAAAGAGGCAAAAGGAGTTGAAAAAGAAGTAAAAGAGGTACAGAAAGAAGGACGAGAAGTGCAGAAAGAAGCAACAGAGGTGCAGAAAGAGGCAAGAGAAGTGCAGAAAGAGGCAAAGAGGTACAGAAAGAGACAACAGAGGTGCACAAAGAGACAAGAGAGGTGCAGAAACAGGGAAGACGAGTGCAGAAAGAGGCAACAGGGATACAGAAAGAAGCAAAAGAGGAACAGAAAGAAGCAAGAGCAGTGCAACAGAGGTGGACAAAGAGGTAAGATGGTTTCAGAAAGAGGCAAGAGAAGCCCAGAAAAAAGCAAGAGAAATGTAGGAAGAGGCAAGAGAAGTGCAGAAAAAGGCAAAATAAGTGCAGAAAGAAACAAGAGAAGTGCAGAAAGAGGAAAAAAAAATGCAGAAAGAGGCATGAGAAGTGCAGAGACAGGCAAGAGATGCACAGAAAAAAGGCAAGACAGGTGCAGAAAGAGGCAAGAGAGGAGCAGAAAGAGGGAAGAGGGGCGCGGAAAGATGGAAGAGAGGTGCAGAAAGAGGGTAGAGGGGCGCAGAAACAGGCAAGAGGGGTACAGAAAGAAGCAAGTGAGGTGCAGAAAGAAGCAAGTGAGGTGCAGAAAAAAGCAAGAGAAGTGCAGAAAGAAGCAACAGACGTGCACAATGAGGCAAGAGGGGTGCAGAAAGAGGCAAGAGAAGTACAGAAAGAAGCAACAGAGGTACAGAAAGAGGCAAGAGAGGTGCAGAAACAGGCAGGAGAGGTGCAAAAAAAGACGGAACAGGGGTTCAGAAAGAGGCAAGAGAACAGCAGAAAGAGTCAAGAGAGATGCAGAAACAAGCAGGAGAAGTACAGAAAGAGGCGAGAGGTGCAGAAAGAGGCAAGTGAGGTGAGAAAGAGGCAAGACAGTTGCAGAAAGAGGAAAGAAAGGTGGAGAAAGAGACAAGTAAGGAGCAAAAATATGCAATAGGGCTACAGAAAGAGGCAAGATAAGTGCAGAAAGAAGCAACAGAGGTGCAGAAAGAGGCAAGAGAGGTGCAGAAAGAGGGAAACAGAGTGCAGAAAGATGGACAAGAAGTGCAGAAAGAAGCAAGAGAAGTGCACAAAGAAGCAACAGAGATGGAGAAAGAGGCCAGAGAACTGCAGAAAGAGGCAAGAGAGTTGCAGAAACAGGCAACTGAGGTACAGAAAGACAGAAGACGGGTGCACAAAGAGGCAAGAGAGGTACAGAAAGATGGAAGAGGGGTATAGAAAGAGGCAAGAAGGGTGCAGAAAGAAGCAAGTGAGGTGCAGAAAGAGCCAACATAGGTGAACAAAGAGCAAGAGAGGTGCAGAAACAGGCACAAGAAGTGCATAAAGAAGCAACAGAGGTGCATAAAGAGGCAAGAGAAGTCCATAAAGAGGCAAGAAAGGTGTAGAAAGAGACAAGAAAAGTGCAGAAAGAAGCAAGAGAGGTAATGAAAGAGGGAAGAGGGGTAGTATGTGTATAGGTAGTTTCTCCTTAACTGTATGACTGCATGGTAGTGCCTGAGTAAAAGGATGAATGTAAGAGTAATAGTAGGATCATTGGATGAGTGCATAGGTAGTGCCTAACAAAATGGATCACTACATGACTACTCCCTAAGTCAATAGTTCAGTGCTAGAGTAGTGCCTGGATAATTGAATGAGTGCAGCAATACTGCCTGGGTGATTGCATCAGTGCATGAAAAATACCTGAGAGAAACTATGAGTACAAGCCTAAAGCATGGTTTATGGCATGAGTGTATGGGTAGCGCTTGAGATAATGCATGAATGCACGAATACTGCCTGTGTGATTCTATCACCGCAGAGGTACTACCTGGATGAATGTATGAATATATGGGAAATACCTCTGAGAAAGTAAGAGTATTAAGGTAATGCTTGCACCATTTCATAAGTGCATCAGTAGTGTCTCAGTGAATACATGAGTGCATAGGTACTGGCTGAGTAAATGTTTGAATGGAATAGTGTTGTCTAGGTGATTATATGAGAGTATGGTTAATGTCTAACTGAATAAAACTGGGTATAAGTAGTGCCTCCTTCATTGCATAACTGAATAAGAATGACTAAGTGAATTCATGAGTCAAAGAGAGATATGAGCCACTTTTCATTAGTGCACACCTAGTGCTTGAGTATATAGATGTAATTCTCCCTATATTCCTAAAAACAAGCATACATATGTATGTATCTTTTCCTAGTGCCACCATATGTAAAAGAAACATACAAATACATATATACCAGTGTTTTATAGCTCTACCATCTCTATAGAAATAACACAAGTGAGAATATATGTGCAAGCTGACACATACTTGAGTCATAAGACTACAAAGTCCCTTAACCTTGACAGACTGCATTTTCCATTTTAAAGAGACACCTAAAATTATGCGGAATATTTGAAGTATGCATTTCCATAGACCAATACGAACTAACCTAATCACTAATCCTTCTATCAACAACTCTTAACCCTCACTTTTGAGCTGCAGCTTCACTATTCAGCAACTACTCAGAGTGTTGGACCTAGCCAAATACAAAGCACCAACTTTTCCAATGTGTCTGTTAAAAGACTCACCGTATTCCAGAGAGCATGCATTCATGTGTCCGTACCTTTTAAAAGTGGTATCGTATATTAAAGAAACATGAAAATAGATGGATAGTGGGTAGTGCCTGAGAGAATGGATGACTGGATGGGTAGCGCCTGAGTGAATAGTTCAGTGCAAGAGTACTGCCTGGGGGATTGCATGAGAGCAGCAGTACTCAATAGGTGATTAGATCAGTGCAGGGGAAATACCGTAGACAAATCATGGGTGCAAGGCTAACACATAGTTGAAGACAAGAGTGTATGAGTAGTGCTTGAAAGAACAAAAAAAGTGCATGGGTACTGCCTGAGTGATTCTATGACTGCAACGGTAGTAACTGTATTGTATGACTGTATGAGAAGCACCTGAGAGAAAATATGAGTGTAAGAGTAATGCTTGGACCATTCTATGAGTGCACCAGTAGTATCAGAATGAGTAGATAAGAGCATGGGTAGTGCCTGACTGAATCTTTGACTGGGATAGTAGTGCCTGGGTGATTGCACAAATCTATGGTTAACGTTTGAGGGATTACATGGCATGCATGCGTCTGTGCCTTTCCTAGAGGCATCATATATAAAACAAACATACAGATACATGTATACCAAAGTTCTATACCTCTACCATCTGTTTAGACATAACACGTGACAGAATACATGTGCACGCAGACACATACCTCACTCATAAGACTAAAAAGTCCCTTAAAATTGACAGACTGCACTTCCCATTTTAAAGAGACACCTAAAATTATGCGGTATATTTGAAGTGTACATCTTCATAGAGCAATACGAACTAACCTAATCACTAATCCCTCTGCCAACATGTCTTAAACCTAACTTTTGGGCTGCAGCTTCACTATTCAGAAACTTCTCAGAGTGTTGCACCTAGCCAAATACAAAGCAGCAACTTTTTCAATGTGTCTGTTAAAAGTCTCACCATATTCCAGAGAGCATGCATTCATGTGTCTGTACCTTTTAAAAGTGGCATCATATATCAAAGAAACATACAAATAGATGGGTAGTGCCTGAGAGAATGGATGACTGGATGGATAGCGCCTGAGTGAATAGTTCAGTGCAAGAGTACGGCCTGGGTGATTGCATGAGAGCAGCAGTACCAAATGGGTGATTAGAACAGTGCAGGGAACATACCTTAGACAAACGATGAATGCAAGGCTAACGCATGGTTGAAGACAAGAGTGTATGAGTAGTACTTGAAAGAATAAAAAGTGCATGGGTACTGCCTGAGTGATTCTATGACTGCAGTGGTACTAACTAGATGATTGTATGACTGTATGAGAACTACATGAGAGAAAATATGAGTGTAAAGGTAAAGCTTGGGACATTCTATCAGTGCATCAGTAGTACCTGAGTGAGTAGATGAGAGCATGGGTAGTGCCTGACTGAATCTTTGAGTGGGATAGTAATGCCTGGATGATTGCACAAATCTATGGTTAATGTCTGAAGGATTACATAACATGCATGTGTCTGTGCCTTTTCCTAGTGGCATTATATGTAAAAGAAACATACAAAAACATGTGTACCAGAGTCTTACACCTCTACCATCTATTTAGTCAAAACACGTGAGAGAATACATTTGCACACACACACATGCCTCAGTCATAAGACTAAAAAGTCCCTTAAACTTGAGAGACTGTACATCCCATTTTAAAGAGACACCTAAAATTATGCGGCATACTTGAAGTATACATCTCCACAGACCAATACGAGCTAACCTAATCACTAATCCCTCTGCCAACATGTCTTAAACCTCACCTTTGGGCTGCAGCTTCACTATTCAGCAACTTTTTCAATCTGTTAAAAGTCTCACAATATTCCAGAAAGCATGCATGCATGTGTCTGTACCTTTCAAAAGTGTCATCATATATCAAAGAAACATACAAATAGATGGGTAGTGGGTAGCGCCTGAGAGAATGCATGACTGGATGAGTACTGCCTCAGTGAAAAGTCCAGTACAAGAGTACTGCCCGGGTAATTCTAGAAAGCAAACACTAATCCTTCTATCATGTTACTATCTACAAACTATTTCAAAAATCTTTTCATTACAATAATACAAAGTACAATAGAGAGCTGTACATTTCATAACATATTTCATACATCACATTTGTCTTACAATTTCCACGCGGATTTTGTTTTTTTTTAAAGTAAAAATATCACTAGAAACAATAAAGCAGTGCTGGATAATATATAATAAACCTTACAAATTGATTACTCAAGTTTGAGGGAGTATTGCAGAATACCAAATATCAGAAACTCTTAAAAGATTTTCTTTTCCACACAAGAAATGTAATGCACCTCTCTCAGAAAGGTGAAACCAGAAATGGCAAACTTTCCCTCTCTTTTTGCACTCAAATAAATGTAAGTATCAAATCGCATTGCTTCCACCATTATTTCAAATTGTAAAACACATTTCTATTGGTTAGACATATTAACCCTTTCTAACTGTCTTCAAATGGTGCCCAAACTGGTTCAGTAATTTTCTGGAGTCGCGACTCCACCGCCGTGGAGCTGCGAAGCCACACGGGTGTTCAAAAACATATTTTTAATAATACTACTATAGTTTTTCAGCAACACACTACTTCTACACATACTACTGTCTTAGAAAAACTTAATTTACTAACTTTTCACTTATATTTAAGTATCCATTTCAAATTTAAGTCCACAGTTAAGTTTGAACCCTTCCCCCATTCTACTTAATGCCAGTTTCAATAGTAACAGTTCATGGAACATTCAACTGTACTGGTTGGTCACAAGTTCACCGTAGTTTCAAGTTCAGCACACAAGCTTACTAATGGAAACAGCAGGTGTTGTTAATTTTTGCAAAATATTACCTTATGGTATCTACTGTACCTTTCAAACATTTTCTAATACCGAATCACAAACATGATACCTCAGCAAAGTAACATGCATCCTATAATTGAGTGCACAATCTTGATGAACAGCCAATCACTTATCAGCTTTTTATAAAACAACTTGTTCTCCACCATTTTAGATACCTCTCATTCTACCAACTGACTACCTCAGCTACAGACATCTTTTCATTCCTTCCAGACATCCCTTCAATTTGTGAAAAAACAAAGGGAGTCCACTCTCAATTCCAAAGAACCGTGCTATCCTTACAAACAGTGACTAAACCCAAGAGAACCATTCGGTTTCTAGCATTGGAGAAACGATATGTGTTTTAAAATAACCCTCACCCACCAAAAGGTCCCTTGGTGGTCAGGGGGTTGGAGATGCAAAAAGGTTTAAACCAAAGGCAACAATTGGTGCCACTTTAATCCTCTCTGAGGAATCCATTTAATGTCCACATTTTCCAAACCTAGGTCTTTGGCAATACCTCTGCGTTCAGCATACCTTTTGCACCGGAAAACATAGCTGTGCCCTACAATTCACACTGTGAGCATCTTGAAGGGATGCCAAAAAACAAAGAAGGGAGTGAAGAGGTATAATAAGTCGTGGACTCGGCCTCCTCTACATGTAATGTAAAAACAAAGGGAGTCCACTCTCAATTCTAAAGAACCGTGCTATCCTCACAAACAGTGACTAAACCCAAGAGAACCATTCGGTTTCTAGCATGGGAGAAACGATATGTGTTCTAAAATAACCCTCACCCACCAAAAGGTCCCTTGGTGACAGGCTTCATCATCGGGTTCGTCCCGCCCCGCTGCGGGACGGGGCATGCTACGACCTACAGATACGTGGGAGCACTTTCAAGTGAAGTGAAATAATGTGTTTGTTGTGATAGTGTAAGGGTCAGAAGATAAGTGAGTTAAAAAATACTTGGCTGTGTGAAAAACTAAACTTTAATACTCCCTATAGCTGGTATTAATAAAAGTGGGGAAAAAGGAGGAAAAAGTGCTATAATGGGCAGTTTCCTCACGGGTCTACATGTTTTGAAGCCTACCCCTAAGCTTCTCTTCAGGACCTAGGATGTAGACAACAACGATTGGGATAAATTAACAACACTTAGACAGACGCAGATAAAAACCGCCCTACACGGTCTCTTGATGACCGAGTATCTAAGGGCCAATGCTGCCCCACAAGGGCTGATAATGAGAAACGAACCTTTTATCTTTCAAAATGATAAGGTTTTTAAGAAAGACTGGTCCCTTATATCCTGGCATTCCACACGGGATTGGCTTATATTACTAATAAAAACTGCCACCCGCATAGCACAAGAATTGAAGACAGAAATACAAACCATTGAGGTACGTCTTAAAAGCTACACACCGATCCATGTCTTAAAGAAACATCTTGAGGAACTCAATCAAACAATGAATGAGTTTGAAGTCACCCTAAAACAAAGTAAATACACCAAATTGAAGAAGGATACTGGGCGGTACAGTCACGAGAAGGTATACCCCTACATACGGGATGATCATGTCCCATCATCGAATCACCAGGATTTTAATACTGAAGGTGACACTTCGGACTCAGGCTCCAATAGCTCGGGTTCCAGTAGACACAGCGGATCCAATTACCAGGGAAGAAGGAACCAGGGAAGAAGAGCAAACTACAGAGGACAACGCGGATGGGGTAACTATCAAGGTCCCCCACCATATCCACCGTACCCTTACAATCCACCGTTACCGCAAGGTCCCATGGCACCATTCAACCACTGGAATGGCCCCCAGGAATACCAGTACTACCAACCAAACCCCCCACCTTTTTTAGGATTGCGCCCTGGCCCCAGGAGGGGATGGAATCCGAAGAGGAGCCAAGTCCACTGGGCCACAGAGGAAGAAGCATCCGGGGTATCGACCAGGAGTATGACCGGGGCCTTGAGCAACCAGCCAGGAACCAGCAGATAGACCACTTGGTGGTGAATATTACCGACCAAGACTTAACTCAAGCCCAAAAAGAAATCCTGGAGAAAGGATTGGGTTTCGTACCCACAGAGAAACTGGACAAGTTCAAACTTTTCAAGGAGATAAATGAGTTCATAAGGAAGTTAAAACTTAAGATCTACTTCAAAGACAAGGAACCACAAACCAACGGAGATGATGACACAGGGCTGAGGGTAAAATCCGCCTACACCCCCCCGACAGTCTGTTACCTGTGGAGTTACTGGCATTTGAGAAGGCTGTCATGAAGGAGATTGAAGAAATGGATCCAGAGGAACATCGTATTTTCCACAATACAACTAAAGAACAAAAACAAGCCATCAGGGAATTGGCCAATAACAACGACATAGTCATTAAGCCGGCCGATAAAGGAGGAGCAATAGTGATCCAATCCACATTGTATCAGGTATTTGGTCGATTTTGGAACCATTATCAAAGTTTGCCGATGCTTTCCTGCGTCCACTGATACAACGAACAGATACCTATCTCAAGGACACTAAAGATGCCCTGAGGCTCTTACATGACATGAGCTTTGACCCCACAAAGGAATTATTAATGGGCTTAGATGTAGAGAGCCTCTACACCAGCCTACCTCATGATGAGACCTTGCGCATCATAGAAGATGTACTCTTTGAGATTGATTGGGAGTACCAGACCCCACGTAACATAGTTATGGACTGTTGTAAAATGGCTCTTACCGAAAACTTCTTTCGATATAAAAACACACTCTATCTCCAGAAGCACGGGACCAGCATGGGCAGTACATTTGCTCCTAGTATAGCCCGGCTATATGTCCACCACTTGGAGGCACACACAATTCTCAACCCAAATAACCCTTTCCAACGACACATGAGGGTATGCAAACGTTACATAGATGACGTTCTCATCATCTGGAATGGCGATGAGGAAACGGCCAACAGGTTCATGACTTGGTTAAATCATCAGAATCAATTCCTCAAATTCACTAACACCATCTCCAATAAAGAACTTGTTTTTCTGGACCGCAACATCTTCCCCAAAGATGGTGGCCTGATAACTACCACACATTTCAAAGCAACAGCTAAGAACTGCCTCCTCCTTTACGATAGCTTCCATCCCCGACACTTGCGGGACAATCTCCCTTACGGTCAGTTTTTAAGATTGAGGAGGAACTGTTCTGATGCAAAGGATTTCAAGACCCAAGCAGGAGAACTGCGGAAGAAATTGGTGAAAAGGAACTATCCAACCAAGGTGGTGGAGAGCGCCTTGAAACGCACTAGAAACAACAATAGGGACGCCCTACTTGAACCCACACCACAGAAAGTCAAAGAAGATAGACCAATCTGCATAAAAACTTTCAATACCTGTGCCAATCAAGTAATCAAAATAATAAACAGACACTGGCGCACACTCAACTGTGGACACCTGAACTTCCCCAAACCTATGTACTCACACAGGAAAGGGAAAAGTGTGCGGGACTTAGTGGTACATACAAGACCGCAAAAACTGACAGAGAGTGCAGTGTCAAACACTCTTCTTCCGCCACTGAAAGGTCACCACCCCTGTGGTCAATGTAGCGTATGCCATCTAACCAGAATGAGTAAGAACATTACCTTTAACAATAACACCAAGTGGGAACAACGTAGATTTACCACGTGCAATAGCAAGAATGTGATCTACATGATCACCTGCCCGTGCGGTCTACACTATATTGGGATGACCACACGCCCTGTGAAAGTACGCATCTGCGAACACAGGAGCAATGTGAAATGCAAGAAAGCCACAACTAAAATGTCAACACACTACTTAGAAACCAACCACACCATATTAGACCTATGGTGGACAGTTATCAAACAAATGGACTCAGAAACCACTCTGTTCGAAAAAGAACAGCGGTGGGTCTTCCGTCTTGGCACACACACAAGGGGCCTTAATGACGGTATTCCATGGGGGCAAATTAAGTAGTCTATGTATATTTTTTCCATCTAGCAATTACTAGTCATATCACCACTAGCATGCATTATTTATGAACATGAATTGGCTCCCTATGAGACCTATCTTCAGTAATAAAACACTGATCTTGTGTTACTTACATCAATGTTTTTCCAAAAGTTCGCCCCTCAATTTTGCCCACTTATTTGATTAATATGCACTGATACATGTGAATAACAACCAACCAGGGAGATCTGCCACATCGGGCCGTTTTTTCCTGTAAAACTGCACAGCCCCGGTTTTTTCCAACATTAGGAAGGTTTTCCTTTCATGATCGAGAAATGGCTCAGCATAGTACTCATTTTTAACATAGTACTGATCACGACTCTTTTCTTTGGTAATTAATGTTGCCTCATAATTTTAATTCTCATTTCAAACCTTTCAGGTCACACCTGTTCGGTCTATATGCAACCGCAAACCCCAGTTTGTATCAACTAACCAACCAGGAAGTTGTGCCATATTAAGGTGGCTATTTTGTGAACCCAGCGTTCTAGTTTCATGGGCAAAACTTTACCTCGAGCCCGGAAGTTAGTCATTCCAAGGTAGGCGGCCATCTTGGAGGTTATCATTCTAGTGTTAAGATGCACATGCATGCTGATTGCAGAACAAACTGGTTATAAATACCGGCGCTCTGCAAACACTCATTGTTCATCGGAGCCACGGGCAGGCAGTGTCTTGGGTGAGAGAGATGCTTTGACGAAGTAAGTACGGTATAGCCGATACCCCGGACAGCATATCCAGACATACTGCCATTCTACTTTGTATATGTATATATATTTTTTTTAACTTTGACTGAATACTTCCTCTACCCACAGTGTTTGACTACAAGCGCTCCTCCCCTCCCGTGTTGAAGCTCATGGGGCCCTAATTAGGCAACCTAAGTGTACGTTCCCTGCCAGTTTTTATAAAATGCTGAGAAACTGTCACATCATGTTTCTTCTTCCTGTATAGATGACTACTGGCACACAGCACTTATGCATTATAAAAGGGCACTGATCTCTGCAAACTGAAAGCGCATTTAGAGTGCGGGTTTCTTGTTATATGTATTGTATTGTCTTGTACGTCTTGAACAGAACTTCAAAAGGGCAGCACGATATACACGTAAAAATTACAATGAACTATCGTGCATGGAGTGAAAAATATATCACCTTTTAAACCTTTCACAAGTGTGGTGAAGGGGTGTTTCAAGTATATCAGAGTATATACTACGATTATTAACTTTGTTCCTCTATCCTTCCAGATCGTTTTTAAAGAGAATACCAAGTAGGTATTGGATGAATGTATTTTTGACAAAGATGCATATTAGCCTTTGACATTGACTAGGCTGACCACACTAGGTAACAGTCAGAGTGGTAAAAGGGATCGACATCCTAGGTCCTGAAGAGAAGCTTAGGGGTAGGCTTCGAAACATGTAGACCCGTAAGGAAACTGCCCATTATAGCACATTTTCCTCCTTTTCCCCACTTTTATTAATACCAGTTATAGGGAGTATTAAAGTTTAGTTTTCCACGCAGCCAAGTATTTTTTAACTCACTTATCTTCTGACCCTTCCACTATCACAACAAACACATTATTTCACTTCACTTGAAAGTGCTCCCACGTATCCGTAGGTCGTAGCACGCCCCATCCCGCAGTGGGGTGGGAAGAACCCGATGATGAAGCATGCCACCAAGGGACCTTTTGGTGGGTGAGGGTTATTTTAGAACACATATCGTTTCTCCCATGCTAGAAACTGAATGGTTCTCTTGGGTTTAGTCACTATTTGTAAGGATAGGACGGTTCTTTGAAATTGAGAGTGGACTCCCTTTGTTTTTACATTACTTGTAGAGGAGGCCGAGTCCACGACTTATTATACCTCTTCACTCCCTTCTTTGTTTTTTGGCATCCCTTCAAGATGCTTACAGTGTGAATTGTAGGGCACAGCTATGTTTTCTGGTGCAAAAGGTATGCTGAACGCAGAGGTATTGCCAACGACCTAGGTTTGGAAAATGTGGACATTAAATGGATTGCTCAGAGAGGATTAAAGTGGCACCAATTGTTGCCTTGGGTTTAAACCTTTTTGCATCTCCAACCCCCTGACCTCATGATTGTGCACTGTGGTGGCAATGACCTAGGCACATTGACTGGGGTAGGTCTGGAAATACTAATGAAGTATACCTTTGCACAATTGATGTTCCTTTTGCCTCAAACTGTCTTTGTATACTCTAATATATGCCAAAGACAGAAATGGAAGTGGTCAAATCAATTCTGTCCACAGTTTGAGAAAGCTAGGAAGAATGTCAATAAAGCTATTTCTGCATACCTCTGAGATCATAGAGTGGGGTCCATCTATAACAACAATCTACTTTTTGATATGGACGACATCTACAGAAGTGATGGAGTTCACTTCACAGATCAAGGAAACAGAGTCTTCCTCAACAACCTAAAGCTGTGCATCCGCACTTACATGTAGCTACAACAAACTCATAATGAAAACAAGGGCTCTTTTTAGAGCCACCCTATAACCCGACAGTCAATCTTACTTTTCAAAAAACTCTTTTTTCATTTTGCCTGAAGTCGAGAACCCATCGCGGTTACACAGGGGGGCGCGCTGAGAGACACGATGGAGTTGCGACTCCAGGCACACGAGAAAAAAAAAATGCCCCCATTCCCTTTACTCAAACTCTGCCTTGGGGACCCCATCCCCCGAGGTCGAGCCATTTTGTACGTTAAAAAAAAAACATTTACCCCCTAAGGGCTTTTTTTTGCCCCGGGGACCGCATCCCCCGTGGCATGCCCTCATGTTGGGGACCGCGGGGGAGCCCCAATGAGCCCGTGGTCCCAGCCGGCTCCCCGCCTCCTGTGGGAGCCGGCATTGCTTTTGGACAAGGGGATTTGCTTACATGCAGCTCCCCTTGTCCAAAAGCAATACTGCTTTGCTTCATGGAAGCGAGAGCAGGTTTCCTGCTCTTGCTTCCACGAAGCAAAGCAGAAGTTTGCAATGACAGGGTGGGAGCCGTGCTCCCACCCTGTCATTGCAAACTGCAATGTCCCAGGGGTGGGCACCCCGGGACATTGCCGGAGCCGGCCCTGGGGTGTGGCGTTCCCCAGGGCCATCTAGGGCTCCAGGAGGGGGGTTGTGCGGCCCCCCTCTCAACAAGTTTAAAGCCCTGGGGAGGTGGTGGTCCCCGGGGCTGGGGGTCCGCAACGGACCCCCGCATTAATATAATTAGTGCCCTGGGGAGGTGGTGGTCCCCTGGGCAGTGTGGGGGGCTCAAGCCCCCCCACACTTACTTATTATAATAGCCCTGGGAAGGTGGCAGTCCCCGGGGCTTGGGGGGCCAACGAGGCCCCCAATAATGAAGTAAAGCCCTGGGGAGGTGGCGGGCCCCTGGGCTGCAGGGGGGCCACGTGCCCCCCTCCCATAGTTATAAAAAGCCCCGGGGAGGTGGTGGTCCCCGGGGCTGAGGGGGCTCAAACGGCCCCCACATTTATTTTGCATATTGACCCTGGGGCCTAGTCCACCAGGGGGCTCATTAAAACAAAGCGCGGCATACCGCGCTTCGTTTAAAAAAAAAAAATGTTGGCAGGATTCGCGCACCCAGCGCGTGTTCCGCCGAAAAAAATAATAATAATCTTTTGGCCCTGGGGGTTACTGTGGGATTTTTTATTTTTAAATTGCTCAGGAACTACTGAATGGATTTAAACCATTTAAAGCAAAGAGTGCACTCTGGAACAACAGCTACCTCTCTGCCAAATTTGGTGTAATTCTTTTCAGCAGTTCGGGCTGTAGCCGCGACAAAATTTCCATGGAAATTAACATGGAGAAAACATGTTTTGGGACCCCCTTTTTTCTCAGCCCCCCCTTGATGAATCACCCCGAAACTTTCAAGACAGGAGCTGACCGGAGCGAGCCATTAGTTTTGAACATTTCGTGAAGATTCGTCAAACGGCGCCAAAGATATTGGCAAATCAAAAAATGCTTTTCCTATGGAAAATAGGTCCTAACTATAACTACCTACTGGCGACCGCCAGTAGGTAATATATATACATATATATATATATATATATATATATATCCTTCACCACTTCCAGTTACCTCTTGTTCCACCAGAAAGACGACACAGCAAAACGAAGGTAAGGTTCCAAATATTTTAATCCATATGAAAGACTGCTACGCATTTCGGCAGGATCCCCTGCCTTGCTCACACATCGAGCACATATATATTTGCATGTGTGTGCATCTATCTATAGCTATATATATATATATATTCAATGAAAAAAACACAGGTTTCAGGGACGTTACAGTTAGTCTGACATTTCACTCGTACAAAACCAGAGAAATTCAGCCGTTATAGTTAGCTGAGCTAACTATAACTCACGCCCCCCCAATGCACAGCTAATGACGTCACATATTACATCACTCATGACATGGTCAGTGATATCACTGATGACATCACTGATGACATCTCAAATGACATCACTGATGACATCACTGATGACATCATCCACTTAATCTCTGATGCACCTACTCACACCCTAATATAACCTTTCTTACACCCACTCTAAAATACAGACTACTATTCTTGAAACCATAGACACACCAATACCAGTTAGTACATACCCACTCACTGATTCCTAGGTCTACACACACATCCACTCACTCACCCATACAGTCACTCATACATGCAGTCACTCATCAATACAGCCACTATTATAAGCACTCATACACCCATACAGACACTCACACACTGCCGCTCACCAATAGAGTTACTCACACACCTAGTCAGTCACCCAGAGTCAATCACAATGCCATTTACTCACCTATACAGTTATACACACATCACCTCACTTATTCATACCGATACTAACACATACTTACTCTCTTATACAATCACTGACACAAGCACACACTCATCCATACATCCACTCTCACAATCACTTACTCTCATATACTCCAACACTCACATATACTGCCATTCACATATGCAGTTACTCACACATATACAACTGAGACATCCATTCACTCACCAACACAGCCATATGCACACTCACTCATCCATACAGCACCTCGCAGATGCACTTATGAACCCATACACCCAGTGAATCACCCACTCACACATCCATGCAGGTAATCACACAACACACAGGCACTCAGGCACCCATACAGGTACTCAGACAACCAATCAATAACCCATATAGACACTAATGTACCTATTCATCAACCCATGCAGCCACTTACACACCAACTGACAGACTGATACAGACATTCACACAGATGAGTCACTCACCCATACATTCACCCAGACACATATAATCACTCACTTATACAGTCAGTCACACACTGACTGAATCATTATATATATATCACATTCTTAAACTTTTTAGAAACACTCACAGTCACTGGATGATGCCATCAGTGATGTCATCAGTGATGTCACTGACCATGTCATGAGTGATGTAATATGTGACGTCATCAGCAGTGCATTGCGGGGGCGTGAGTTATAGTTAGCTCAGCTAACTATAACGGCTGAATTTCTCTAGTTTTGTACGAGTGAAATGTCAGACTAACTATAACGTCCCTGAAACCTGTGGTTTTTTCAGTGAATATCTAAGGTTTTTTAAATGCTAATTTCTAACTATAACGTCCCTGAAACCTGTGTTTTTTTCAGTGAATTTTATATATATGTATTCAATCTCCTCTTACTCTTACAAGGAAGGAATCAGCACTCAGGTTGTAGTTTGGAAGTATTTAATCTGCAAAGGACGCGATCCACGCATTTCGGCTCGTCTGAAGCTTGATAACGATACAAGACGTCATTGTAGCTTCCTTATTTAAATGTACAAATGCCTCCAGTTGCCAACATTAACAATGGACTACATATTACATTAATCCAAAAAGCTGGGGGCCACATTGGCCTGGTCACGAAGCGAAAATTCAGGCATTCATACATTAAAGAAAAGAAAACAAGTGTTAATATGCACACAATGTCATTTCAGCATATCTTGCCCCGTGACCGCCGTACCTGTATGTTCGTCAACGTGACTTGTTCATAATAAACATACTTACGATTGCAAACATCAACATAAAAAATGGACTACACATTACTTTAAAGTGAAAGGCTATCGGCCATATTGATCTGGGCACTTTGCGTATTATAATGGTTCTTACACGAAAGAAAAGAAAAAAAGGGGTGTTAATATACACACACTATCCCTAAATAAAGTTCTAGCGATTATAGTTCCATTCCATTCACAGCTCATTTGAGATGTCATGAGTGATGTCATGAGTGATGTCACTAACCATGTCATGAATGGTGTAATGTCTGAGGTTATAAGCAGTGCATTGCAGGGGTGTAAGTTATAGTTAGCTCAGGTAACTATAACTGCTGAATTTCACTGGTTTTATACGAGTGAAATCTGAGTCTAACTATAATGTCCCTGGAATCTTTGTTTTTTTCAGCGAATTTCTAGGTTATTTTAAACATTAAGTAAGATGCCTATCACAATGGATGGTGGGGGGTTGGAAGCAGGGCCTGGCCTGGCATTATGTGGCCTCTACCCAAGCTTGCTGCTCCAGCCTCCCCTCCTCCTTGCCATCCATTGTCCAAGTCCATGCCCCTGCTCCCTCATTACAGCCCTGTGTGGCCGTTGTTCTGCCACTGGCCTTCCCGCCTTCTCTGAACAGTTAGCTTGCTGCCCCATCTACTTCCTCCCTATCCTCTGTTGTCTGAATCCATGCACTAGCCTCCTCCCTCCTGCCATGCATGGTCTGATGTGCTGCCACTGCCCTCCATTTAGCATGATGTCCCAGTCCACTCCTCCTGCCCTCCATTGCCCAATTCTATGCCCCATCATTGACCTCCTGCCTTGCCTCTGTGCTTAGCTTCCTGCCCCTACTCTCCTTCCCCCTGCCCTCCGATGTCTTTGTGCATGACCCGGCTCCATACTTTTTGCCCATCATGTTCCATGGACCTGCCCCTCCTATCTACTCTGAGTGTTCTGTTGAGCTGCCACTCCCCTCCCACCTGCCTAGCATTGTCAGATGACTGTAACCTGTCCCTGCCACCTCCACCCTGCCTGTCCACATTCCATGCCCCTATCCCCTTCCTCCTGTCCTCCATGGTCCATTTTACTGCCACACCCTTCTGCCCCCCCTGGTCTGTTGTGCTGCAACTGCTCCTCCTGGCTGCCCCGCGTAGTCTGTTGTGAGGCCCCTTCCCCTGAACTTTCTTGTCTGTGCCCAGCTCCTACCCTCCCTTCTATCCTCCATGGTCCTTTGTGCATGCCCCTGCCCCCTCCTTCTTGCCCATCATGGCCATTGTGCAGCCACTAACCCTCCCACTTGCCATGCATGGTCTTCTGTGCTGCCAGGGCCCCTCCCACCTTCCCTGTGTGGTCAGCTAGCTGCCCCTGACCCACTCCCACCTTCCCTCCATGGTCTGTGTGTATGCCATTATAGTCTCACTGTTGCCCTCCATGGTGTGTTGTGCTTCTAGTGCGAATCCTGCCTGACCTCCATGGTCAGCTTGCTGCTCCTGCCCTGCCCCATTGCCCCCTGCCCTCTGTTTTCCATGTGCAGACCCCTATTCCCTACCTCCTGGCTTGTCTGTTCCATTGTAATGCCACTGATCCCTCCCTCCTGCCCTTTATGGTCCGTTATGCTGCAGCTTTCTCTCCTGTCTGTCCATTATGGTCAGCTTGCTGCCATTGCCTCTTTCCCCTCTGTTCTCTGTTGTCCATGTGCATGGTCCTGTCTCCTCCCTATTGCTTTCCATGGATTGTTGTGCTGCACTGCCGTCCTGCATGCCCTGTGTGGTGTATTGTGCTGCTGCAAACCCTGATGCCTGCCCTGTAATGTCAGTTTGGTGCACCTGTCCATGTCCCTCCTGTCCTCTGTTATCCGAGTCCATGTCCCTACTCCAATTCCTCCTGCCTTCCATGATCCAATGTACCATACTTGCTAACATTTTGAACTTGGTAAGAGGGAGATTTTGAAAAAAAACTGGGGAATTGATTTTCCCCATTGACTTACACTGCAAAAGAGGAGATTGTAGACAGGAGACAGATAAAATAAAGCCCATTTGGGCTTAAAAACATTGGGCGTTTCCTGGCTGAATCTGGTCTGTTGACATATATTGTTGTACTACCACTGCCTCTTCCTTCTGCCCACAATGGTCTATTATATTGCCACAGCCTCTCTTGCCTGTCCTGCATTGTTGGTTTGTTGCCCCTGCCCCCCTATCCACTGCCCTCTATAGTCTGTTGTGCTGCCACTGCCCTTCCTGCCTGCCCAGTGTGGTCAAATTGTTGCTTCTGCACCCTCCTACCTACCTTCAATTTTCCGAGTCCGTGCCCCTGACCTCCGCCTCTCAACAGTATCCTAATGAACAACTAGATTGCTAACATTCTATATTTATTACAAAAGTGTGGCACGCCTGACGTCATCTTGATGTAATCAAAACTGTAATACCTAAAGCATTTCCTTTAGAAATTATAGAAATGAGAGTGTCTTATTTGCATCGAAATTATGGTTAGTGCTCTAAACTTAAATGAGGACATATTTTCTGAGTTCTCAAATAGAGACAAAGCACTTTTAAATTATTTGTTATCTTTATGTTTTTTTATCCAGTTGACCACTTGATTAAATGTTGCACTTAGGGGAGAGGGTGTAGTGTTACTTCCAGAGCTCAAGACTTTGCAACTGGGGAACCAGGTTGGAGTTTCTGCTTCAGCTCGACATTCTGTGATTCTGGTCAAATCACTTAATCTCCCCATGCCTACAACAAAAATGAATTTGTCCATGTGTGATGTAACCAATGCTCATGTAAAGCACTCCAATACCTGACCAGTCTACACTATATAAAACTGCAAAAAAACAAAAAATAAAAAGTGTTTTCCACACTTCTGTCATTGGGCTATACGTGGGCTACATCTGGGTGATATTTGTGCTACATTTGGGCTCCTTTTTCTCTGGTGGCCATCTTGGGAGACTTCAATTCAATTCAATAAACTTTATCCGATCTGATTTAGAAACATGGGGGCAGATTTACAAGCCCCTTGCGCCACTTTTGCATCACTTTTCCCATGTTAAAAGTGACGCAAAAGTGGCGCAAGAGGCTTGTAAATAAGCCCCATAGATCATAAAAGTGTACATAAAAACAGTAAATCTTCTTTCTTAATAAAAAACAATGAGAATTAATTAAAACCAGTAGGTAAAAACGGGTGTTACAAAGCCCGGGTCGGAGCTACTTCAGTTTAACAGAATAGTAAAGTTCAATGTGTCGCAAGATCAATCTCAAGTACTTCGTGCAAAATACGCAATAAGGGGTCCAAGTAAGATGCAACACTCCAATACCTGACCAGTCTGCACTATAAAGAACTGCAAAAAAACAAAAAATAAAAAGTGTTTTGCACACTTCTGTCATTGGGCTATATGTGGGCTACATCTGGGTGATATTTGTGCTACATTTGGGCTCATTTTTCTCTGGTGCCATCTTGGGAGACTTATTTGTTATGAAGTTTCCAAATTTCTCATTTACTGCAGTCTCCTCAGTAGGAAATGCTTTCAGTTTTTTTACTTTGATTCCATCAAGAAGGCATTCAGATGTGTCACACATTTGCATAAATTCAGAATGTTAGCACTCTAGTTCCTCATTGGATCCCTGCAGTAAAGCTACTGCTCACCAGGGAGTTAACTGGAAGTTTGCTGCTGGTATTGAAAGTGTATGTTTCAGTCTACTACTCAGAATTTTTTAATGAAATAGAAGACAATTTGAGAAGTCACTCAAAATGTGCCCTAATTTTTCTTCCTGCAGCACTAATCATAATTTTTATGGCAAAAGGAACCCCCTCATTTTGTTCCTTTTTAAATTAAATGTTTTAAGTGTTACCAATTTATTCCAATCAAGATGGCTTCAAGTGTGCCATACTTTTGTCCTAAGTAAGACTGTTAGCGCTATAGTTGTTCTTTAGAACACTCTGGGAAGCTGCAGTAGAACACAAAGGAATCAACTGACAGTCTCTGCCCTTGTTGGATGTACATGTTTTACTGAGAATGTCTGACTTCATTCTCACATGACTGAAAAAGATAATGTGAATTTACAGAAAATATGCTCTCATTTTAGCTTCTGGAGCACCTTCCAAACCTCTATTGGAAAAGCATGAGAAAGTAGTTTTCCCTCAAACATGATTCATGATATCCCAGCAGAAGGCTTTTTCACAGGGTAAAATCAACTTAGAACATACCACAATTCCTAAAATTAGTATGGTACCATCAACAAATGATTTATAATGTGACAAAAGTCTGGTATCACCCTTTATACGTTCTCCTTTTGGTGACCCTCAAAACCTTCCATTCACTACAATGCATTTTAATGGGGTGCTATCATGTATATTGGTCCCAAGATGGCTGCCAACACTTCTTGGATGAAGTGCTGACAGCCAATCAGATCTCACGATGAGATGTGTGGTTAGGCTCCGCCCAGATATATACATTTCTTTTTCCTTTAATATTTAAAAAACTACTGAATGGATTTACACCATTTAAAGCAAAGAGTGCACTCTGGACCAAGAGCTACCTTTCTGCCAAATTTGGTGTAATTCCGTTCAGCAGTTCGGGCTGTAGCCGCGACAAAAGTTCCCTATGGAAATTAACATGGAGAAAACATGTTTTGGGACCCCCCCTTTTTTCTTTGCCCCCGCTTTACAATTCACCCCGAAACTTTCAAGGCAGGAGCTAACCGGAGCGCCCCATTAGTTTTGAAAATTTCGCGAAGATTCGTCAAACGGCGCCAAAGATATTGGCAAAAGAAAAAACGCTTTTCCTATGGAAACAAGGTCCTAACTATAACTACCTACTGGCGACTGCCAGTAGGTAATTTGCATGTGGGTGTATCTATCTATAGCTATATATACATATATATATATATATATATGTGATCAAGGCCGCATGTCTGGCGGCCGAAACGCGTCATTTGGAAATTTGATGCTTGAATAAATCATCATTTAACTTTCTAACTTTGCCTTTGGAGTCTGTTTCCTGGTGTTGCGCCTTTCTTTGGATGGTGGTACCCCTGGGATCCTGCTGTGGAATATATATATGTATATATATATATATATGGATATATATATATATATATATATATATATATATATATATATACATATATATATATATATGTATATATATATTATCTACTGGCGGTCGCCAGTAGATAGTTATAGTTAGGACCTATTATCCATAGGAAATCTGCGACATTCTATTTGAAATAACGTTGGCGCCGGTTGACGAATCTTCGCGAAAGTTTCCAACTTGTTGGGGCGCTCCGCTCCGCTCCTACCCTGAAAGTCTCGGGTTGATTCGTCAAGCGGGGGCCGAGAAAAAAGGGGGGTCCCAAAACGTGTTTTCCCCATTAATTTTTCCATAGGAAACTTTAGTCGCAGCTACAGCCCGAACTGCTGAACGGAATTACACCAGCCCTTGGTTCAGTGTCGTGCCTTTTGCTTAAATGGTGTAAATCCGTTCAGTAGTTCCTGAGAAAATCAAAAGTAAAGTCACATATATATCTATGGGCGAGTAGGGTCCGCGTACCCTCCTGATCACGAGCTGTATGCTAATTGGCTGTCAAGTGGCTGTCAACACTCCAAATCAGGAAGTGTTGGCAGTTATTTTGTCCTCGGTAGAACCGAGGGACAGAAACAAGTGCGCAAAGCGCAAAAGGGGGCAGGGTAGAAACACCCTGACCCCCTAGGTCTGCTCAGGGGTCCCACAAGGACCCCCTGGGCAGAAAAAGCATTTTTTTTAAAAAATCGGCGGGATGCGCTTAGGGTGCGCGGATCCCGCGGAAAAAAAAAAAAAGAAACAAGTGCGCAAAACGCACAAAGGGGGCAGGGTAGAAACACCCTGACCCCCTAGGTCTGCTCAGGGGGTCCCACAAGGACCCACTGGGCAGAAAAAAGCATTTTTTCAACAACAACAAAATCGCCGAAAAAAAAAAAAACGAAGAGCGGTCTCCCGCGCTTCGTTGTTAATTGGCCCCCGGGTGGGCCAAGTCCCAGGGGCATGGGGGGGTATTTATAATATGTGGGGGCCTCTAAGGCCCCCCCAAGCCCCGGGGACCGCCACCCCCCGGGTCTTTAAAAATAAATGGTGCGGGAGGGCTCTCGGCCCTCCCGCAGCCCCGGGACCGCCACCTTCTTTAATTATATTTTTATAAATGTAGCCTGTGTGGGGGCCTCGAGCCTCCCACACGCCCCGGGGACCGCCACCTCCCGGGGCACTAAGAATGTCAATATGGGGGTCCATTACAGACCCCCAGAGCCCCGGGGACCACCACCTCCCCGGGGCTTTGTCAATGGAGGTAGGGGGGCCGCGCGGCCCCCCTCCTGGAGCCTGTAATGGCCCTGGGGACCACCACCCCCAGGGCCGGCTCCTGCAGTGTCCCAGGGTGCCTACCCCCGGGACACTGTAGTTTGCTATGACAGGACGGGAGCCTCGTGGCTCCCGTCCTGTCATAGCAAACTGCTTTGGATATTGGAAGCGAGAGCAGGAAACCTGCTCTCGCTTCCAATATCCAAAGCAAATTGCTTTTCCACACGGGGAGCTGCATGTTAGCAGCTCCCCATGTGGAAAAGCAATGCCGGCTCCCAAGGGACGCGGGGAGCCGGCGGGACTGTGGGGGTTTGGGGACCCCCCCACAGTCCCCAACGAAGAGGGCCAGCCCCGGGGGATGGGGTCCCCGGGGCAAGTAGTGGCCCGGGAGGGGGGCCACGCGGCCATCCACCCCAAAAATAATAATTAAAAAAAAAAATAAAGGCCTGCCCCGGGGGATGGGGTCCCCGGGGCAAAAGGAGGCCTGAGGAGGGGGGCCACGCAGCCCCCCTCCTTAAAAATGTATTTAAAAGTGTGGCCATGCCCCAGGGGATGGGGTCCCCGGGGCCGGATTTGGCCATGGGAGGGGGCCACGCGACCCCCTTCCCGTTTAATAAAAAAAAAAAAAAGGGATAAGGCCCTAGGGGATGGGGTCCCCAGGGCCCAAAAATAGGAAAAAGTAAGGGGGGCCACACAGCCCCCCTTGGGGGGGAGAAATAAAACGATCGGGCCGCAGGCCCCGCCCCTTCCTTTACCACTCTGCAAACGCGCCCCTGGCGCGTTTGCAGATGGGGAACGAATTCCCCTTCAATACTGGGGTCCTTGGGGCCAACTAGCCCACCAGGAACCTCCAGTATGCGCCAGGGGCTGCGTTGCAGAGAGGTGTACAGAGGCCACGCCCCTTTTACACCTCTCTGCAACGCAGCTCTGTGGCGCTTTGGAGGTACATGGTGAGCTAGTTGGCCCCCAGGGACCCTCAGTATTCAAGGGGACTTAATCCCCCATCTCAAAACGCGCCACGGGGCGCGTTTGCACAGTGGTGAAGGGAGGGGGCGGGTCTTCAGGTGACATGTGTGCAAACAGGCCCAGTGGCGCGTTTTAAGATGGGGAATTAAATCCCCTTCAATCCTGAGGGTCCCTGGGGGCCAACTAGCCCACCAGGTACCTCCAGTAAGCGCCACGGAGCTGCGTTGCAGAGTGTTGTAAAAAGGGGCGTGGCCTCTGAACACCTCTCTGCAACGCAGCTGTCTGGGGCATACTAGAGGTATCTGGTGGGCTAGTTGGCCCCTAGGGACCCTCGGGATTGAGAAGGAATTAATTCTCCAACTTAAAACGCGCCACTGGGTGTGTTTGCAGACGTGTCACCTCAGGCCCCACCCCCTTCCTTCACCATTGTGCAAATATTCCTCTAAAATCAGCCGAACTACGAATTCCGATTTACTCACCTGTTATCAGGAGAGACCTCAGTGCTGCATATTTCAGCCCAGATCCTGAAAAGTAATTTTAACCATACTTACCAGTAACTTGAATTTCCTTCCATAGGATATCATTGCCTGCTTTTTGCTGAAAAAGTTTCTAAGTGTCGATTTTTGAAACATACAAATATTCCTCTAAAATCAGCCGAAATACGAATTCCGATTTACTCACCTGTTATCAGGAGAGACCTCAGTGCTGCATCTTTCAGCCCAGTACTGATCCTGAAAAGTAATTCTAACCGTACTTACCAGTAACTTGAATTTACTTCCATAGGCTAACATTGACTGGTTTCACTTGGAAATTCTAAGTGTGCAGTTTTGGAACTTTATAATATTCCTCTAAAATCAGCCGAACTACGAATTCCGATTTACTCACCTGTTATCAGGAGAGACCTCAGTGCTGCATATTTCAGCCCAGTACTGATCCTGAAAAGTAATTCTAACCGTACTTACCAGTAACTTATATTTCCATTGTCTGGTTTTCAGCAGAAAAGTTTCAAAGTGTCGATTTTCACAAACTACAAATATTCCTTAAAAATCGCCTGTATGACTTAAACGCATTCTTTCAACTGTTTACAGGAGATGCACCAGTGCTGGATCCAGGATCCAACACTGAGTAAGAAAAAGTAACGATAACACTACTTACCTGCTAAGTGAATTTCCTCCCATAGGATAACATTGGTGATTCTATGTGAAAAAGTTTCTAAGTGTCAACTTTGAAAATACAATAATATTCCTTAAAAATCACTACTGTAACCAAAACGCTTTTACTCAACTGTTTACAGGAGATATCCCAGGACTGAATCTAGGATCCAGTCCTGTGGTTAGAAAAGTAATCCATAAAATAACTAATTGCATTTAACTAGAAATTCACATTGAGCTCAATGTTGCATTGTGTTTGAAATTGAGTTGCCCATTGCAACAACTGTAACTACTGTACTTAAAAGTCTATTGCCTATTTGCAAAGTATTTAAACTAAAGTAATTCATTCAGAGAAA
The DNA here is from genome assembly GCA_963921515.1 of Calotriton arnoldi. Lineage (NCBI taxonomy): Eukaryota > Metazoa > Chordata > Amphibia > Caudata > Salamandridae > Calotriton > Calotriton arnoldi. Next base: position 3,141,305 of record CAWUFW010000777.1, read on the forward strand.
GTATATTTTGTAATGTAATGTATAATGTAATTACAATGTAATTTAAAAAATAAAATATGTAAAAATAAAAAGTTTAAAAAAATGTAGTAAATCAGTATCCCAAAAATAAATATAACAATTAATACATTTAAAAATTGTCATTTACAAAACCTTTGAAATTCACTGAAAAAAAACATAGGTTTCAGACATGTTATAGTTAGGAATTAGCATTTAAAAAACCTTTGAAATTCACTGAAAAAACCATAAGTTTTAGGGACAGTTATAGTTAGAAATTAGCATTTAAAAAACCTTTGAAATTCACTGAAAAAACCATAGGTTTCAGTCACGTTATAGTTAGAAATTAGCATTTAAAAAACCTTTGAAATTCACTGAAAAAACCATAGGTTTTAGGGACAGTTATAGTTAGTTGGACATTACACTCGTACAAAACCCGTGAAATTCCCCCGTTATAGTTAGTTCAGCTAACTATAACTCGCGTCCCCGCAATGCACTGCTGATGACGTCACATATTACATCACTCATGACATGGTCAGTGACATCACTGATGACATCACTGATGACATCTCAAATGACATCACTGATGACATCACTGATGACATCATCCACGTGATAATCTGATGCACCTCCTCACACCCTAATATAACCTTTGATACACCCACTCTAAATAACAGACTGCCATTCGCAAAACCATAGACACTCCAACACCAATAACTACATACCCACTCACTGATTCTTAGGTCTACACACACATCCACTAACTCACCCGTACAGTCACTCAAACTTACGGTCACTCAGTACAGGACTATCATATGCACTCATACTCCTATATAGACACTCACACACCGCCACTCATCCATAGAGGTACTCACACACCTAGTCAGTCATGCAAATAATTATTCACACTGCCATATACTCACCTATAAAGTCATACACACACCAGCTCACTTACTCATACAAATACTAGCACATTTTTACGCTCTTATGCAATCACTGATACAAGCACACACTCATCCATACAGCCACTCTCACAATCACACACTCTCACTTATAGCCATTTATATACTCCAACACACATATATACTGCCTTTCACATATGTAGTTACTCACACATGTACCACTGGGACATACATTCACTCACTAACACACTCTTACACACACTTACCCACCCATACAGTCTATCACAGATGCACTCTTGAAACCATCCACCCAGTGAATCACCCACTCACACATCTATGCACAGAGTCGCACACACCCCACCCACACAAAGACTCAGGCACCCATTCAGATACTCAGACAACCAATCAATAACTCATATAGACACTCATGTAGCTATTCACAAACCCATGCAGCCACTTACACAGCAACAGACAGACGGATTCAGACATTCACCCAGTTTAGTCACTAACCCATGCATTCAGTAAGATACGTTTAATCACTCACTTATACAGTCAGTCACGTACCTACTAAATCCTCCATACAGACACTTATACACCCACTCATTCCTCAATACAGCTTGGCATATATATAAAACAAAATTAAACTTTACAGAAACACACAGTCACTGGATGATGTCATCAGTGATGTCATCAGTGATGTCATTTGAGATGTCGTCAGTGATGTCATCAGTGATGTCACTGACCATGTCATGAGTGATGTAATATGTGACGTCATCAGCAGTGCATTATGGGGCGCGAGTTATAGTTAGCTGAACTAACTATAACGGGGGAATTTCACGGGTTTTGTACGAGTGTAATGTCCAACTAACTATAACTGTCCCTAAAACCTATGGTTTTTTCAGTGAATATATATATATATATGTATATATATATATATATCAGAAGCTCATCTTCACAGAAGAGAAACAAATACACATTCAGACAGTTTCAAGGCAGCCTATAAGGTTCATCACTGGCTATAGTAATCAACATCAGGAGATCCGGGCCATTTTCCAAAAGCATTGGCACTTGATCTGCAGTGACCCAATCTTAGGTCCTAGAATCCATAATAGACCCCTGTTAACATTTCGGAAGGCCAGATCCATGAGAAATGATTTAGTCAATAACACTCCCGGACTAAGACAACAGCAGAACTGGCTTAGTGGCAGTAAAGGATTTCGGCGCTGCCATAAGTGCAAGGCATGTAATTTTGGGGTCAATACCACTGCCATTTTCTGACACCAAATGGCAGATTTTAAAGCCGCTAACATGCCGGAGTGAGTATGCCATCTATGCCTTGAGATGTAGTTGTCATAAACTATATATAGGGAGCACTAGCCTAAAAGTACACCAACGCATCCTACAACACATCCGTGCCATCAAACATAAGGACCAAACGTATCCTGTTGCTAGACACTTTGAACAGATTCACAACAGTGATGTTAACAATCTAGAATATTTTGTGTTAGCAAGACCAAGAGGTGGAAACAGAGAGAGGTATTTGAGGCAGTTAGAATCAAGATACATCTTAAGATTCAACACTAAGATCCCACATGGCTGGGACTGATGGGAAGGAAGATGTCGGACTAGTGCCGTCTCGTCTCGCTGCACCACGAAGCTCCTGGCCGGCTTCCCCGGTGGTTTTCATCGCCGCAATCTGCAGAAGGCAGCTCATGAGTCGTGAGTCGCCTACATACCTAAATGGGTGATGCGCTTGAGGACACCTCGCTGCTCTGCCCCGCACTGTGGTTGACTCAGCAAGAGTAGATGCTCGGACCCGGGTGGAATCTTTGGCGGCTTTGGCTGACATCGCGCCGGGTCTGTTGGCTGTCTGGCCCCTGCAGCTCCTACGGATCAGGGCTCTGTTGGTCGAGCCTTCCCGTTGTGGAGCCGGCGCTGATGAGAGGAATGGCGCCGCCGAAGAACACTCTGAAAGCGGCTCGCGCTACAAGGACTGCGGGCTTGCAAGCTCCCCCACTGGGCGAAGAGGGTCTGGCTGCGGCGAACATGAAGAATGGTGCTAGAGGTGCCTTAACATGAGTTGGCAGACCCGCACTTCGGCTTCTGGAAGCAGGTAAAGCTGCTGAATTGATCTCAGAGGGTGAGCTTGTAGTTCAAACAGCTGATGCAATTGCAATTGAAGCCATACTATGCAGTACTGATAAGAAAGGCATACAGCAGGCGGCCGCTAAGCACAGTTTGTTTTTAGAGGATTCTGCTGGGTTAGCAGAAGTGGAGACTGAATCGGATGATGCGGTCGAGCCACCCAGAGTGTTGGACGGTGGGGAGATCTTGGAGTTGGGGGAGACCCCGGTCACTCAGGAGGACGTAATTTCAGAAGAGGCAGATGTGGCTGCAGGGGGTGATAAGGAAAAAGGGTTGGATGCCAATGGCGAGAGCCCAAGTAGTATTTCCCAGAACTTTGATGCGTCTAGCCCTGAGGTGGACGGGAATAGATCCGAAAGCATGTTAAGCGGCCAAGGCACTACTCCTACGCACCCCGATCAGGGCACTAAATTAAAAAATAAGAACTTAACTACACCTGATACCACGCCTGAGGTTATGGCTACAGGGAAGAACGGACAGGACCTGCAGAAGACTCCTAATACCTCTATTGGGAACAAAAATAAAAACAATAGCAAAAAGGAACTTAAAGTAGCTAAACCTCGCAAGAGATCGATGGATTTGCAAGGGTCTAGCTGGTATAACAGCTCTGGAGCTCGCCGGGGAGGTGGCATGGAGAGTAGCCCACTAAGAAAATGGGTTCAAACAAAGGGAGAGGTTAAGTCACTGATTTCCCGTTTATCAGGCTCCGGCCCCGGCTTGAAAAGCGGGCAATGTGCGGAGAACACGGTAAATAATGAAAACAATGTAAATACTGGAGAACAAGTGATACACCTAACTAACTCTGTAGACTACTCTAATGAGAACTGCTCAGAAAGTACGCCCGGCCCCAATGTGGAGCTAGGGGATAAGACCAAGGCAATTTCACTAGACATGGCACATGGGACAGATGATCAGCTATCCTCTAAGGAGCCGTCTCTCGCGGTACTACTGCAGGCTTTACAAGAACAACGACGGGAAGCTCAGGACCACCATGCTCAGATTAGAGCGGACTACCTTAGTATTCAGCTATCATTAGATGAGGTGATGGGCACAGTGGCCGGAATTACAAGAGACATGGTCGAGCTACAAACCAGGGTTGCAGAGACAGAAGAGACGGTTACTACTATAGCGAAGACTGTGCAGTCTCATGATTTCCAGCTCCTGGCCTAATTTTCCAGTAGGGGTTGGTTCCTTCTATGTTTTTTTTAGATCTGATCTGAGTCGAGCTACAATGGAGAAAAGATGGAAAATGAGACAACTCATCGATCCGATTAAAGCTGTAGGGGCTCAAGTATTTCTGCAGTAGCCTGCTAGATTGAAAGTCATCAAAGATGGGCAGTCACAATTTTTTGTTACGGATTTGGAGGCTAAGCAAGCACTAAGTAAATGGCAAACGGCATGAACATTTGGCAGGACTGATTGATCTAATAAGAAGTGATATAGCCGACAATGCTGTATATTTTGTATATTGGCAAGGGGGGCATGGAGGTGGGGACTAGAAGGTTATAGAGATCGGGTCTGGGTGGCCTCTGTGGCGGCTATGGGCTTATTTCATTCATATTTTTCTTTTTCTGTTGAGTAAGCTATTTGGCTCACCCCCTTTTGATTTTTTTTTGTTTGTTTGCGGCTGCGGGGGGCTAGCTGGGGCCGGCTTTGTGGTGCGCTGAGACGTTAGCTGCCATATCCAGTGGCAGCTTGTTGGGGAGGGTGATTCCTTTTTTAGGAAACTGGGAGGGGGTGGGAGGGTTGCTTTTGAGGGGGTTGCGGATGGGCACACCTGGGGGGTGTGGGGTACAAAAAAAGAAAAAGTGAAAAAGAATGTCCACCGCTCTTTGTATTGGTGGTGGGAATTTGGGGACTATTATTTTTTTGTTTTGAGGATTGGCGAATATATTAATGGGTATGGCAACGATTAGGTGCATGTCTTGGAATGTGTCTGGATTGAATAGAGGATCTAAAAGATAATTAGTACGGGAAGAGCTTAGGGCATATAAACCTCATATAGTACTTTTAACGGAAACGCATTTAGCGTACAAAGATCGTGGCCTTCTCAATCAACTGGGCTTTCAGAATATAATATGCACTTCACAAAATGTGTCAATCAGGGGTACTGCTATCCTGATTTCTAAAACACTGGACTGCCAAATCCACAAGGTATTAGCAGATCAAAGATGGAGGTGGGCCATAGCTCAAATTGAGATCAATAGTCTGAAATATGTGTTTTGTGTATTATATGGCCCTAATATTGACGATCCGACATTATTTGATGATATTTGCTTAGAATTAGTGGGATGGCAGGGGGCGCTCATTGTAATGGGAGATTTTAATTGTGTTATCAACTATGGTATGATTCTACTAGCCGGCCATTTACTTCAAGAATGACGAAGGTGAGGGCTTCTATTTTAGAACTAGGGCGACTGCACTCGCTGCAAGATGCCTGGCGTTCTCTATTCCCAACAATACCTGGGTATGCGTACTACTCTATACCGCATCGGCAGTACTCCAGGATTGACATGGCCTGGATTTCAGATAGTATTTTGCTGGGGTCAGACATGGAGATCTGTCCTAGGATTACATCCGACCACAACCCCATAATATTATCTTTTCTGGCCAACCCTATTCCTAAAATAGCCCGTTCCTTTTCTTTTCCACGCTATCTGGTTACGGATTCTGAATACTTGGCTTTTATCTCTAAAAAAATATCAGAATATCTTACAGACAATATAGGGTCTGCCTCTCCATGTGTGGTATGGGATGCTATGAAAGCGTATATTCGGGGAGTCACTCAACAGTTTGTTTGGCAACAAAATAGAGAACATGAGAAACTAACTAAAGAAGCCTATCAAAGGCTTACCATTAGCGAGCTTCAACACGCTGAGGCTGTCCGACTGGGAAAGGCAGATCAAGATTCTCTGTATGTTTCTCTTGTGGAGCATAGAGCAGCGATAAATAGGGTGTTAAAAGAGAAGGTAGCGGCTTGCTTTACTAAGCATAAGACACTGCAATACGAGTATGGTGATAGAATGGGGAAGGTCTTAGCACATCAGCTTCTGGACAGTTGCCTTAAAACAAAGATTAAAGCTATTAAGGGCGAGGGTGGAACTTTATATAGATGCCCCCAGGAGATTGCGGATCAATTTTCCATCTTCTATCAGCAACTATATTCTCCTGATCCAACACAAGACTTGACTGGTATGCAGAGCTATTTGCAAGCGAGTAACCTTCCGACTCTGACAGAAGAAGATTCTTCTTTATTGGAGCAGGAGATCACAGTGGAGGAAATTATGGAAGCAATCGGCGGGCTTCCGCTAGGGAAGGCGGCTGGAGAGGATGCTATCCCGGCTGAGTTTTACAAGTGCCTCAAAAGTCTGCTGGCTCCGCTGTTTAGAGAAGTAATTGCTCAAGTGGGGGTTACTGGTCGTGTCCCAAATTCATGGAATATGGCCAATATAATATATAAAAAAAAAAAAAAGATAAAGCTCCAGAGGAACGGGCATCCTACCACCCTATTTCTTTAATAAATGCAGATGCTAAGGTGTTTGCGAAGATACTGGCCACCCGGTTAGCTCCAATGATGGCCAGCCTGGTTTCTCCCCAGCAGCATGGGTTTATTCATGGGAGAGATAACACTGCCCATGTCAACACGGCAGTGGCAGCTTTTGATGCTGCGGGGAAGTTAAAAATCAATCTGGGCATGGTTTTATTGGATGCGGAAAAAGCATTCGACCGGGTGGCTTGGGAATATCTCTGGGCAACACTTACTGCATTTGGGGTCAAGGAAAAATTCCGGAAACTGGTTCAGGCTATGTATTACAACCCTATGGCTAGACTATGATACTCTAATATCCAAACAACTCCTTTTTCCATTCGTTGTGGTACAAGACAGGGCTGCCCCCTTTCTCCCCTTCTTTTTGCTCTTTATATAGAGCCATTCATTCGGGCACTGCTGGTTAACAATATGATCTGCCCGCTGAACATCGAGCAGTGCTCCCTGAAACTCACTGCATATGCAGACGATATTGCTATTTTTTCTGACGAGCCAAAAGAGGCTATAGAGAGCATTAATAAGGAGGCTAGGAGGTTTGGCCTTTTCTCAGGCTATAAATTGAATAGCAATAAGACCCAAGTCCTTCTTAATTTCCAGCCGGAACTTCCGGTTGAAGGGACATGCTCAACTGCTATCTAATTGGGGGAATGCATTTTGCCTCAAGTCGAACTTATCCACTCATTAAACTATGATTTTCAATTAGCTGCTATTACTAAACAATTGAAGTTATGGCACAAGCTTCCAATAAGTATCTTGGGCAGATGCAACGTCATTAAGATGAAGATACTTCCCAAGTTTTTGTATTTATTTAGGTCGATCCCGTTATGAATTCCTAACTCATTTTTTAGTAAACTGGATGGGGTTTTGAGTAGCTTCATTTGGGGCTATAAAAAATCAAGACGAGCTATCGGACTAATGAAGCTTCCATATAATCAGGGTGGTTTAGAACTCCCTGATTTCAAACTTTATTTTTGGGCCGCTTTTGTTGGCCGCTTGCGCAGCCTCCTGAATCCAGAGCAAACGGATTTTTGGCATTGGCTGGTCCTCGGTTCGGAGAGCCAGATGTTTCTATACCAAATCAACGATCCTAATTATTTTAAATGTGTACGGTTCAAGACCATTAGAGACTGTGTATATATTTGGCAGGGCATTAAAACCAGATCTTCTTTATCTCTTATACATAACAAACTTCCTCTCTGGGGTAATCCAATGTTGCCCGGAATATTTCAGGATGCTATGGCCCGTCAATGGGCTAATTATGGTGTGTACTGTCTCGGGCAATTGTACGATTGCAATGACTTTAAGTCATTTGAGAATCTTCAGCTAATGTTTAATATTCCTCAACGGTTGTTTTTTAAATATATTCAGGTTAGAGATTATTTTGTTAGACACTTAGCTACTCGGAGTGTTTCGGGTTCAGAGATGTGGGAGTGTTTGTATGCCCAGAACCGGCGGGCTATCATTAGTAAGTCGTATCAATCTCTCTGCCAGTTTAGAGCAGAGGGGTGTGAGAAGTTAGCGTCCAGATGGAGTGAGATCTTAGGGGTAAATATTGTTATAGAAGATGTGAAGATAGCTTTTGACACTATTGCCCGCTCAGTACATTCTGTAAATTTACGACTGCAGCAATTCTGGACACTTTGTATACTTTATTATACCCCGGAGAGGATTGTCAGATGGTCTCAAGGGGGGGCTGGACAGGGAGGGGTCTACGGAGGGACGCGCTGTAATTGTCCCAAAAGTGGGTTATATGCAGCTGATATTACCCACATGTTTGCAACGTGTCCTGCTTTAAGTCTTTTTTGGGAAAAGATATCAGCAGCAATCAAACTCAGACTTGGGGCGGAATATATATTCACGACAGCTGAAAAGATGCTAGGGCATAAGGAGGATAGTGGTTGGTATAGGTCTATAACGGCAATCATGTTAGTTGCTGCCCGGCTGGCGATCGCTAGAGCTTGGATTTCTCCCAAACCCCCCACTGTGATGGAATGGTGGTTAATTGTTAAAGAAACGGGGGAAAGGGAGAAGGCTTTAGCTAAAGCAAGGGGTATCCATGCCCTGCAAAAATACAGATCCATATGGGGCTGCTTAGAAGAATCATAGGCTAATTTTGTTGGGAACTGCTGATTTTGTTTCTTTGTGGTCCTTTTGATATTTGTTTGGTTATAACCATTCCTAAATGTATGTTTATAGTCTATCGACTATTATATTTATACTTTGTTGTTAATACCTCAGTATAATTCCCACCTTCTATGTTCTATGTTATTGTGTTTTCTTTTTTGATGGTACTTCTTTTTGACAATACATTTTTATTTTTTTTAAAGATCCCACATGGCCCCAATACTGAAGAGGAATTACATGTCCACATGTAACGACATGATGAATTTGTCACCACTGTGGGTACCTTTTAGTAGAAGAGCTTATGAAACTATGCCACATTTGTATCCAGAGTGCACAGAAACAAAATCTATGAATGAAGCCACTGGTTTAACTCTGTTTCCCAGAACAATCCAGACCATGAACAATGCATTGTTTGTATGTGCTTTCACAGGGTTTTCTTTTGGGGTATTTATACATGTGATTAGTTTGATTTTGTTTTGTGTTTTTTGCCGCAATTAAAGCTTTAACAGATTATCGTAAGAAGTAAAGTCATTATCTCAATGTGCAATAGTTGCTAAATACTGGGTAACTATAAGAGCATTTGCCCATAATGTACTTGAAGCCCACATGAACATTTTTTTGTATAGTAGTAGGGCACTTGCCCTTTATTAGATGTGTGAAGCATTGGAAGATACAATGTATGAAACACCGAGAGTTATTTAGAATTCTCTGGGGCGACAGCCTAATATAGCAGCAACTACCACAACAAATTGTATGTTGAAGCTTCCAAAGTTATTTCATGCTGGGAAAGATGAATTAAGTAGCGGCGATATGCACATGTCACTTTTAATGGGATAAGTACTATGTCACTTTAAGAGTTAAATCTGCATTGTCACTTTAAGGCTTGTGGAAAGCCCAGGAACATGTATTTAAGGGAACTAAAATGGCAACTACAATTGGTTTGACGAAGGCAGCTGTGGCTGTTGAAACTTGTTACCGTTGTTTGCCAATAAATCGTGTTTATGAAGCGAATTCGAGCATGCTGGAGTATGTCTGTATTCAAAGGCAGGCGTGTGGAGTTTATATATATATATATATATATATAAATATATATATATATATATATATATATATATATATATAACATCTTTAAATCAGGGGAAACCTCCCAGTTTTTTTAGTGACCTGAAACACTCTTACCACCCATTCACCCAATACCTACACCCACCCCAACCCTAAAAACACCCTTGCCATCGAATACCCCACCCACACCTAAATCCTAAAAATACCCTTACCACCCAATACCCCTACCTACCCCATAACCCTAAAAACATCCTTACCACCATATACCCTTACCCACCCTAAACCCTAAAAACACCCTTTCCACCCTTTACGCCCTACACCCCTAAACCTTAAAAACACTCTTACAACCCAATACCCTTACACATCCCTAAACCCTCAAAACACCATTACCCCCAATGCTCCTACCCACCCCTAACTCCTAACTTTATACACACACACAGATACACACACACACTTGCCTTAAATATACTTTCCTTTTGTTCTAAAGGCATGCATGGTAAAGGCATATTCATGGTAAAGGCTTGTTTTGTAAAGGCAATGTGTGGTAAAAGCATTGCGTGGTAATGGAGTTATGTGGTTCTGACCACGTGGTAAAGGTTGTTTCCAAAAGACTCAAGAAGCAAGGAGAAGTTGTGTTATATCCTAAGGCTTTGACTTATAGACTCAAAATACAACAGCTAGAAACAGTCTTTTGCTTCAAAGAGACATTCTCCTGGTTTGAGGTGATGTTGTAGATATCATCATTACCACAAGAATGCACAATGTAGGAGTTATTTCAAAACGCCCCCTGGGGCAACAGAAATTTACAGTATGAGGAACTGTTCCCTTTGTAACTTGCCAATCAGGCTCAGAATATTTTGGTGCCAAGCCTAATGCCACTTAAGAATGATCGAAATCAAAATAAGGAGATGAGTTCAACAGGGAGTGGGATAGAGGAGATATAAGAGAAGAAGTGGCAATGGAGTGCTGCCTGGCCTAGGAGTCATTAAAATTCCCCCTCTCAGAAACCAGGAGGCCCCCAGCAAACATAGATATGGATGAGACTGCTTCCTTTGGGAGAGAGGCAGAGGGGGAAGGGTGAGTCTCTTACTTTGACCAATATGATGCAAGTTTTCAACAATATAAGACACCTTGCTAGGCTGCATGAATGGGAGAGGGCAGGAATGCACTAGATTTAACATTATATGGTGCATTCCTGTCCTATCTTTGCACAATGTGCTGCCTCGTTACAATGCAGGCACCTATGCACTGTGGTGCAACGGTGCCTGTGTTGTAGGCAGGATTGTTTTTGTGGAGGAAGGAGCACCTTCCTGCACAAAAACAATTCTCAGAGGCATTTTCCTCCTTCTAAGTGTGCTGCAGAATGCAACACACTTGGAAAGAGAAAACAATGAGGAGCAATAAAGACATTTCTCCTCATTGCACCTCTCCTGGGAAGGTGTAGCATTTTGAGGCATTCACAGGTTTACCTGTCTTGGTAAGTCTGGGAATGTACCAAAATCCATGGGTGGATGTATGGGAACACCCACGCTCCACCTAGGGTATAGTAATGCAAGGCAGTGACTTGCCCTGCCTTGTATTACTCGAGATTTACCAATGTCACGCAGGGCCATGCAAAGTGGCCTTGCATGGCTTGGTGAATCTCATTCTAGTTTTGCATCGCCCTGCGATACCTTGCGTGGTTCAAGGGCAATGCAAAAGCTTGATAAATTTGGCCCTAAATCAGTAATTCAACAGCAAGAGGGCAAAATTACTTACACCACAAGCACTATGGAAATGATAGAGTTGTGATTAATAAATACACCACTAACTATTGATAAGCTGTTCAGATCGTACAGATTTCGATCACATCTGTTGAGATTGTACAGGTAGCAGGACGTATCAAAAGCTGGTACGTAGCAAGTAGAATGCCTTAAGAAAGGGGTGCTTTTAGAAATATTTAAAAAATCTGTTTTATTTTACTGCGCATCTTGCTTTTTGCACAAGTTGTACTTACTGCACCTCACACTTTATACTGGTCATGTTCAGTGCCAGGCTAGGAGCGAGTGATACTTAGACACCATGGGCCTCATTTACAAGGTTTTGGCGCAGGGCTGTGCCGCAAGGAATCTTGCTGTGCTTCCCTGTGTCAAAGGAAAAGGGAAGGAATGCGCATATCCATGAGATATGGCGCCTTCCTGTCATTTTCCCTTGCGCTGGTGCACAATCGGCTGCCATGCACCAATGCAGGCACCCTTGCACCATGGTGCAAGGGTGTCTGCATTGTAGGGGTGATTGTTTTTGTGCAGGAAGGGACACTTTCCTGCACAAAAACAATCACAAGAGGTGTTTTTCTCTTTCTGCAGATAGAAAGAGGAAATAATGAGGAGAAATAAGGATATTTCTCCTCGTTTCACCTCCCTAGCGCCACCCCTGGTATGGTGTTAGAATCTGACGCATTCCGAGGTTTACGATTCCTCGTAAATCTGGGAATGCTTCAGATTCCATGGTTGTTGCGTAGGAACAACCACAGCAACACCCATGGAACGCCCCTTTCACACAGTGTTGTGCGTGAAGAGGGCACATATTTACCAGGCCATGAAAAGCCATGCAAACGGCTTTGCATGGCCTTGCAAATATGCTGCGGCACATTAAGCCACCAGAGCACCAAAAAAGTGATGTTCTGGGAGTGCAAAAGTGCCGCAAGGGCCTTGTAAATGAGGCCCCATATTGGTCAGCAGTCTAGTCTTTTGTCCAAGGCCCGCTACTTAATGAGTCTCAGGATGCGGATGTGATGTCTGTTCAGAGCTTACCGTTTGCAAGAGCTATCAAATGCTGCTACGTTACAAGGGGAACGCCTTAAGAAAGGCTTTAGAAGTATTTTAAAAATCTGTTTTATTTTACTGCACATCGTGCTTTTTGCACAAGTTGTACTTACTGCACAGCGCACTTTCTACTGGCTGTGTTCAGCACCAGGCTAGGAGCAAGTGAGACTTAGATGCCATATTGTTCAGTGGTCTAGTCTTTTGTCCTTGGCTCACTACTTAATGAGTTTACCCAGCCCCCAGTAGTTAATTACTCTAAAGGCTAGGCTACTCCAAGGTAGGACCGCACTCATAGCCTAGACCCCAACAATATTTTGTCTATGGGCAATCCTATAATGAAATTTTATAACACATACCTAGGTAACCAAGAGAAAATACCACAAAATAATAAGTGGGAGCAAGAAAAGGAAGGCTCCCAAAAAATGTTTATGTGTTTAATTGTAGGTCTTTCCCCAAACACAAAACAGAGCTTTTTACTTGCCACGAAGAGACCCAGAAAGGTTTGTTATCCTTTATGGAAACCTGGCTAAAAGACAACTCCACGCCAGACATCATAGCCTCTCTCCCACAAGACTACACAATTGCATACGCTGATCGCTGAAAATCTCACATTCACAATTGAACTGTCCTATATGCTCTTAGTGATTCTAATTTACTGCCACCCAGGAGCATCTCCACAGTTCATACAGGCATTGCCCGATATGGTAGCAGAACAAAGGGCCCGATTAGGATGGCAGGCGGACGCCCTATCGGAAACGGAACCGACCGACTAGACGTCTGCAGTCCCGCCATAGGGATTACGATGTGATCACCTGCAAGGCGGTCGCTACATGTATTCTTTGCATTGCGGCGGGTGCTGCTGGCTGGAGCACCCGTTGCAATGCAAAAAATGCATCCTGTGCATATCCTTCCACTACGTGGCAGGCACCATGGTGCAGGGATATGTAGGGGGGCATGGTGCCCCCCAGTGCCCATATCGGAGGGCCAGGGGTAAGGGTGCCCGCTATGGGCCCCCAAAGTCCCTTTCCGCCTACTTGTTCATGGCGGGTTAACCGCCATGAACAGGCGGGCTGAAAGGGAAATTGTAATCCCTGCGGCGGTGCCTGGTAGGTACAGCCACCATTGTAGGGAATACGCCCCCCTCTGCCGCACCGGCGGGCTCAAGGAGCCAATCGGATACTTGACGGTCGGTCTTTCCATTAAAATATGGTTGGTCCGATGGCGGTGGTCCCACCGTCATCCCAATCGGGCCCTAAGTATGCAGAAGGCGAACTACATAATTTTGGGAGATCTCAATATACACTTTGAAGATACCAAGTGCACCAATGCAACCAACCAAATTCAGGACTTCGAGGCCATTCAGTTCACACGAAGAGTGTTCCTGCTAACACACAAAAAAGGGCACCTTCTTGATCCCAATTTCTCAAACATACCTGAGTTAAGACCAGCAGTTCCTCTCCATCTCTGTGCTGGTCAAGGTTTTCAGTCACAATATTGAGTTGGAAATGTCGACTTACACTAACATTGAGTTTTAAATATCGTGACACAGAAATATCGACAGCAAGAATATTGTGGTCAAGAATATCAACTTTAAGGAAAGAAATATTGATTTCAAAGTCATTAATATCATTTGCAAAAATAAAGTTGTTAAAAAAATTGTTTTTTTAATTAGTGTTGTTGTGTAGTTCCTATAAAACCTATACAGGATCTGCGCGTTTAGACAACATACACTGCGGCCTTGGTGTCCAGACTGATTCCAGACATCCCCACCGAGTATGTTGGCTTGCATACCAACTAGCTCACAGTGCCACTAGAAACTCCTCTTACCAAGGAGAGAATAGTTCTTGGCAACTATCGACCATGACAACCCTGATCCCTCAGGACCGTGGAAACAGTGCAATACTTTTCGCTCAGTCACTCGTGCTCACTTGGTCTCAGAGAAATACACAGAATAAACGATATGGACGTTTTTCAATAAGCATTTATTGAACACTTGTCATTCTAGTGTAAAATAGGTGTGCTGAAACAACCACTAGACAGAAACATATATAAATGATTAGAAGCACTAACAAGGTGAATAGATGGTAGATCTCTACCATTCTGATATAATCATGAACATAGGCAAGTATATAAAATACATGACAATAAAATGCGTACTCCTACGATGCTACCCTAACTAGATGTACCTAAGTGTACCTAGCATGTGTGTTGGTGTTAAGCCAAGAATCCCTCTAGGATAAAGTCAACCCCATTACCTGAAGTGAGAGACTGTGGGACCCAGTCTTGGTCTTGTTTTGGACACCCCGCAAGGGATGTTAGACCACTGCGAACTGGAGTGTCTGTATGCAGGAACCTCAGCGTCTCACGTCAGTGTGTCGGCATGGAAGTCGTGATCTCCTCTGCCTATCTCAGCAAGATGTGATGTTTACATACCCGAAGGTATCCCCAGGGGTTCTACCTTGCTGTGTCACTGTCGGACTTAGGATGACATCGGGAATGAACCTTGTACATAGTAATTATGCAGGAGATGGTAGTCCTGCTGAGTTTCCAAGAATCAAAGGATCCTCATGCATAATGTATGAGGCTATTGTTCAGGGAAAACCCCACGTTCTGTAAGCAGTACTGTAACTAGGTTAAGGGTCAGTCCTAACATCCCATTATGTATGTAATGTAGGGTTGAATATAGGTGAAAGGTTGGGATGTTACCCGAGCCTATATTTGGGGTACCTATATGAAATATAACACCCACTCCTCCGACTGGATGACATAATCTAATTCTAACGTACTACCTGTCTAGGTTCTGGCACACAAACATATGCAGTAAAACCATTAGTTCAGCTAAAAAAAATTAACAAATGTTAAAAAAAAAACTCTAAAAAGTGCTAAAACAGAAATTGTCACTCAAGCAATAGCTCTAATGTGTCCGTATACATAGTTTGAATGACTACAAGCATTGGAAAGCCATGCAGGTCAAAAGAAAGTGTCAATTTGTTTTGGAGTTTCTAATTTCAAGTTTTGTTTTTTAAAAAGCCGAATTTTTTCCCAGCACACGATGAGCCAAATGTTTATGTGTCCTGGCTGGAAGACGCACCATCGCTGTTGCCTGCCTTCACAGACGACGATCCCTGCTGAGTTTCCAA
The DNA here is from genome assembly GCA_963921515.1 of Calotriton arnoldi. Lineage (NCBI taxonomy): Eukaryota > Metazoa > Chordata > Amphibia > Caudata > Salamandridae > Calotriton > Calotriton arnoldi. The sequence goes on from CAWUFW010000777.1 coordinate 3,157,023, forward strand.
GAATCCAAGGATCCTCATACATAATGTATGAGGCTATTGTTCAGGGAAAACCCCACGTTCTGTAAGCAGTACTGTAACTAGTTCAAGGGTCAGTCCTAACAGCCCGTTATGTATGTAATGTAGGGATGAATATAGGTGAAAGGTTGGGATGTTACCCGAGCCTATATTTGGGGTACCTATATGAAATATAACACCCACTCCTCCTCCGACTGGATGACTTAATCTAATTCTAACGTACTACCTGTCTAGGTACTGGCACACAAACATATGTAGTAAAACCATTAGTTCAGCTGAAAGTTTAAAAAAAATGTTTAAACAAAAACTCTAAAAAGTGCTAAAACAGAAATTGTCACTCAAGCAATAGCTCTAATGTGTCCGTATATATAGTTTGAACGACTACAAGCATTGGAAAGCCATGCAGGTCAAAAGAAAGTGTCAATTTGTTTTGGAGTTTCCAATTTTGAGTATTGTTTTTTAAAAAGGCAAATTTTTTCCCAGCACACGATGAGCCAAATGTTTTTGTGTCCTGGCTGGTAGACGCAACATCGCTGTTGCCTGCCTTCGCAGACGACGATCCCTGTAACACCTCACAGAGTACGTCAATCGAGCACAGATGATCTTCTGTACTGCCTGCAGCCGATGCTGGGGCAGCCTGTGCTCCATCCAAGGCCTTGTTGTCAGTGGAGGAGCCGGTATCCATTCCTACAGGAGCAGAAACATCCTGTTGAGGCTCTAAGAATGCCGCCATCAACATAGGAACATGCTGGTGACACTGCAGAACATAGGCCGTTATCGGGTCCAGTAGTGCATCAACGTCCGGTTGCGCAATCGATGGAAGTGTCAGACAGAGATCTAACAAGCATTTTTCTCCGCAGAACAAGCATCGGAGAACAAGTAAGATGCAGTCCATCCAGACTGGTCTAAATGACAGGAACCAAGATGCACTCAGTTCCCGTAGGCGAGGTGTGCCCAGATGTTGTACCATGCGATCACGGTATTTACGCTCCAGAAGCACTGTTTCCATCTCCTTGGTGACTGGGACGTCCATTGCGTAGCAGAAAAATTACAATCAGGATACCTGCTATTAGAAACAGGATCAGCGGAAGTCCTCCAAAAATGCTTCCGAATAAGGAGTGTATAAGGTTTGGTACAACTCCGAGGACCGTCTGAGAGGTGCTTAACAGTCCTAAACCTATGGAAGGGGCAGTTCATACGTATGAGTACCTGTATCTCGGACGAGGACCTTGCGATCTGGAGATCAAAAGTCTCCCGGGCGGAGGTTAAGGGCACAGTTTTCTGTAAAAGCATGGCTTTCATTCTGCTCAAAGTATCAAATCGTATAAGAGAAACATTTAGTGAAGGCCATAACGGCACCTCACTGACTGCATGTGTCGGTGGAAACAATACTTGCATACAGCAAGTAACCCTGGAGCTCACAGTTACCAGATATGCGATGCCCGGAAGCATGCCACAACAACCTTGATCGTTCAGCATCAAGTAACTCCCATTCAAAAGTAGCTTGAATACCGGAGTAATCACAGCTGCTGGGGTACCCCTCAAGTTGCATGATAGGTTTGCTACCGAACCACTGCAGGCCCATGTAACATAAAATCCTGGCATATGAGAGATCCACTCAAAGTGCTCTAGCACTTTGTACTGCTTAGAAACACTTCTCGATCCCCACTCCTGCATCGAAATCTGTACGGTAATTCCCAAGATTCCCTGATGAATTCCCTACCTATTTCTTCATATCTGCCTGCCTGTTGTTGTTCTAGGCAATACTGAAACTGGAAAGTTGTGACCGGTAAGGTTATATGGCCATGGATTAACCACTCTGTGGACGGTGATTCTGCCACAGTAAAGGGTAGTCTGTCCAGTTTTTCAATACGCAGCATTGTATAGTTCGCTCCCATCTGTGCCATTTTCATCTGTTTTCCTGTTAGATTGTATGCAGAAAATAGTGATGTACTGTTGATAAAATGCCAAGGCACATAACCTGCACGCAATGTTTGCAGCGTCTAGCTTAATAACATAATAGAACGTAATTGTGACTGTCCGTGCTGTAGTTTGGACAAATCTTGTTCTAGTACATCAATAGCAGAAGATACAATGATGCCCAGTGAATAAATCCTGGAAGTTAATGTAGTCATACCATTGTCAACTACGGCTAACTCCTTTTCTAAATTGATCCTATCTATTTCCCGTGGTCTCTCCGCTGCTTCTTGTTGGGAGATTTTCCAAATTACATTATAGACAGCATAATAGAAACGCTTCTGACGTGGCTTTCTGGGACCTAATAAAAATCCCTCGTCTGTTACTAAGGATAAGTGTTGTTTCACCTGTGATAGTGTTGAGGTTCTTAGCCAATCGAGGCATAACTTCCCAACACTGTATGATGTCACCACCCCCGGGTGTTCTCTTTGTACATAGCGTGGGTCTGGCCTATGGATACTGAACCCTTCAGTGATACCCCTGAATCTTTTTTGACACCTATTAGTGTCTGTGGGCCAAACCAACCATCCCTTCCAATTGGGGTCTGATCTATTGTATTGAAAAATGTCATCTAATGTATCACCTTTCAATGATGTAAAATTACCCTCGGCCTGTGATGGTGCTGGAATCCAAGGTGTGTTCAAATCCTTGTTTTTGGCTATTCCAAGGCAGGAAGTCTGTTGCACAGTCTCATTCAGCAATATCATCTGCTGAGGAATGAGGCATGCTCTAAATATTGCTACTGTTCCCTGGACTTGCCAGTCTCTGGAACCCCAGACTGAATTTAAGTCTATAGTGTCTTTCCATAGGTCGAAACCCTGTTCAGACAGTTGGGTAATAAAGGAAGCAGAGTAAATCTGTTTGGTGTTAGTCAACATATTTTTCTGTGCAGGTGTAGGTGCAACCTTATAGTAATATGAGGTTGAGTCTGAAATATTAAACCCTGAAAAATATGAAAGATTTTGTGCAAACGTTTTCAAACTACTTTTCGGTGGTGTTGGGCAATGTTCCCATTGGTGATATGTGAAAACATTTCTAGGGTTACTAGATTTGTGTAGAAGATGATGACCATAATGTTGATAACAATACATTGTGTTAAGGTCTGATGTATCTTCTAACATTTCATAGCTAGAAAATGCTGCAGATTGTTCTAAATCAGACAACATATTATCCACGGTTTCAAAATCCCAATCATCGGAAAATGAACTGGAGGTAATGATATCATTCAAGGAAATTTTACATAAATGTGGTAGTTTTAAAAGTTCTGTCGGTCCGAATATATCATAATCAACCTTGTCCCATACTATACCATCCGGTATAGGAACTGCTGTAATGTTTACTGATGACAAGGGTCTCTGTTCACGATGTGATGAAACATGAGGTTTTAGGAGCAAATTCACTTTTGATGCTGCAGAGCTTTGGCGGAGGTAAGTTCCATTAACCAGTAAGCAGAAGACAGCTACTAAGCCTAACCAGAAGAGAAAGAAAAGTATCCCGGTGCTTATCCAAAGTTCTATCCAAGGTGACACCAGGTAAGTCTTTTTAAGAAAAGTGTAGAAGTCTTTGGTTAGCTGTGTACGAGAAATTGGGGCTGGCGTTGTTTCAGGTTCACTTGGATCCAAAGAAAAGGTATCATAGTCGATAAAATAGCCAGATGCAGTTCGATCTATTTTAGGTAGCTCAGCAGGTTTTGTTGAACTTGTAGATGGTGCTTGTTGAGGCATATTTATGTAGACATCAGTGTTAGGTCAAATTGAAATTTGTCTTTCTTCTTGATTTTGTATTCCTTGTTCAAGGGGAATAAGTTCCATGGCATTGTTGCTTAGTCCATCATTCTGTATGGGCGGCTCTTCGAATGTGATGAGCCTTTCTGTTTGAACTTCCTGTATGGTAGCAAGAGGAGTGCGTCGGCTACCCAGTAGCCCACGAGGCCTACTATTCACTATCCGCCACATAATGTGCATTTATCAGATCAATGGAGACAAATCTTTTCTCCTATTTTCCGGCAAGAGGCGGCAGAAGTACAATTCTTGTTCCTTCAACTGCCAGGACAGGTACGTACAGGCTTTCTGTATGATGGCCCAAATGCTCTTTTGTCAGTTATCTTTTCTCTGACCAGATCCCCGACTTTAGGAATCCAGACAGGTCTTGCCGTGACTGACTTGACTTCCCCAGTGGTGAACCTTTTCACTTGGACATTGCTCTGTAGAGCCAGTGATTCATTCAGTTCCTGTAAGACAGCCAAACGTTTATTGATGTCAAAAGGCTTTTCATCCACCACTGTGCCTTCACAATCTAGGTCAGGTACCCACATTCTCGTTCCAAAAAGGACCTCATAAGGAGTGACACCTCCTAGAGAGCTTCTTGGCATGTTATTTAAGGCCCTCTGTACCCCATATAAGTGATCAACCCAACTGCCACCCGTGCCTAATACTCTAGCTCTTAATGATTGCTTTAAGTCCCGGTTTTTCCTCTCCATGACCGAATTTCTCTCGGGATGGTATGGAGAGGAGTACCGCAATGCTACACCCAAACCTCCCATGGCCTCCTTGTAAGCCCTAGAGCTAAACGCGAGGCCACGGTCAGAATGTAATGTGCCAACTGCGTATGTCCCTATAAAGACTCGCAAATCTTTGATAACAGTTCGAGCGTCAGCCAAGCTCTGAGGCCATACCCATAGGAATCTTGAGCAGGAATCCACTGCAACCATTATGTACTTGTAAGCCCCATCAGATTGTAAGGTGCCTCAGTGGTCCAAATAGACACACGCGAGAGGTCTGTCCGATATTAACAATGGTGTCTACGCTGGACGTGATATGGTGGAGCCCTTCATCTGTTGACAGATGTCGCACTTCAAGACAGAGGGGTCGATTCCGATCTCGTCCGGAAGCGCACCTAACAGTATTCGTCCGGAAAAAAACCAAGCCGAACGCGTGTTTCCCGACCAATTCGAACAGTCGTCCGAACAAACAAGTACGATGCGCATAACAGCCCAGATTCCGAGCGAGCCGTACTCACCAAATCCAGCTCCTGTTCCCCGCCCGAGCCGGATCCGTAAACGCCGATTCGAGTCGCATGGAAGCAAATACACAGCACCTTCCGGCCGGACAAGTACGATGCGCCTTCCGTACGCACCGAACCCTTTGCTACGTCCGGCACGTCAGAGCATCCGGGAGAGCTGCACATAAGCTCCGATTCGCGCCACAAGACGATCCACGGCGACGAGACAGACAAGCCAGCGACGAGTACGAGTCCAAGCCACGAGAAACCCGAACGAGACGACCCAACCATGAATCCCATCGCGCAGGTCCTACCAATACTCTACATCTATTACCGAAACCGGTACGGACGTGTACGACGCAGACGGTAAGTCAAACACCCACAACACAAACAAACGACACGTACCCGAAATATGTCACACACACATAGGGATGCAGAAATGACGTACACTAGCAACAGCAGAACCATAGGGGCGGGATGGCTATCACCAATGCCATACACACCCATAGGGGAATGGATGCCTGCCACTCCCACCACCCCTACTCATGGGGGCCTGGATGCCTGTCACTACTACCCTCCCCACTCATAGGGGGATGGATGCCTGCCACTAATACCATCCCCACTCATAGGGGGATGGATGCCTACCACTACCACCACCCCTACTCATGGGGGCCTGGATGCCTGTCACTACTACCCTCCCCACTCATAGGGGGATGGATGCCTGCCACTAATACCATCCCCACTCATAGGGGGATGGATGCCTGCCACTAATACCATCCCCACTCATAAGGGGATGGATGCCTACCACTAATACCATCCCCACTCATAGGGGGATGGATGCCTACCACTACCACCACCCCTACTCATGGGGGCCTGGATGACTGTCACTACTACTCTCACCACTCATAGGGGGATGGATGCCTGCCACTAATACCATCCCCACTCATAGGGGATGGATGCCTGCCACTCCCACCACCCCTACTCATGGGGGCCTGGATGCCTGTCACTACTACCCTCCCCACTCATAGGGGGATGGATGCCTGCCACTAATACCATCCCCACTCATAGGGGGATGGATGCCTACCACTACCACCACCCCTACTCATGGGGGCCTGGATGCCTGTCACTACTACCCTCCCCACTCATAGGGGGATGGATGCCTGCCACTAATACCATCCCCACTCATAGGGGGATGGATGCCTGTCACTAATACCATCCCCACTCATAAGGGGATGGATGCCTACCACTAATACCATCCCCACTCATAGGGGGATGGATGCCTACCACTACCACCACCCCTACTCATGGGGGCCTGGATGCCTGTCACTACTACCCTCCCCACTCATAGGGGGATGGATGCCTACCACTACCACCACCCCTACTCATGGGGGCCTGGATGCCTGTCACTACTACCCTCACCACTCATAGGGGGATGGATGCCTGCCACTAATACCATCCCCACTCATAGGGGGATGGATGCCTGCCACTCCCACCACCCCTACTCATGGGGGCTGGATGCCTGTCACTACTACCCTCCCCACTCATAGGGGAATGGATGCCTGCCACTAATACCATCCCCACTCATAGGGGGATGGATGCCTACCACTACCACCACCCCTACTCATGGGGGCCTGGATGCCTGTCACTACTACCCTCCCCACTCATAGGGGGATGGATGCCTGCCACTAATACCATCCCCACTCATAGGGGGATGGATGCCTGCCACTAATACCATCCCCACTCATAAGGGGATGGATGCCTACCACTAATACCATCCCCACTCATAGGGGGATGGATGCCTACCACTACCACCACCCCTACTCATGGGGGCCTGGATGACTGTCACTACTACTCTCACCACTCATAGGGGGATGGATGCCTGCCACTAATACCATCCCCACTCATAGGGGGATGGATGCCTGCCACTCCCACCACCCCTACTCATGGGGGCCTGGATGCCTGTCACTACTACCCTCCCCACTCATAGGGGGATGGATGCCTGCCACTAATACCATCCCCACTCATAGGGGGATGGATGCCTACCACTACCACCACCCCTACTCATGGGGGCCTGGATGCCTGTCACTACTACCCTCCCCACTCATAGGGGGATGGATGCCTGCCACTAATACCATCCCCACTCATAGGGGGATGGATGCCTGTCACTAATACCATCCCCACTCATAGGGGGATGGATGCCTACCACTACCACCACCCCTACTCATAGGGGCCTGGATGCCTGTCACTACTACCCTCCCCACTCATAGGGGGATGGATGCCTACCACTACCACCACCCCTACTCATGGGGGCCTGGATGCCTGTCACTACTACCCTCACCACTCATAGGGGGATGGATGCCTGCCACTAATACCCTCCCCACTCATCGGGGTATGGATGCCTGCCACTCCCACCACCCCTACTCATGGGGGCTGGATGCCTGTCACTACTACCCTCCCCACTCATAGGGGAATGGATGCCTGCCACTAATACCATCCCCACTCATAGGGGGATGGATGCCTACCACTACCACCACCCCTACTCATGGGGGCCTGGATGCCTGTCACTACTACCCTCCCCACTCATTGCCTGCCACTAATACCATCCCCACTCATAGGGGGATGGATGCCTGCCACTAATACCATCCCCACTCATAAGGGGATGGATGCCTACCACTAATACCATCCCCCCTCATAGGGGGATGGATGCCTACCACTACCACCACCCCTACTCATGGGGGCCTGGATGCCTGTCACTACTACCCTCCCCACTCATAGGGGGATGGATGCCTGCCACTAATACCATCCCCACTCATAGGGGGATGGATGCCTGCCACTCCCACCACCCCTACTCATGGGGGCCTGGATGCCTGTCACTACTACCCTCCCTACTCATAGGGGGATGGATGCCTGCCACTAATACCATCCCCACTCATAGGGGGATGGATGCCTACCACTACCACCACCCCTACTCATGGGGGCCGGAATGCCTGTCACCACTACCCTCCCCACTCATAGGGGGATGGATGCCTGCCACTAATACCATCCCCACTCATAGGGGGATGGATGCCTGCCACTAATACCATCCCCACTCATAAGGGATGGATGCCTACCACTAATACCATTCCCACTCATAGGGGGATGGATGCCTACCACTACCACCACCCCTACTCATGGGGGCCTGGATGCCTGTCACTACTACCCTCCCCACTCATAGGGGGATGGATGCCTGCCACTAATACCATCCCCACTCATAGGGGGATGGATGCCTGCCACTAATACCATCCCCACTCATAAGGGGATGGATGCCTACCACTAATACCATCCCCACTCATAGGGGGATGGATGAATGAATGATGAGACACTTATAAAGCGCATGGCTACCCAGGAGCATCCCAGCGCTGAAGCCGTAACCGGAGGACCGAGTACACTAGGGGAAAAGCCAGGTCTTGAGTAGTTTCCGGAACCACTACCACTACCACCACCCCTACTCATGGGGGCCTGGATGCCTGTCACTACTACCCTCCCCACTCATAGGGGGATGGATGCCTGCAACTAATAACATCCCCACTCATAGGGGGTGGATGCCTGCCACTCCCACCACCCCTACTCATGGGGGCCTGGATGCCTGTCACTACTACCCTCCCCACTCATAGGGGGATGGATGCCTACCACTACCACCACCCCTACTCAGGGGGGCCTGGATGCCTACCACCCACACAACCCCCACTCATAGGATGGGTAATGCATGACACAACCAGCATACTCCAACATAAGGGATGTCTGAAAAATACATCCCCCCCAACACCATGACAAGCGTGTGTAGTCTGTGTCAAATGCCTACAACACTGAACATGACATTGAACATACAATGTGACCCCCTATCACATGTGTCACACATAAATGTGTGTGGCCTCCACAATGCAAGCAGACTATGACCACTGTGGCAATGGGGTCTAACACCCCATCATCACACTGACCAAAAGGTAAGTGTGGGGTCCATAGCTGAAGCACATTTCGAACATTGTGGCAATGGGGTCTAAAGCCCCATCACCACAGTGACCAAAATGTAAGTGTGGGGTCCATAGCTGAAGCACATTTCGAACATTGTGGCAATGGGGTCTAAAGCCCCATCACCACAGTGACCAAAAGGTAAGTGTGGGGTCCATAGCTGAAGCACATTTCTAACATTGTGGCAATGGGGTCTAAAGCCCCATCACCACAGTGACCAAAAGGTAAGTGTGGGGTCCATAGCTGAAGCCCATTTCGAACATTGTGGCAATGGGGTCTAAAGCCCCATCACCACAGTGACCAAAAGGTAAGTGTGGGGTCCATAGCTGAAGCACATTTCGAACATTGTGGCAATGGGGTCTAAAGCCCCATCACCACAGTGACCAAAAGGTAAGTGTGGGGTCCATAGCTGAAGCACATTTCGAACATTGTGGCAATGGGGTCTAAAGCCCCATCACCACAGTGACCAAAATGTAAGTGTTGTCATGGGAAAAGCTGCAAATGCCAAACTGCATGGATGATTCCTGGTCACACAACAACAAACACATCAGTGGCATAGTAGTGCTTGTGTCCCATAGCAACATAGATTGGGTGAGGCAAACAGTGCAGTGCCAATGAAACATCGCTTTGGCCATGTGCAGACAAACATCACCCATGTGGGCTCACATTGTCAACATTCACGAATAACACAATGACAGAAGTGACCATCATAATGCAGACCCACATATCTGCACCAATGGACACATAAATGTAGATATCCTGGGGAGACTGTAGATGTCTGGTGAACAAATACCATTCCATGGCAGCAATGGGGCATACAAACCATGATCATTGTGCTGACTGATGACCTAGGAGTCCCAGGGACAGCAGGGGAAAGCCACCAAACAACATACAGCCAATGGCACACTAAAGAAATGCCAATGCAGTGGTGCAAATGCACAAACACAAACAGGCAGACTCACACTGCATATAAAACACAACAGGTGATGGGGGTGTGTGCCAGTGTCCCCAGGCAACCACACAACACATGAGGAGGCCTGAATCCCTATTACACAGATGTCAATACAGTGCCACACAAAAGTAACTCATGGATCTGATTCCCCTATGTGGGCAATCAAGCATTGTTAGATGAGAGGGAGCCCAAATTACAAATGTCACACAAGCTTGCAGGAACAGCAACTAACACAGCAAGAGACAGACCCACCACAGCACTACCCCCAGGGACCCCACATTGTGGTGACACTGGCCTGCATGATAATCCCACTGTGATGACAAAGGTAGATGTCGTACACACTGTGAACCACAGTCATGTGTCCTGAGCAACTAACTACCATCACACCTACACAAGCACAAATCAATCAGCACGACCTGTCAGCCAAGGACAACATGGAGGTAGGGGTCTAGCCGTGCAACAACTCTCATTTGCACACACTCAACACCACACACCTTGATCTCCACCAATGTGCAGCAGTGAAGCTCACATGGACTGGTGACATTGCACATGCACCCATGACAATCCCTGGGGTGGTGGGGGGAACTAAGGTGGAGATACCCATCACACATGGCCAGTCAACAAGACTTGTGAATGTCTGACACACTGCACAGTACGCTGTACATGGGCATGACGTCCAATCCACACCAACCAATGGGATCCCGGCCACATTCACACACCAATGAAGAAGCCAAGGTCACCCACAAAGAACACACATAGACAACTTCCAACATTGCAGCTCTGACCCTGAGGAGTGGCAGCAGTCACACACACAACGTGTCACAATCACTGAAAGCTAACACAAACTGTAAATTACATGACTTGTGTAACCAACAAGTGCCAAGGGGAATCCTGACTGTGTCTCATCTGCGTTTGCCCACAAACTCAGCCCTGACAGCAAACACACCTATGGATGACACCCTGATGGCCAGTAATATGCCATGCACCCACATCCCAGAGAACCCAGGGCGAAGATTTTGGGGGAACATAGGTCAACTCAGCAAGCATCACAAACAGGAACATCACTAGGGACCCCAGCCTGCGTAGCAAAATGGAAGTGAACACACACAGACATGCTCACACAACACACACCTTGGGCTCAGGCAATGTCACGGAATTACACACTGCCATGAGGGGACTCCACTCCTGTGTAAGGAAAGCTGTGCCATACGTTGTCTCTGCAGGGCTCTATCATGTCAGCAGAACACTTGGTCACTGAGTCAGCAATTAGCACAAAAGGAAGTCTCTCGTCACATCAGCCTGGTCATGGCAGTGTCACCGAAATCATCTGCACAGTTCAAATACACATGTATAGCAAGTTTCACTGATACCACAGATGAGTCCTTCCCCATTGATGCCCAAACTTGCATGTCCAGTGGAGATGGTCACACGGTCAGGGAAATAGACAAATTGAACAATGGCAAGCACATCTGATGTGCAGGGGTGTAAGCCACAGATGTGATATTGCAAAAACATGTAGGGAATCCCATTGGCAAATATGAAAAACATGACACCCTCATATTGCTGCAAAGGATGACATGGCTACACACCAGGATAGGACACATTCACCCTGGACCACATGGAGTCCTGCACAGTAACACTTCTTTTACCTGATATCAAAAATCACCATCACTGCAGCAAGGGCATGGTTAGCATCCTCAACATCATGTACATCTGAAGCAAAACCACTAGAGAACTGAAAGGAGCTTTATTCAGCATATGTGATTTGAAAATAGAAAGTCCAGACAAAACCCAAAGGCCAATGGCCAGTCCATGACTAAAGTCCAAAGAGGGTGACAGTGGCAGATGTCACCCTTTGCTTGCCTGCACTGCTACTAACCAGGGACACTCCCCTCGGAAAGGCATACGGGGGGGCAGGCCAGGCATCGCAGGGACAGGATCCGGGCTCACCAGAAGGAGGCAGGGAAGGGGTGGCTGGTGCTGGAGAGTCACTGACAACTGCAGTGGGGGTGTCTGACATGGTGTGTGCCGGCTCAACTGGGGGGCATGAGTCAGATGGTGTGGGTGCCGGCACAACTCCAGTGGGCTGGCCAGATGGAGTGGACAGGTTCCCCACTGCAGTGCCCAAGTCAGACGGGGTGGTAGTGGACTCCACTGCAGTGCCCATCTCCAGGGGAGTAGAATGAAGTTCAGGTAAGGTGGGCAGGACAGAGGGGGAGGACACGGTCTCCACACCAGTGGCACAAACATGTGCAGCGGGGGTGTGGGGCTGGAAGAGCAAGTGGTAGTTGGAGAAGGCCGCATCATTTTGGGTATGGTGTATCTGTGGGTGGGGGAACCTTGGGCAGGGTGTGGTGGGGGAACCTGTGTTGTGGGTGCCTGAGGGATGGAGGAAGGAGACTGTGTGGTTGACCTGCAGGGCGGTGGCGGGGTCTTGCACTTCCGGGCCCGGGGGGACTTGCGGGTGGGGGCCTCAGTCTGTCTGTGCCTGGGGGTGGGTGTCCGGGGGCGAGGGGCACTCCCCTCTGTGTGGGTGGACTTCCTCTTCCCCCTGTATGCTGGATCAGCGGGATCGGAGGGGAAGAGGCCGAGGTCACAGAGGAAGAGCTGCTTTGTAGGTGGGGTTGCAGGTCTTGGAGGCAAGGGAAGGGGTCTTGGAGGGAGAGGATATTGAGGACTGCGGAGTGACTGTGGATGCCTGTGTGTGTGTCTGTTCCCCAACCCCTGTGGGTGTGGTATCAGTCCCATGAGGATGCTTGTGTGCACGTTTTGCCCTTGTTTTGTGTGTTTCTGTGCTGCTCGTGTCTGTGTGTTTGTGCAGGTGTGCATGTGCTTGGGACAGGTAGGGTGCCAGGAAGTGTGGATGGGGCAGAGGTAGGAGGGGTGATGGACTGTTGGAGGAGGGACACTGCTGCCGTCAGGGAGGAGTCCATGGACCTATTGCTCCTCTGTAGGGCAGACATGCCCGTCGAGATGCCCTCCATGAACGGCACCAGCTGTGTCAACAGAGTGGTGAGTGCATGGAGGACACTCAGCAGTGCTGTCTGCCCTACATGGAGCTGGCGAAGGAGGTACACAGACTCCTCACTCAGGGCAGCAGGGGACACAGGGGCAGGGGGTGCGGTGCCTGGCATGAAGGAGACACGCTCCCGAACACGGGAGCCTCCACGGACCTCTGGAATGGGAGCGGCGGTGGTGGTGGTGGTGGAGGCGGAGCCAGACATACTAGCTGGGGTGTGGTGGCTGCTGACACCCGCCTCCACAAGGGAGTCATCCTCCGAGCTGCTGTGGTCCTCAGCTGAGGTGGATGGTGCTGAGGACTCCTCGGTGTGGCTCCCCTCGCCCTCCGTGCCACTGGGTCCCTCCGACCACTAATCGGCTGCTGACCCAGTCTGGCTCTGCAGCTCCTCCTGGTCCGTGGAGCTGTCCCCTCCTGTGGCCGTGGATGTATCTGCAAACAATTAGGGAAACAGACAAACATCAGTCACCTGCACTGACCGCACACACCACAGTAAGTACAGCACATTGCAGAGCAAACCCTGGCATCCTCAGTTGAACATTGCCAAAAGTGCTCACACAGATTAGGAGAAGCCAATTGTCAGTCTGATGGTCAACCATGGCACTCACACCCCTCCTGCCCTTGCACCCATCTGTCTGGTGCCTGTTGGATGGTAATACCACAGGGTGGACACATGCACCATGTACACAGTTGTTGGACATTGCAGAGAACACAGTGAAGTATGTGAACATGCACACATCACATCTCTTGCCACTGAGTCAGTACAGGTGTCTGGATAAAGGGATGGCCAGAGTCTAATTAGAGATGCATGTGATGCATACCAGCACCAGACACCATGATGCACCCATGTCCGGATAGTCAATGTCACAATGGGGTGCATGTTGCACATGTCACTCCCCTGCAGGATCACTCTTAGGAAGTTTAATGCCATGGCACAGGCATGCCTGCAAAGTCATACATCACTGTCTCCAGTCACATGGGCATGGCAGCCAGCCAACAACAGTCTGCACTGTGTCACAATCCTAGGTAATGGGGAATGCAAGTTATGTAGCTGACAAGTGCACATGTCCATCCCCCACAAACCACATCATCTGAACGCTTATTTGTCCACGCCATGCCAATTGGACATATGGGAGACATGAAACACAACTCTATGAACCTGAGCACCTCACAGTCTGCTGTGAATTAAAAACAGCTGCCTGGAATTCACAGTCGCATACACCTGTGTGCACAGTCAAGTGGTCAAACACCCATAAGTCACAGAAGTATCATCTCTCATGGTCACATCTCAGATGGCATGCTGAGCCCTAAACGATAAACATCCCAGTAGTCCTGACAATGAAGCCACAGCACAACGAGACAGAGGCAGACACCTGAGGGAACATTTCACTGATCACAACATGTCAGCTGATACACGGGAGTGGGAGTACAGAGTGTATTGTATGCCCTGGAGTAGGCATGACTGTCCTGCTCCACCTGAAAGAGGGATGAGCCCTGGACAGTAGGCAGGTGGCTAAGCATGTGTGACACACTTGATATACATACTCCTGAGGCCCAAACATTGTTCCCACCCGCAGCATGGGGGTGTGCCAAATACCCCAGGGACATGTGGTGATTCAGATCAGCAAGTGGACCACATATCAAAGTTACACCCAGATTACATGTCAGAACTTAGGCATTGTGTAAGCAATTGACCCACCCATGAATCCCACCACAAAGTCACGGGAACAAATGCTGTCCCCCACCTTGAGCGAAGCAAAATACAAGGACACAGTACCCAAGTGACACAATTTCCTGACTGTAAGGGCCACACCTACATATCAGTTGAGGAGTGGGCATGTCACAATTGAGGGACATGGGTCCTGGACCACAAGACTGATGTACTGTGGAAGTTTAACCAGGCCAGAGGAGGGCACATAGCATGTCAGACAAAGTTCACAGTGCAGTCATGGACTCACCCCCTCCTTGCTGCTGTCTGGCCTTCAGCTGCCCATCCAGGTCAGGGAAGACCACCGCCAGGATCCTGAGCATGTGGGGAGTCAGGGTCCGGTGTCCGCCCCTCCTGCGAGGAGGCGACAGCTTCAGCTGGACCCTTACGATCCTCCGGGTCCAGCCCCGAAGGTCCTGCCACCTCTTCTGGCAATTGCGGATCCGGCGCTTGTAGACCCCCATGGATCTTACTGCCCGGGCGATGCTCAGCCAGATTTCCTGCTTCTGGTGGGCATCAACCTGTGAGGATGACAAAGTGAAAATGCCATGACTACACATGCAACATATACGTGCATCGCACAGTTGGATATACATGTCTCAATCACAGGGGCATATGATGTACACAGGCAGTGCAACAATGGCTATGAACAGTTTGCCAGCAGTTACTACATGGTATCATTGTCTGGGAAGTAAAAGCTTGTTGGAATGCACTGTACCTGTTCAGTGCATGTAACTACACACTTTGTGGGGTGAGAACTACTCAGTGAGCATGCTAGCCAGTGGTGTGCACACTGTAAGTCTTGCTAGTCAGACAACATGCACAATTAGTAAGGCAGTGGACAGCACACTCACCTGCTCCCCTGGTTTCCCATACAGCTTGCTGTACTGTGGAAGGAGGCTGTCCAGCAGGGCCTGGTTCTCCTCAAGGCTGAAGGCTGGGGCTCTCTCCACAGTACGTGCCATTGCAGTAGCCAGAGGATGCAGAAACAGCAGCAGTGTTGGTGGCAGATGTCGTCCTGGAGCATGTAGTGCAGGCAAGTGAGCTCTCAGGGGAACAACCAGCATTATATGTGTGCTGCAGAGGCAGATACTGTCCCATGTGTCCAAAGTGATAGGTCCAAGTCGTTTGCATCTTCTGAATCTGGCCAATCCATGGAATTGCACCACTTATACACGCCCACAGCATCCTTCAAAAGTTAAACTTCATGACACCCATGAATTTGCAACATTGTTGTGGCTGGCCAACTGAATTCACTGCATCAGACTCGTTGAAGCTTCGAAAACGCGTCCGTTGCCATGCCAGGCCCTAGCCAATGCATGCGCACCGATCTGACCATTGCTGTACAACGTGTATTCCGGGAAACAACGCGTACCCGCTCACAACAGATGCAATGGCCAGTGCGTGCACACCGATCGGTCCATTGCTGTACAACGCGTACCCGCTCACAACAGATGCAATGGCCAGTGCGTGCACACCGATCGGTCCATTGCTGTACAACGCGTATTCCGGGAAACAATGCGTACCCGCTCACAACAGATGCAATGGCCAGTGCGTGCACACCGATCGGTCCATTGCTGTACAACGCGTATTCCGGGAAACAACGCGTACCCGCTCACAACAGATGCAATGGACAGTGCGTGCACACCGATCGGTCCATTGCTGTACAACGCGTACCCGCTCACAACAGATTAAATGGCCAGTGCATGCACACCGATCGGTCCATTGCTGTACGACGCGTCCCTGTACAGGTCACTGGCATATGTTACCATGCTTGTCACTGGTGAACGTATGCCAGTAACATATACTTGCCAGGGACTCAGGGGCACACCTACAACACCACAGCCTGTCCACACTGTATCCTAAGGCATGTAAGGCTGCATTACCTTTTCTGTGTATGGGGGTCAACATGTGGTTTTTGGGGTGGCACTTGGGGCAGCCACTCCCAGGCTGTGCACGTGTTCATGGGGACAGGATCCTTTGTGTGTTGTGCACATGACCACTGTGATGTGCAACTGTTCATTTCAGAGCATGTGGCATGGTCACATTTCCAGGTTGTGTATGTGTATGTCATGTCACATACCCCCAGAGTCCCATGTGGGAAGGTATGTACATCACAGGGTGACCCATTGCCACAATAGTGATGGCCCTCCACAGTCTGTGTGAATGTTGTGTTTCCGATGTCTCTGATTCCATGTGCACAATGGGAGACAGTCTCCACATCCACGTTGTTTGTGCATGGACTTTGATGTTGTGAGTGTGTGTGTCACAGACGTCCATGTCTGTCCTGCGGAGGCAACAGGGGCCACTACCTGTGGGAGTCATGTTTGTTTTGCTGACGTGTACATGATACGCCATGTCATGCCAGTGTCCATGTGGCAAGACAGGGTCCCTGGGAATCTACCTGTCAATGAGCTGTGATGCCTGTGGCGCATCTATCCAGACATGTCACTGTGGTGTGTGTTTGGAACGTGACAGCAGTAAATGGGTACTGTGACACAGCCTAATGGTTTCCCATAGCACAACCTGGAACCTGTTGTCAACACATGTTGAACTGATATGTTAGATGATGGCCATGTAGGTGCCACATATGTCCATACAGAACAGCACACACATCAAGTACTTGTGTCTCGTAATGATGTATCATGAGATATTGAGTATGGTCAATGCCACATATGTGGGGTGACTGACAATCTTTCTTTCTTCACCTATGCACTGCAGGGCACCAGCTGTCCATAGACCATTCCCTGACCTTGCAACGAAGGTGGAACGTGATAGCATCCGACGGTACCGCTTCACCAGGCAGCTGATTGATGATTTGGCAGTGCGCTTGGCCCCACATTTGCAACCTGGCCGGCCGTACCCTACAGCGCTGACCCCCAAGGTGAAGGTGATGGCAGCCCTACACTTCTTTGCCACCGGTACCTTTCAACACACTGTGGCGTCTGCTGGTGGGATGTCACAGACTATGATCAGCCGTGTGCTATGCAATGTTTTGGAGGCAATGTTGAGATGCCTGAACCAGTACATCTATTTCCCTAAACGTCAACAACTCACTGACGTCAAGAGTGACTTCTATGCCCTGGGGAGGATGCCACATGTCATTGGCTCCATTGATGGGACACATGTGGCTTTGGTACCACCACAGGCACATGAGCAGGCATACAGGAACAGGAAACATTATCATTCGATCAATGCTCTGGTGGTATGTCTTGCAGATATCTGCATCTCACATGTGTGTGCCCGTTTCCCTGGTCCGGCACACGATGCCTACGTGATGAGGAGTAGTCGCATCCTGAGGATGATGTCACAGATGCAGAACCAGCGTGCCTGGCTTGTCGGTGTGTACTGACTTTGTACCATTGTGTGTGTTCTGCTATGTTGTATTCCGCCCTCTTTTCCAACTCAGCTAATGTGCAATTGTCTGTCTGTAGGTGACTACGGATACCCCAACATGCCGTGGTTGCTGACACCCCTCAGGAACCCTGTGACACCATTCCAGATGCGCTACAATGAGGCACATGGTCGGACCAGGAGAGTGATCGAGCGGACATTTGGTCTCCTGAAGAGCCGCTTCCACTGCCTGGACAAGACAGGAGGGGCTCCCATATGCCCCAGCAAAGGTGTGCAAGATTGTCATCGTCTGCTGCATGCTACACAACCTGGCAGTGCGGAAGGAGTTGCCTCTCATCCTGGATGACGATGACCAACATCCGCCACCTGTGGAGGATCCTGGCCTGGGCCACGATGCCAGTGATGATGATGATGATGATGGTGATGTCTGCACACAGCTCATCACCAACTTCTTCAGCTGAATGTGAGTATCCAGAGAGTTGTCATGCCAATGATGTGAGTTTGCGTGATATGTGTTGGTGGTGCTCTGGTGCTGTTTGAGTGTGTCCATGGGGTACTTGACTGGAAGCGTGCAGCGATGTGTCCTTACAGGTAGTCTGTACTCCCCAACAGTGTTGACATGCTAACTTGGTTTTCTGTGAGTATCTTGTGACATGTATTGGCCATGAGTATTGCAGTTCTGTCCTGTTCTTCAGTGCTTTTGACTGTGTGTCATGTCTGTCCTTCACAGGGTACTTTCAGAGTTGTTTGGTGAACTGTGATCCCCCGACACCATGATTCAACTTCCAGGGTAGAAGCAGTCGTTTCCCTACAGGTGATGTGCCACACACCCCTGGACTTTCTTTCTTCTACACTTGTTGACTGTGTGTCCCCTGCCACGTAGGATTACCTTGAATCTGTAGTGGAAACAACATGTTGCAAATGTGTAATAAACTTGTGCTTCACTTTGGGATGTGCATTGTCTGTGGTCACACATCTGACTGATATGTGCTTACTGCACCTGTGGGCTAGTTAACACAGACTGTGAATAGGTGTGGTGTCTGTGCATTCCACTGTATTTCCTGGCAACATCAGTGTAGGCGATGAGTCTGATGGCCCTGGTGTGTATGTGTTGTGTAGCCCTAGTGGTGTGTCTCCCTCATATGTGTCACGTCGCCATGACTCACATGACGGTGTTGAACTTGCTGTAGCAGTTAGCATGCACAGTGTCATTTAGCAGATCACCATCTCCATGACAGAAACCACGTTGGAATCACAACAGAGGCAAGTATGGTGTATTAGTGAGTTTATTTCCATAAATGTGTGAGGATAGTGCACAGGATGGTGGGTGCTGTACATTGGGATTGTAATCCAAAGTTCCCAGATGAGTTGGAAGTCTTGGTAGCAGAAATGTCCTGAGTAAAGTCCACAGTCATCTGATACATTGGGCCAACTTAAGCTCCCCATGTCATGTGGGAGAGTTGGGTTGCATTTGACAGGGTGGACAGTTTGCACACAAAGGAGATTTTCCAGAACAGGTGTTGGGTTCCTGGGGGATGTACATGGCCATCGGCCTCTCAGTTTTCCTTCCTCGGACTGACCCCTCTTCTTTCGGGGGGACCCTCACGTGCAGGCTGCTGCGGTGCAGAGGACTCTCCGCCAGAGTCATCCTCCCTCCCTGTGGCAGTTGCAGTTGTTGCAGCACCAGATGTTGTGGGCACACAGGGAGGTGTGGCCATGTTGGTGCTAACCTGGCGGAGGCATGTCAATATGTCCCTATGCACCGCTGTCAGTTCTTGCAATGTGTCCCACTTGGACTCCATGCCAGACATGTGTGTCTCCACATGGGCCATGTGTGTCTCCACACGGGACATGTGTGAGTCCAAGTGGGCATGATGGGCAGCCTGCTGCTGTTGAATGTCCTTGAGGATCCCCACTACCTGGGTGACCTCTCCAGTGCTATTCTGGTACGCATCAGCAATGCGTACCAGTTGTGGGTCATCATGCAGTCCAGACCCCTCTGCAAACAGCGACCTCTGCCTACCACCCCTCCCACCACCCCTGGCCACACGTGCGGGACCTGCGGTGGCACGCACAGGTGACCCTAGGCCCCCTTGGGGGTTGGTACTGGGGTTGTTGTCCGTTGCTTCACGGTGGGCCGGGGTCCCTGTGCTGTTGTCATTGGTGGTCCTTGGTCTGTCCGTGTCGGCGGGGGTGGTCTGTGTGTTGGTAGTTGTTGGAGGAGTGGGTGCAGGGGGTGCAGATGGTGGTCCTGCTGGTGCTGCATGTTGACTCACACCGGAGGGGCCAGGTAGGTCTTCACCATCCGAGGAGGGCAGAGGCTGTTCCACACCAGAGTGCTCAGGGTCCCCCGGAGCCTGGGACAGGGACTCCTCATCGTCTGCTGCTGTGTCCCCATCATCACCTGTTTTTGGAAGAGACACACAATGTATGTTATGTTTCTACAGGCATCAATGGTTCACACACCTGACAGTTGTGACTGTACCTCTGGATGCGGCCCTGTACATTGCATTGTCCTCAGTTGTCACAGTCAGAGGTTGATATTGGTGTAGCACATTCATCATCAAAATGTTGTTTATTTCGACAAATAGTCTTCAAACATCGTAAAACACAATAAAACACAATTGCTTTAAAATTCTCAAGGGAGAACCAATTATTACAGAATCATCATAATACATTGAATAGGACTATTATTGCCACATCCTCTTAATAAAAATTATAAATAATTTATATTCCCATTCATTTGGCACATCTATAGTTCAAATGCTAAAATTCTACCTAAAATATTTAAAATTATACAAATTTTAAAATTACTATATTTTTCACTACACCATTCAATCCTCATTCCCTATTACATAAACAATCTTTTAAAAGCCTGAATAAACTTTGCCACTGCTATTGCAATATCTCGATGCTGCATCCCCGTGAGGAGCTCAATCGCTTCCATACGTGACCTAATACCATACTTTATAAAAATTGGTCGTAAAAACAGTTTTCGCTGGGCTAGCAATTTTTGACAATCCATTAAAATATGTAAACAATTGCATTTCCTACCCCTCCTGCAATTACATCTGCCATCGGGTTGCATCAGTTCCCTTTTTATTTTATCATTTGTACGGACCGGGTTAATACCGACTCTCATCCTTAATATTTCCATTCTGAGCCATTGATTTGGTAAAATGTCTAGATAGGGATACCAATTTTCTCCCCTCCAGCTATTCATCATAAATTGCACGGACTCTTTATCTTTTAGATACTCCATATCAACAGCTCTAGATTTTTCCTTCCCTAAGGATTTAATTACATTTTTTGGTCCATCAATGTGCAAAAGCTGGGGATCAATTTTCACCTGCAAATTATCACAGATGGAGAGGAGTTTCTTTCTCGTTACTTTCGCCCACCTCAATTCACTCTGCTGAATTTCCTTCATACACCATTGTGATACTTTCTCATCGTCTCGTGTCCCCAGCCGTTTCCAAAATCTGAGTAAACTCACTTGGGCCTGTACATTCCATGAGGAGGTGTCTAGCTCCAGCCTAATTGCCTGCATCATCGATGAGCTTGGCAATGACAGCATGGCTTTTAGACATTTCCCTTCCTCCCTGTCCCAGGTGTTTTTTCCATCTATACATAAAATTTCTGCTCCGTACTGAAATTGTGGGGGGATCATTGCATTATAGGCTTTCAAAACGGGCCTGTGGGACATGGTACCATAATTACGATTAAAATTTTTCAACCTACATACAGATGCTAACGCTTTAGCTTCCTGGGCCTCTAGGTGCGTGCCCCATTTTAATGACTTGTCAAACCATATTCCCAGGTATTTATATTCGTTGACAATTTCTAATTTTGTTTGCCCCAAAAACCAATTATATTTTTGATCTCTCTTCCCAAAACATAGGATTTTTGTTTTATCCATATTCACTGTAAGACGTTTGTTTATTCAGTAGGTATTAAACACATTCAGCTTCCTTTGCAGACCCAATTCAGTCTGATCAAGGATTACTAAATCATCTGCGTACAGAAGGCAGGACAAATGCTTCCCATTTACTTTTGGGCTAGCGCCTCTTACCGTTGTTAATAGGGTCGGTAAATCAGCTAGAAAGATTGAAAAAAGAAGTGGGGCTAATACACACCCCTGCCTTAGGCCATTATTAATAGCTATCTCCAGTGTCAGGCCCCCTGTTGTATCTTTAATTACCTGTGCCCAGTTCTGACTATCCAACTCCTGGATTACTACTAGGAGTTCCTCCGGAATGTTATAACTTTTCAACATTTCCCAAAGACACTCCCTATCTACCAGGTCGAATGCTGCGCGGAAGTCCACAAAACAGCAGTATAATCTACCTTGCTGTTCTAACGACTTCCGGGCTAGAGCCCATAGAGCAAAACAGTGGTCAATGGTTGAGTGCCCCTCCTTAAACCCACCTTGTTCCACAGGCACTATTGAATGTAACTCAGCCCAATCCTTCAATCTACCGAGGATTATTTTGGAGAACAGTTTTACACCAATATCTAACAGATTAATTAATCTGTAGTTTTTGGGATCCTTCCTCTCTCCTTTTTTATACAGCGGCCTAATCACGGCCCCCTTCCATGATTTTGGGATAATTCGAGTGTCTATGACTGCTAAGAACATCTTGGAGAAAAAGTGTGCCCACCAATTTAGTTCGGTTTTAATTATAACAGCAGGAAGGTTATCTGGCCCTGCGGCTCGGGTCAGACTTAACTTCCTAATGGTTTCCTTCACTTTTTCTACCGAAAATGATGGTATAAGCTCTTTTACAGCCCTTCCCATAGGGACTCTTTCCTCGCTTTTTCCAGATACATTACTTGCCCTATATAAGTGACTCAAGTGATCCTCCCAAGAAGCCTCATCCACTACACAACTCATAGATCCCGGGGCCCGACCCAGGCGTCTTGAATCAGCTTCCAAAAGCCTTTAATGTTTTTTGTTTCAATAGTTTCTAATAACTTCTCCCAGCATTTTTCTTTAAATCTACTCTGCTTAGCCCTCACTAAGGTTTTAAATTCTTTCCTTAAACTGGTTAATTTAACAAAACCCTCCTGATCATATCTTAACCTCAAACGTCTTTCTTCTCTCCTTAGCAGCCTCTTTTTTCCCTACACTCAGAATCAAACCAGCCTATTTTCTTTCTTTGTCTAACTTGTGGACCTTTATTTCCCTTTTCCTTCCTTTTTAAATCAATTTTAAGCCTTTGTACAACGTGATAAATTTTTTCCTCAAACCATGACACCGGCTGGTCATTCACTTCCTCCTTACTTAAATTCTGTTGAAAACTGGCTACTTTCCCTAAATATTCATCAGTTAATTTTGTAGTCAAACGTTTTGGGTACAGCACAGATTGGGGGAGGACTCTTTCGCAATATCTCGGGGGCTCTCTCACTAGTTCACAGTACAGTGGATAATGATCGCTTTCTTCATGTTGGATCACTTTAAACTTCTTTACCATGGTGTAGTTCCATGCCTGTACAAACACATAATCTATAGGACAACATTGATTACCTCTTCTAAATGTCTGTTTTGCTGGATGGTCGGATTCTAGTCTGCCATTTAAACTAATTAACCCCTTTGATCCTAAGAACTTTCCTAGGGCTTCATCTTGTCTACTCATGTGGCAAATGGGGAAGTATGCTGGCGTTATTTCATATACATTAAGAATTCCTTTAAACCAATGGTCCAATTTTTTAGGGTTTAATTTATGATTAAAATCACCCATGATGATTAGTATATCATTTCCGTACTTATCACTCAAAAAATTCAAGTCATCTTTAAATAGCCCCATTTCTCTTCCATACTCCTCCTGCGAGCCCCATTGTATATAAATGTTCACCACCAGCACCCGGTCATTCAACATATCAGATCTCTGCAGGGTTAGCTCATTAACCAGCACCCATTTACAAGAAGTAGTTATCAACTTCACTTGTTTCACAGTTCTTGTAGAAGTGAGTGTCATAATCCCCCCAGAAGGTCGTCCACATGTTGTTTTATTGGCTTCTTTATGGGACATGGCACACCCTTCGATTATCGGGATATTGTCGCATAGCCACGTTTCCTGCAGGCAAATAATATCTGCCTGCCGTGAAACACGCTTTATACTTTCAAACTTTGTTTGACCTATAAATCCATTTATATTCCATGAAATGATTTTTAGGCTATGCGACAATCCACTTTCCTAATCGATCTCACTAAGGTTTCCAGACTCGTTCAGGGCCCACGCGGGTGTACTCGTATAACTATCTCCTAAACTCCAGTCCCCCCAGTTTTTACAGGGTTCTGAGTTCTCTACCACTATATTAATGTTTGGTCTTTCCCCGCATGCCCCTACTATCAACCTTGCTTGCCTTTTTCCCAGGCCTGCATGACATTTCAGGAAGGAACTATCGGGCAGGATTACCCTTTCCAAGTCTGCCTCCGGTATTAACCTTATTCCTTCCTTTAAAATTTCTTTTTCGGCGATTAGAATTGCCGATTTTACCATCCCTGAGTAGACTTCAACTTTTTTGACTTCTTTACCTTTCTTATTGAGGGTGAAGCCTACCTGTCTCAGATCTTTAGACTCAATTTCTCTCAGACTTGGGCATTTTGAGAAAGAAAATAAAAGTTGCAAACGGTTTAGCGGTACAATTTTCCTTAACTTTTTCCTCCCCTTCTCCACTTCTAAGGGTTCAAAATATAACCACTTTTTATTACTTAAATCTGATATATTTATACCATCACTTTTCTTTCCGTACATATTTCCCTTCCTCTTTGGGGTTGCTGATTTTTTCCCACCTAAATTCCTAGAGAGACCATTCTCCCCCTGCAAATTTACCCATTTTCCCAATCTTTTCTCTTCTCTTTCTACTTTCCTTATGTTTTTCTGTTGGACCTTTTTCCCACCTTTTACCTCCTGTCTCACAATTGAACTGCTCCCTAAATTTCTCCTTTCCCTCTTATTATCTAGGGAAATACCTCTTACTGGTGAAGTTGCGTGAGCCTCAACTCCCTTCTCCCTACCTTTCTTAGGACCCTTTAGCTTTCCCTTTTGCTGAATTTGTTTTCTTGGAGGATAACTTGTCTTTAACCACCTATACCCAGGGTGAACCCCCCTTCTCCTAATTAACATTGGACGCTTAGAAATATACACATCATGGCAGTTATTAACTTGCTCTATATCCCCTACACCACATTGCATAGAAAAATCGGGCACTGTTCTAACCACAGACGGCATTAGACTCCTAATGCCCTGTAATTCACATACTGTCTGTTTTAAGTACGTTTCATGAGTATTCAATAATCTGTTATTTGATAATGTAACCTCTAATAAACCTTGCAAAGTTTTTTGCAGCATTAACATTATATCCAGCATTGAGGCCGAAGGAGCTGCCGATATATCCAAGTCCAATGTGCTATTGCGCACCAGTTCTTCTAATGACTTGGACCCCTGATTACCCCACTGACCCATACTTCTGTCTACAACTATATTCGGGTCCGTAATGTCTTTCTGGTCTTGCAATTCTTTTGATATATTCTCCTCATATTCGACTTCAACCGACCCATTCGAAGAGAATATCCTTGGCGATGAGGAGAGTCTTGGTTCCAAATTGATATTTATTTGACTTAATATACTTTGGTTGACTAATGATTCTTCTATGCTTTGCACGCATTGTTCATTACCCTCGTGCGCCATTTTCAGTTCCTTCCCAATTGCTTTGGGTTTTGGGTCATTGGTTTCTTATTGAAATGTTTGCCCACAAAGTCTTTTATTGATTTGGACACTGAACTCCCCCCTTTCACGCTTACTTGCGATTTTTCTAATAGCGCTTTCTTTTTTGGGGTTTTCCTTGGCGCTCTCTTAGCACTCTCCTCCATGCCTTCCAAACTTTCCACTAGGGTTTCACAAAGTTCACCTGATTCAATATTTAATGTCAGTTGGTCTTTTCTTACTTTGTTTATTTTTAACCTTTTCGGTGCCATCTTAGGGAGTTTCTCTTGCAGCACGTGAATTATTCCGTAAAAATATGAGGGTTACCAGTGGGTAGATTGACGATGGAGTAACGAGGGGGGATATCAGAACCAAATTAAGTCCAGTCTTCTCATCCACCGCCTCCTTGCTTGTACTCAATTACTTATTACACTACTAATTAGCCGGACTGGTTTGCAGCCTCGGTCTCCACTTTACCTTTCCAAAGGTGCCCTTACTTACTTACTGAAGAAAACAAGGTATTAATAAAATTTTAAAGACTTTCCACTTTCCACTTACCTCTGCTGTGGTATAATATGCTTTATTCGGCTTGCCGTGTTTCTGGCTGACGCCTTCACTCGGCTATTTTTCTTGTTCCTGAACCGGAACAACTTCCTTTCCCCACCAGGGGTTCCCGTAACTCGCCCACCGCTTTTGGGCGATTTTTCCCTTACTGCTGTTTTGCACCATACAATGCCGACGATGCCGACAGTGCAGCCTCCTTGCTGCACTCCTTCGCTCCAAGTTCGCGCTCACCGGCCGTGAATGCGGAAGTGCGGAAGTGCGGAATACGGGAATGTGTCTGACGTCTAACGAGACGGGACGGTACGGGACGTTGCACGGCAGCCGATCAGCAAGACGAGAAGAACCACAGCAGGGCAAGCAAAAAAAGAGCCATGAAGCTTTTCAATGTGAATGTTGAGGTGTGTGCATGGCCAGCATTGGTGGTATTTGGTGGACATCCGGCCCTCCTTCTCCCCCCAGCCCAGTTATCCCACCATGAAGCATGCCACCCTTGCAGTGTGTGCAGGTTGACTCTCAGGATGTCAGTCAGTGGTGTCCTGCTGTTGGTTGTTGCACAGTTCCCAGCAGGGCCTTGTGCTCCCCACAGCTGAGGCCAGTGTCAGACATCTTTGAAGTGGCTTTTCACTGCCTGTGAGGTGTGCATGCTTCAGTGTGAGCTTGCTGGGCCATGTGGGTGGGGGATGTTGAGCTGTGACTACCACTCCCATCATGCTATTGCCTACACCCCCCTTCCCAGCATGCCCATACTTCCTTCCTTTTGAGTCGACTTCACTGTGTGTGAGTGTGACAGCAATGGCAAGATGGCTGACAGTGGTGTCCTGCTGTTGGTTGGTGCACAGTTCCCAGCAGGGGCTTGTGCTCCCCACAGCAGTACACAGTGTCAGCCATCTTGTCAGTTGTTTTCCACTCCCTGTGATGTGAGCATGGTTGAGAGTGGTGTTGATGGGCCAATTGTGAGGGTGAGCAATATCTGTGACTACAACCCCCATCATGCTATTGCCTACACCCCCTTCCCAGCATGCCCATACTTCCTTCCTTTTGAGTCAACTTCACTGTGTGTGAGTGTGACAGCAATGGCAAGTTGGCTGACAGTGGTGTCCTGCTGTTGGTTGGTGCACAGTTCCCAGCAGGGCCTTGTACTCCCCACAGCTGAGGCCAGTGTCAGACATCTTTGAAGTGGCTTTTCACTGCCTGTGAGGTGTGCATGCTTCAGTGTGAGCTTGCTGGGCCATGTGGGTGGGGGATGTTGAGCTGTGACTACCACTCCCATCATGCTATTGCCTACACCCCCCTTCCCAGCATGCCCATACTTCCTTCCTTTTGAGTCGACTTCACTGTGTGTGAGTGTGACAGCAATGGCAAGATGGCTGACAGTGGTGTCCTGCTGTTGGTTGGTGCACAGTTCCCAGCAGGGGCTTGTGCTCCCCACAGCAGTACACAGTGTCAGCCATCTTGTCAGTTGTTTTCCACTCCCTGTGATGTGAGCATGGTTTAGAGTGGTGTTGATGGGCCAATTGTGAGGGTGAGCAATATCTGTGACTACAACTCCCATCATGCTATTGCCTACACCCCCTTCCCAGCGTGCCCATACTTCCTTCCTTTTGACTCTGGTTCCCTGTGGGGTAGTGTGCCTGTGCTGACAGTGTTGTCCTGGCGTTTGTTTGGCTACAAGTCCCAAGAGTGTCCCTGTGCTTCACACAGCATAACCCAGGGTGGTGGTTCTTTGTGGGATATTTAATTGGAGTGTGAGGCATTGCATTCTCCCAGGTGAGTTGTGTGGAGTTTGTGTTAAGGGGGTGTGTGAGAGAAGCTGCTTGTAACTATGGTCAGAGCTGTCAGTCTTCCTTCCCACCCAGCCAGATATCCCACCATGGAACGTGCTTCCATTGCAGGGAGTGCAAGTTGGCTTTCAGGATGTCAGTCAGTGGTGTCCTGCTGTTGGTTGGTGCACAGTTCCCAGCAGGGCCTTGTGCTCCCCACAGCAGTACCCAGTGTCAGCCATCTTGTCAGTTGTTTTCCACTCCCTGTGATGTGAGCATGGTTGAGAGTGGTGTTGATGGGCCAATTGTGAGGGTGAGCAATATCTGTGACTACAACTCCCATCATGCTATTGCCTACACCCCCCTTCCCAGCATGCCCATACTTCCTTCCTTTTGAGTTGACTTCACTGTGTGTGAGTGTGACAGCAATGGCAAGATGGCTGACAGTGGTGTCCTGCTGTTGGCTGGTGCACAGTTCCCAGCAGGGGCTTGTGCTCCCCACAGCAGTACCCAGTGTCAGCCATCTTGTCAGTTGTTTTCCACTCCCTGTGATGTGAGCATGGTTGAGAGTGGTGTTGATGGGCCAATTGTGAGGGTGAGCAATATCTGTGACTACAACTCCCATCATGCTATTGCCTACACCCCCTTCCCAGCATGCCCATACTTCCTTCCTTTTGAGTCGACTTCACTGTGTGTGAGTGTGACAGCAATGGCAAGATGGCTGACAGTGGTGTCCTGCTGTTGGTTGGTGCACAGTTCCCAGCAGGGGCTTGTGCTCCCCACAGCAGTACCCAGTGTCAGCCATCTTGTCAGTTTTTTCCACTCCCTGTGATGTGAGCATGGTTCAGAGTGGTGTTGATGGGCCAATTGTGAGGGTGAGCAATATCTGTGACTACAACTCCCATCATGCTATTGCCTACACCCCCTTCCCAGCATTCCCATACTTCCTTCCTTTTGACTCTGCTTCCCTGTGGGGTAGTGTGCCTGTGCTGACAGGATGGCTGACAGTGTTGTCCTGGCGTTTGTTTGGCTACAAGTCCCAAGAGTGTCCCTGTGCTTCACACAGCATAACCCAGGGTGGTAGTTCTTTGTGGGATATTTAATTGGAGTGTGAGGCATTGCATTCTCCCAGGTGAGTTGTGTGGAGTTTGTGTTAAGGGGGTGTGTGAGAGAAGCTGCTTGTAACTATGGTCAGAGCTGTCAGTCCTCCTTCCCACCCAGCCAGATATCCCACCATGGAACGTGCTTCCATTGCAGGGAGTGCAAGTTGGCTTTCAGGATGTCAGTCAGTGGTGTCCTGCTGTTGGTTGGTGCACAGTTCCCAGCAGGGCCTTGTGCTCCCCACAGCAGTACCCAGTGTCAGCCATCTTGTCAGTTGTTTTCCACTCCCTGTGATGTGAGCATGGTTGAGAGTGGTGTTGATGGGCCAATTGTGAGGGTGAGCAATATCTGTGACTACAACTCCCATCATGCTATTGGCTACACTGACTTCACCAGCATACACATAATTCCTTCCTTTCAGTGAGCTTCCCTGTGAGGTGGTGTTCTAGTGGTGGCAAAATGTCTAACTGTGTTTGTTGGTTATATTTGTGCCACTGCCTTGCTGTATTTGTAGTTAGGTTTGTACATATCATGACACAGTTACATATCACTATGAGATGGCATGTATTGTGTTTATCTGACTGACAGACAAATCTTGGGGTGATTATCTTTTGGTTGCTGTGGATTTGCTAAGGGTGTATTTTTTGACTATCCCCTTGACAGTGATGTGTGTGTATTGTCACACAATATTGGGTATATTAGTTGTGTACTCACCAGGCTCTGTGATGTTTGATAGTCCATATATGCTCACTGGTGGTAGGATGGCCCGCACCTTCTCCTCCCAGGGCCTGAGGTATAGTGGTTTGGCAGGAGGGCCACTGCCGGTGCGCTGACTCAAGATGTAATCCTTCTTTAGTAGGTCCCTGACCCTCCTGCGCACATCATACCACCTGTTCTGGATGTCTTCCTTTGTGCGCAAACATGGTGATTGTGCATTGACCCTGTCGACGATCCTCTCCCACATCTTGGTTTTCTGCGACATGGGGGTCTGTTGGACCAATGTACCAAACAACTGGGGCTCTACCCTGAGGATCTCATCTACCAGGACTTCCAATTCACTGTCTAGGAACTTTGGATTCTTCTTTGGGGGCATGGTGATGGGTGGTGGTGGTGATTGATGTGTGTGTGGGTGTGCAAGTGAGGGTGTGTAAGTGTAGGTTTTGCTGGGTGTATGTGAGGGTGCTATTTGTTGAGGTGCTAATGGTGTGTGGCTTGTGTGATGGATGAGCTGTGAGTGTGTCTGTGGTTGCTGTCTGATGGTGTTCTGTGCTGGCAGGTCAGTTGAATTTGCAAAGGATCATGGTAGGGATTTGTGGCCTTTATATGGGTGGAGTTGGGGGTGTGTCCTTGTTCCATGTTTTTTTCCCCTGTATTTATTGACTTTGTCATTGCTTGTTTGGCCCTTTTTTGTTTGTATTTTTCCCTTTGTATTTTTTGTGCATGTAGGAGACGTTCTTCTGACCGAGTGGGACGCTGCAGTTGTCTCGTGCGAGCTTCTCCGAGTCGTTCACGCTGTGTTTCTGCTAGGTTTATTGTGCGGCATACGCGTCGGTCTCCGAGTATTGGCTTCCTTCTGCTGGCTTTTGTATGCGTTTCCCGGCCGGATAGCTGGTTTCCGTGCGGTTCGGTCGTTCGGCTTGTGTTCCGTACGAATCGGTCGTGATTCACATGCATTTCATCGTACTACCCAGGTCGGGCGACGCCAGTACGTGTCGGTCGGACTATATTCCCATACCGAGTCGGTCGGTATGTTTTCCGGCCCGAATCGGAATCGGCCCCATAGTCTTTGGTCTGCTTTGTTAAACCTGGCCACCAATAGCGTTGTTTCAGTAAAGAAACCGTTGCCGTAATTCATGCATGCGCAGAACCTAGACCCTCGTGTGCAGCTAAAATTAAGCCTAATCTGAGATCCATGTTTGGTATTGCTCTATCCCCCACTCCTGGAATCTGAGCAAATGGAACGTTGTTTGCATCTAACTTGTAGGAGTACTTGAGTGGAAAACCTTTCGGAAGTGCTTTGTTATCTTTGCGTGAAGCAATGACAGCTACCATTATCTGTCAGTCGATTCTCGTTTCTGTATGAGTGATTGCAGCTACGGCAGCAGTTCGTACTGCCCCCCTTGCAGCTTCATCAGCCAATGAATTCCCTTCAACATGAACGCCATCACGTTGATGACTCAGCGTGTGTATCACTTGAGCTCTTGGTAGTTCTTTTTTCAACTCAGCTACCTGTTCCCATAGCATTTTGTGCTTAATTGTGCCACCTTTTGAGTCTTTGAACCCATTTTGTCCTCAGTAGTGAAGATATTCATTGTATGACTGGACACAGTAAAAGGAATCGCACACTTTTAGTGTGGGGAATCCTCGATCCGTATTTATCAGTGCCAGTAAAAGAGCTTTTAGTTCTGCTAACTGAGCCGTGCCGTCTCCTAGAGACTGAGTCTTTGTACAGATTGGATGGAACTTACCATCTCACATACGACCTTTAACAATCGCACACGCAGCGCTGTATTGTTGTTTACTTCCTATGGCCGGTTGTGCAGATCCGTCTGTGTAAATTATGTATTCATACTGATCTAGAGGCATTATTTCATTCAGGAGAGGATATTCTTGTTCATATTGCAGAAATGCTTGTGTTTTCAGATTTGGATCATATCTGTATTCTACATCTGATGCACTGAGAGAATTAGCCCATTGTATTCATCATGGATGTAACGCTTTAGCGTTAGGAACGCTTACCTTTGTAGCAGCCTCTAAGGCTGGTACTGGAGTCACGACAATTATTTGTTTTCCCTGAACTAGTGCTCTTTCTCTCACTACAGCAGTCTGTACTGCTGTCAGAATTTTTTCTTTGGATGCGAAATGCATCTCAGCATTTGTATACAAGTGTGACTTGTAAGCAATGGGTACTGTTTTGCATTCATTATATGTGAGGTATGTGTACCCAGATTGACCCGCAACTATACGGATCACCAGGTTGCGGACATTTACGCGTGTCTGTAAGTGTTTAGATGCTATCATGTCAGCCTGCAGGGAACAAAGTGTATCTGTGTGTTCTTGTGTCCACTGCCTAACTGAAAAATCAGATCTTATGAGGTCGTAGAAGGGTTTGACTCTTTCTGTGTAATCCAAGATATATGTTCTGCTGAAATTCAGGAACCCCAGTATGGATTGTAAATTTTTCAGTGATTTTGGAGGTTGGAGCAGCGCACACTTTTCTAAAAAGTTAGCTGCCAGGCTTTTCACTTCACTTGAAAGCTCATATCCCAAAAATAGGATGCTGAGGTGGGCTATTTTAGATTTTTTGAAGTTAAATTTGTAACCCCCTGAGACGAATCCCAAAATGATGGTGCTCACCCTCGTCAAGTGTTCCTCCACGTCATCATCCGTCAGATAAATATCATCTACAGAGGACAATGCTTCCTCGTCCAGATTTTGAAGTAATTCAGTTACTCTGGCGGAAAACAACCCTGGGCCATTTTTATATCCGTGGGCCGGTCGACAAAATTGCCGCTGGGACCCTAGCGCTGAAAATGCTGTCAAGTATCTGCTCTCAAGCGCTATATTCTGGCAGAAAAATCCATTTGAGATATCTAGTGTTGTTTTGTATTTTTTTCACACAATGTTATTCATTAATGCAGCACTGTGTGCATTTTGAACTGCAAATGTTTTCGTGCATCAATTTAGATGTCTGTAATCTAACTAGATGATATGAATTGTCAGGTTTCATTACCGGAAACAAAGGATTATTCATTGAGGAGGTGCAGGTTTCAATCACCCCCTGGTATTCAAGTTGATCTAAAATCTCCCTGACCTGTTTTTTAGCTTCTTGCTTTATGGGATACTGTCTCTGTGGAGTTCGTGTAGATTTTAATGGTATCACGTGGTGGGTTGACTCTTCATCCCATCCAACATGGTTTCGATATTGTGCTGGGGCAAGGGCTACTGGCCACTCCTGTGCATATGTATGTTTTAAATATTGGGGGACGAGGTCGGAAAAAGCTGGCATAATTACCGTTTCCCCTTTTGGGCAATCCATAACAATAGCAGGCGGCCAATATTTTTCAGCTAATAAAATGTCAAAGTCAAAGGTTAGGTTCTCCCAAAAGAGACCTTTAATTTTCCTGGGTTTGTCCCCTTCCATCCGGAGTGTTATCTCATGTAACCTATGTGGGGTGCTTACCCTAGTATCAGGTGTTTCCACTGTGATATGTTCATTCAACTCCGCTGTCCCCAGAAATTCCATCAGGTTCTGGCGAGCTATTGTTACTTCTGCTGCTCTGTCTAGCATCGTCAGAGCCCATTCCCCATTCAGTAGTTGAGTCCTCAGAATTCTGGGCATGTCTGATCTTGAGACCTGCTACTTTCTTCTTTTTGAATTGAGGTTTAAGTCTTTGTTTTTCTTCTTTCTTAGGTGCGTAGTCCGCAGCGCGTTGCGTGTCTCTGGACTTTGTGCGCTCCTCCTGTCTGTGTTCCGACCGTCCTTCTCTCTCTGAGTTTTTCGAAGAGACCTGAAAGGAACGAGAGGAACGTGTATCAGTGTCCTGATACCTTTCAGGTTTTCTAATGTTGTCCCTATTCCTAAGGTAATACCTCCTTTCGGAGGGCTCCTGTTGAGGAGATCTACCTCTGGATTGATATCTATTTTCTTTATTCTTTTGTTGTTTGTTATAGTCCCATTTCTTCTTTGAAGAAACTGGTGTTTGCTTTGCCTGTTCTTTATCTGGACCTCCCATTAATTGGGGTTTTACTGGTTTAGCATCAAACTATCCCTACCTAATTCTGCATAAAGAGTTTCAATAATTGTAGGTAATTCTGTCTCCTGTTGTAAAGGAGTGAAATCTCTCAGGCTTTGGCATATTGCCACTGATGCTGCTTCCCCTTTAATGTTTGCTAATATTATAGCTGATACCTGGGCGAAGTTATTTAATAACTTCATCCCTAAGTTCAGAACAGGTTCTGCTCCATACTCATTCTGCATTTGTCTCAATACGTCTGGTATCACTGCTAATGAAGGGATACCATGAGTTCTGGTATATATTACAGCGAAGACTGCACCCCAAGAAGTACAATCCTCTATTGGGGGAACTATTCCCATTGGCAAGCAAATTGTTAGCATTCTATGCTTTTCATGTGGGATGGTATTTGGAAATACTGCCTCTAGCTGTGTTATTTTTTGAGCCACCCAAAATGGCATTTGTTCATGTTTTGCGGGCAATTTACGCATCACTGCGTGAAATGTTTGTGATGTAATTTTGATTGTAGAAGTTTGGACTGGTCCTGGTTGTGTAGCCGGTGTTGGCTGAAGTGTGAGTGTTCTCATCACAAGCTGTGTCATGTTTCTGTAAAGTTTTATTAATTCTTTATGCTGTGTAAGTAAGTCTCCTGGCATTGTGTCAATGTCAGAGTGTGGTGTGTAGGCCGCTAGTAATGGCCATGTTGCTCCGTCTCTTCCAAGCGGACCGAGTCTTACTATATTTCTTGTATGGGGTAGGGCGCCTTTAAACCAGTATATATGTTTGTGGTAAGTGAGTGAAATTTCAATGTCCTCGTATGGACAGTATTCGTTAGGTATTTCATCTTCTGTATAGTAATGAAATGTTTTTGTTGATGCATTCGCATGTGGGAATGTCACCCATGAATAGAATACCTCTGTTCTAATCATGAATGCTACCTGCCCACCCCTATATGTTAAACCATATGCGGCTAGTTTTAAGGTGATGTCAGTTCTAACATTTTCTGAAATGTGTATTGCATCTGCATCTTCTTCTTCTTGGACTGATATATTCAGTTTGCGCACAGTGTCTCCCTGTTCAGTCATTGTTTTTAGTAAGAAGAGCTTTTCAAGAGAACTGAGATAAGGTGCTATGCACAATAGGAACAATGTATCCTTAAAGCTTGATTAAACCAACAGCCAATACATAGGATTTTTGTCTACTCAGCTGCGGCGGATTTTTTGTTACCTCCCACTCCAGACGTCTCTGGGGAAATGTGAGTAGGGGTCTCTGAGAATAGCACGACTGAACTACTCAGATTTGACCGTTAAATAAGTACCCAACCAAAGTTGGGCATCATGTTGTGTAGTTCCTATGAAACCTATTCAGGATCTGCGCGTTTAGACAACATACACTGTGGGCTTGGTCCAGACTGATTCCAGACACCCCCACCGAGTATGGTGGCTTGTATACCAGCTAGCTCACAGTGCCACTAGAAACTCCTCTTACCAAGGAGAGAATAGTTCTTGACAACTATCGAACATGACAACCCTGATCCCTCAGGACCGTGGAAACAGTGCAATACTTTTCGCTCAGTCACTCGTGCTCACTTGGTCCCAGAGAAATATACAGAATAAACGATATGGACGTTTTTCAATAAGCATTTATTGAACACTCGTCATTCTAGTGTAAAATAGGTGTGCTGAAACAACCACTAGACAGAAACAGATATAAATGATGAGAAGCACTAAGAAGGTGAAAAGATGGTAGATCTCTACCAGTCTGCTATAATCATGAACATAGGCAAGTATATAAAATACATGACAATAAAATGCATACTCCTACAATGCTACCCTAACTAGATGTACCTAAGTGTACCTAGCATGTATGTAGGTGTTAAGCCAAGAATCCCTCTAGGATAAAGTCAACCCCATTACCTGAAGTGAGAGACTGTGGGACCCCGTCTTGGTCTCGGGTTGGATACCCCACAAGGGATGTTAGGCCACTGCGAGCTGGAGTGTCTGTATGCAGGAACCTCAGCGTCTCGCATCAGTGTGTCGCCATGGAAGTCGTGATCTCCTCTGCATATCTCAGCAAGATGTGATGTTTATATACCCGAAGGTATCCCCAGGGGTTCTACCTTGCTGTGCCACTGTCGGACTTAGGATGACGTTGGGAATGAACCTTGTACATAGTAATTATGCAGGAGATGATAGTCCTCCTGAGTTTCCAAGAATCCAAGGATCCTCATGCATAATGTATGAGGCTATTGTTCAGGGAAAACCCCACGTTCTGTAAGCAGTACTGTAACTAGGTAAAGGTTCAGCCCTAACAGCCCGTTACGTATGTAATGTAGGGATGAATATAGGTGAAAGGTTGGGATGTTACCCGAGCCTATATTTGGGGTACCTATATGGAATATAACAGTGTTATGTATTTTAGTATATATTTTAAATGTATGTGATGTATTTTTTAATATGAGTATTGTTTATGTTTTTTAATATATGTGTTACATTTTTAGTAGTTATTATTAATTTTAATTTTTATTAAATTGTGTGTTTTTAGTTCCGTATCGGGTTGTGGATTTATAGGGGAATAGGTTGGGCAGTAATTTAGTTATAATAAATTAAAGAATATTTTTATTTAATAATATTTATTTAATTGAGATTTAATAATGTTAATTATGTTTGTAATTTTTTTCCGTAAATTTTATGTGTGGGTTGTGGGGTTTATAGGGGTAAAGGGTTGGAAGTAATTTATTTTTAATTAATTAATAATCAGTTGTTAATTAATATTAATTAATTGACAATTAAATATGGAAATTGTGTAGTTAACTTTAGTTGACAGTTGTGGAGTTATTAGGGGTAAAGGGTGGGAAGAAATTTATTTTTAATTAGTAACTAATTAGTTGATAAATAATATTAATTAAATAATTGATAATTAATTAGGGTAATTGTTTAATACATTTTTGTGTGTCCGTTTTGGGTTTATAGGGGTAAAAGGTGAGTATTAAATTAAATTTTACTTACTTCATAATCAGTTGTTAAATACTATTAGTTATTTAATTGAAAATTATTTTTATGTGTTTTAATTTGTTTTTCAGCTAATAATATTTGTTTAATTGATAATTAATTATGTTAATTATGCAAATAATTATTTTTATTTTAGATGTGGGTTGTGAGTTGTGTGGTGTTATAGGGTAGGAAGTAAATAGACTAAATTTATGAAATAATGATTTTTTTATAAATAATTTCTAAAGAAAAATATTTATTTGTTTGAAATTTCTTTTTTAATTTAATTTCATATAATATTTCTAGGTATTTGTAATATGTATTTTACATTATAATATGCTTTTTAATTTTTTTAATATTAAATATTTAAATTTTTAACATATTTATGTTTTTTATTTACATCTTTTAAAAAATATTTTTATTTTCTTGATGATATTTTGTTTGTTTTAAAATTTGAACTGAATGGAGTGGGAATAGTCCTTTTTACCCCTCCGCAATCCAACACCTTTGCTATTGATGCACTGACTGGAGTGGGAATAGTAAATTTTATCCTTCCGCTATCCAACACTTTCCCTACTGTTGCACTGACTGGCGTGGGAATAGAAAATGTTATCTCTACGCTATCCAACACTTTCCCCACTGTTGCACTCACTGGAATGGGAATAGTAATTCTTACCCCTCCGCTATCGAGCAGTTTTCCTACTGTTGCACTGACTGGAGTGGGAATAGTTAATTTTATACCTCCGCTATCCAACACTTTCCCTACTGTTGCACTGACTGGAGTAGGAATAGTAATTTTTACTCCTCCGATATCCAACACTTTCCCTACTGTTGCACTCATTGGAGTAGGAATAGTAATTTTTACCCCTCCGCTATCCAACACTTTCCCTACTGTTGCACTCACTGGAGTGGGAATAGTAAATGTTATCCCTCCGCTATCCAACACTTTCCTTACTGTTGCACTCACTGGAGTGGGAATAGTAATTTTTACTCCTCTGCTATCCAACACTTTCCCTACTGTTGCACTCATTGTAGTGGGAATACACATTTTTACACTTCCGCTATCCAACACTTTTCCTAGTGTTGCGCTCATTGGAGTGGGAATAGTAATTTTTATTCCTCCGCTATCCAACACTTTCCCTACTGTTGCACTGACTGGAGTGGGAAATTTAAGTTTAAAGATTTTTAAATAGTTAAATGTTTTAATTTAAAATAGAATGTTTTTTAAATAGAATTTATGTTATTTATATATATATCCTTTTCATTTATGCCCCTTCTGGAACTGAAGGACCCGTGGGAGGTGGTGCGCATGCTGGCAGAGCATACCGGCTAGAAGTCCAAATGCAAAAGTAGGTAGGCACACTCTCAGGATGCAGCTAAAGTAGTCACAGTTATGCAGAAAGCTGTTTATTTCACTCAACGCGTTTAGACTGCCCAGCAGTCTTGGTCACTTGTGTCCTTAAGACTGCATGGTAAAAATAAAGAGAGGGACAACATTACAGTCTAATGTGCTTGGAACATGGTTGTTGACACGAGTAGTGAAAAGTACATACCATGGAAATTGCAAATCATGTTGAATAGCAAATCAACAGTTGGCCAAAAATAAAGAGATTGCTCATCGCAAAAATAATATCCAACTGGTGAAGGCCAGCTATCAGGGGCAAGTGCCTAAACAGGTAAAGTGCATTGCTACCCTAGACCCAAGCACAAAAAACGGCATGCCTGTAGGCGTATTGGCATGGTGCCAAATTATTGCCGTGTACATCAATAAATTCCCATATGGCGTGAATGGGTCTAATAAAATGTGCATCATGGGTACTGGACCAGTGTCTTGACTCAGGTCAATCACAAATGCATAATGCATAAAGTTCCATGGAAATACAAATAAAAGAAATCATATCATGCATGAATCTTATCTGTGATGGAATCCCAGAAGTGAAGACGAAGAAAAGGGTAGGGAAACCTGTGCAGGTGAATTGGTAGTGATGGGTCCCTGCCTTTCCTCCTGTGAAAAGACACAAAAAAGAGAAAAAACATTAGCATCTAAATGCACAGTTAAAACCACTTAAAGCAAGTTAATACAAACAAACCGTATAAGTGTCATTCTCATCGCGGATGAAGGAAAGAGGGTTAAGATGGTTTAAGAAAACAGGTGTAGGGGTATAGGAATCATTCTTCTTTCAGGTGAATTGCTAGTTTCTCATCTTGGTTTAACCCTCCCGGGATTTTGGTTTGGAAGTCCACTATATATTTGGACTCTCTTTTCCTGAGTTTCAGGGTCCTGTCACCACCCCTGTGATCATTGTTTATCTGCTCAATGGTACAGTATGTGAGTTGGGATGGGTCTGAAAAATGTTTGTCTTGAAAATGTCGAGCAACCAGGTATTTGGGATCTCTATTGTTGATGGCCCTCATGTGTTCTAAAATTCTCTTCTTGGCGGCCATCAAGGTGGTACTGCCTATATACCAAAGTTTACAAGGACTGTCAATGATGTAGATTAGAAAATTGGTACTGCATGTAAGAAATTGTGAGATAACCTTGGTGACTGGCCCTTGTCTCATTTCTTTGCGCATCAGACTGTTCTTACAAGCCTTACAGTGGCCGGAGGGAAAGAAACCCTGTAAATTATGTCTGTTAATTTAAGTGACTGTGGTAATGTCACTGCGGACCAAAATGTCCCTAAGGCTGCGTCTTTCCTGTAAGTAATGCAGGTCTATCCTCTCTGTAGTCACCTATAGTTGTGTCACTCTTGAGGGTATCCCAGTTTTTTACTAGAATCTTCTTGACCCTGCTGGCATCGCCATCAAAGGTAAGGATAATCCTAGTTCCCTCGTCAATGTGTTCTGTCTCAGTATCGGTCCTGTCTGCTAGTGTCTCCTGTCTAGTGATGCCCTCAGCTCTCTCACTAGCCCTCTTGAGGACCCAGTTTGGGTAACCTCTTTCCCTGAATCTGTTCAACATGATCACACGTTCATGTTGATAGGCTGTCTCAGTGTTGCAGTTCCGTTTGGCTCTTAAAAGTTCCCCATAGGGGATGCTCCACTTGAGAGTCTCTGGGTGACTACTGAGGGCATGTAGTAAGCTATTACCAGCTGTGGTTTTGCAAAAAAGCTCAGTGTGGATGGTTCCCTGCCTGATGTAAATCTTGATATCAAGATACTCAACTGTGGTGTTACTGATCTTGCCTGTTAGCTGAATGTTGCGATGTTATCACATGTGACCAAGAATGCAGCAGCATTCGAAACGCGTCATGTAATTAAACGCTTTTGCAGTCAGCATTTTGAGCCGTGGATCTGTGTTTATCCTGAGAGCACGCATATTGGTTTTGGTAAAGGAATATTTATGCCGGTACGCTCTGCCGGCGAGTGTGCCACTTCTCACGGGTCCCCAGTGATTCCAGTAGGAGCTCGTGTGCTGGAGATATATATATATATATATTATCTACTGGCGGTCGCCAGTAGATAGTTATAGTTAGGACCTATTTTCCATAGGAAATCCGCGACATTCTATTTGAAATAACTCTCTTGCCGGTTGACGAATCTTCGCAAAATTTTCAAACTTTATGGCCCGCTCCGGTCTGCTCCTACCCTGAAAGTTTCGGGGTGATTCGTCAAGCGGGGGGCGAGAAAAAAGGGGGGTCCCAAAACGTGTTTTCCCCATTCATTTTCCCATAGGAAACTTTAGACACGGCTACAGCCCGAACTGCTGAACGGAATTACACCAAATTTGGCAAAGAGGTAGTTCTTGGTTCAGAAAGAACCCTTTTTGTTAAATGGTGTAAATCCTTTCAGTAGTTCCAGAGAAAATCAAAAGGAAAATCACATATATATCTATGGCCGCGTCGGATTCGCGCACCCTCCCGATCACGAGCTGCATGCTAATTGGCTGTCAACACTCCAAATCAGGAAGTGTTGGCAGCCATTTTGTCCCTTGGTAGAACCAAGGGACAGAAACAAGTGCGCAAGCGCAAAAGGGGCAGGGTAGAAACACCCTGACCCCTAGAGTCTGCTCAGGGGTCCCACAAGGACCCCTGGGCAGAAAAAAGCATTTTTTAAAAAAAATCGGGAAGGATGCGCTCAGGGTGCGCGGATCCTGCCGATTAGAAAAAAAACCCAGAAGAAACAAGTGCGCAAAACGCACAAAGGGGGCAGGGTAGAAACACCCTGACCCCCAAGGTCTGCTCAGGGGGTCCCTCAAGGACCCCCTGGGCAGAAAAAGCATTTAAAAAAAAAATCGGCGGGATGCGCTTAGGGTGCGCGGATCCCGCCGAAAAAAAAAACGAAGTGGGGGCATGCAGGGTTTCTTTTAATATGTGGGGGCCTCTAAGGCCCCCAAGCCCCGGGGACCGTCACCCCGGGGCTTAAAAATAATGGTGCGGGAGGGCTCTTTGCCCTCCCGCTGCCCCGGGGACCGCCACCTCCCGGGGCTTCTTTTAAATTTTTGACCTGTGTGGGGGCTCCAGCCCCCACATGCCCCGGGACCGCCACCTCCCCGGGGCACTAAAGATTTGAATATGGAGGTCCGTTACGGACCACCACCTCCCCGGGGCTGTGCACTGGATGGGAGGGGAGCCGCGCGGCCCCCCTCCTGGAGCCCTTGATGGCCCTGGGGACCGCCACCCCCAGGGCCGGCTCCTGCAGTGTCCCGGGGTGCCTACCCCGGGACACTGTAGTTTTGCTATGACAGGACGGGAGCCTCGCGGCTCCGTCCTGTCATAGCAAACTTGTTTGCATTTTGAAAGAGAGAGCAGGAAACCTGCTCTCTTTCAAAATGCAAACCCAATTGCTTTTCCACACGGGGAGCAGCATGTTAGCTGCTCCCCATGTGGAAAAGCACTGCCGGTTCCCGTAGGACACGGGGAGCCATCAGTGATGTCATGAGTGATGTCACTGACCATGTCATGAGTGATGTAATATGTGACGTCATCAGCAGTGCATTGCGGGGGCGCGAGTTATAGTTAGCTGAACTAACTATAACGGGGAATTTCACGGGTTTTGTTCGAGTGAAATGTCCAACTAACTATAACTGTCCCTAAAACCTATGGTTTTTTCAGTGAATTTCAAAGGTTTTTTAAATGCTAATTTCTAACTATAACGTGTCTGAAACCTATGGGTTTTTCTGTGAATATATATATATATATATATATATATATATATATTACCTACTGTTTCCATAGGTGCTTATAACTTTGGCATCGTTTGACGAATCTTTACGAAATTTTCCCAAAAGTTTCTTTTTCAGATCAGCTCCTATCTTGAAAGTTTGGGGGTGATTCGTCAAGGGGGGGCTGAGAAAAAAGGGTGTCCCAAAACATGTTTTCTCCATGCAATTTCCATAGGAAACTTTAGACAAGGCTACAGGTCAAACTGCTGAACGGAATTACGCCAAATTTGGCAGGGAGAAAGGTCTTGGTCCAGAAAGCACGCTTTTGTTTAAATGGTGTAAATCCGTTCAGTAGTTTTTGAGAAATATCAAAATTTACAGATATCGATATTTGAGAATTATGACATCTGATTGGTTGAGGCGTTACAAGCACGAGCTTGCGGCTGATTGGCTGCGAACTGTTGAAACTAGGAAGTGTTGGCAGCCATTTTGTGACTCAGTCCGTCAGCTCGCATCTCTCCCTCTACAAGCCATCGGGTCCGTAGTTCTACCTCTGCGAGGCAACACTGAAAATATACCGCATCTCTGTCTGTGCGAGATACCCCTTTCACACTTTCTCTCCCCACATCACCAGCTCGCAGCTATGCCTTTAGAAGCCAGTCTGTCAGCTCGCAGCTCTGCGTCTGCGAGCCGTCGGGCCGGCAGCTCTACCTCTGCGAGCCAGCCCGTTAGGTCGTAGTTGTGCCTCTGGTAGCAGGCCCGTCAGCCCGTTGCTCTCCCTCTGTGAGTCAGCCCGTCGGCTCGCAGCTCGGGCCCGCAGCTCTACCTCTGCGGCTCATTGGCTGTAAACTGTTGAAACTAGGAAGTGTTGGCAGCCATTTTGTGACTCAGTTGAAAGGAGTAGGGGGAAAAAAAGAGAACAATTGTATAAGAGGGTA
The DNA here is from genome assembly GCA_963921515.1 of Calotriton arnoldi. Lineage (NCBI taxonomy): Eukaryota > Metazoa > Chordata > Amphibia > Caudata > Salamandridae > Calotriton > Calotriton arnoldi. The sequence goes on from CAWUFW010000777.1 coordinate 3,199,958, forward strand.
TAGTAGGAACACTGTGGACTTAGTTTAAGCAGTCTGTACGGTGCAGAGGCAGGGAGTTTGAATGTTGCATAGGCCGTGGAAATCACGTCTGCAGAACAACGGTGTGGTTGGTATTGCGGCAAGGTTGCGTTGCCTCTGGAAATCCTGACGGGAAAACAATGCGCCGTATTGCGGCAAGCAGTGTGTAGGGTGCACACACAGGTAGTGTGAATGTTGAGCAGGCCGTGGAAATCACGTCCGCAAAACAACGATGCGCGGTATTGCAGCAATGTTCAGTAGGCTTGTGGAAATCATATCGGGAAAACAACAATGCGCCGTATTGCGGCCTTCCTTTAATATAATGCGCAGTAAAGTTTACTTATAATGCAGTGTTCACTTTTATCACGGATAGTGTCACTTTGTTAGAGGAAATTTAATATTATGTGGGAGGGCGTGTTCTGTCCCTGTGCGCGGAACAAAATTAACGTTTAATTGGCTGAGGTGTTCCAACAACGAGCTTAATGTTCATTGGCTGCGAACCATTGAAAGTAGAAGTGTTGCTAGCCATTCCCTCCCCCTCCGCGGAGTAGCAAGGATATCTGATAGGCTCACATGTTCCAAGCAGGACCTTCCAGAGCTTAACCTTCAATGGCTGTGAACCATTGAAAGTAGAAGTGTTGGCAGCCATTCCCTTCCCCTCCGCGGAGTAGCAGGGACATCTGATTGGCTGACGTGTTCCAAGCAGGACCTTCCCAAGCTTAATGTTCATTGGCTGTAAACCATTGCAAGTAGAAGTGTTGTCAGCGATTCCCTCCCCCTCCGCGGAGTATCAGGGACATCTGATTGGGTAACGTGTTCCAAGCAGGACCTTCCCAAGCTTAATGTTCATTGGCTGTGAAGCATTAAAAGTAGAAGTGTTGGCAGCCATTCCCTCCCCCTCTGCGGAACACCATGGACATTGTATTGACTAAAGGGTTCCGAGTTCAAGTTTGCTCCTTATTGGCTGGGAACGGTTCACTGTTGTCAGCCATTTTGTGACGCACTTCAAAAGAGTACGGGGAAAAAAAGTAGTAGAGGGGAGGGTAGGAACACTATTAACTCTGTACAGTGGTCACAAGGTGGTGGACAGGGACTGTGAAGGTAAAAATTGTTTTTTATATATTTTAAGGGCCATTTATATCATTTGTGTGGGGCCTACACATCACGGCGGGAAAATAACAGAGTGTGTTGTTGTCTTCTTTTTATTAAGTCCGCAGGTGGGATACTTCCCAGGAGCACTATTTACTTACAATGTGGTTTTTACTTTTCTGACGGGGAGGTGTGGTTGCGCTGCAAAAATTTCAGTCTAGGTTTGAAACAGTTTTTATTAAGCAATCACAAATATACTTTCTTAGGAAAGTGAAGCTGTATATATGAGAGGGGTGACAAATAAAAACGCAATTCATAAAATATCCCTTAAGCGTGGCCACACCCTTCCTTTTTTTTGTCGCCTATAGTTTGTAAAAGTGTTGCCCCATATTCTTGTTAATATAAAAGGGCATCAGTTACTTTTAGATAAAGTAGGAAAGAAGTGCTACAAGAAACACTCCTGCACTACATCATCTCAGGTCACAACAATAACAAGTAAAAAACAGTTAAACACAAATGACGTCATATTACATAGAAATGTACGCTTTATCAAGATATTAAATGAAGCGCTATGTATACAATTTTTTTTTAGCAACTACTACTTTATAAAACATTAGCAGTGTTACAAACTGTGAGGTAGTAAGTTATCAACGGAAATAACTGTAGTATATGTTGTTAATTTCTCGCACAGATAGATCTCCAACCCCTTTGAACTACTATAAAGTCACAGTATTCAAATATACAGGGTGACTTTATAGTATTCCACAGGAGAACAAGAATAAGGACCACAAAAAATCAAAATTTTTACAATTTCTATTCTGTAGAACTCGGGAAAGTTCTGTCGTAGTGCTTAGAGGTCGCTCACTGCTCCGCTAAGAGATCACGTACTCCTTTAAGAACATATAGGATAGTAGTATAATATACACTACTATTCCAATATATTCTAGAGGGAGAAGGAGAATAGTAACCACAACAGAGAAAATGATAAATACCAAAATATCATTCAGAAATGTAGGGTTTAACAAAGGCATTCAGTAAGAAAGTATCTATGCAAACAATCTTTTTTTAAAGTGCAATTCCGAAAAATATTCTCACTCAAAAAATATCTGATCAAGTAAGTTATAAAGGTCAGTAAGCTGTATTTCAGATGGTTTACTCCTGGCGCCAACAAATCTCCAACTCTTGTTGTCTGAAAAAATGACACTGTACTACAATATACAGAGTGTCACTGATGCCAGACAATAGGAAAAGGAAAATAAAGTCATGAACACAAAACAAGATAAATAACGAAATATTTTCCAGCGGTGAATATGTTCAAAGCTTCTTTTGTCCGGGACTTTGAAATCTTTCGTCTTCGCGTCGACGGTTCATAAACTCCACTGAGGTCAGTAAGAATGTGAATATTACAATATACATACTCACACTATATGAGCTCAGGGGGGAAACAGAGTAAGAACCAGAAGCTGCTGATGTTACATATAAATCTTTAGTCTTCGCGCCCACGGGTCACCAACACCTCTGAGGTCAAGTATAGTGTCAATATTATAATATACAAAGTCACACTATATGAGCTCAAAGGTGCCAGAAAAGGAGCAGTGTTGTCTCTATTCTGTCTGTTTCTGAATACAAGCTGCTAACGTTACATATAAATGGCAAAAACAATCAATAACACTATTTTCTAAATAGAAATCTTTAAATAATCACAAATAGCTACGCATTATAAATATCTGCTATGCTATAATCAAACAACTTACAACTCCGTAATATGTTTTGTTGTCGCAAAAGAAGGATCCAACGCTAGAAAATGGAAGCTGTATCACAGAATGGACACGCGTAAATAACTCGCAAAAACAAAACTAATCTATCAACGGGTGTGGTTTATATACTTTTTGGTTATTGAGTAGTCTATGGAAGGAACATGCGGCTCTGCCCAATTAGATGTCACGTTTTACAGTTGACACGTGCTCACGTTTTCACTGTTTAACTTGTGCACGTGTTGGGAAAAGTTACAAAATGTGAAGCGGTAAAGGTTTCGATTTCGATCCTCACACGTATAAGCTCCTTAATATGTACATACGTTGGAGAGCTTAAAAACTGCTACCCGGCAAACCGTGTCATTTCCTTTCTCGTGACTAAAAACATCTATTATTTTGCCGTAATTCTAAATAGAAGATATAAAAAAAATATCGTTCAGAATAGAAGAAAAAAAAAATACGTGCAAATATTTCTCATCAGTATGGTTTTAAATTAAAAAAATGCCAGTATTTGTAAAGCGTACAGCTACCTCCAGAGGGGTGTCCCGGCGCTCAGGGGTGTTGGGAAGATTAAGCAAGGTATTGCCCACAGTGACATAGTGGTGGGCTAACGTGCACGCCGGAGCCGGGAATCGAACTGTGAACGCTGTTGTTCGAAGTCAGGTATCATAGCTGCTGCGTCACACTTTTTCCACACTTAGATGTTAATTAGTGCTAATTAAGTTTTAAACATTGTTAAATTATAACTGATAACAGACTACTGTTACAGTTAGTTTTTCACTACAAAAAGTATGCACGTTTTTTTTTTAATTTACTTAAAAACAATATAGGTTTCAGGGACATTGTAGTTAGAAATGAGCATTTATAAAACCTTCGAAATTCACTGAAAAAACCATAGGTTTAAAAATGTTACAGTTAGAAATTAGCATTTAAAAAACCTTAGAAATTCACTGAAAAACCATAGGTTTTAAAAACGTTATAGTTAGAAATTAGCATTTAAAAAACCTTAGAAATTCACTGAAAAAACCATAGGTTTCAGGGACGTTATAGTTAGAAATTAGCATTTAAAAATCCTTAGAAATTCACTGAAAAAACCATAGGTTTCAGGGACGTTATAGTTAGTTGGACATTTCACTCGTAAAAAACCAGAGAAATTCCGCCGTTATAGTTAGTTCAGCTAACTATAACTCGCGCCCCCGCAATGTACTGCTGATGACGTCACATATTACATCATTCATGACGTGGTCAGTGATATCACTGATGACATCACTGATGACATCTCAAATGATTTAGTAGGTGCATGACTGACTGTATAATTGAGTGATTAAATGTGTCTTACTGAATGCATGGGTTAGTTACTGATACAGACATTCACACAGTTTAGTTTGTCAGTTGGTGTGTAAGCGGTTGCATGGGTTGGTGAGTAGCTAAATGAGGATCTATATGGGTTATCGATTGGTTGTCTGAGTATCTGTATGGGTGCCTGAGTGTCTGTTTGGGTGGGTGAGGGGGTGTGACTCTGTGCATAGATGTGTGAGTGGATGATTCACTGGGTGTATGGGTTCAAGAGTGCATCTGTGAAGGGCTGTATGGGTGGGTGAGTGGTTGAGTGGGTGTGTTGGTGAGTGAATGGATGCCTCAGTGGTACATGTGTGAGTAACTGCATATGTGAAAGGCAGTATATGTGAGTATTGGAGTGTATAAATGACTATATGTGAGAGTGAGTGATTGTGAGAGTGGCTGTATGGATCAGTGTGTGCTTGTATTAGTTATTGTATAAGAGTGTAAGTATGTGTTAGTATATGTTTGAATAAGTGAGGTGGTGTGTGTATAACTGTATAGGTGAGTAAATGGGAGTGTGATTGATTCTTTGCATGACTGACTAGGTGTGTGAGTAACTCTATGGATGAGTGGTGGTGTGTCAGTGTCTGTATAGATATGTGAGTGCATATGATAATGCCGCATTGATGGTGAGTGGTTATGTACTGACTGGTATTGGTGTGTCTATGGTTTCGGAAATGGTAGTCTGTATTTTAGAGTGGGTGCATCAAAGGTTATATTAGGGTATGAGGAGGTGCATCAGATTATCACGTGCATGATGTCATCAGTTATGTCATCAGTGATGTCATTTGAGATGTCATCAGTGATGTCATCAGTGATATCACTGACCATGTCATGAATGATGTAATATGTGATGTCATCAGCAGTGCATTGCGGGGGCGCGAGTTATAGTTAGCTGAACTAACTATAACAGCGGAATTTCTCTGGTTTTGTTCGAGTGAAATGTCCAACTAACTATAACGTCCCTGAAACCTATGGTTTTTTCAGTGAATTTCTAAGGTTTTTTAAATGCTAATTTCTAACTATAACGTCCCTGAAACCTATGGTTTTTTCAGTGAATATATATATATATATATTATCTACTGGCGGTCGCCAGTAGATAGTTTTAGTTAGGACCGTTCCTACCCTGAAAGTTTCGGGGTGATTCGTCAAGCGGGGGCCGAGAAAAAAGGGGGGTCCCAAAACGTGTTTTCCCCATTCATTTTCCCATAGGAAACTTTAGCCACGGCTACAGCCCGAACTGCTGAACGGAATTACACAAAATTTGGCAAAGAGGTAGTTCTTGGTTCAGAAAGAACCCTTTTGTTAAATGGTGTAAATCCGTTCAGTAGTTGCGGAGAAATTAAAAAATAAGAGTCAAAAATCAATTTCCCATAGGAAACTTTATGCAAGGCTACAGCCCGAACTGCTGAACGGAATTACACCAAATTTGGCAAAGAGGTAGTTCTTGGTTCAGAAAGAACCCTTTTGTTAAATGGTGTAAATCCGTTCAGTAGTTGCTGAGAAAATCAAAAGTAAAAACACATATATATCTGGGCGGAGCCTAACCACACATGTCATCGTGAGATCTGATTGGCTGTCAGCACTTCATCCTGGAAGCCATCTTGGACCAATATAAATAATAGTACCCCATTGAAATGCATTGTAGTGAATCGAAGATTTTGAGGGTTACCAAAAGGAGAACTATAAAGGGTGATAACAGACTTTAGTTACATTAGAATTCATTTGGTGATGGTACCATACTAATTTCAGGAATTGTGGTGTGTTCTAAGGTGATTTTACCCTGTGAAAAACCTTCTGCTGGGATATCATGAATCATGTTTGAGAGAAAACTATTTTCACATGCTTGTCCCATACAGTTTTGGAAGGTGCTCCAGAAGCTAAAATGAGAGCATATTTTCTGTAAATTCACATTATCTTTCTCAGTCATGTGAGAATGAAGTCTGACATTCTCAGTAAAACATGTACATCCAACAATGGCAGAGACTGTCAGTTGATGCCTTTGTGTTCTACTGCAGCTTCCCAGAGTGTTCTAAAGAACAACTAGAGTGCTAACAGCCTTACTTATGACAAAAGTATGGCACACCTGAAGCCATCTTGATTGGAATAAACTGGTAACACTTAAAACATTTAATTTAAAAAGGAACAAAATGAGGGGGTTCATTTTGCCATAGAAATTATGGTTAGTGCTGCAAAAAGAAAATTTAGGGCATGTTTTAAGTGAGATCTCAAATCCTCTTCAATTTTATTAGAAAATTCTGACATGCAGACTGAAACAATCACTTTCAATACCAGCAGTAGACTTCCAGTTAACTCCTTGGTGAGCAGTAGCTTTACTACAGTGAGCTAAGGAACAACTAGAGTGCTAACATTCTGAATTTATGGCAAATGTGTGACACATCTGAATACCTTCTTGATGGAATCAAAGTAAAAAACTGAAAGCATTTCCTACTGAGGAGACTGTAGTAAATGAGGAAATTAGGAAACTTCATAACAAATAAGTCTCCCAAGATGGCCACCAGAGAAAAAAGAGCCCAAATGTAGCACAAATATCACCCAGAGGTAGCCCACGTATAGCCCAATGACAGAAGTGTGCAAAACACTTTTTATTTTTAGTTTTTTGCAGTTTTATATAGTGCAGACTGGTCAGGTATTGGAGTGCTTTACATGAGCATTGGTTACATCACACAAGGACAAATTCATGTTGGTTGACCCCTACACTACCCAAACACCACTGCACTACCCTAAACCCTAAAACACTACCCCCAGCACGACCCCTTCACTACCCAAACACAACTGCACTACCCTAAACTCAAAAACACTACCCCCAGCACGACCCCTACACTACCCAAACACCACTGCACTACCCTAAACCCTAAATCTACCCCCTACACTACACAAATACCACTGCACTACCCTAAACCCTAAAACACTAGAACCCAGCACGACCCCCTACAGTACACAAACACCACTGCACTACCCTAAACCCTAAAACACTACCCCCTACACTACACAAACACCATTGCACTACCCTAAACCCTAAAACACTACCCCCAGCATGACCCCTAAACTACCCAAACACCACTGCACTACCCTAAACCCTAATACACTACCCCAGCATGACCCCCTACACTACCCAAACACCACTGCACTACCCTAAACCCTAAAACACTACCCCCAGCACGACTCCCTACACTACACAAACACAACCGGACTACCCTAAACCCTAAAACACTACCCCCAGCACGACTCCCTACACTACCTAAAGACCACTGAACTACACTAAACCCTAAATCTACCCCCAGCATGACCTCCCACACTACACAAACACCACTGCACTACCCTAAACCCTAAAACACTACCCCCAGCACGACCCCCTACATTACCCAAACACCACTGCACTACCCTAAACCCTAAAACACTAACCCCAGCATGACCCCTACACTACCCAAACACCACTGCACTACCCTATACCCTAAAACACGACCCCGTACACTACACAAACACAACTGCACTACCCTAAACCCTAAAACACTACCCACAGCATGACCCCCTACACTACACAAACACCACTGCACTACCCTAAACCTAAAACACTACCCCTACACTACACAAACACCACTGCCCTACCCTAAACCCTAAAACACAACCCCCAGCATGACCCCCTACACTACACAAACACCACTGCACTACCCTAAACCCCCTACACTATACAAACACCACTGCATTACTCTAAACCCTAAAACACTACCCCAGCACGACCCCCTCACAACACAAACACCACTGCACTACCCTAAACCCTAAATCGACCTCCAGCACGACCCCTACACTACCCAAACACCACTGCCATACCCTAAACCCTAAGACACTACCCCCAGCATGAACCCCTACACTACCCAAACACCACTGCACTACCCTAAACCTTAAAACACTATCCCCAGCACTACCCCTGACACTACACAAACACCACTGCACTACCCTAAACCCTAATACACTACCCCAGCACTACCCCTACACTACCCAAACACCACTGCACTACCATAAACCCTAAAACACTACCCCCCGCACAACCCCTACACTACCCAAACACCACTGCACTACCCTAAACCCTAAATCTACCCCCAGCACGACCCCCTACACTACCCAAACACCACTGCACTACCCTAAACCATAAAACACTACCCCCAGCATGACCCCTACACTACACAAACACCACTGCACTACCCTAAAACACTACCACCAGCATGACCCCCTACACTACTCAAACACCACTGCACTACCCTAAACCCTAAAACACTAACCCAACACGACCCCCTAGACTACCCATACATCACTGCACTACCCTAAGCCTAAAACACTACCCCCAGCACGACCCCTACACTACTGCACTACCCTAAACCCTAAAACACTACCCCCAGCACGACCCCCTACACTACCCAAACACCACTGCACTACCCTAACCCTAAAACACTACCCCCAGCACGACCCCTACACCACCCAAACACCACTGCACTACCCTAAACCCTAGAAAAGAAGCCCCCACCCCATGCCCAATCCCCTTACCTCTCACTCCTCGTGGTTCCTCTCTCCTCGTGGTTCCTGCTTCACATCGTCTCTGAGGGGCGGTGCACGTCGTTGTGAGGAAACGGAACAGCCTCTGTTTCCTTACAACGACATGGATCGTCTACATGTTTTTAGAACGCATGGTCATTTACCATACATACCTTTACAACAACATTCGTTGTAAAGGCATGCGTGGTAAATGACCATGCGTTCTAAAAAATGCGTAGTAATGACTTCGTGATGTACAACATGCATGCTTCAGTGTGAGCTTGCTGGGCCATGTGGGTGGGGGATGTTGAGCTGTGACTACCACTCCCATCATGCTATTGCCTACACCCCCTTCCCAGCATGCCCATACTTCCTTCCTTTTGAGTCGACTTCACTGTGTGTGAGTGTGACAGCAATGGCAAGATGGCTGACAGTGGTGTCCTGCTGTTGGTTGGTGCACAGTTCCCAGCAGGGGCTTGTGCTCCCACAGCAGTACACAGTGTCAGCCATCTTGTCAGTTGTTTTCCACTCCCTGTGATGTGAGCATGGTTTAGAGTGGTGTTGATGGGCCAATTGTAGGGTGAGCAATATCTGTGACTACAACTCCCATCATGCTATTGCCTACACCCCTTCCCAGCATGCCCATACTTCCTTCCTTTGACTCTGCTTCCCTGTGGGGTAGTGTGCCTGTGCTGACAGTGTTGTCCTGGCGTTTGTTTGGCTACAAGTCCCAAGAGTGTCCCTGTGCTTCACACAGCATAACCCAGGGTGGTGGTTCTTTGTGGGATATTTAATTGGAGTGTGAGGCATTGCATTCTCCCAGGTGAGTTGTGTGAGTTTGTGTTAAGGGGGTGTGTGAGAGAAGCTGCTTGTAACTATGGTCAGAGCTGTCAGTCTTCCTTCCCACCCAGCCAGATATCCCACCATGGAACGTGCTTCCATTGCAGGGAGTGCAAGTTGGCTTTCAGGATGTCAGTCAGTGGTGTCCTGCTGTTGGTTGGTGCACAGTTCCCAGCAGGGCCTTGTGCTCCCCACAGCAGTACCCAGTGTCAGCCATCTTGTCAGTTGTTTTCCACTCCCTGTGATGTGAGCATGGTTGAGAGTGGTGTTGATGGGCCAACTGTGAGGTTGAGCAATATCTGTGACTACAACTCCCATCATGCTATTGCCTACACCCCCTTCCCAGCATGCCCCATACTTCCTTCCTTTTGAGTTGACTTCACTGTGTGTGAGTGTGACAGCAATGGCAAGATGGCTGACAGTGGTGTCCTGCTGTTGGTTGGTGCACAGTTCCCAGCAGGGGCTTGTGCTCCCCACAGCAGTACCCAGTGTCAGCCATCTTGTCAGTTGTTTTCCACTCCCTGTGATGTGAGCATGGTTGAGAGTGGTGTTGATGGGCCAATTGTGAGGGTGAGCAATACCTGTGACTACAACTCCCATCATGCTATTGCCTACACCCCCCTTCCCAGCATGCCCATACTTCCTTCCTTTTGAGTCAACTTCACTGTGTGTGAGTGTGACAGCAATGGCAAGATGGCTGACAGTGGTGTCCTGCTGTTGGTTGGTGCACAGTTCCCAGCAGGGGCTTGTGCTCCCCACAGCAGTACCCAGTGTCAGCCATCTTGTCAGTTTTTTTCCACTCCCTGTGATGTGAGCATGGTTCAGAGTGGTGTTGATGGGCCAATTGTGAGGGTGAGCAATATCTGTGACTACAACTCCCATCATGCTATTGCCTACACCCCCTTCCCAGCATGCCCATAGCTTCCTTCCTTTTGACTCTGCTTCCCTGTGGGTAGTGTGCCTGTGCTGACAGGATGGCTGACAGTGTTGTCCTGGTGTTTGTTTGGCTACAAGTCCCAAGAGTGTCCCTGTGCTTCACACAGCATAACCCAGGGTGGTAGTTCTTTGTGGGATATTTAATTGGAGTGTGAGGCATTGCATTCTCCCAGGTGAGTTGTGTGGAGTTTGTGTTAAGGGGTGTGTGAGAGAAGCTGCTTGTAACTATGGTCAGAGCTGTCAGTCCTCCTTCCCACCCAGCCAGATATCCCACCATGGAACGTGCTTCCATTGCAGGGAGTGCAAGTTGGCTTTCAGGATGTCAGTCAGTGGTGTCCTGCTGTTGGTTGGTGCACAGTTCCCAGCAGGGCCTTGTGCTCCCACAGCAGTACCCAGTGTCAGCCATCTTGTCAGTTGTTTTCCACTCCTGTGATGTGAGCATGGTTGAGAGTGGTGTTGATGGGCCAATTGTGAGGGTGAGCAATATCTGTGACTACAACTCCCATCATGCTATTGGCTACACTGACTTCACCAGCATACACATAATTCCTTCCTTTCAGTGAGCTTCCCTGTGAGGTGGTGTTCTAGTGGTGGCAAAATGTCTAACTGTGTTTGTTGGTTATATTTGTGCCACTGCCTTGCTGTATTTGTAGTTAGGTTTGTACATATCATGACACAGTTACATATCACTATGAGATGGCATGTATTGTGTTTATCTGACTGACAGACAAATCTTGGGGTGATTATCTTTTGGTTGCTGTGGATTTGCTAAGGGTGTATTTTTTGACTATCCCCTTGACAGTGATGTGTGTGTATTGTCACACAATATTGGGTATATTAGTTGTGTACTCACCAGGCTCTGTGATGTTTGATAGTCCATATACGCTCACTGGTGGTAGGATGGCCCACACCTTCTCCTCCCAGGGCCTGAGGTATAGTGGTTTGGCAGGAGGGCCACTGCCGGTGCGCTGACTCAAGATGTAATCCTTCTTTAGTAGGTCCCTGACCCTCCTGCGCACATCATACCACCTGTTCTGGATGTCTTCCTTTGTGCGCAAACATGGTGATTGTGCATTGACCCTGTCGACGATCCTCTCCCACATCTTGGTTTTCTGCGACATGGGGGTCTGTTGGACCAATGTACCAAACAACTGGGGCTCTACCCTGAGGATCTCATCTACCAGGACTTCCAATTCACTGTCTAGGAACTTTGGATTCTTCTTTGGGGGCATGGTGATGGGTGGTGGTGGTGATTGATGTGTGTGTGGGTGTGCAAGTGAGGGTGTGTGAGTGTAGGTTTTGCTGGGTGTATGTGAGGGTGCTATTTGTTGAGGTGCTAATGGTGTGTGGCTTGTGTGATGGATGAGCTGTGAGTGTGTCTGTGGTTGCTGTCTGATGGTGTTCTGTGCTGGCAGGTCAGTTGAATTTGCAAAGGATCATGGTAGGGATTTGTGGCCTTTATATGGGTGAAGTTGGGGGTGTGTCCTTGTTCCATGTTTTTTCCCCCTGTATTTATTGACTTTGTCATTGCTTCTTTGGCCCTTTTTTTTTGTATTTTTCCCTTTGTATTTTTTGTGCATGTAGGAGATGTTCTTCTGACCGAGTGGGACGCTGCAGTTGTCTCGTGCGAGCTTCTCCGAGTCGTTCACGCTGTGTTTCTGCTAGGTTTATTGTGCGGCGTACGCGTCGGTCTCCGAGTATTGGCTTCCTTCTGCTTGCTTTTGTATGCGTGTCGGTCGTATGGCTTGAGCTCCGTGCGACTCGGTCTGGTTTTCCACGCATTACATCGTACTGCGCGGGTCGGAGTTCGCGGGTACGTTTCGTTCGGGTTCATTCCTGGTGCGTGTCGGTCGGTTCGATTGGCGTGGTTTCCCGGCCGGATAGCTGGTTTCCGTGCGGTTCGGTCGTTCGGCTTGTGTTCCGTACGAGTCGGTCGTGATTCACATGCATTTCATCGTACTACCCAGGTCGGGCGACGCCAGTACGTGTCGGTCGGACTATATTCCCATACCGAGTCGGTCGGTATGTTTTCCGGCCCGAATCGGAATCGGCCCCATAGTCTTTGGTCTGCTTTGTTAAACCTGGCCACCAATAGCGTTGTTTCAGTAAAGAAACCGTCGTCGTAATTCATGCATGCGCAGAACCTAGACCCTCGTGTGCAGCTAAAATTAAGCCTAATCTGAGATCCATGTTTGGTATTGCTCTATCCCCCACTCCTGGAATCTGAGCAAATGGAACGTTGTTTGCATCTAACTTGTAGGAGTACTTGAGTGGAAAACCTTTCGGAAGTGCTTTGTTATCTTTGCGTGAAGCAATGACAGCTACCATTATCTGTCAGTCGATTCTCGTTTCTGTACGAGTGATTGCAGCTACGGCAGCAGTTCGTACTGCCCCCCTTGCAGCTTCATCAGCCAATGAATTCCCTTCAACATGAACGCCATCACGTTGATGACTCAGCGTGTGTATCACTTGAGCTCTTGGTAGTTCTTTTTTCAACTCAGCTACCTGTTCCCATAGCATTTTGTGCTTAATTGTGCCACCTTTTGAGTCTTTGAACCCATTTTGTCCTCAGTAGTGAAGATATTCATTGTATGACTGGACACAGTAAAAGGAATCGCACACTTTTAGTGTGGGGAATCCTCGATCCGTATTTATCAGTGCCAGTAAAAGAGCTTTTAGTTCTGCTAACTGAGCCGTGCCGTCTCCTAGAGACTGAGTCTTTGTACAGCTTGGATGGAACTTACCATCTCGCATACGACCTTTAACAATCGCACACGCAGCGCTGTATTGTTGTTTACTTCCTATGGCCGGTTGTGCAGATCCGTCTGTGTAAATTATGTATTCATACTGATCTAGAGGCATTATTTCATTCAGGAGAGGATATTCTTGTTCATATTGCAGAAATGCTTGTGTTTTCAGATTTGGATCATATCTGTATTCTACATCTGATGCAGTGAGAGAATTAGCCCATTGTATTCATCATGGATGTAACGCTTTAGCGTTAGGAACGCTTACCTTTGTAGCAGCCTCTAAGGCTGGTACTGGAGTCACGACAATTATTTGTTTTCCTGAACTAGTGCTCTTTCTCTCACTACAGCAGTCTGTACTGCTGTCAGAATTTTTCTGTGGATGCGAAATGCATCTCAGCATTTGTATACAAGTGTGACTTGTAAGCAATGGGTACTGTTTTGCATTCATTATATGTGAGGTATGTGTACCCAGATTGACCCGCAACTATACGGATCACCAGGTTGCGGACATTTACGCGTGTCTGTAAGTGTTTAGATGCTATCATGTCAGCCTGCAGGGAACAAAGTGTATCTGTGTGTTCTTGTGTCCACTGCCTAACTGAAAAATCAGATCTTATGAGGTCATAGAAGGGTTTGACTCTTTCTGTGTAATGCAAGATATATGTTCTGCCGAAATTCAGGAACCCCAGTATGGATTGTAAATTTTTCAGTGATTTTGGAGGTTGGAGCAGCGCACACTTTTCTAAAAAGTTAGCTGCCAGGCTTTTTACTTCACTTGAAAGCTCATATCCCAAAAATAGGATGCTGAGGTGGGCTATTTTAGATTTTTTGAAGTTAAATTTGTAACCCCCTGAGACGAATCCCAAAATTATGGTGCTCACCCTCGTCAAGTGTTCCTCCACGTCATCATCCGTCAGATAAATATCATCTACAGAGGACAATGCTTCCTCGTCCAGATTTTGAAGTAATTCAGTTACTCTGGCGGAAAACAACCCTGGGCCATTTTTATATCCCTGGGCCGGTCGACAAAATTGCCGCTGGGACCCTAGCGCTGAAAATGCTGTCAAGTATCTGCTCTCAAGCGCTATATTCTGGCAGAAAAATCCATTTGAGATATCTAGTGTTGTTTTGTATTTTTTCGCACAATGTTATTCATTAATGCAGCACTGTGTGCATTTTGAACTGCAAATGTTTTCGTGCATCAATTTAGATGTCTGTAATCTAACTAGATGATATGAATTGTCAGGTTTCATTACCGGAAACAAAGGATTATTCATTGAGGAGGTGCAGGTTTCAATCACCCCTGGTATTCAAGTTGATCTAAAATCTCCCTGACCTGTTTTTTAGCTTCTTGCTTTATGGGATACTGTCTCTGTGGAGTTCGTGTAGATTTTAATGGTATCACGTGGTGGGTTGACTCTTCATCCCATCCAACATGGTTTCGATATTGTGCTGGGGCAAGGGCTACTGGCCACTCCTGTGCATATGTATGTTTTAAATATTGGGGGACGAGGTCGGAAAAAGCTGGCATAATTACCGTTTTCCCTTTTGGGCAATCCATAACAATAGCAGGCGGCCAATATTTTTCAGCTAATAAAATGTCAAAGTCAAAGGTTAGGTTCTCCCAAAAGAGACCTTTAATTTTCCTGGGTTTGTCCCCTTCCATCCGGAGTGTTATCTCATGTAACCTATGTGGGATGCTTACCCTAGTATCAGGTGTTTCCACTGTGATATGTTCATTCAACTCCGCTGTCCCCAGAAATTCCATCAGGTTCTGGCGAGCTATTGTTACTTCTGCTGCTCTGTCTAGCATCATTATGATATACTGGGGTAACCCATAGAAGTCAACGGACCTGGGTAATAATCGGTATAGAAAAACAATGGTCCTAGACTTGTGTTAAATCTTGGTTGACTAAAGCATTCATAAACAGCATATAGTACATATATAGTTTAAATCAAAAATGTACCATTCATTCATTTAAAAATATATATATATCCTCAAAAATCCAAGAAAGGCACACACTATTGCTTTACGGGTGACTCTTATTTTATTCGGTCACTTTTACTAATATAACATCATCATATTCAGTATTCAAGAAAGAAGGAAAGGTGGTTGCTCCAAGGGAAAAAGTGAAGAAAAAGGGGTGCTCGTGAAGTAAGATAGAATATTCAAAAGGGGAATCCAACCAAACAAAACAATAGTTCATCATTTTATATACATTACAATTTCATTAGCAAAACTGGTCGTGATTTTATGATGACACCAGTTCTACATTAGGGCCTGTCCAATCGGTAATTCATGATTGTTCATTTTATTCTATTGGCAAACAGCGTTTGTCTGTAAGCGGGTAGGACTGGGGTAATATCAAGTACAGGGGAAAATGTCGACGTTTCGACCCTAGTGCAATGAGGGCAGTTTGTATCCTCTGCAGGCGGGTTTTCCTCAGGACAGAAAGAAGGGATGGGGGGAGCAACCTAAAAAGGTAAGTGAATTAACTAGTTAGAGAAATTAACTAAAAACAGGAGTTTTCAGTTTGCCATGAAATAATAATGGTGCGCCTACTCACTGATCATGGGTGATGCACAGTTAAGGTGCCGCCCCTAGGCATGGATATAAAGATCTGTAAAAAAGGGGGAGGATATATAAACTGTATAATAATACTTAATAATTGAACTACATCAGTTTTTTAGAAAGATACGTCTCAAGCACTATTTCAACAAGGTGCCTTACAACCCCACATTTTCAAGCACAGGCCTAAGACCACCTTCCACCTTCACCCCGCCCCCTCATTCTATGTCACATAAGATTCTGGCCTATGAACAAGTGGTTATGAGGGATATCAACAATACTCTATCCAAGAGACAATACATCAAATACAATACATCTAGGCAGGAACGTTTAGCACTAGAATCATTAAAGACCAATCAAGAAATAGTGATAAAGCCTGCAGACAAGGGGGGTGCTATTGTGATCCAGGGGGTGGAAGACTACAAGAAGGAAATCGTCACACAATTGGGTGTGGAAGGAAACTACATTAAATTACGATCTGACCCCACAAATGAAATGGCAGAAAAAATCAGACAGGTCACAGAAAAGGGTTGGAATGAAGGATTTCTTTCCAAACATGAATACGAATATCTGAACAATAGACAACCAAGGTTGCCCACCATATACACCCTACCTAAAATACATAAACATCTTAATGACCCTCCAGGGAGACCGATTATTTCAGGGTGTGGATCCATTTTAGAGCCACTTTGCAAATATATAGATGTCTTCCTTAAACCTATTGCAGAAGATACGATGACATACTTGAGGGATACTATGCAGACGATAAAATTGGTGGATAATCGTCCATTTGACACAGATAAACAAATTTTAGTGACTATGGACATTACGTCCCTATACACCAACATCCCTCAGCAGGATGCTTTAGATACCATCAGGAGAGTACTGGAGACACGCCCCAGACCAGTCCAGGTCCCCACTGAATTCCTTATTAACCTTCTAGAAATTGCTATGACCAAGAATTTCTTCTACTTTCAGGGCGACTTCTATGCTCAAACCAAGGGCGTGGCGATGGGTGCTAGCTTTGCTCCGGATCTGGCCATAATCTATATGGACCAGTATGAACACACATATGTTCTCCATGATCGGAACCCATATAGGGGTCGTATTGAACTTTGGAGGCGTTACATAGATGATGTCATGATGATTTGGAACGGGAACGAACAACAACTCGTGGAATTCCATCTTTGGCTTAATGCCCAATCACATGACATCCAATTCTCTCTTGAGTTCAATAAGAAAGTGATCAACTTCCTAGACATCTCCATTAGAGAGGATGAGGGGTATTGCATACCACCCTGTATAGGAAGGACAGTGAAAGGAATACCTTGTTACGTTACTCCAGTCATCACCCACGCAACCTCAGGGATAATTTGCCTTTTGGTCAATTCCTGAGGTTGCGTAGGAACTGCACCCGGAAGGATGACTATTTTAGGGAATCAGATGACCTTATAACACGCCTCCTGGAAAGAGGGTACCCTAAGAACCTTCTAAGAAAAGCCAGAAAAAGGGCCTGGTTTTGTCATAGGGAGTATCTTTTGGAACCAAAATCTAAGGGAACTCAGGGACACGAACGCCTTGTGTGTGCTACTACATTCTGCACCAAGAGTAACCAGATAAAGAAGATTGTGAATAAACATTGGCATCTAGTGGCAGATGAGATTGGGATTATTGAACCACCCATGCATGCTTTTAAGAAAGGCAAGAATGTGAGGGACTATGTGGTTCAATCACTATTACCCATAAAACCAAGGGATAATCAGCAGACCCTTTGGAATATGCCTCCAGTAAAAGGACATTACAAGTGCGGGCAATGTAAAGCCTGTGCCATGACCAGAGAACAGCAACAGTGTACTTATAACAACCATACACACATGATGCAGAACCATACCAATTGAACTCCAATGGAGTTATTTATGCTATAGCATGCCCTTGTGAGTTCTGGTACATAGGTCAAACCATACAGAGAGTTAAGGCACGGATACTGCAACATTGCAGCAGGATACGCTGTAGGACGCAGGGAGCCCCCCTCGTTGAACATTTCGCCACTTTCGGACACTCGGCTGAGAGCCTTAGGTGGTGGGTCATTGAACAGGTTAAACCTAATCCAAGGGGAGGTAATTTTGCAAACACACTGAGTATCCGTGAGTGCAAATGGATACATATTTTTGACACGGTAACACGGGTTTGAATGAATATGAGGAGATTACCAGACAAGTGGCAACCATGAATAATGGCTAGACCCCGCAATTTTATTGTGGGTGCTTACAACACTGTATATATGTTCACTTGTTGCTGTATATGAACAATCACCAATACGCTGTTTCTGTAGCCTCTATATGTTTTATTGCTGAAGGATATGACCATGTTATGCACAGTGTTGTAGGTAATTTTTCCCTTCATTATGAAATTCTAACATTCTTAGTAGCTTACACGGTGCATCATGCCAACATGACATTTCTTAGCCTTTAACATTGTATATATCTTTTCATCTGTTAGTGTGTGTATATTAACCAGATCTACTACAACATTGTTTCTGTAACGTTTTATTGTCATATGTTTTTAATCAGTGTACATTGTTGTATGTAATTTTTCTCACCTTTAATGTATCTTTCTCACCTTTAATGTATGCTAACTAGTCTCAGTCACACGATCTACTTAGCATGTTTAATACCATATTTTTTGGTGAAATCATGACACATGGGGTTTAAGTTAATTCAGCTCTGGATTTACAATTATTTATTTCCGTGAATACTTAATGAATAGTCTGTTGTTTATGCCGGTCACAACAAGAGTATTAACGTGGCCATCTTTCTCTGACAATGCACGTCAGATTACGTGCACGCTTTCCAAAGCCTATTTTTAGAACGCTGAGTCACTCGCAGCTCTCTTCTCGAGCAGACCAGCTGGATTCCCCCGGGCTGTGCGAAGATGAATCACTAAGGTATTTCCCTGTCAAAGTAGATTAGCCAGAATTCTTTTGGCTTTCCGTGCCTTAGTGAGACTTCAATTGTCGTTTTATTTCATGTCTTTTAGACGCTGTGGGCGATTTTTCTCACCCACTATTTAAAATAACCTGCAGAATTCTTTTGGCTTTCCGTGCCTTAGTGAGACTTCAATTGTCGTTTCATTTCATGTCTTTTAGACGCTGTGGGCGATTTTTCTCACCCATTATTTAAAATAACCTGCTGATATCAAGCTGCAATTCTTTTTGCGGGTAAGTGGAGATCAGTCCACTGATTGATTATCATGAATACTATACATATATGGTATAAGTATTATTATACAGTTTATATATCCTCCCCCTTTTTTACAGATCTTTATATCCATGCCTAGGGGCGGCACCTTAACTGTGCATCACACATGTTCAGTGAGTAGGCGCACCATTATTATTTCATGGCAAACTGAAAACTCCTGTTTTTAGTTAATTTCTCTAACTAGTTAATTCACTTACCTTTTTAGGTTGCTCCCCCCATCCCTTCTTTCTGTCCTGAGGAAGACCCGCCTGCAGAGGATACAAACTGCCCTCATTGCACTAGGGTCGAAACGTCGACATTTTCCCCTGTTCGGGGCCTGTACTTGATATTACCCGAGTCCTACCCGCTTACAGACAAACACTGTTTGCCAATAGAATAAAATGAACAATCATGAATTACCGATTGGACAGGCCCTAATGTAGAACTGGTGTCATCATAAAATCACGACCAGTTTTGCTAATGAAATTGTAATGTATATAAAATGATGAATTATTGTTTTGTTTGATTGGATTCCCCTTTTGAATATTCTATCTTACTTCACGAGCACCCCTTTTTCTTCACTTTTTCCCTTGGAGCAACCACCTTTCCTTCTTTCTTGAATACTGAATATGATGATGTTATATTAGTAAAAGTGACCGAATAAAATAAGAGTCACCCGTAAAGCAATAGTGTGTGCCTTTCTTGGATTTTTGAGGATATATATATTTTTTTAAATGAATGAATGGTACATTTTTGATTTAAACTATATATGTACTATATGCTGTTTATGAATGCTTTAGTCAACCAAGATTTAACACAAGTCTAGGACCATTGTTTTGCTCTGTCTAGCATCGTCAGAGCCCATTCCCCATTCAGTAGTTGAGTCCTCAGAATTCTGGGCATGTCTGATCTTGAGACCTGCTACTTTCTTCTTTTTGAATTGAGGTTTAAGTCTTTGTTTTTCTTCTTTCTTAGGTGCGTAGTCCGCAGCGCGTTGCGTGTCTCTGGACTTTGTGCGCTCCTCCTGTCTGTGTTCCGACCGTCCTTCTCTCTCTGAGTTTTTCGAAGAGACCTGAAAGGAACGAGAGGAACGTGTATCAGTGTCCTGATACCTTTCAGGTTTTCTAATGTTGTCCCTATTCCTAAGGTAATACCTCCTTTCGGAGGGCTCCTGTTGAGGAGATCTACCTCTGGATTGATATCTATTTTCTTTATTCTTTTGTTGTTTGTTATAGTCCCATTTCTTCTTTGAAGAAACTGGTGTTTGCTTTGCCTGTTCTTTATCTGGACCTCCCATTAATTGGGGTTTTACTGGTTTAGCATCAAACTATCCCTACCTAATTATGCATAAAGAGTTTCAATAATTGTAGGTAATTCTGTCTCCTGTTGTAAAGGAGTGAAATCTCTCAGGCGTTGGCATATTGCCACTGATGCTGCTTCCCCTTTAATGTTTGCTAATATTATAGCTGATACCTGGGCGAAGTTATTTAATAACTTCATCCCTAAGTTCAGAACAGGTTCTGCTCCATACTCGTTCTGCATTTGTCTCAATACGTCTGGTATCACTGCTAATGAAGGGATACCATGAGTTCTGGTATATATTACAGCGAAGACTGCACCCCAAGAAGTACAATCCTCTATTGGGGGAGCTATTCCCATTGGCAAGCAAATTGTTAGCATTCTATGCTTTTCATGTGGGATGGTATTTGGAAATACTGCCTCTAGCTGTGTTATTTTTTGAGCCACCCAAAATGGCATTTGTTCATGTTTTGCGGGCAATTTACCCATCACTGCGTGAAATGTTTGTGATGTAATTTTGATTGTAGAAGTTTGGACTGGTCCTGGTTGTGTAGCCGGTGTTGGCTGAAGTGTGAGTGTTCTCATCACAAGCTGTGTCATGTTTCTGTAAAGTTTTATTAATTCTTTATGCTATGTAAGTAAGTCTCCTGGCATTGTGTCAATGTCAGAGTGTGGTGTGTAGGCCGCTAGTAATGGCCATGTTGCTCCGTCTCTTCCAAGCGGACCGAGTCTTACTATATTTCTTGTATGGGGTAGGGCGCCTTTAAACCAGTATATATGTTTGTGGTAAGTGAGTGAAATTTCAATGTCCTCGTATGGACAGTATTCGTTAGGTATTTCATCTTCTGTATAGTAATGAAATGTTTTTGTTGATGCATTCGCATGTGGGAATGTCACCCATGAATAGAATACCTCTGTTCTAATCATGAATGCTACCTGCCCACCCCTATATGTTAAACCATATGCGGCTAGTTTTAAGGTGATGTCAGTTCTAACATTTTCTGAAATGTGTATTGCATCTGCATCTTCTTCTTCTTGGACTGATATATTCAGTTTGCCCACAGTGTCTCCCTGTTCAGTCATTGTTTTTAGTAAGAAGAGCTTTTCAAGAGAACTGAGATAAGGTGCTATGCACAATAGGAACAATGTATCCTTAAAGCTTGATTAAACCAACAGCCAATACATAGGATTTTTGTCTACTCAGCTGCGGCGGATTTTTTGTTACCTCCCACTCCAGACGTCTCTGGGGAAATGTGAGTAGGGGTCTCTGAGAATAGCACGACTGAACTACTCAGATTTGACCGTTAAATAAGTACCAAACCAAAGTTGGGCATCATGTTGTGTAGTTCCTATGAAACCTATTCAGGATCTGCGCGTTTAGACAACATACACTGTGGGCTTGGTCCAGACTGATTCCAGACACCCCCACCGAGTATGGTGGCTTGTATACCAGCTAGCTCACAGTGCCACTAGAAACTCCTCTTACCAAGGAGAGAATAGTTCTTGACAACTATCGAACATGACAACCCTGATCCCTCAGGACCGTGGAAACAGTGCAATACTTTTCGCTCAGTCACTCGTGCTCACTTGGTCCCAGAGAAATATACAGAATAAACGATATGGACGTTTTTCAATAAGCATTTATTGAACACTCGTCATTCTAGTGTAAAATAGGTGTGCTGAAACAACCACTAGACAGAAACAGATATAAATGATGAGAAGCACTAAGAAGGTGAAAAGATGGTAGATCTCTACCAGTCTGCTATAATCATGAACATAGGCAAGTATATAAAATACATGACAATAAAATGCATACTCCTACAATGCTACCCTAACTAGATGTACCTAAGTGTACCTAGCATGTATGTAGGTGTTAAGCCAAGAATCCCTCTAGGATAAAGTCAACCCCATTACCTGAAGTGAGAGACTGTGGGACCCCGTCTTGGTCTCGGGTTGGATACCCCACAAGGGATGTTAGGCCACTGCGAGCTGGAGTGTCTGTATGCAGGAACCTCAGCGTCTCGCATCAGTGTGTCGCCATGGAAGTCATGATCTCCTCTGCATATCTCAGCAAGATGTGATGTTTATATACCCGAAGGTATCCCCAGGGGTTCTACCTTGCTGTGCCACTGTCGGACTTAGGATGACGTCGGGAATGAACCTTGTACATAGTAATTATGCAGGAGATGATAGTCCTCCTGAGTTTCCAAGAATCCAAGGATCCTCATGCATAATGTATGAGGCTATTGTTCAGGGAAAACCCCACGTTCTGTAAGCAGTACTGTAACTAGGTAAAGGTTCAGCCCTAACAGCCCGTTACGTATGTAATGTAGGGATGAATATAGGTGAAAGGTTGGGATGTTACCCGAGCCTATATTTGGGGTACCTATATGGAATATAACAGTGTTATGTATTTTAGTATATATTTTAAATGTATGTGATGTATTTTTTAATATGAGTATTGTTTATGTTTTTTAATATATGTGTTACATTTTTAGTAGTTATTATTAATTTTAATTTTTATTAAATTGTGTGTTTTTTAGTTCCGTATCGGGTTGTGGATTTATAGGGGAATAGGTTGGGAAGTAATTTAGTTATAATAAATTAAAGAATATTTTTTATTTAAGAATATTTATTTAATTGAGATTTAATAATGTTAATTATGTTTGTAATTTTTTTCCGTAAATTTTATGTGTGGGTTGTGGGGTTTATAGGGGTAAAGGGTTGGAAGTAATTTATTTTTAATTAATTAATAATCAGTTATTAATTAATATTAATTAATTGACAATTAAATATGGAAATTGTGTAGTTAACTTTAGTTGACAGTTGTGGAGTTATTAGGGGTAAAGGGTGGGAAGAAATTTATTTTTAATTAGTAACTAATTAGTTGATAAATAATATTAATTAAATAATTGATAATTAATTAGGGTAATTGTTTAATACATTTTTTGTGTGTCCGTTTTGGGTTTATAGGGGTAAAAGGTGAGTATTAAATTAAATTTTACTTACTTTATAATCAGTTGTTAAATACTATTAGTTATTTAATTGAATATTATTTTTTATGTGTTTTAATTTGTTTTTCAGCTAATAATATTTGTTTAATTGATAATTAATTATGTTAATTATGCAAATAATTATTTTTATTTTAGATGTGGGTTGTGAGTTGTGTGGTGTTATAGGGTAGGAAGTAAATAGACTACATTTATGAAATAATGATTTTTTTTATAAATAATTTCTAAAGAAAAATATTTATTTGTTTGAAATTTCTTTTTTAATTTAATTTCATATAATATTTCTAGGTATTTGTAATATGTATTTTACATTATAATATGCTTTTTAATTTTTTTTAATATTAAATATTTACATTTTTAACATATTTATATGTTTTTTATTTACATCTTTTAAAAAATATTTTTATTTTCTTGATGATATTTTGTTTGTTTTAAAATTTGAACTGAATGGAGTGGGAATAGTCCTTTTTACCCCTCCGCAATCCAACACCTTTGCTATTGATGCACTGACTGGAGTGGGAATAGTAAATTTTATCCTTCCGCTATCCAACACTTTCCCTACTGTTGCACTGACTGGCGTGGGAATAGAAAATGTTATCTCTACGCTATCCAACACTTTCCCCACTGTTGCACTCACTGGAATGGGAATAGTAATTCTTACCCCTCCGCTATCGAGCAGTTTTCCTACTGTTGCACTGACTGGAGTGGGAATAGTTAATTTTATACCTCCGCTATCCAACACTTTCCCTACTGTTGCACTCATTGGAGTAGGAATAGTAATTTTTACCCCTCCGCTATCCAACACTTTCCCTACTGTTGCACTCACTGGAGTGGGAATAGTAAATGTTATCCCTCCGCTATCCAACACTTTCCTTACTGTGGCACTCACTGGAGTGGGAATAGTAATTTTTACTCCTCTGCTATCCAACACTTTCCCTACTGTTGCACTCATTGTAGTGGGAATACACATTTTTACACTTCCGCTATCCAACACTTTTCCTAGTGTTGCGCTCATTGGAGTGGGAATAGTAATTTTTATTCCTCCGCTATCCAACACTTTCCCTACTGTTGCACTGACTGGAGTGGGAAATTTAAGTTTAAAGATTTTTAAATAGTTAAATGTTTTAATTTAAACTAGAATGTTTTTTTAAATAGAATTTATGTTATTTATATATATATCCTTTTCATTTTTGCCCTTTCTGGAACTGAAGGGCCCGTGGGAGGTGGTGCGCATGCTGGCAGAGCATACCGGCTAGAAGTCCAAATGCAAAAGTAGGTAGGCACACTCTCAGGATGCAGCTAAAGTAGTCACAGTTATGCAGAAAGCTGTTTATTTCACTCAACGCGTTTAGACTGCCCAGCAGTCTTGGTCACTTGTGTCCTTAAGACTGCATGGTAAAAATAAAGAGAGGGACAACATTACAGTCTAATGTGCTTGGAACATGGTTGTTGACACGAGTAGTGAAAAGTACATACCATGGAAATTGCAAATCATGTCGAATAGCAAATCAACAGTTGGCCAAAAATAAAGAGATTGCTCATCGCAAAAATAATATCCAAATGGTGAAGGCCAGCTATCAGGGGCAAGTGCCTAAACAGGTAAAGTGCATTGCTACCCTAGACCCAAGCACAAAAAACGGCATGCCCGTAGGCATATTGGCATGGTGCCAAATTATTGCCGTGTACATCAATAAATTCCCATATTGCGTGAATGGGTCTAATAAAATGTGCATTATAGGTACTGGACCAGTGTCTTGACTCAGGTCAATCACAAATGCATAATGCATAAAGTTCCATGGAAATACAAATAAAAGAAATCATATCATGCATGAATCTTATCTGTGATGGAATCCCAGAAGTGAAGACGAAGAAAAGGGTAGGGAAACCTGTGCAGGTGAATTGGTAGTGATGGGTCCCTTCCTTTCCTCCTGTGAAAAGACACAAAAAAAGAGAAAAAACATTAGCATCTAAATGCACAGTTAAAACCACTTAAAGCAAGTTAATACAAACAAACCGTATAAGTGTCATTCTCATCGCGGATGAAGGAAAGAGGGTTAAGATGGTTTAAGAAAACAGGTGTAGGGGTATAGGAATCATTCTTCTTTCAGGTGAATTGCTAGTTTCTCATCTTGGTTTAACCCTCCCGGGATTTTGGTTTGGAAGTCCACTATATATTTGGACTCTCTTTTCCTGAGTTTCAGGGTCCTGTCGCCACCCCTGTGATCATTGTTTATCTGCTCAATGGTACAGTATGTGAGTTGGGATGGGTCTGAAAAATGTTTGTCTTGAAAATGTCGAGCAACCAGGTATTTGGGATCTCTATTGTTGATGGCCCTCATGTGTTCTAAAATTCTCTTCTTGGCGGCCATCAAGGTGGTACTGCCTATATACCAAAGTTTACAAGGACTGTCAATGATGTAGATTAGAAAATTGGTACTGCATGTAAGAAATTGTGAGATAACCTTGGTGACTGGCCCTTGTCTCATTTCTTTGCGCATCAGACTGTTCTTACAAGCCTTACAGTGGCCGGAGGGAAAGAAACCCTGTAAATTATGTCTGTTAATTCAAGTGACTGTGGTAATGTCACTGCGGACCAACATGTCCATAAGGCTGCGTCTTTCCTGTAAGTAATGCAGGTCTATCCTCTCTGTAGTCACCTATAGTTGTGTCACTCTTGAGGATATCCCAGTTTTTTACTAGAATCTTCTTGACCCTGCTGGCATCGCCATCAAAGGTAAGGATAATCCTAGTTCCCTCGTCAATGTGTTCTGTCTCAGTATCGGTCCTGTCTGCTAGTGTCTCCTGTCTAGTGATGCCCTCAGCTCTCTCACTAGCCCTCTTGAGGACCCAGTTCGGGTAACCTCTTTCCCTGAATCTGTTCAACATGATCTCACGTTCATGTTGATAGGCTGTCTCAGTGTTGCAGTTCCGTTTGGCTCTTAAAAGTTCCCCATAGGGGATGCTCCACTTGAGAGTCTCTGGGTGACTACTGAGGGCATGTAGTAAGCTATTACCAGCTGTGGTTTTGCAAAAAAGCTCAGTGTGGATGGTTCCCTGCCTGATGTAAATCTTGATATCAAGATACTCAACTGTGGTGTTACTGATCTTGCCTGTTAGCTGAATGTTGCGATTGTTATCATTAAGTTTTTTAATGAAATCAATCGCAAGTAGTTCAGTGCCTCTCCAAATGATGAAGAGATCATCAATGTATCTGAGCCATACCACAACACGCCCTAGGTCTTGGGCAAGCTCAGGGTTCTTGTGCAGGCCTTCCTCCCACTGGCCCATGAACAGGTTGGCAAAGCTGAGAGCAAAGCACGAACCCATGGTGGTCCTGGTAGTCTGCCTGTAGATGACACCATTAAACAGGAATATATTGTTCTTGAGGCAATGAGCTATCATCTCAAGAATCATGATGGTGTGTTCCCTGTACCTGATCTGTCTCCTGCGTAAAAAATGGCGACATGCTTCAAGTCCTTGTTCATGGTCTATGATGGTGTACAGTGAAGTAACATCGAGGGTGATCAACAGGTAATCATCCTTCCATTTGATGTTCTGCAATTTGCACAAAAAATCCTTAGTGTCCCTAAGGTAGAAATCCAGTTTAAATACGTGATCCCTCAAAAATGATTAACGTATTTAGACATGTGTTCAAGAGCGCTGCCCCTTGAAGAAACAATAGGACGTCCCGGCGGGACAAGGGTGTCCTTGTGTATCTTGGGAAGAAGGTACAGAACTGGGAGCTTGGGGTGGTCTTTTTTCAGAAAACAATATTCCTCCCATTCAATTACCCCCTTGTCTCTCCATTCAGTCAATTTGTCGCAAATAGTGGTGATGCTGTCAGTGTAATCTTCTCTAGAGATGGGAACATAGAATCTACTGTCACTGAGTTGTCTCATGGCCTCCGTGATATACATATCTTTGTGAAGTAAAACCACGTTACCCCCCTTGTCTGCTGGACGTATGACACTCTCACTGTCCTCCACTAGTGAGACTAGTACCCGTCTTTGTGTAAAGGTAAGGCCATAAGGAGTTCTATTCCTGTGATTAGATTCATGGCGTAGTTCTATAAGAGACTTGGTGACAACCTCATGAAAGGTGTCTATGTTGTCATGCGGAAGTGTGGGATAGAATGTAGAACGTGGCTTAAAACTGGTGCTAGCTGCTGCATCATATGTTATGCCTAGTTCGTCTAACACAGAGGTTTCAGTGATTTCAAGTTCTGTGTGTTCTGGCTCCTGTTGTAATTGCAATAGAGTTACTAGGGTGTCCATGTCCCTGATGTCTAGATCTGTCTCATTGCCCTGGGCTTGAAAGGAATTAACACTTCCCGGTGCAGAAAGTCTTAATTTGTGCCACTTTTTCAATCTGAGTTTACGAATATATTTAAAAAGGTCAATTCTGGTGTTGGTGTAATTAAATGTAGAGGAGGGACAGAAAGAAAGACCTAGGCAGAGGGTGCGTTTTTCAATGTCATTAAGAGGTCTCTTAGAGAGATTAATAATAGTCCTATTAACCATCTCGGGATCCATTACAGTGTCTTTTTGGAGCTCGCGCTGTTGTTTCCCATGCACCCTGTCCTCTGTCTCTTCCGCCATCTTTGTTGGATACGTAATCTTCTTTGGTGGTTCCTCCTCTGCCTCTTCCTCTGCCCCGTCCTCTCTGTCCTCTTGGTTTCGGTATCGGTATCGGGATATCTCGTGTCGTCTGCCTCCCCCGTCGCAGCAGACGATATTCGTCTAAAAAAGTCACCGGACGGGTGACTCTTTCGTTGCCAGATGTACTACTCCCTGATGTCTCAGATTCAACGTCACTGAACGTCGATTGTTCTGACAGTGAGCTCTCCGCAGTTGTCTGTTGCACGACCTGAGTGGGAGGCTTGTCTGTGTAAAGATGGTCGTATTTCTTACTAAAGGTGAGAATCCTCCCACTCTCATAGTCGCAATGATCTCTTTGCAATTTGCGTTGTTTACGGGCTTTAATGTCGTCTTCATGGTTCTTAAGACAATCTTTCATACTCTCCATAAGTCTTTTCAAGTTACTCTGTTCCATATTGGTCTCGACATCTTCCTGTATTGATTTTATCTCCGCTAGCAATGGATTGACCGCGAGGCATTGCTAGTGGAGATAAAATCAATACAGGAAGATCTCAAGACCAATATGGAACAGGGTAACTTGAAAAGACTTATGGAAAGTTGCCCTGGAGAGGCACTGAACTACTTGCAATTGATTTAATTAAAAAACTTAATGATAAAAATCGCAACATTCAGCTTACAGGCAAGATCAGTAACACCACAGTTGAGTATCTCGATATCAAGATTGACATCAGGCAGGGAACCATCCACACTGAGCTTTTTCGCAAAACCACAGCTGGTAATAGCTTACTACATGCCCTCAGTAGTCACCCAGAGACTCTCAAGTGGAGCATCCCCTATGGGGAACTTTTAAGAGCCAAACGGAACTGCAACACTGAGACAGCCTATCAACATGAACGTGAGATCATGTTGAACAGATTCAGGGAAAGAGGTTACCCGAACTGGGTCCTCAGGAGGGCTAGTGAGAGAGCTGAGGGCATCACTAGACAGGAGACACTAGCAGACAGGACCGATACTGAGAGAGAACACATTGACGAGGGCACTAGGATTATCCCTACCTTTGATGGCGATGCCAGCAATGTCAAGAAGATTCTAGTAAAAAACTGAGATATTCTCAAGAGTGACATGACTATACGCGACTACATAGAGGCTGCATTACTTACAGGAAAGGACGCAGCCTTAGGGACATGTTGGTCCGCAGTGACATTACCACAGTCACTTGAATTAACAGACATAATTTACAGGGTTTCTTTCCCTGCGGCTACTGTAAGGCTTGTAAGAACAGTCTGATGCGCAAAGAAATGAGACGAGGGCCATATATATATATATATATATATATATATATATATATATATATATATATTCACTGAAAAAACCATAGGTTTTAGGGACAGTTATAGTTAGTTGGACATTTCACTCGTACAAAACCCGTGAAATTCCCCCGTTATAGTTAGTTCAGCTAACTATAACTCGCGCCCCGCAATGCACTGCTGATGACGTCACATATTACATCACTCATGACATGGTCAGTGACATCACTGATGACATCACTGATGACATCTCAAATGACATCACTGATGACATCATCCAGTGACTGTGTGTTTCTGTAAAGTTGAAATATTTTTAATATATATAGGAAAAGACGTATTGAAGAATGAGTGGGTGTGTAAGTGTCTGTATGGATGATTTAGTAGGTGCGTGACTGACTCTATAAGTGAGTGATTTAACGTATCTTACTGAATGCATGGGTTAGTGACTAAACTGGGTGAATGTCTGTATCCGTCTGTCTGTTGCTGTGTAAGTGGCTGCATGTGTTTGTGAATAGCTACATGAGTGTTTATATGAGTTATTGAATGCTTGTCTGAGTATCTGTATGGGTGCCTGAGTGTTTGTGTGGGAGGGGTGTGTGTGACTCTGTGCAAAGATGTGTGAGTGGGTGATTCACTGGGTGGATGGTTTCAAGAGTGCATCTGTGATAGACTGTATGGGTGGGTAAGTGTGTGTAAGAGTGTGTTAGTGAGTGAATGTATGTCCCAGTGGTACATGTGTGAGTAACTACATATGTGAAAGCCAGTATATATGTGTGTTGGAGTATATAAATAGCTATAAGCGAGAGTGAGTGATTGTGATAGTGGCTGTATGGATGAGTGTGTGCTTGTATCAGTGATTGTATAAGAGCGTAACAATGTGCTAGTATTTGTATGATTAAGTGAGCTGGTGTGTGTATA
Source organism: Calotriton arnoldi (assembly GCA_963921515.1). NCBI lineage: Eukaryota > Metazoa > Chordata > Amphibia > Caudata > Salamandridae > Calotriton > Calotriton arnoldi. The sequence goes on from CAWUFW010000777.1 coordinate 3,230,175, forward strand.
ACTGTATAGGTGAGTAAATGGCAGTGTGTTTAATTATTTGCATGACTGACTAGGTGTGTGAGTACCTCTATGGATGAGTGGCAGTGTTTGAGTGTCTATATAGGAGTAAGAGTGCATATGATAGTCCTGTACTGAGTGACCATAAGTATGAGTGACTGTACGGGTGAGTGAGTGGATGTGTGTGTGTAGACCTAAGAATCAGTGAGTGGGTATGTAGTTATTGGTGTTGGAGTGTCTATAGTTTTGCGAATGGCAGTCTGTAATTTAGATTGGGTGTATCAAAGGTTATATTAGGGTGTGAGGAGCTGCATCAGATTATCACGTGGATGATGTCATCAGTGATGTCATTTGAGATGTCATCAGTGATGTCATGAGTGATGTCACTGACCATGTCATGAGTGATGTAATATGTGACGTCATCAGCAGTGCATTATGGGGCGCGAGTTATAGTTAGCTGAACTAACTATAACAGGGGAATTTCACGGGTTTTGTACGAGTGAAATGTCCAACTAACTATAACTGTCCCTAAAACCTATGGTTTTTTCAGTGAATTTCAAAGGTTTTTTAAATGCTAATTTGTAACTATAACATATCTGAAACCTATGGTTTTTTCAGTGAATTTCAAAGGTTTTTTAAATGCTAATTTGTAACTATAACTGTCCCTAAAACCTATGGTTTTTTCAGTGAATTTCAAAGGTTTTTTAAATGCTAATTTCTAACTATAACGTGTCTGAAACCTATGGTTTTTTCAGTGAATTTCAAAGGTTTTTTAAATGCTAATTTGTAACTATAACGTGCCTGAAACCTACGGTTTTTTCAGTGAATTTCAAAGGTTTTTTAAATGACATTTTTTAAATGTATTAATTTTTATATTAATTTTTTTCATACTGATTTACTACATTTTTAGAAACAATTTCTTTTACATATTTTATTTTTTAAATTACATTGTAATTACATTATACATTACATTACAAAAATACTTTCTCAGAATGAATTACTTTAGTTTAAATACTTAGCACATAGGCAATAGACTTTTAAGTACAGTAGTTACAGTTGTTGCAATGGGCAACACATTTTCAAACACAATGCAACATTCAGCTCAATGTGAATTTCTAGTTAAATGCAATTAGTTACTTTATGGATTACTTTTCTAACCACAGGACTGGATCCTAGATTCAGTCCTGGGACATCTCCTGTAAACAGTTGAGTAAAAGCGTTTTGGTTACAGTCGTGATTTTTAAGGAATATTATTGTATTTTAAAAGTTGACACTTAGAAACTTTTCCTCATAGAATCACCAATGTTATCCTATGGAAGGAAATTCACTTAGCAGGTAAAAACTGTTATCGTTACTTTTTCTTACTCAGTGTTGGATCCTGGATCCAGCACTGGTGCATCTCCTGTAAACAGTTGAAAAAATGCGTTTAAGTCAGGCAGGCGATTTTTAAGGAATATTTGTAGTTTGTGAAAATCGACACTTTGAAACTTTTCTGCTGAAAACCAGACAATGGATTCCTATGGAAGAAAAGATAAGTTACTGGTAAGTACGGTTAAAATTACTTTTCAGGACCAGTACTGGGCTGAAAGATACAGAACTGAGGTCTCTCCTTATAACAGGTGAGTAAATCGGAATTCGTATTTCGGCTGATTTTAGAGGAATATTTGTAGGTTTCAAAAATCAACACTTAGAAACTTTTTCAGCAAAAAGCAGGCAATGATATCCTATGGAAGGAAATTCAAGTTACTGGTAAGTACGGTTAAAATTACTTTTCAGGACCAGTACTGGACTGAAAGATACAGCACTGAGGTCTCTCCTTATAACAGGTGAGTAAATCGGAATTCGTATTTCGGATGATTTTAGAAGAATATTTGCACAATGGTGAAGGGAGGGGCGGGGCCTGAGGTGACATCTGTGCAAACGCGCCTCGTGGCGCGTTTTAAGTTGGGGATTAAGTCCCTTGAATCCTGAGGGTCTCTAGGGGCCAACTAGCCCACCAGGAACCTCCAATATGCGCCAGGGGCTGCGTTGCAGAGACGTGTAGAGAGGCCACACCCCTTTTACACCTCTCTGCAACGCAGCTCTGTGGCGCTTTCTGGATGTACCTGTTGGCCTAGTTGGCCCCCAGGGACCCTCAGGATTGAAGGGATTTAATCCCCCAACTTAAAACGCGCCACGGGGCGCGTTTGCACAGATGTCACCTGAAGCCCCGCCCTCCCTTCACCACTGTGCAAACGCGCCCCGTGGCGCGTTTTAAGTCGGGGGATTAACTCCCCTTGAATCCTGAGGGTCCCTGGGGGCCAACTAGCCCAACAGGTATATCCAAAAGCGCCACAGAGCTGCGTTGCAGAGAGGTGTAAAAGGGGCGTGGCCTCTGTACACCTCTCTGCAACGCAGCCCCTGGCGCATACTGGAGGTTCCTGGTGGGCTAGTTGGCCCCCAGGGACCCCCAGTATTCAAGGGGAATTGTTCTCCTCTGCAAACGCGCCAGGGGCGCGTTTGCAGAGTGGTGAAGGAAGGGGCGGGGCCTGCGGGCCCGATCGTTTTTTGTTTTTTGTCTCCTGAAGGGGGCTGTGTGGCCCCCTTCCTTTTTCCTGTTTTTGGGCCCTGGGGACCCCATCCCCAGGGCCTTACCCCTTTTTAAATTAAATTTAAAAAAACGGGAAGGGGCCGCGTGGCCCCCTTCCCTGGGCCTGTATTGGCCCCGGGGACCCCATCACCCGGGGCATGGCCTCGATTTTTTTTTTGTTTGGAGGGGGCTGCGTGGCCCCCTCCTCAGGCCATTTAAGGCCCCGGGGACCCCATCCCCGGGGCCGGCCTTTCCGCTTTTTTAAAAACATTTTTTATTTTTTGGGGAGGGGGCCGCGTGGCCCCCTCCCGGGCCACTACTTGCCCCGGGGACCCCATCCCCCGGGGCTGGCCTCTCCGTTGGGGACTGTGGGGGTCCCCAATCCCCCACAGTCCCGCCGGCTCCCGCGTCCCTTGGGAGCCGGCATTGCTTTCCACATGGGGAGCTGCTAAGATGCAGCTCCCCATGTGGAAAGCAATGTGCTTTGGATATTGGAAGAGAGAGCAGGTTTCCCTGCTCTCTCTTCCAATATCCAAAGCAGTTTGCTATGGCAGGACGGGAGCCGCGAGGCTCCCGTCCTGCCATAGCAAACTACAGTGTCCTGGGGGTAGGCACCCCGGGACACTGCAGGAGCCGGCCCTGGGGGTGGCGGTCCCCAGGGCCATCAAGGGCTCCAGGAGGGGGCCGCGCGGCCCCCTCCCTTAAATTGCACAGCCCCGGGGAGGTGGTGGTCCCCGGGCTCTGGGGGTCCGTAATGGACCCCCACATTTATTTTATAAGTGCCCCGGGGAGGTGGTGGTCCCGGGCGTGTGGGGGCTGGAGCCCCCCACACCTTATTCATATAAAAAAGAAGCCCCGGGGGTGGCGGTCCCCGGGCTGCGGGAGGGCAGGAGAGCCCTCCCGCACCATTTTTTATAAAGCCCCGGGGGTGGCGGTTCCCGGGGCTTGGGGGCCCTATGAGGCCCCCACACATAAAATTAACCCCCCACCATGCCCCCGGGACTTGGGCCACCCGGGGCAAAATACAATCGAAGCGCGGGAGACCGCGCTTCGTTTTTTTTTTTTCGGCAGGATTCGCGCACCCTGAGCGCATCCTGACGATTTTAAAAAGAAAATTCTTTTTTTTGCCCAGGGGTCCTTGTGGGACCCCCTGAGCAAACCTAGGGGTCAGGTGTTTCTACCCTGCCCCTTTGTGCGCTTTGCGCACTTGTTTCTGTCCCACGGTTCTACCGAGGGATAAAATGGCTGCCAACATTTCCTGAATCGGAATGTTGACAGCCAGCTGACAGCCAATTAACATGCAGCTCGTGATCGGGACGGTGCGCGCAGGGTGCGCTGAGGGTACCCGGACCCTACTCGGCCATAGATATATCTATCTTTTTACTTTTGATTTTCTCAGCAACTACTGAACGGATTTACACCATTTAACAAAAGGGTTCTTTCTGAACCAAGAACTACCTCTTTGCCAAATTTGGTGTAATTCCGTTCAGCAGTTCGGGCTGTAGCCGTGTCTAAAGTTTCCTATGGAAAATTGCATGGGGAAAACGCGTTTTGGGACCCCCCTTTTTTCTCGGCCCCCGCTTGACAAATCCCCCGAGACTTTCAGGGTAGGAGCGGACCGGAGCGCCCCACAAAGTTTGAAAATTTTGCGAAGATACGTCAACCGGCAAGAGAGTTATTTCAAATAGAATGTCGCGGATTTCCTATGGATAATAGGTTGTAACTATAACTATCTACTGGCGACCGCCAGTAGATAATATATATATATATATCACCTACTGTTTCCATAGGTGCTTATAACTTTGGCATCGTTTGACGAATCTTTACGAAATTTTCCAAAAAGTTTCTTTTTTCAGATCAGCTCCTATCTTGAAAGTTTGGGGGTGATTCGTCAAGGGGGGGCTGAGAAAAAAGGGGGGTCCCAAAACGTGTTTTCTCCATGCAATTTCCATAGGAAACTTTAGACAAGGCTACAGGTCAAACTGCTGAACGGAATTACGCCAAATTTGGCAGGGAGAAAGGTCTTGGTCCAAAAAGCACGCTTTTGTTTAAATGGTGTAAATCCGTTCAGTAGTTTTTGAGAAATATCAAAATTTACAGATATCGATATTTGAGAATTATGACATCTGATTGGTTGAGGCGTTACAAGCACGAGCTTGCGGCTGATTGGCTGCGAACTGTTGAAACTAGGAAGTGTTGGCAGCCATTTTGTGACTCAGTCCGTCAGCTCGCATCTCTCCCTCTACAAGCCATCGGGTCCGTAGTTCTACCTCTGCGAGGCAACACTGAAAATATACCGCATCTCTGTCTGTGCGAGATACCCCTTTCACACTTTCTCTCCCCACATCACCAGCTCGCAGCTATGCCTTTAGAAGCCAGTCTGTCGGCTCGCAGCTCTGCGTCTGCGAGCGGTCGGGCCCGCAGCTCTACCTCTGCGAGCCAGCCCGTTAGGTCGTAGTTGTGCCTCTGGTAGCAGGCCCGTCAGCCCGTTGCTCTCCCTCTGCGAGTCAGCCCGTCGGCTCGCAGCTCAGGCCCGCAGCTCTACCTCTGCGGCTCATTGGCTGCAAACTGTTGAAACTAGGAAGTGTTGGCAGCCATTTTGTGACTCAGTTGAAAGGAGTAGGGGGAAAAAAAGAGAACAATTGTATAAGAGGGTATAGTAGGAACACTGTGGACTTAGTTTAAGCAGTCTGTACGGTGCAGAGGCAGGGAGTTTGAATGTTGCATAGGCCGTGGAAATCACGTCTGCAGAACAACGGTGTGGTCGGTATTGCGGCAAGGTTGCGTTGCCTCTGGAAATCCTGACGGGAAAACAATGCGCCGTATTGCGGCAAGCAGTGTGTAGGGTGCACACACAGGTAGTGTGAATGTTGAGTAGGCCGTGGAAATCACGTCCGCAAAACAACGATGCGCGGTATTGCAGCAATGTTCAGTAGGCTTGTGGAAATCATATCGGGAAAACAACAATGCGCCGTATTGCGGCCTTCCTTTAATATAATGCGCAGTAAAGTTTACTTATAATGCAGTGTTCACTTTTTGGATAGTGTCACTTTGTTAGAGGAAATTTAATATTATGTGGGAGGGCGTGTTCTGTCCCTGTGCGCGGAACAAAATTAACGTTTAATTGGCTGAGGTGTTCCAACAACGAGCTTAATGTTCATTGGCTGCGAACCATTGAAAGTAGAAGTGTTGCTAGCCATTCCCTCCCCCTCCGCGGAGTAGCAAGGATATCTGATAGGCTCACATGTTCCAAGCAGGACCTTCCAGAGCTTAACCTTCAATGGCTGTGAACCATTGAAAGTAGAAGTGTTGGCAGCCATTTCCTTCCCCTCCGCGGAGTAGCAGGGACATCTGATTGGCTGACGTGTTCCAAGCAGGACCTTCCCAAGCTTAATGTTCATTGGCTGTAAACCATTGCAAGTAGAAGTGTTGTCAGCGATTCCCTCCCTCTCCGCGGAGTATCAGGGACATCTGATTGGGTAACGTGTTCCAAGCAGGACCTTCCCAAGCTTAATGTTCATTGGCTGTGAAGCATTAAAAGTAGAAGTGTTGGCAGCCATTCCCTCCCCCTCTGCGGAACACCATGGACATTTTATTGACTAAAGGGTTCCGAGTTCAAGTTTGCTCCTTATTGGCTGGGAACGGTTCACTGTTGTCAGCCATTTTGTGACGCACTTCAAAGGAGTACGGGGAAAAAAAGTAGTAGAGGGGAGGGTAGGAACACTATTAACTCTGTACAGTGGTCACAAGGTGGTGGACAGGGACTGTGAAGGTAAAAATTGTTTTTTATATATTTTAAGGGCCATTTATATCATTTGTGTGGGGCCTACAAATCACGGCGGGAAAATAACAGAGTGTGTTGTTGTCTTCTTTTTATTAAGTCCGCAGGTGGGATACTTCCCAGGAGCACTATTTACTTACAATGTGGTGTTTACTTTTCTGACGGGGAGGTGTGGTTGCGCTGCAAAAATTTCAGTCTAGGTTTGAAACAGTTTTTATTAAGCAATCACAAATATACTTTCTTAGGAAAGTGAAGCTGTATATATGAGAGGGGTGACAAATAAAAACGCAATTCATAAAATATCCCTTAGCGTGGCCACACCCTTCCTTTTTTTGTCGCCTATAGTTTGTAAAAGTGTTGCCCCATATTCTTGTTAATATAAAAGGGCATCAGTTACTTTTAGATAAAGTAGGAAAGAAGTGCTACAAGAAGCACTCCTGCACTACATCATCTCAGGTCACAACAATAACAAGTAAAAAACAGTTAAACACAAATGACGTCATATTACATAGAAATGTACGCTTTATCAAGATATTAAATGAAGCGCTATGTATACAATTTTTTTTTAGCAACTACTACTTTATAAAACATTAGCAGTGTTACAAACTGTGAGGTAGTAAGTTATCAACGGAAATAACTGTAGTATATGTTGTTAATTTCTCGCACAGATAGATCTCCAACCCCTTTGAACTACTATAAAGTCACAGTATTCAAATATACAGGGTGACTTTATAGTATTCCACAGGAGAACAAGAATAAGGACCACAAAAAAAATCAAAATTTTTACAATTGCTATTCTGTAGAACTCGGGAAAGTTCTGTCGTAGTGCTTAGAGGTCGCTCACTGCTCCGCTAAGAGATCACATACTCCTTTAAGAACATATAGGATAGTAGTATAATATACACTACTATTCCAATATATTCTAGAGGGAGAAGGAGAATAGTAACCACAACAGAGAAAATGACAAATACCAAAATATCATTCAGAAATGTAGGGTTTAACAAAGGCATTCAGTAAGAAAGTATCTATGCAAACAATCTTTTTTAAAGTGCAATTCCGAAAAATATTCTCACTCAAAAAATATCTGATCAAGTAAGTTATAAAGGTCAGTAAGCTGTATTTCAGATGGTTTACTCCTGGCGCCAACAAATCTCCAACTCTTGTTGTCTGAAAAAATGACACTGTACTACAATATACAGAGTGTCACTGATGCCAGACAATAGGAAAAGGAAAATAAAGTCATGAACACAAAACAAGATAAATAACGAAATATTTTCCAGCGGTGAATATGTTCAAAGCTTCTTTGTCCGGGACTTCGAAATCTTTCGTCTTCGCGTCGACGGTTCATAAACTCCACTGAGGTCAGTAAGAATGTGAATATTACAATATACATACTCACACTATATGAGCTCAGGGGGAAACAGAGTAAGAACCAGAAGCTGCTGATGTTACATATAAATCTTTAGTCTTCGCGCCCACGGGTCACCAACACCTCTGAGGTCAAGTATAGTGTCAATATTATAATATACAAAGTCACACTATATGAGCTCAAAGGTGCCAGAAAAGGAGCAGTGTTTTCTCTATTCTGTCTGTTTCTGAATACAAGCTGCTAACGTTACATATAAATGGCAAAAACAATCAATAACACTATTTTCTAAATAAAAATCTTTAAATAATCACAAATAGCTATGCATTATAAATATATGCTATGCTATAATCAAACAACTTACAACTCCGTAATATGTTTTGTTGTCGCAAAAGAAGAATCCAACGCTAGAAAATGGAACCTGTATCACAGAATGGACACGCGTAAATAACTCGCAAAAACAAAACTAATCTATCAACGGGTGTGGTTTATATACTTTTGGTTATTGAGTAGTCTATGGAAGGAACATGCGGCTCTGCCCAATTAGATGTCACGTTTTACAGTTGACACGTGCTCACGTTTTCACTGTTTAACTTGTGCACGTGTTGGGAAAAGTTACAAAATGTGAAGCGGTAAAGGTTTCGATTTCGATCCTCACACGTATAAGCTCCTTAATATGTACATACGTTGGAGAGCTTAAAAACTGCTACCCGGCAAACCGTGTCATTTCCTTTCTCGTGACTAAAAACATCTATTAATTGCCGTAATTCTAAATAGAAGATATAAAAAAATATCGTTCAGAATAGAAGAAAAAAAAATACGTGCAAATATTTCTCATCAGTATGGTTTTAAATTTAAAAATGCCAGTATTTGTAAAGCATACAGCTACCTCCAGAGGGGTGTCCCGGCGCTCAGGGGTGTTGGGAAGATTAAGCAAGGTATTGCCCACAGTGACATAGTGGTGGGCTAACGTGCCGCCGGAGCCGGGAATCGAACTGTGAACGCTGTTGTTCGAAGTCAGGTATCATAGCTGCTGCGTCACACTTTTTCCACACTTAGATGTTAATTAGTGCTAATTAAGTTTTAAACATTGTTAAATTATAACTTATAACAGACTACTGTTACAGTTAGTTTTTCACTACAAAAAGTATGCACGTTTTTTTTTTTAATTTACTTAAAAACAATATATGTTTCAGGGACATTGTAGTTAGAAATTAGCATTTATAAAACCTTCGAAATTCACTGAAAAAACCATAGGTTTAAAAAATGTTACAGTTAGAAATTAGCATTTAAAAACCTTAGAAATTCACTGAAAAAACCATAGGTTTTAAAAACGTTATAGTTAGAAATTAGCATTTAAAAAACCTTAGAAATTCACTGAAAAAACCATAGGTTTCAGGGACGTTATAGTTAGAAATTAGCATTTAAAAAACCTTAGAAATTCACTGAAAAACCATAGGTTTCAGGGACGTTATAGTTAGTTGGACATTTTACTCGTAAAAACCAGAGAAATTCCGCCGTTATAGTTAGTTCAGCTAACTATAACTCGCGCCCCCGCAATGTACTGCTGATGACGTCACATATTACATCATTCATGACGTGGTCAGTGATATCACTGATGACATCACTGATGACATCTCAAATGATTTAGTAGGTGCGTGACTGACTGTATAATTGAGTGATTAAATGTGTCTTACTGAATGCATGGGTTAGTTACTGATACAGACATTCACACAGTTTAGTTTGTCAGTTGGTGTGTAAGCGGTTGCATGGGTTGGTGAGTAGCTAAATGAGGATCTATATGGGTTATCGATTGGTTGTCTGAGTATCTGTATGGGTGCCTGAGTGTCTGTTTGGGTGGGTGAGGGGGTGTGACTCTGTGCATAGATGTGTGAGTGGATGATTCACTGGGTGTATGGGTTCAAGAGTGCATCTGTGAAGGGCTGTATGGGTGGGTGAGTGGTTGAGTGGGTGTGTTGGTGAGTGAATGGATGCCTCAGTGGTACATGTGTGAGTAACTGCATATGTGAAAGGCAGTATATGTGAGTATTGGAGTGTATAAATGACTATATGTGAGAGTGAGTGATTGTGAGAGTGGCTGTATGGATCAGTGTGTGCTTGTATTAGTTATTGTATAAGAGTGTAAGTATGTGTTAGTATATGTTTGAATAAGTGAGGTGGTGTGTGTATAACTGTATAGGTGAGTAAATGGGAGTGTGATTGATTCTTTGCATGACTGACTAGGTGTGTGAGTAACTCTATGGATGAGTGGCGGTGTGTCAGTGTCTGTATAGATATGTGAGTGCATATGATAATGCCGCATTGATGGTGAGTGGTTATGTACTGACTGGTATTGGTGTGTCTATGGTTTCGGAAATGGTAGTCTGTATTTTAGAGTGGGTGCATCAAAGGTTATATTAGGGTATGAGGAGGTGCATCAGATTATCACGTGCATGATGTCATCAGTTATGTCATCAGTGATGTCATTTGAGATGTCATCAGTGATGTCATCAGTGATATCACTGACCATGTCATGAATGATGTAATATGTGATGTCATCAGCAGTGCATTGCAGGGGCGCGAGTTATAGTTAGCTGAACTAACTATAACAGCGGAATTTCTCTGGTTTTGTTCGAGTGAAATGTCCAACAAACTATAACGTCCCTGAAACCTATGGTTTTTTCAGTGAATTTCTAAGGTTTTTTAAATGCTAATTTCTAACTATAACGTCCCTGAAACCTATGGTTTTTCAGTGAATATATATATATATATATTATCTACTGGCGGTCGCCAGTAGATAGTTATAGTTAGGACCTATTTTCCATAGGAAATCCGCAACATTCTATTTGAAATAACTCTTGCGTCGGTTGACGAATCTTCGCGAAATTTTCAAACTTTATGGCCCGCTCCGGTCCGTTCCTACCCTGAAAGTTTCGGGGTGATTCGTCAAGCGGGGGCCGAGAAAAAAGGGGGGTCCCAAAACGTGTTTTCCCCATTCATTTTCCCATAGGAAACTTTAGCCACGGCTACAGCCCGAACTGCTGAACGGAATTACACAAAATTTGGCAAAGAGGTAGTTCTTGGTTCAGAAAGAACCCTTTTTGTTAAATGGTGTAAATCCGTTCAGTAGTTGCGGAGAAATTAAAAAAATAAGAGTCAAAAATCAATTTCCCATAGGAAACTTTATGCAAGGCTACAGCCCGAACTGCTGAACGGAATTACACCAAATTTGGCAAAGAGGTAGTTCTTGGTTCAGAAAGAACCCTTTTGTTAAATGGTGTAAATCCGTTCAGTAGTTGCTGAGAAAATCAAAAGTAAAAACACATATATATCTGGGCGGAGCCTAACCACACATGTCATCGTGAGATCTGATTGGCTGTCAGCACTTCATCCTGGAAGCCATCTTGGACCAATATAAATGATAGTACCCCATTGAAATGCATTGTAGTGAATCGAAGATTTTGAGGGTTACCAAAAGGCGAACTATAAAGGGTGATAACAGACTTTAGTTACATTAGAATTCATTTGTTGATGGTACCATACTAATTTCAGGAATTGTGGTGTGTTCTAAGGTGATTTTACCCTGTGAAAAACCTTCTGCTGGGATATCATGAATCATGTTTGAGAGAAAACTATTTTCACATGCTTGTCCCATACAGTTTTGGAAGGTGCTCCAGAAGCTAAAATGAGAGCATATTTTCTGTAAATTCACATTATATTTCTCAGTCATGTGAGAATGAAGTCTGACATTCTCAGTAAAACATGTACATCCAACAATGGCAGAGACTGTCAGTTGATTCCTTTGTGTTCTACTGCAGCTTCCCAGAGTGTTCTAAAGAACAACTAGAGTGCTAACAGCCTTACTTATGACAAAAGTATGGCACACCTGAAGCCATCTTGATTGGAATAAACTGGTAACACTTAAAACATTTAATTTAAAAAGGAACAAAATGATGGGGTTCATTTTGTCATAGAAATTATGGTTAGTGCTGTAGAAAGAAAAATTAGGACATGTTTCAAGTGTGATCTCAAATATCTTCCTGTTATATTTCAACAGGAGCAGCCTGTCAGTTGATGCCTTTGTGTTCTACTGCAGCTTCCCAGAGTGTTCTAAAGAACAACTAGAGCGCTAACAGTCTTACTTATGACAAAAGTATGGCACACCTGAAGCCATCTTGATTGGAATAAACTGGTAACACTTAAAACATTTAATTTAAAAAGGAACAAAATGAGGGGGTTCATTTTGCCATAGAAAGTATGGTTAGTGCTGTAGAAAGAAAAATTAGGACATGTTTTAAGTGAGATCTCAAATATCTTCCTGTTATATTTCAACAGGAGCAGCCTGTCAGTTGATGCCTTTGTGTTCTACTGCAGCTTCCCAGAGTGTTCTAAAGAACAACTAGAGTGCTAACAGCCTTACTTATGACAAAAGTATGGCACACCTGAAGCCATCTTGATTGGAATAAACTGGTAACACTTAAAACATTTAATTTAAAAAGGAACAAAATGAGGGGGTTCATTTTGCCATAGAAATTATGGTTAGTGCTGCAAAAAGAAAATTTAGGGCATGTTTTAAGTGAGATCTCAAATCCTCTTCAATTTTATTAGAAAATTCTGACATGCAGACTGAAACAATCACTTTCAATACCAGCAGTAGACTTCCAGTTAACTCCTTGGTGAGCAGTAGCTTTACTACAGTGAGCTAATGAACAACTAGAGTGCTAACATTCTGAATTTATGGCAAATGTGTGACACATCTGAATGCCTTCTTGATGGAATCAAAGTAAAAAACTGAAAGCATTTCCTACTGAGGAGACTGTAGTAAATGAGGAAATTAGGAAACTTCATAACAAATAAGTCTCCCAAGATGGCCACCAGAGAAAAAAGAGCCCAAATGTAGCACAAATATCACCCAGAGGTAGCCCACGTATAGCCCAATGACAGAAGTGTGCAAAACACTTTTTATTTTTTGTTTTTTTGCAGTTTTATATAGTGCAGACTGGTCAGGTATTGGAGTGCTTTACATGAGCATTGGATACATCACACAAGGACAAATTCATGTTGGTTGACCCCTACACTACCCAAACACCACTGCACTACCCTAAACCCTAAAACACTACCCCCAGCACGACCCCCTTCACTACCCAAACACAACTGCACTACCCTAAACTCAAAAACACTACCCCCAGCACGACCCCCTACACTACCCAAACACCACTGCACTACCCTAAACCCTAAATCTACCCCCTACACTACACAAATACCACTGCACTACACTAAACCCTAAATCTACCCCCAGCATGACCTCCCACACTCCACAAACACCACTGCACTACCCTAAACCCTAAAACACTACCCCCAGCACGACCCCCTACACTACCCAAACACCACTGCACTACCCTAAACCCTAAAACACTAACCCCAGCATGACCCCCTACACTACCCAAACACCACTGCACTACCCTACACCCTAAAACACGACCCCGTACACTACACAAACACAACTGCACTACCCTAAACCCTAAAACACTACCCACAGCATGACCCCATAAACACCACACAAACACCACTGCACTACCCTAAACCCTAAAACACTACCCCCTACACTACACAAACACCACTGCCCTACCCTAAACCCTAAAACACAACCCCAGCATGACCCCCTACACTACACAAACACCACTGCACTACCCTAAACCCCCTATACTATACAAACACCACTGCATTACTCTAAACCCTAAAACACTACCCCCAGCACGACCCCCTCACAACACAAACACCACTGCACTACCCTAAACCCTAAATCAACCCCCAGCACGACCCCTACACTACCCAAACACCACTGCCATACCCTAAACCCTAAGACACTACCCCCAGCATGAACCCCTACACTACCCAAACACCACTGCACTACCCTAAACCTTAAAACACTATCCCCAGCACTACCCCCGACACTACACAAACACCACTGCACTACCCTAAACCCTAAAACACTACCCCAGCACTACCCCTACACTACCCAAACACCACTGCACTAACATAAACCCTAAAACACTACCCCCCGCACAACCCCCTACACTACCCAAACACCACTGCCCTACCCTAAACCCTAAATCTACCCCCAGCACGACCCCCTACACTACCCAAACACCACTGCACTACCCTAAACCATAAAACACTACCCCCAGCATGACCCCCTACACTACACAAACACCACTGCACTACCCTAAAACACTACCACCAGCATGACCCCCTACACTACTCAAACACCACTGCACTACCCTAAACCCTAAAACACTAACCCAGCATGACCCCCTACACTACCCATATACCACTGCACTACCCTAAAGCCTAAAACACTACCCCCAGCATGACCCCTACACTACTGCACTACCCTAAACCCTAAAACACTACCCCCAGCACGACCCCCTACACTACCCAAACACCACTGCACTACCCTAACCCTAAAACACTACCCCCAGCATGACCCCCTACACCACCCAAACACCACTGCACTACCCTAAACCCTAGAAAAGAAACCCCCACCCCATGCCCAAACCCCTTACCTCTCACTCCTCGTGGTTCCTCTCTCCTCGTGGTTCCTGCTTCACATCATCTCTGAGGGGCGGTGCACGTCGTTGTGAGGAAACGGAACAGCCTCTGTTTCCTTACAACGACATGGATCGTCTACATGTTTTTTAGAACGCATGGTCATTTACCATACATACCTTTACAACAACATTCGTTGTAAAGGCATGTGTGGTAAATGACCATGCGTCTAAAAAATGCGTAGTAATGACTTCGTGATGTACAACGCATGCGTGGTAATGCATGCGTTGTAATGGTATCGCAAAGTAAAAAGTCGTTGTAACGGCTGTTTACCGATCGAAGCTGGCCCCTGTTCTTCAGTGAGACATTTATTTGATTAATTAGGAGGAAGGAATGTGTTTTTTTTACCAAAAAGTGCATTTCCGGCTGTTGTATTGTGAAAGTGTCCGCGTGGCCTGGTTTCACTTCCGGTGAGAGAGTGGAAGAGTCTGTTTGGATCTAAAGGAGTTCTGATGTTGGACGGGGCGACATGTCATCAGAAAACATAGCTAATGGAAAGCGTCCTCCCTGAAGTGTGGAGCAGTGCCATGAGGGGTCAACGAGTGTGCGTCCCACTGCAGTATGACCGTACCGCGTGACCCATGTGCCACCTCCAGGGTACGGGAGGCAGAAGCGGCATCGCAGGTCCTCTTGAAGACCGTTGTAGCACTAATTCTACATTTTGGTACTAGGGCATTTTAACTTCGTTGTTCCTGCCAGATACAAAGAGAAGATCCTGTGTTATTCAGTGCCCTCGTTACCTTTTTTGTGGGTTGTGGTGCTTGTCACTTTGCTGCCCCGCCGGTGCACACGACTGGGCACCCCACCTCGTGTGCCATCTGCAGGGCCTCTGCCCTCGGATCACTGGTTTCGGTTTCTGGAGTGGCAACATAAACAGTTGCTCCCAAAGGACTAGCCTGAACACTTAGGTGAATATCCCCTGCACCAGCATTCCAAGGAAATTCTTTCCTAGCTCTCCCACGTCAACGAGGACGTCATAATAGCACGGCTCCGCTCGCGACACCGTATGACGTCATCGGAGCCATAAGAGAACCTCGTCGGCGTGCTGACATCAGTTCCACCCATTTTTTCCGTGCCACCAAGGCAAACAGGGGACCGAGACATTTTCACATGTATACATAGTATAATAAATATATATATATTCACTGAAAAAACCATAGGTTTCAGGCACGTTATAGTTAGAAATTAGCATTTAAAAAACCTTAGAAATTCACTGAAAAAACCATAGGTTTCAGGCACGTTATAGTTAGAAATTAGCATTTAAAAAACCTTAGAAATTCACTGAAAAAACCATAGGTTTCAGGGGCGTTATAGTTAGTTGGACATTTCACTCGTACAAAACCATAGAAATTCCCCCGTTATAGTTAGTTCAGCTAACTATAACTCGCGCGCCCGCAATGCACTGCTGATGACGTCACATATTACATCACTCATGACATGGTCAGTGACATCACTCATGACATCACTGATGACATCTCAAATGACATCACTGATGACATCACTGATGACATCACTGATGACATCATCAAGTGAATGTGTGTTTTTCTGAAAATTAAATATGTTTTATATATGTATATCTCAAGGTCGATGGAAGAATAAATGGGTATATAAGTGTCTAAATGGATGATTTTGTTTTGTAAAATTGATTGTATAACTGACTAAGTGTATCTTAGTGAATACATGGGTTAGTGAGTAATGTTTAAATATGAAAATATCTGTATCAGTCTCTCACTTTGTGTATAAGTGGCTGCATGGGTTGGTGAGTAGCTACATGAGTGTCTATATGGGTTATTAGTTGCTTTTTTGAGTATCAGTATGAGTGTCTGAGTGTCTGTATGGTTCGGTGGGGGTATTACTTAGTGCATAGATGCATGAATGAGTGACTCACTGTTTGTATGTGTTGAAGACAGCATGTGTGCAGGACTGTATAGGTGGATGAGTATGTGTATGGGTGTGTTAGTGAGTGAATGACTGTCTCAATAGTGTCTTTATGAGTAACTACATATGTTTTAAACTCGTATATGTCAGTATTGGTGTATATAAGTGAGTATATGTGAGAGTGAAAGATTGGAAGAGTTCCTGTACAAATAAGTAGGTGTTTCTATAAGTGATTGTTTAAGAGAGTAAGTATGTGTAAGTTTCTGTAGAAGTAAGTGTGGTAGTGTGTGTATAACTGTATATGCAAGTAAATGGATGTTTGATACTTTGTTTGCATGTGTGACTATGTGTGTGAGTAACTCTATGGATGAGTGGCGGTGTGTAACAGGATGTATAGGTGTATGAGTACATATGATGAGTGAGTACATGTATGAGTGACTGTATAGGGACTGTTGGTGAATGAGTGGATGTGTGTGTAGATCTTGGAATTACTGAATAGGTGTGTTGTAACTGGTATTGGTATGTCCATTGTTTTGAAAATGTTAGTTTGTATTTTTGAGTGTGTGTATCAAAGGTTATATTAGGGTGAGAGGAGGTCTGCCACTCTATCACAAGGATGATGTCATCAGTGATGTCATCAATGATGTCATTTGAGATGTCATCAGTGATGTCATGAGTGATGTCACTGACCATGTCATGAGTGATGTAATATGTGATGTCATCAGCAGTGCATTATGGAGTGCATGAGTTATAGTTAGCTGAACTAACTATAACGGGGGAATTTCTATGGTTTTGTACGAGTGAAATGTCCAACTAACTATAACGCCCCTGAAACCTATGGTTTTTTCAGTGAATATATATATATTCACTGAAAAACCATAGGTTTCAGGGACGTTATAGTTAGAAATTAGCATTTTAAAAACCTTAGAAATTCACTGAAAAAAACACAGGTTTCAGGGAGGTTATAGTTAGTTGGACATTTCACTCAGTGATGTCATTTGAGATGTCATCAGTGATGCCATCAGTGATGTCACTGACCATGTCATGAATGATGTAATATGTGACGTCATGAGCAGTGCATTGCGGGGGCGCGAGTTATAGTTAGGTCAACTAACTATAACGTCCGAATTTCTCTGGTTTTGTACGAGTGAAATGTCCAACTAACTATAACCTCCCTGAAACCTGTGGTTTTTTCAGTGAATTTCTAAGGTTTTTTAAATGCTAATTTCTAACTATTACGTCCCTGAAACCTATGGTTTTTCAGTGAATATATATATATATATATATATATATATATATATATATATATATATATATATCCAAATGCAAACGTAGGTAGGTGCACTCTCAGGATGCAGCAAAAGTAGTCACGGTTATGCAGAAAGCTGTTTATTTCACACAACGCGTTTCGACTGCCCAGCAGTCTTGGTCACGTGTTTAAATCAAAGTCATCCTGTGCCCCCAACTTTTTGCTGATGGGTACTGGTGGTAACTGACTCTGACTAACCAGGCCTAGAGCCAGTGCTATGCTTAAAGAAACTTAGAATACAGTGAAAACACCTACATACACTAGGGTACACTATGGGTTGGGGTACCCCTGTGATTGGCATGACCTCCCCTGTAAGGCCCCAGTATATAATAGGGCAGGGGGAATAAAACTACCTCTAAGTCAGAGGTGCAGAAACATGCTACTTTAACTAGTAGTCACGTTTGCAGAGTGGTAGAGAAAGGGTGCTGGGCCTCCGACCAGCACTCAAGAATTCCGCTGCGTAGGACTAACAGGAGGTACCAGGAGGGCTTCTTGGCCCCCAAAGTCCCTCAGGAGTAAAGTGAACTTCATCCCCATCCCGTAATCTGCCAGGAGGCGCGTTTGCAGAGTGGTGGAGAAAGGGGGCATGGCCTCTGAAGACGTCTTAGCAATCCTACTGTGTGGGACTTACTGGAGGAAACAAGAGGGGTGCTTGGCCCCCAAGGACATCCTTGGGGGCCAACTACCCCTCCAATTACCTCCAGTAAGTACCACACAGCAGGATTGCTAAGTTCTCATAACAGGCCACGCCCCCTTTGCCCACTACTCTGCAAACGCGCTCCCTGGCGCACTCTTCGATGGGGATTGAAGTCCCCTTCACTGCTGGGGGTCCTTAGGGGCCAACTAGCCTACCTTTTACCTCCAGTAAGCCCCACACAGCGGGATTGCTGAGAGGTGGATACAGGCCACGCCCCCTTTCTCCACCACTCTGCAAACACGCCTCCTGGCGCGCTCTTGGTTTGAGGATGAAGTCCCCTTTCCTCATGAGGGTCCCTGGTGGCCAACTAGCCCACCAGGTACCGCCAGTAAGCACAAAGCCCTGAAACAGCTAGAACACAAGCAAGAAAGACCTCAAACAAACACAGGGGAATCCTTACTTAAGGACGGAATCCCATCACCCACGAGGTGGCATGCTTCATCATCTGGGATTTCTCCTCTCGGCTGTAACTCCTAGTACAGCCGAGGGCTACAACCCCCTCACTGTGAGGGAGGAGCTCAGGGATGTTTTAGATACTACTCTACTAAAATCCACAAGATGTAAAGCAAAAAGAGTGTTAGAGTGATGAGCGCAGTGCAAGAAAAAGTGGAATGTGTAGTAAAACTAACTACCAAGAGAAAAAGGCTTTTATTGGTTAACTCTTGGTGTCAGGGTTAAAAACAGTGCTGGTGCAGTTCGGAAATGTCCAGTTAAAGGGTCTACATGTTTCGGCCATTATGACCTGAAAAGTGTCTCAGCCTTCCTCAGGACCTAGATGTTATGTGCTACTGCGTCATAAAGTGAAAAGTATATTAAGTGAAAAACCGGTGTAACTGAAAAAATAAAACAGATGCAACCTATACCACCAGTAGTCTCTTTTGAAGGTACATGATATACTGGTGAAACCTGTGAGAGAAAACAGAAGAAGAATCAAATGCTTGTGTCTAGTATTCATACATAAGTGAGTCACATGTACTCATCTAATCTAATACTTTCAATTTGTAGTTTCAAAAGGAATTTATAAAGTAGACTTACCCGTAGATTATGAGTAAGAAGCCTCACCTCACCTGGCAACAGCTCAGGACGGGAGGCACCGCTCTAAAGAGAAAATTGTTGACAGAAATCAGACTAAGACATATAATCTAGTCTGCCTGCAACTTGATGTTCATGAACATTAAAATCGTCTACCACTAAAAACCTCACTCGGGGCAATGTGGAGAAATCATAGACAGTAGTTACAGAAAGATGGATGGAACCATATGGGCATGCAAAATATATCAAGAAGGTTCAGAAACGTGAATAACATTGCTGAATTAAACTCGTCTACAACTACCATATGCCATATGTCCAAAACTACGACTCATGCAAGGTTAAGATGATTAAATACTCCATACATGCTGAGAAGCAAGCCATGTATGGCAAGGAGTTTAGAAAACGCCTCATGCCTTTATCAAAAGACCGCACAAAAAGGACCCAAATCAAGTTGTCTTTAACTCGGTTAAAATGGCATGTACAGGGGCGTGGCTTGAGCCGCCACCAAGATGGCCGCGATCGGCTGAGGCTCCGTGAATCGGTCGGAGCCTTTGCTTTTCCCGGAGCCTTTATCCTGACTCTATGGACAAGGAAATCACCGGCAGCTGAGGAGCGGGCGTGGGGGCTCAGGTAGCGATCTTTATTTTCACATTTTAAGCTGCCTATCGCCCTGTCCCCGTCGCACTCCGTTTACCTAAGCGTTATCGGCAGCGCCCGCCATTTTGTTTTTGCCGGGACGCTGCTTTCACCTCAGGCATTTCCCGCGTCGTATGAGCAGCGGCGCGGGTGCTAATGACACTTCGTTTCTTTGGAGGTGATTTATGTTCTCTTTTTTATTTGCAATAGGGTTCTCTACCCTTGAATTATTTTTTCCTGACTGAGGAAGTCCTTTTTTCCTGCTTTTCTTCATCGGCTGGAGTTTAATCACTTCTGCTATGTAACCCCCTGGTGCTGTGCTTCATGCTTACATTGTTTGGGTGACCGGCTCTTCATATTTGCAGGGATATTTTTTCTGTTTTATCTGTCATGCTACATACGCCTTCCATTTCAACTTGTGGACTTTTTTTATCGCAGGGAGGCTGTCATTAGCCCTGATACTGGTTATTAAACTTGTTCTATGTTCGGGTGAGGAGAGTACTGGACCTCTTGCTTCATTTTTGCTCATCATATTATTACTCCCACCCGCATGGATCCTGCTTCATCCTGTGGGCAGAAAAATAATCTCAATATGTCTTCTCTCCGCAAGGATTCCACCTCAACTGCTCCTCCTAAACGTCACAAGAAAGAACCTAACTCGCTTACTAAATCTCCACTACCGTTCACACTGGAGGATCTTATGGAGGAGATAAAGATGATCAAACCTTTTGTTATTGAAACCAACGCCACCCTTCAGAGGCTGGATGAAAAATGGTCGAACTTAGACTCCAGAATGTCGGTTGTGGAACAGAGGGTTAGTGACATTCAAGATGTGATACCTCAGGTTGCGGCCATGTCTAAAGAGATTGCTCTTCTTAAGACACAAACGGAAGATTTAGAAAATCGCAATAGACGCAATAATCTACGTATTTATGACATTCCTGAAGGTGAGGAAGGGTCGGATATGCTTGCCTTCTTAAAAATTCATATCCCCAAAATGGTTGGCCTTAAAGATGGTACGATTCTTAATCTGCAACGTGCTCACCGCATTGGTCCTAAATCCGGAGGCTCTTCTGCTTCATCGTCTGTTAACCGTCCCAGAGGGATAATTGTATTGTTTTTGGAATATACGGACTTGTTACTGGTTCTTTCGGCAGCAAAACAAAGAAAGCAGATGCTATGGTCTGGTCACAAAATGTTCTTCTCTCAGGACGTTGCTCGCGCTACTGCAGCTCGTCGCAAGGAATTTCTTTCTCTCTGACCGGCTCTTTGTTCCATGAATGCCAGATATGGTCTGGTTCATCCTTGTTTCTTCAAAGTCACCTATAAGGAGAGGTCCTACTCCTTTGACCGTCCTGAAGACCTACAACAATTTATTTCTCGCCATAAAGGGGATGAGATGGACTATGGAGGGACCTGAGCGTCTTTAGTATTTTTGCTTTGTCTTACGATTTATGAGGTTCATTCTCTCTAATTCACAGTTCTGAATTTATTGGTTGACTCTTTATGTTATCAGTTTTGGTTTATTGTTTTTGTTCTTCTTAGCTTATTGTTGCTAGCTGTCATATAGGTCGGTCATCTCACATTATTGTTTTTCTTCGTCTTTCTCCACAGATGTTCTTTCCTCTTGTACAAACCCGTACCCCAGATATTTCCTTCCTCCCTGCGTTTCCACCTTACTCCCAGTGTTTACGGTTGCCCTCATGTTTGGTAAGTGTTAAGTACTCGCTCACGCTTCCTTGATCCCATTGCATGTTTGTTCCACGTTTATTGATTCAGGTTTGACTTCCAGTTATCTCTCTTGTTTGCATTCTCTTATAGGCTCCCTGTTCTCGTTAGTGTTTCCGTTCTTTTGTCTAATCATTAGTTCTGGCCGTTTTCGTTTGCCCTGGCTGGCTTGGCCGTCTTCTCTTCCTTTGCGGCTTCCCGCTTCCTTTTGCTAATTTCTCTTTTTTTTCCCACTCTTACCTTGTTATTCTTGACTGAAGTCCTTTGGCTTCTCGTCAACTTTCACATGTCTATCACTTTTTTCTTCTCCCCCCTTTGTCTCTCCTTTCTTCTCTTTATGGTTTTCTTTTCTACTCTTTCTCTACTGTCTTCTGACGTTACATTTTCCTTTCCCTGCAACGCAATATGTTTACTCATATTCATCCTATTTCGTTTCCCTTATCATCATTTTGCTATTCTTTTTTCTTGCCACTCTTCAATATGTATTCCTTGGTATTATGCACTACATGTTTTATGTGTTTAATATATAATTACACTTCTTTTCAGCTTTATCATTTGTCTCAGATATTTCTCAAAGTTATCCATTGCTTATCTTGTTGCTTGATTTTGTTTTTTTCTGATTATCATGACTGAAAATGTTCGCATTATTTCATGGAATGTTAAGGGACTACGCAATCCTGTTAAGAAGCAGAGGGTTCTCACTCATTTTCTAGGCTGCATTGTAAAATAGCATTGCTCCAGGAGACTCATCTTACTGAAAATGAGATTAATTCTCTTAGAAAGCAATGGGTTGAATATGTCTTTTGCTCCCCGTCCAAAGATAGAAAAAATGGAGTGATTACTTTGATCCATAAATCACTTTCCCTTGTTGTGGAGAGGGAGGAGAGGGATGCAGATGGTAGATGGCTCCTATTACACCTCCTTATAAATGGTTCCCCCATCTCCCTTCTTAATATCTACGGCCCTACTGGTGTTGATGTACAATTTTGGAAGGATATGTCGCACACCCTTCATTCCTGTCCTGATATCAATCTACTAGTGGGTGGGGATTGCAATCAGGTTATGGATCCTTTCACAGATAGAAAATCTAATGCTAGATATATTCCCAACAAAATGCAAAAATCCTTTTTGTCTACAATTCACTCGAGGGGTTTGGTTGATGCATGGAGAATATCTCATCCGGACACGCTAGAATATACTTTCTATTCCCCTACTCATAAATCTTCCTCTAGAATAGACTATATCTTTTTGAGTCCTCCTCTCCTCACTAATTTGATTCATGCTGATATTGGGTCCATTCTTATATCCGATCACGCTCCAGTTTTGATCAACCTATATCTCCCCTCTGAATCCTCCAAGTCTCGCAGATGGCGCTTCAATAATTACTTACTCAAGGACCATAAATTCCTAGAGCGTTTTAAAGAGTTCTTGCCAGAGTTCTTCCTTAGGAACGCCTCTCCGGATATTCCTTTTTCCACCATATGGGACGCCTTTAAGGCTACAGCCAGAGGTTTTATTATTGACTATGTTGCGGCGAATAAGAAGCAATGTAGTAAAGATTCTGCTTCTCTATTAGCCTCTATTAAGCGTCTCGAACATGCCTACTTTACTTCAAATAATGAGGATAATTTTAAAAAGCTAGTTCAAGCCAAGTTGTCCTTTAATAAAAAATCAACGGAGGAGGCCTCTGGCACCTTACTCAAGATTAACTCTAAATTCTATGGAGGTCGCAACAAAGCTGGCAAGCTACTAGCAAACTACTTAAAGGTTAAATCCCAACGTTCTAAGGTTGTCAAAATTACTGACAATAGCGGCGTTGATCATTTCAAAGATGACGAAATATTAAATTGTTTTACAGATTTTTACAAGACGCTTTACACTCCAGAATCCTCCCCTTCTGAAGCGGCATTGGATTCTTTCTTTGAAGCACTCCCTTCGCGTTCCTCCGAGCTTCCCGATTGTTTAATATTAGAAGAGGACCTTTCGGAGAGGCGCGCGCATCGCGACTCAAGATGGCCGCCTGACGTCGAGGCTCCGCGGCTCGCCGGAATAAGACAACAATTAGGAGCGGTTACAGAGCTCTTTACAGCCTCATAATGCCATATTCTTAAACCGGAATATAGGCGCTTCTGGATAAAGCGTTTGGCGTTCTCTGAACTCAGATCTCAAGTGGTGAAATTATGCAGTGAACTTTCTGTCAGGTAATGGCCGCCATTTTCTGTGCTGCCTGCTGATCTCCTTTAACTCTTCACCTCACGCATACTTCAGAGCGTCCTGCTTTATTACAAATGGCTCACTTTTTGATGCTCACCATTCCACTCTGCTACTTTTAAGCTGGAAATGATTATTTTCAATATTGACTAGAGAATACAGGAGCACCTTTTACCTATTCCTACCCTCTTTACTACATAACTCCGGTGTATTACTGCGTATCCCTGCGTCCTTGATTTTTCTACGCTATCAGGAGCAGCGGCTTACGCCCACTATGACTTTCCTTCGGTTTGCGTGGTTTGCCTGAGGGAATTTCTTACTTGGTGTGAGAGGGGCGCGGAGTATTGCAAACGACTTCCTTTGTCTTCCAGTAGACCTATCGTGACGCACTTTCCTTCATACTTGGTTGGTAGTTGGTTCCTCCTGCTGGTATCTTGCTCCTTTTCACGCTGCGGAGGAGTATTTATACTGGTGCTTAAGTGTACTTTACTATAGTCAGCATTTCATGGATAGGAACAAACGTACATCACGCCACACAAAAAATTTGAAAGGATTTACTGTTAATTCTCCTGGAACCGGCTGCACTGTTTTCAATAGATTCTCCTGCTTATCTGAGGATTCGGTACACAGTGATTGCTCCTCCACTGCAGAATCATCCGTAACGATGGCCTCCAAGGTACCGCTACCCTCTACCTCCGGCAAAAGGCTTAAGCAGGACCCTCCCTCTCCACCTAAGTCAACCTCGCCGGTTTCTTTGGACATGGTGCTTGAGGAGATTCGTGCTATCCGACCGTTTGTGGAAGAAACTAATGCCCGGCTTCAATCAATGGACTCTAAGTGGGCTTCTATGGACTCCCGGGTGGCTGTGATGGAACAACAACTTGACCTCATACAAGATGCACCTTCAAAGATTTCCTCTTTGGAAAAGGAGGTCTCGCAACTTCGGAAGGCCACTGAAGATTTGGAAAATAGAAACCGTCGTAACAATCTTCGCGTTTATGGTCTTCCTGAGGGACTTGAGGGTGATGATCCTGTCGCTTTCTTCACGTCTTTTCTCCCACAGCTCCTGGGTCTCCCGGGTACGACCAAACTGAACCTACAACGCGCACATAGACTGGGTCCTCGTCTTTCCTCCTCATCTGCGCCAACCAAACCTCGTGGAATGATCATTCTATTTCTACAGTTTACTGACCTTCTGCTGGTTCTCAATGCCGCTAAAGCTAAAAAGGATATCTCCTGGCAGGGCTCCAAGGTTTATATCTCTCAAGATCTCTCATCAGCTACAGCCAAGCGACGCAAAGAGTTTTTGGACCTTCGTCCACCTCTCCGTTCTTTGGGTGCTAGATATGGCCTGTTCCATCCCTGCATTTTTAAGGTCACTTTTCTGAACAGAACCTCCACCTTTGAAGATCCTGCTGACCTCAGAAGATTTATTCAAACTCATTCTCACACCTCAATGGAGATAACTCCTTCTTCTTCCGGATCGTGAATGCTGTGCTCCTTCTTTTGTATCTTTATATAATTGTTATGGTTAAAATTTTAATGTCATTTTGTCTATATCTGCTTTCTGTTTCCAGTTTTGTATAACTCATTTCCCTTACAGGTTTGTTGATGTTTAATTCGTTCCTAGGCATACTTCCGCTCCTGATCTTGTGTAGTTTTTGCTGTTTCTGGTATGTCGCGTCGCCCCCTCTTGTTGGGTGTGCTGTTTTTGTTGTCCGTCGCCGTCTCCTACCTCCTTCTTCCCCGTAAGGTACGTATTACAGTCGTCTTTTTGACATGTACTGTCTCTTCTTGTTTCTATTTTTCTTCCCCTTCCTTTTCTTTCCTCTCCCGTATTCTTCTCCTCTCTCTTCCTGGATACTCTCCCCTTTCCTCGCATGGCTGAGTCCTCCCTTGCTATACCCGTATCATCTTTCCCCCTTCTTTCCTACTATCTCTTACTCTTTATCATTATTGATGCATATATAGTTCTCTATGTAAGTTTGATAGTTTTACATTCAAGGTTATTACATGGAATGTGAAAGGTTTTATTAATCCGATTAAGAGACAGAGAATACTCTCACACCTGGCCTCATACAATCCAGATCTTGTTCTTTTACAAGAAACCCATCTTTCAGAATCTGAGGCGTTAAAACTAAAGAGAGGGTGGGTGGGTTCGGTTTTGGTATCCCCCTCTTCTAACAAGAAAAACGGTGTAATTATTTTATGCCACAAGAGACTGAAATGCAAAGTTGTTTCACAAGAAAATGATACTGAAGGCAGATGGGTGCTGGCTAAACTATTAATTAATAATATTTCTCTGACTATATTTAATGTATATGGTCCTACACACCCTGATTGTTCCTTTTGGCCCTTGATTACCCAGAAATGTATTCAATTTAAAGATGATTTTTTTATTTTAGGAGGAGATTGCAACCAGGTCGTTGACCCTTTTCTTGACCGCCAATCACAAACACGTTTTGTTCCCAATAAAACACACAAACACTTTCTTGATACCATTTCTCAGGCTCACTTGGTAGATGCATGGAGGCTTACTCATCCTGATTCTCTTGATTTTTCTTTTTTTCTCCTCCTCATAATTCTCTTTCTCGTCTTGATTATCTTTTTCTATCTAATTCTCTTTCTCAAAATTTACTTTCTTCCTCTATTGAACCTATCGTTATTTCAGATCACGCTCTAATCGTGATGGACCTTGATTTACTTCCCTCTCACCCTAGCTCTTCCCGCTGGCGCTTTAATAACTCTCTTCTACTTGATCCTACTTTCTCCTCCTCTTTTACGGCTTTTGCCGAGGAATTTTTTGACTTAAACAGTGCACCTAATATTCCACCACACATATTATGGGACTCATTTAAAGCCACGGCGCGAGGATTCATCATAGATTTTGTCTCCAGGAAAAAGAAATTTTTTCTCCAACAACGTAAAGCTGCCCTGGCAAACATTAAATCATTAGAACATCAATTCTATACTTCATCAGCAGATTCGGCTTTGCCTGCTCTTATTCGTGCCAAGCTGGCCTTTAATAAATCCACAACTGATAATGCCTCCTCAATATTGCTGCGCAGTAGTGCTAGGTATTATGGTGGACGTAATAAGATGGGTAAACTTTTAGCGAACTACCTGAAGTCCCGTAAAGAACGTACTCTGATTGATGTGGTCTACTCCTCAGATGGCTCTCCTGTTCACAAAAATGAGGATATTTTGAAGGAATTTACGCTTTTTATAAAGATCTTTATACACCTGATTCACCTCCTTCTTCTTCTCTTATCCAGTCTTATTTGGATGCGCTCCCTTCTCCGCCTAATGATCACCTTAATCTTTCCGATTTGGAGTCAGATCTATCCCTTCAGGAATTATCCCATGCTTTATCCACTTTAAAGAAAGGTAAATCTCCTGGTCCGGATGGTTTTTCAGTCGAATTTTATCTGCACTTTTCTAATCTATTACTTCCTAGACTTTTGCTTCTTTTTCACTCCTTTCTTCTTTCTGATGGGACACTGGGTACTTTTCAGGAGGCCACAATTTGTCTCATACATAAGGAGGGACGGGACCCTAAATTTTGTAAAAATTATCGTCCAATTTCCTTACTTAATGTAGATTATAAATTATTTGCCAAATTACTTGCTTTACGTCTGGATCCCTTTATGCCTCATTTGGTGGGAAAAGAACAATGTGGCTTTGTTAAGGGCAGGTTAACTTCAGATAACTCTCGTCTCCTCCTGAATGTTCTCAACAAAATTCCTTCTCTTTCCTCTCCCTTGGCGGCCATCTCTGTTGATGCTGAAAAAGCATTTGATAGAGTTGACTGGTCATTTCTACTTGCCGCCCTGAAATGGCATGGATTAGGTCCTAAGGTAATCTCGCTTATCTCTTTATTATATTCTGCTCCTAGAGCCTCCATATTAGTTAATGGATGCATTTCTTCCTATTTCCCTCTTCGACGTGGGGTCCGCCAGGGCTGTCCTCTCTCCCCTCTTCTTTTTATTTTGGCTCTCGAACCTTTCTTATCCTCAATTCGCAATAATACTTCAATTTCTGGTTTTTCCTATGGTGATCATAATTTAAAACTTTCCGCATATGCCGATGATATTCTCCTTTTTATTTCCAATCCTCAGTCTTCTATTCCTCCTTTATTAGATGAATTCAATTCCTTTTCCCTCGTTTCTGGTTATAAAATCAACTCTGATAAAACAGAAATTTTACCCCTTACAAAATTTTGTCTTCCGCACTACTTTTCTTCTACGGGGTTTGCTTGGTCCCCCGCCAAAATTAAATATTTAGGCATGTGGTTCTCGAATTCAATTTCCTCCTCTGTTAAATTAAATATGTCCGCGGTCACCTCTCGGATCGACAAACTACTTTCCTCTTGGAACCCTCTCTTTCTCTCTTGGTGGGGTCGGTTGGACTCCATTAAGATGATGATAACACCTATCTTGATATATACTCTTTCCATGCTTCCTGTCCATATTCCTGTATGTTATTTTAAAAAAATTGATTCTCTCCTCTCTCGCTTCCTCTGGAGGGGGAAGAAACCCAGGATCTCCCTATCCTCTCTTCGTAAACCAAAACTTATTGGGGAGTCAACTTCCCTGACTTTCGTATATATCACAAAGCTTTTTGCCTTCGTCAGGCTGCAAAATGGCTCTTAGTTGATCAGTCTGCTTATACCCCTTTGTGGTATACTATTGAACGCACCCTTGTTTCACCCTTCTCTTTTAGCGAGGTTTTGGCCTTTTCTGTTAAGACCCCCTTTGTCTCTTTTCCTCTATTTAAACACACTTGCTCTATTCTAAAACCTTTATTTCATACAAAATCCTCCTCTAGGGAAGCCTTTTTAGACTCTCCAATATGGTACAATTCTCTAATTAAAATTAATGGTAGACCCATTTTTTGGAGGGCCTGGAAGCATAGGGGAATAGTCTGGGTTAAAGATCTATTTGACGGTTCTGTTCCATGTTCATTCCCTCATTTTCAACTCACGTTTCACTGTCCTCGCTCCTTTTTTCAGAGATTTTCCACTCTTATGGCAATTATTCTTGAGTCCTTTTACTCTCTTCCTCCTATCCCCCTCCTTCGGATCAGAACCCCTTACACAAAATTCTTCTTATCTCTCCTAAAGCTTCTCTTATTTATAAATATTTTCTGTCCCCTAAACCTGATCGTCCTAAGACTAAGGTGGAACTCGCGTGGGAGTCTGACCTCACATGTGATTGGACTACTATTTTTGGGATAAACTGTGGACCCGATCCCTCAAAATCTCTCGCTCTGCTTCCCTTACTCAATCTATGTTTTTCTCTATCATAGACTTTATTTTACTCCTGTCTCTATTGCTAGTTTTTCTCACTCTAATGATACTAATTGTTGGTCCTGTGGGTCTTCTAATGCTGACCTCATACATCTTCTTTTTCTGTGCCCTTCTGTCTCTACCTTCTGGGGGAAAGTCTGGTCTTATATTTCTCGCATGTTTAATATCCTTACTCCTTATTCTTTCCCTCTCCTTTTTGCTGGCAGCCTATTTCAATCTTTAGATCTCCTCTCTTCTATGCATGGGCTCTTTGACCTTATGATAGCCCTTGCTTTCCAACACATAACCCTTAATTGGAAAACATTCTCAAAACTTTCAATTCAACATTGGTGGAACAGTTTATGTCATTTTCACCGCTTGGATATCGCTTTTGCCTCCTCATGTAAACCATTGATAGATAGAGAACTTTTTGGACCCCACTCACTACCTATTTAGATAGGTTGACATTGTGCAGACAAATCCCGCTTGACTGCAGCAAATTTTAAGCCCCTTAAATATTTCAATATCTCTGTCTCTTATCTCTAACTCAATGTCTTGGTTGTCTTTTACTTCCTCATGATGATTATTGATTATTGCTTGTATTTTTAGTTTAATTATGCAATTCTATATTCCTTTTTAACATTGTAAGAGATTCCTCCCCCCTTCTTCCCCTTTCCCTCCCTTTCCCTTCACTTCATTTCCATTATAATTCTAAACAGCTTTCTACCTTGAATTGCCGTTAGCCATTTTTTTTTTTAATATTATGTAATGGTTTGAAATTCTTTTCTGTCTTGCTGACCTTTGTTGTACTTTTACCATTTTAAATAAAGCTTCTCAAACACAAAAGAAGAGGACCTTTCTCTCTCTGAACTCAAGTCCGCCCTAGCCCTACTACCAAAGGACAAATCTCCTGGTCCAGACGGCTTCACTGACAAATTTTATTCCTGTTTTTCCCGATTTTTACTTCCTCATCTTTTATCTTTATTCCAATACTTTTTGTCTTGCAAGGAAGCCCGCGGTTCCTTTCTTGAAGCAATGATTTGCCTAATTCCTAAGAAAGGCAAGGATCCTTCTTCTTGTGCTAATTATCGCCCTATTTCTTTAATTAATTTAGATTGTAAGATTTTCGCCAAGGTCCTTGCTCTTCGTATCAACAAGGTCATTCCCGATTTAATTGGTTATGAGCAAACAGGTTTTGTCAAAGGTAGAACGATTGCGGATAACTCCAAAACTTTTTTGAACATCATACATCTTGCTTCCAAAAGCTCTACCCCGTTTGCTGCTATCACCCTTGATGCAGAAAAGGCTTTTGACCGCGTTCATTGGCTTTTTATGATGCGTGCTCTTAAGTGGCATGGATTCGGTCCTGCTATTCTATCTCTTATTAGTTTGCTGTATTCCTCTCCTACCACTTCAGTTTTTGTTAATGGTTTTCAATCTCCATATTTTACTCTCCAACGAGGTACTCGTCAATGTTTCCCCCTGTCTCCTTTGCTTTTTATTCTGTCTCTTGAGCCTTTTCTTCATTCTCTCAGGAACTCTCCCACCTTTCGAGGTTTTACTCATAAATCTATTGAAATAAAGTTCACTGCTTATGCCGATGACATTTTGTTATATATATGTGACCCTTCTACATCTTTGCCCGCTTTTGTTGATCTTCTGTCTTCATATGCTGCCATCTCTGGATACAAGTTACATTTTTCCAAGTCCGAGATTCTTCCGCTTAATAAACACTGCCTTAGAAGTATATTTGAAGGGATGGACTTTAAATGGAATACCAATTATATTACTTGTCTAGGGATAAAATACTCTGCTTCCGTTGCTAAAACTGTTCAATTGAACTTGGATGAGGTTTTATCTAAAATTTCTGCCATGGCGGAGAGGTGGTCCCCTTTATTTCTGTCCTGGTGGGGTAGGTTGGATACCTCGAAGATGATGATGCTGCCGGTAGTTAATTTTTACCTTTCCATGTTACCGATACGACTTCCTTTAAAATTCTTCAAGAATCTTAATAGTATACTGAGTAAATTCCTCTGGAACAATCGGAAAGCTTGTATCTCTCTTTCTGCTCTTTCTGCTGATAAGGATAGAGTTGGGGTTAACTTTCCCAACTTTCACCAATATCATTCCTCATTCCTACTTCGACAAGCCTTGCCCTATTTTTCCTCATCAGACGTTCCTCCCTTATCAGTATGGCATAAATTAGAGGAATCAATTATTCATCCATTTCCCTTCTCTTTGTTAGATAACCTTGCTCATCCTCCCCGTTCTTTTAAATCTCCTACTATTTCATATCTCATATCTACTCTTTATCCGATTCTTACCAAATCACGTTCTCCACTTCAGTTATTTTTGGACTCCTCTATTTGGCATAATAAATCCATTAAAATTTCCAATCGTACTATTTTCTGGAAAGACTGGATTATCAAAGGTGTTCTTCAGGTTAAACACTTATTGCATAATAAGCAGCCTTTATCTTTCCAGGAACTTCAGTTTAAATACAACTTACCTGTTACATCTCTTTCTAAGTTTGATTCTTTGAGACTGATTGTAACTCAACAGCTCTCTCTGATATTTCTTTTTCTCTACCTGATTCCTCTATTCAATCGTTACCTTCTTCCCCTTCTGTTCGGGCCTCTCACATTTACAAATACCTCTTCTTCTCCTTATCTACCCGTCCCAAAAGCAAGATTGAACTTTTATGGGAAACAGATTTGCAACACACTTTCTCTATACACACTTGGGACTCTATTTGGGCTCGGATACATCACACTTCATGCAACGCCAGTACTACTCAAACACTTTATTATTTTTATCAGAGACTGTTTTTAACTCCATTAGCTGTTTCTAAATTCTGTCCTGCCCTATCCCCTAACTGTTGGTCCCGTAACATATCTTCATTCCTTTTTTCTCTGCCCTAATATTTTCATTTTTTGGACAAAAGTATGCAAGACTATTGCCTCTATCTGTTCAACTAATTTCCCTCTTGATATCACATCTATATTTTTGGGTAGTTCTTCCATACGCTGGTTGGGTGCTTGAAAACTAGGCTCATTTATAGATTTATCTATTGCCATTGCCTTTCAGGTTATAACTTTGAATTGGAAAGACGCCTCCAAAGTTTCATTCCCTGCCTGGTGGAATCTTTTATGTCATCATCACAGGCTAGATAGAGCCTTTGTAACCACCTCTCAGCAGCTTATTCGTAAAGAGGCCTTCAGGTCTCCTCTCACTAATTATATTTCTTCCTCCGCACTACATGCCAATGCCAGTAACTTTGCTTTTCAACCACCATGAATGCTTTGCTTACTCCTATATATAATGTGCTTATTATAGGATTGTTTAGTGACAATTGCGTTTTTGTACTTTTGTATTATGAGTCATTGGAAAGCTTTACCAGTTTACTGTTTATGATTGCTGATACCCTTTTCTTTTTTTATCTTCTTTCTCTCTTTTCTTTTCTTCTCTTTTCCTTTCACTTTTCTCTTCTCTCTCTTCCTTTCCCCCTCCTTCTCTTTCTTCCTTCTTTCTTTTCCCTCCCTTTTCTGTCTTTCTAACTCAAAAAATCAAAAACAAAAATGCTAATTTTATTATGGTACTCTATGACTTTGTTTTCCTCTTATATTGGTTGTATTCTTGTAATTTATGATCTATTAGATTTTTCACCTTTTGCTTTTTAATTTATATTCTCTGTTACCCTTGGGATTTGTATTTCATTCTCCTTATTATATTTCTGTACCATGTTTTCTCTTTATATTTTAATGAAGCTTTCTAAACTAAAAAAAAAAAATGGCATGTACAAACATGGCATGGCGTTAGTGAGCGCTCAACTAATCAGAGTGCGCTCTGCTAAATACAAAATAGATAGTAAGGAGCCATAGAAATAATAAAAGGCTTATGTTAAGAAACTTGCGCTCTCGTAACGAGACAGCACATTGAGACGCATTACGACTAAAAACTGCACAATGAAGGAAATACCTCGTGCTAATGCAGTGAGACAGTGCGTTTACAAAAAAGTGGAAATCAGTCCGTGGGGAGTCCTTACCTGTCCATCGGTACCACGGGCTTCTCATAGCTGCAGCCGGAGGTAACCGACGGCAGGACAAAATGGGCTTTTTATGCTCGAAAATAAAGCCGCCCCATACTGGTTGTTTGACCTATTTACACGGCCCATAGTGATGACGGTATGGAACTACCGTGGGTTCATAGGTAATGTAGTTTCTGACGGTCCAGAAACTATCTGGGTGCTCAAGACTCATGGAAGTTGTAGTAAATATACACAAACCTGAAAATAAGGAACGGTCGTATCATGACTTTGCGCATATAAAGCTGACCCATCTTATTAACATGTTATAGCTACCTACGGCACAAGATTCGTGGGAGTTGTGGAAGAAAAACCTTAAGTGATGGTAACTCCGCTATATATGCAAAAAGAGGGGGGGAGGGGCAGGTCATGTTATGGCTTAGCGCACAAAATGACAGGCCCGACCTGTTACCACGAGTAACTCAAGATACATGGAAATTGTAGTCCTATAGGGAAAGTTCAAACATATGGAGTGGTTGCAACTCCGCTTCTATGGACTATATGTGTAAATCTTGTCTCTGTCCTGGTGTCAAGGACATTGTACAAATTGCTCACACCGGACAATCAACTGAACTGAAAAAACATGTTGATTAAACCCGATATACCGAATGCAATGGACATTATTAGTGTATAGAGCAGTGCATATAGTGATGTGAAGTCACTACTCAGGAAGAATGCACGTGCAGGGCAGTGCCGCGCGTAATCTTAATGCATCAAGATATAATGGACATAGAGTGTCTTAAACATATAGAACAGTACATACAGTGACATAAAGTCACTTATCATGAAAATCTTAATGCATCAAAAGGAGAAAATTACAGCAAGGTCCACGGTATATCATCATTAAGACCTTTACTGTCACTCTGTAAGTTGAAAACCCATCTCTGTTCTTTGTGGAATAAAAATTTAGTTACGTCTATAATGTGCGCAGGAATAAAAGGTTGCTCAAGGACCGTCCACCGGAGTTCATCTGCTTTGTGCTTGAAAGCAAGGAAGTGATTGGTTAACTTAGTGGCCTGTTTATTGCACCTAATAGTGCTCTTATGTTCTGAAATCCTTAATTTAACCTTACGGGTAGTCATGCCCACATAGTGAAGCTGGCATGGACATGTAACCAAATAAATCAGTTTGTCGCTATTGCAATTAGTATGTTTGACTAGGGACCATGGTCTATCTGTCCCTATATCATCTGTGGTTGTATGTTTACTCTGTGGGCATGCGGCACATGACCCACATGGAAAGTGCCCTTTTACTGCTGGCAGCTTCCACAAAGTCTCTTGTGTGGAGGGTGTTGTGGTCTGGGTTCTCGGTCGTGTATGTACCAAACTATCTTTCAAATTAGTACTCCTCTTGAAAGCAAATAGAGTTAAAGGTATTGCTTGGTTATCAATATTGAGAATCCGCCAATGTTTATGTACACTCTTCTGGATACCACTCGATAGTGTGCTGAATGTACTCACACACGTGAATCTTGGTATAGTGGGCTTTGGTGTTGGAATTTCCAAGAGTGCTTCTCGATTGTTATTGGATGCACGTTTCATGGAACGGCATATGAGTTTCTTCGGATATTTTCTATCTTTCAATTGTAGAGAGAGTGACTCGGCATGCTCATCAAACTTGGCTTTAGTGGAACAATTCCGTCGAACACGGAGAAATTGTCCATATGGCAAATTATCGCGAAGCGATTTAGGATGATAGCTGTTGTACAGTAACAAAGAATTGCGTGCCATGGGCTTTCTATAAAGTTCACTTTCTAGACCTGTCAAAGTAGGGAAAATCCGTAAGTCCAGGAAAGGCAAGCTTTCTTTGCTAAATTCCACCGTAAAGTGGAGATAAGCATTCCTGGAGTTGAGCCATGTCTGAAATTCATAGATGGTATTGGGTTCACCTCTCCAGACCACAGAAACATCATCTATATACCTTTTCCATATCAAGATTTGTTTATGGAAAAGATTAAGATTGGTCAGTACATGCTCCTGCTCAAAAAGATGGACGTAAAGATTGACTAAGCTCGGCGCGAAAACAATGCCCATCGAGGTACCTGATGTTTGAAGGTAAATGGTATCTTCAAACTTAAAAACGTTTTCCTTCATCGCCATCCTGGCGCATTCCATGATGAAGTTAACAGGGGAAATGGAATCCAAGTCACAGTTGTCAAGTAACAACCTGATGGCATCCAAAGTTTCATCTTGAGGGATGCAAGTATATAAAGACTCTACATCAAAAGAGACCAAGTAATCGGTGGTAACGTTGAACTCAATCTCAGGTATCAATCTAAGGATATCAGTCGTATCCTTGAGATATGTTGGCATTTCACTGACCATAGGACGTAAAAAATGGTCCACAAAGGTAGAAAGGGGTTCAAGTAAAGAACCAATGCCCGAGATTATAGGGCGTCCTGGTGGTGGTCTCTGAGGTTTATGTATTTTGGGTAATACATAAAAGTACGGCATCACAGGATGCGTGGTGGTCAAAAAACTAGCCTCGGTGGTCGTAATCCAACCTTCATTCTTCGCTTCCTCCACGAGGTTGGAGATCTCTCGTGCTATTCTCTGGGTTGGATCGGATCTCAAGGGTAGATAGAAACGTGTATCACCCAGTTGCCGCAAACATTCTGTGCGGTATGACGGTGTGTCCATGATGACTATGGCACCGCCTTTGTCTGCCGGCTTGATGGTAATTGAGACATCCTTTGCCAATGTTTGTAGAGCCTTTCTCTCATTCACAGGCAGATTGTGAAAATGCCGTTTATTGGAGATGCATAAAGCGGAAACTTCATTAGTCACTGCTTTCTCAAATGTTAAAACTTGAGCGGGGACTAAGTGCGTAGGAGGATTGAAAGTGGAATGAACTTTCAAACCAGTGTTGGTTGGTCCTAGTTCCATGTTGATGGTATCCTTCTCTTTGAAGAAAAACTGTAGTCTTATTTTTCTAAAAAAGTGTGCTAACTCACATTGGATCGGGAAAGGATCTCCTCCATAGGAAGGGAAAAAACCTAATCCTTTGTTCAAGGCTGATTGTTCATCGGGTGTTAAGATGCGGTCACTAAGGTTGACCACTAGACTGGTTCTGTGCTCGTCCCCGGTTGTGGTGTCACCTTTTTCTTGCTGCGTGTGCTTCTCGGTGACGGTGGAGGGCTCCAGTGCACCTGAGCCTGTTGACTTCTTCGTCTCCCTCTGGAACGTCCTCGGCCATGCCCTAAAAAAGGCTGGTTGGTGTAAAACTGAGGGTGAAGCTGGAATGGCAATATCTGTGGTGGAAAAGCCAGATTCGAGTACCCCCATGGTCCTGGGGGCCACCATTGTGCTGGTGGGGGCCGAATGGTCCACCTCTCTGGTTAAATCTGTTATTACGCACTCGACCTCTGTTGGATTGTCCGCCTTGGTTAGATGAATCAGAGTCACTAGGCCAGTCATCCCTGCCTGAGGATGAATAGTTTGAACCATAGCGTTTGCCTTTTCTGTTGAATTCAGGTGGTGTAAAGTTATCGCTGATGTACGGGTACACTTTCTCCATGGAAAAGCGTGCCAAGTCCTTCTTGAATTTATCGATTTTTGTGATTGAGATGGAATCTTTAAATTCTTTATTGGTCTTGTTGGTTTCTTCACTATTCTTCTTGAATAGAGTGACCGAGATAACAGATTTAATTTGTGCTTCAAGGGTCTGTATTTCAAGTAGAATGGTGTCTGCGACGTGTTTGGCCGTACTGATAATTAAAATCAGACAATCACGCGTGCATCGCCACGCGATGAGGGACCAGTCTTTCATGAATATTTTATCTTTTAAGAAGAGTCTGGGGGTGTTTGTGACTATCAAACCCGTTGGGGCACAGTTTCCTCGCAAATATTCTGTCATAATTGCGCCATGTATTAAAGTTAAACCTTGAGATTTATGAATGGTCACTGCATATGCTAAACAAAGAGGAAACTGTTTTCTACGAACATACAAATCTTTTACAAGCAAGAAACGAACAGCACAACGTCCAATCTGTTTGACCTCTTCAATCTGATCAAATTTAATCTTCAAATATTCAATAGCTTCTCTGTTCTGAAACTTTACATAATCAACAACTTTTCCCATTGCTCCATTCATTAAACCTTTTTCAACATCTAAATAACGACGTAATATTACCCGACAGTTTGCACATACATATAAGGTAGGTCTTTTCCAAACCAGCAGTCTTAGATATAGATTTTTTCAAAGAGTCTAATTTTGACTGTAATTTCTCTGACAAAAGAATAGTAACTCCTTCATGCTCTATTTTATCAATGGATTCCATTTTCATTATCGGTTGTTTCTCCAGTTTCAACAGCTCTTCATTGAATGTAGAGCATTCTTTCAGTGTTGGCATAAGACAAATTATAGACTTCTTTTCTGCAATTTTTTGGTACATTGGTCCAGGTGCAATATTTTCATTTGGAAACACGTTTGTTAGTAGCCGACTTTGTAAAGCTTCTTTGCCATCCTTTGTCAAGACACCAATTCTAATATCTTGAAGAATGTTTCCATAATGTTCATCACTTGCTTGTCGCATATTCTTAATAAGTTCTTTATATTCAAAATGAGACCAAATGTTCGCATTTCCAATACTTCCCAATGATTTTTTAGTGTCTTCATGAACAGGGGTCTTAGAAACTGGTTGGCCTTTCACAGGAGTAAGTTGTAATGAATCGCCGAATACAATTATATGTTTTCCTCAAAATAAAACATCATAGTCTGTTTTTAAAATCTGTTGCATTCTTAAATGTACAAAGGCAAGCATTAAGTTTGAGACCATGCTTACCTCATCAATTATCAGAACTTTCATTTTCTTCAGTACTTTAGACACTTCATAACAAGCTTCTCCAGATAGCTTGTGATATTCCAACTTATTTTCATGTTCTACTGGTAACATGAGTAAACGATGTAATGTAATCCCTTTAATATTGTGTGCTGCTAACCCAGTTGGGGCTGTTACACCACAAGATAAATGTGAGTCAGTGGTTTTCTGTAGATAACTTTTCAAACCTTTAATTAAGAAACTTTTTCCTGTTCCTGCTTGACCACTGATGTACATTCGAATAGGTTTAAATGATGTGCATTGGCATTCTTTCTTTTCATGCAGTAAACCATGTTGTATCTGTTGTGTAAGTTGCTGATATATATCTTTCTGTTCAATATTCAGTTGTTCGTCTAAGTTTCCCAAATCAATAGTGTCTTGTTGTGCTTGTTGCAACGCCGTTTGCACTTCACTCATTGCTATTGCTGCTTCATTTTCAACAATGGGTTCTCCTAATGGATCTTGACTTAGTGCAGCAGAACTCTGACTATCTTGAGAACTGTCTCTAGCTATTTCTGCTGCAATCGTAGTTTCTTGATTAATCTCTTCGTTCAACATTTGCAGATAATTTGGAAAAATTGTACATTCAATGCTATCTTTACATGCATTGAACGAATCTTCATAACACTAAAATCTCCAAGTAATTCCATATCAGTCAGCCAAGGCTTGAAGAGTTGTAGAAGTGCTAAATAAAAAAAATCTCTTTTATCTGGAGTATCGCAACTGAGTTTCCTGTGATTAATCAGATGTCCTTTGGCATGTTTTACCAAACATCCTTCACATCCAATCACTGCATATTTTCCTTCATTTATATTTTCAGTAACATTTCTCTTAAACGTGTAATAGTACTTCATAGAGACATATTTCTTCCAGATGTGGACTTCTGTTAGGATAGTACGTATCCAACATATTTGTTTTAAGAATATCTGTACTTTCCGGTTCATTCAGTGCCAAGTATTCAATTTCTTGTACAGATTTCAATACACGATTTCGTGTTGCAGCAAGACCTAGACTTACCCAAACGATTCCTCTTGACTTTGAATATAAACTTGCAGATGTCAACCGATCCGAACATTCGTAGGATCCAATCTCTCGATGTGAAAGCATCTTCAAATTAAAGCTGTACATTTTCTTACTAAGACTCTTCTCTTGTGAAATATCTTCCCACATTTCTTTTAACTCTGTCTTTTCTGATTTTGTTATATAAGATGTAACATAGCGAGCAACAGCAATGTAATTATCTGCAACATATTGGATATCCATATTAGCATCCCACATTGACAAAATTACTGGATTGTAGTCATTAATATATTTTGATTCTTCACTTCTCTTTATATTGTAAGTATTCTTTGGAGAATTTCGAGTGATAGTATGTCTCACTGCTGACATAAAACTGTTGACTCTTCCTCTGGAAATGACTGGAAGTGGAAAACCAAATCAACATTTTGTATAAAGTTTTAAAATGCGTATTCTGCACAGCTTAGCGTAACAAACCACGTAGGGGTTCCTAAATTCCTTAGCATACATTTCAGTTCTCCGTGACGACGATACCAATACTCATTAGTACCACGTTGACACGCCATCAAATTAATCAACTGAGATTCTAAATGATCATCTCTTTGATCCACTTTGGCCATGAATTCCTTTGCAGAAAGATCTGTAAGATGAACTCCTGTCTTTAATATGTGGTTCACTGCATATGAAAGTGCAGACAAGTCCCAGAAATCTCAGAACCTATCTTCCACACACCCCGGGCACCGTGTTTTATCCAACTTAAGCACACAGCACTACGTATATATTATCTAAAAACCTGTTCCTTAGTCAAACATCAGCTGGATGTTTTCCTGCTCCTAGTGTCCGAAAAACCAGACATCTTCCTTGTAAAGGAAACATGGTTGACTCTCGACTCCACCCCTGATATCCTGGCCGCACTGCCGGTGGGTGGACAAAATATCGAAAACACAAATATCGTCGGACACAATATCGTGTCAAAAATATCGAGGACAAAAATATCGTGAAGGTCATTTCTTATGGGTAAGTAAAGTTTTACTATATATAACTCCACATATATGTACTTTGACGATATATATATCTTCAAGGTACGTAGATCTGGAGTTAAGACTAGTAAATTTATACCTATCTATTTGCACTTACCTACTCGATATTCTTGTCCTCGATATTTTGGACACGATATTCTGTCCACACGATATTTTGTGTTCGATATTCTGTCAGTGAACCCGCACTGCCTAACGACTACTACATCCTCCACGTGAATCGCCCACCAGGAAAGATGGGTGGTGGAGTAGCAGC
The DNA here is from genome assembly GCA_963921515.1 of Calotriton arnoldi. Classification (NCBI taxonomy): domain Eukaryota; kingdom Metazoa; phylum Chordata; class Amphibia; order Caudata; family Salamandridae; genus Calotriton; species Calotriton arnoldi. Next base: position 3,270,488 of record CAWUFW010000777.1, read on the forward strand.
GATCATCCATCATGACCACAAATTCACTGCCATTACTCCTTTAAGTCTCCCTGCAGTGGATAACATCGTCATCAAATTAGAGTCCAATTCTGCCCCGCTTATCTGTGTCCTGGTCTACAGGCCCCCGCAGCACATGCCCCTGTTCCCTCTTTCGCTGAGTGAACAAATAGCCAACCTCGTAACGAATTATGCTAAGATACTGTTAATAGGTGACCTAAACTACTGGTCTAATGACACACTTGGCGGGCCCCACTCTGCCAAATTGACTGATCTATTAACCAACCTAAACTTTACCCAGCACCTATCTTCAGCCACACACACCAAAGGACACATATTGGACCAAGTCTGGACCACAAACCTTACAGTGTCCGCCCCCACGATCCTACCATGTATATGGTCTGATCACCACCTAATAAAATTCACGGTAACAATTCCTATCAGTAGTAAGACCCCCACGGCCGAGGGGGGTATGATTAGGAAATGGAGTGCCCTTAACCAACAGGAATTTCAGGACACATTGGCCAGCTCAACCCCAACCTTTGACTCTGATGTCGATCTCCTGGAAGCAAATATCTCAGCCTGGCTACTAGCGGCTAGTGATATGCATGCCCCGCTCAAAAAACTAAAACGAGCTTGACGCTCTGATGCACAGAAATGGTTCTCTGATGAACTAAGAGAACAAAAATTGGCCCTTCGTCAAAAAGAAAGTAAATGGAGATTGAGCTATTCCCTAGAAGGGAAATGCCACTATTCGGAAGCACGGAAAGAATATAAAAAAGCTATTATTGTAGCCAAGGCTGCTCATTTCTCTGCTACAATTTTAAACTCTAACAACAGGTCGAAGGAAATCTTCTCTATTGTTAACGAACTATCTAACGCAGAGAGAGTCCTTCCTAAACCCACACCTACCCAAGAACTCTGCGACTCTCTGAATAACTACTTTTTGGAAAAAATCTCTACCATTAAAGCCAGTATCCCAATACCCAGTCCCATTGAGACACCCCTCGCTACGATGAGGAACCCTTTTACCTTGGATCACTTCCCAGCCATTAGTACCCAGTCCTTCCTGGACTTGCTGTCCAGAGTAAAATCTGGCTCCCCCATGGATTGCTGCCCACCTCATATCTTAAAAGACACACTCTCCGCCCTGCCGTGCTCCACCATGACCCTCCTGAATGAGTCCCTATCGCAGGGCCGTGTCCCTAAAGTATTTAAAGACGCAATCGTGGTCCCCCTCCTAAAAAAACCTGGAGCAGACCCTCAAAATCTGTCAAACTATCGCCCCATCTCCCTGCTCCCTTACTTGGCCAAAGTACTGGAAGCCCACGTGGCAAAGTGCTTGTCCAACTTAATGGAACATTCTGATTATCTAGACCCACACCAAGCGGGATTCCGTCCCGCTCATTCTACGGAGACAGTGATATTGGCAGTCCTGGACGCTTTACGAGATAAAGCTGACAGAGGCATTCCGCAGGCCCTGGTGCTATTAGATCTCTCGGCCGCCTTCGACACGGTCGATCATGGTATTTTGAGGGACAGAGTCAGGCAGGCCAGCATCTAGGGCTCAGCCTTCAGCTGGATTAGCTCTTTTCTCGAAGGCCGCACTCAAGCGGTACGCTTAGCCTCATTCACTGCACCCAAGCTAACAACTATGGGGCCGATTCCGATCTCGGTCGGAGGCGGACCCAATACCATTCGGTCGGGAAAAAAGCCATGCGAAAGCCTGTTTCCCGACCGAACCGTACGCGGGTCCGGCCGAGCGAGTACGATGCGAGTCGCCGACCGACTCGTCCGGGCGTCCCGACAACTCCGACCGACTCGCTCGGACTCGAACCGCTCCGACCGACTCGCTCGGACCCGATTCGCACCGCGCAATGGAGACGTTTTCCGGCCGGGTAAGTACGATGCGCACCTCGACCGCTCCGACCGACTCGCGCCGTCCGACTCGAACTCGCTGTCGGAGCCGTACTTTGGGGGTCCGTGTCGGACCCCCTGTCACGCGTACCCGTGCGAGGCGCACACAGGGGGACCCAAGGGTCCCCCTACCTGTGCGTGTACGCCGCGAGCGCTCGCGGCGTACTCGCTGTAGAGGGCGCCCTTGTCCGCCTCGCACCCATTGAGGCAATGGGAGCCCGCGTACGCGTTGTACGACCGGCTCCCATTGAGTTCAATGGGAGTCCGACCCGACTCGTGTCCGATAACATACGGACGCATCGTACTCGTTCGGTCGGACTGCACGGGTCCGATTCGGTCGGAAATCCCTCCGGGTCCGGCTCGGTCGGAGAGATTTCCGGCCCGAATCGGAATCGACCCCTATGTGTGGGGTCCCACAGGGATCATCACTATCCCCCCATCTGTTTAATCTTTACCTCTTACCTCTGATTCAGTCCCTGAAGGAAAGGAATGTGACCACCTTCAATTATGCCGATGATCTGCAGTTAACATTTACCATAGATAACTCACCTAACTCAGTTCTTGAATTCCAGGCCACCATGCTCCATATTCGCCACTGGATGGACCGAAACCATTTAAAACTCAATCCAGGCAAGACTGAACTAGTTCTGACAGGGAGCAGTCAGATCTTTTGGGGCCCATACTACTAGCCTTCGGAATTCGGATCCCCCCCCAAACCCTCTACCTCTGTCAAGAGCCTTGGGGTCACCATAAATAACGACCTATCGTTAAGATCTCAAGTTGGTGCGGTGGTCTCGTCCTGTTTCTTTCAGCTACGAAAGATCAGAAAGATCAGCCGTCTGCTCACTCACGCAGCGCTGATACAGGTCGTGATAGCCATGGTGCTATCACACTTAGACTACGCCAACTCAATCTACCTAGGCATGCCACTTTTCGTAATCAAGCGGCTTCAGATGGTTCAGAACCAAGCAGCGAGACTGATCCACCAGCAACCCAGATGGCAATCTGCCAGACCTCTTTTAAAAAAACTACACTGGCTCTCCATTCCCCAACGCACGCCCTTTAAGATGGGATGCCTAATTTTTAAGTCTCTACACGGTCAGAGCCCCATATTCATTAACTGTCTCTTATCTAGGTACACTCCCTCTCGCAACCTCCGCTCAGTACACCTCCAGTTACTGACCACCCCTGCCTTCAAGCTAAAACGACAGGGAGGATGGAGGTTTGCATCCCTGGCCCCAAGACTGTGGAATTCCTTCCCTCTGGAGATTCGGTCATGTAGTGATGTTTTGAGTTTCAGGAAAATGCTTAAGACATGGCTGTTCGCGCAGGCTCACGAATAACTCCATCCATTGGTTCCGGCAATTTCTAGAGTTAGCGCCATGAAACCTCTTGGTGTACGTGCGCTGTATACATTTTTTATAACCTAACATAACAAGTCACTTTCAAACAAAAGATGAAATATGTATGGAATACATTGTCAAAATCTTGGATCTTCTGAGTATAATCTTGTTGTACGATATTCTAAAGCTGGAATCTGCACAGGTCGTTTATCATATCTTCCACCTTTTCCAGTGGGGAACAGCTGTGGAAAGCAACGCGCTTCTAAACTTCTTTCCCAAACACTCATGGGAGTTCCCTTTGCTTTCTTCATTTGGAATAATTCAATAGTGGTTCCAATATCTTCTTTTGAATGTAAAGGATGAATGTTGTAATGTTCATAAAATTCTTCAGTCATGGAGACATCGACTTTTTCAATTTGGCCAGTTGAAATTTCTGTGTCATCTCCTAAAGATATTTCTTCTTCGTCCACAGGTATATTTTTATAATAAATATTGTTCTGTGTAAGATATAATGTAGCTTTTTTAAGTTTGCTAACATCTACTAACTCTTGCCATATTTTCCGACTCTTTGTTGGTACACCATTAACTAGAATAACTACAGGTTCACTTTGTTCTCGATCTACACCAACTGTTTCAATATTTGTTTTGAAATCCAAAGGTAAATACACAACTCTTCCTTTTAAACCTCTTAGTAAATCTGTAGGAGGCAGCTTACCAGTTTTAGGCTCCATACGAACAATAGCCTGAAACGGGTGCACAGATTGAATTAGAATACATTCATTTGTATTTAAATCTTCTAGTTCTGAAGGAATACCATCCAACTCTAGGTTATTATGTACAGCTCTAGCTGGCAATTTATTTTCTTCTGGTTTACTGTAACAATATTTACAAATACATTGATCAGTACCCAACTCAAAACGACCTTCCACCATCAAATAAGCACCAAATTGCTCCCACTTATCATTGTTTTCCTTTTCACTTTTTAAATACACATCAACATTCCTAGTTTTATTTTTATAGTGACTACGTCTACAACAGATACAAACATAATTTGGTTTTTCATTACAAACTACTTTAAACTTTGTAATTTCTTCAGCAAACTTTTGAGTACTACTATCTTCCACCTCTTGTTCAACACCTACATTTATGACACTCTCATCTTCTCTACACTCCTCCTCAGGACCAAAAAACAAAACACTATATCATCACAAACCTTTTACATCCGATTCAGAACCATGCAAAAGAGCAGTGTTTATTTCAGCTAAACATAATGCAGGACTCTTTACATAGTACAATCTTCTTACTAACTTCCGCATTTGTGAGTGATGTACTGCTAACATTCTTAAATGATGTAAGACACTTCGACACACTTTTCTAGAAAGACAAGCTAGAGAATGACCCTGCAAACCAGTATATTTTCTGACTTTACAAGGATCTAATCCTTGCAACATCTTAATCTTCCGTTTAACACTTTTTTTACTGTATTCTCATAAAAAATTTACAAATATATCAATAGATTCCTGTTGTATACTACAAATGCTACTATAATCCCATTTATATCATTTATATACTGGAGCTTGAGTACGTCTCCCTTGAACTTCTTCAGCTATTACTTCTTCTACATTTCTAGGAACCATCTTTTCTTTTTCAATTGGACAACCATTTTTAACCTCATAGGAATGACCATTGGTATCAACTGCGTGAACTAATGTATTTTGGTGAAAATAGCTCTCTTCATTAAAAAAAGGTTCACTACTAGAAGTGTGCTTCCATTCCCCCCCCCAAAAATTGCAAAAGTTAGTTCTATTGATCAGTTGTTTTCTTTTACTTTTCTCCTTCATAAAGTCCATTATTTTATTGAGTGTTCTCATTCTGTTTAAAACTAATATAAACAATCTTCTTTTTAATTCAAAAGCCTTTTCGACTACACTTTCAATCTGTTGTTTTTTATAATATGCAGATCATTTCTTATATATTTTTTAATGTTTTATTAAATTTTGCAGTACTCTACTTTTAAACATGCGTTTCCTTATCTCTTTATACAGTTTCATCCTTCTTTCATCATAGATTTTTTACCAAAACTTGATCTTCTATCACTATCTTTTTTTTGCTTTTCCTTCTGAATGATTGAACAAGTTTTCTTTTTCTTTTGTCCATTTTCCAAATTCGTAATCTTCTTTAAAACTCTTTTAACAAAATCTTTAGTTCTCTTACCAGAAGCCTTTTTCTTCACTGTCACATGTTCTACTTTATCTGATTTCTTCTTTTCTCTTTTTTTTTAAATAGGATTCTTTTCTTTCTTTCCTTTTCTTTTCTTCTTTCTTGGTCATGATGAATCTTTAGTAATGATAATGGTAAGTATCTGAAAAGAAAGAAAAGTTTAAATACACTAGTTAAATCATTTACTATTATTAAAATAATTATACACAAAATGTTATAAGTACACCAGTAACATATGGGGCATTAAAGGACTACATAGGTAACACCTGACTTATTCCATGACTACAGGGATAATATCTGAGGATTTACATCACAACTATGAGTACTGACTAGTTAATTACATAAGTACAACAAGTACAAGAGTATTCCCTGCGTGATTGAAAGACTACAAACATACTGCCTGGGTAATAGAAGCACTGTATAGCTAATGCATTGGTTAACACCTGGCTGATTGCATGACTACAGGGGTAATATCTCAAGATTTACATGACTATATAGGAAGTGACTGCATGACTTTATAAGTGCATGGGTACTTTTTGGCTGATTGCAGGACTACTGAGGTAGTGCCTGAGTGAATAAAGGAGTGCAAAGGTAGTGCCTGGGTGATTTCATAACAGCATGACTACTGGCTGAGTATTTACATAAGTACAAGGATACAACCTCCGAGATTGAAGGAGTGCAACGGTAGTGCCTGGGTGATTATATAAGTGCATGAGTAGTGGCTACATGATTGGAAGAGTGCATGAGTAATACTTTGGTGATTGCATGAGTAGTGCCTAGATGATTGCATGACTGCAGCACTAATACCTGAGTGATTACAGCAGTGCATATGTAGAGCCTGGATAATTCAAACATTGCATGCACAGTATTTGGGTCTTTTTATAACTGCATGAGTGTTACACCTAGCCAAATATAAAGCAGCACACTATTGCATGACTCAACCAGGAGGAGACAATAGATAGTGACTGGCTAATTGCATGATTGCAGACATAGAGGTTCAGTGCATGGACAAGTGTATGAATAGGTCCTGAAGGCATAGACGAGTTATTGAGTAGTGCCTAGCTGAAGAGATAAATGCAACAGTAGGGCCTGGATGATTCTATAACTGCAAGGGTAGGTTATGGGTTACTACATGAGTGCATAGCTGCAGCCTGCATCATTGCATAACTGTAGGAGTAGTACATATATAGTGCCTATATCATAGCCTGACTGCAGCAGTAATATCTGGAGGATTACTGGAATACATTAAAAGTGAGTGGGTGATATTATAAGTCCATGAGTACTGCCTGGGTGATTATAGAACTACTAAGGTACTATCTGAGTGATTGCAGGACTGCAAAGGTAGTGCCTGGGTGAATTTATAAGTGCATAAATACTGGCTGAGTGATTACATAAGTACAAGATTAGTCTCTGCGCGATTGAAAGACTACAAACATACTACCTTGGTAATTAAACCACTGTATAGCTAATGCATTGTTGATTGCATGAATACAGCAGTAACGTCTGGGGGATTAAAGGAATACATAGGTAACACCTGGCTAATTACATGACAACAGGGGTAATATCTGGGGATTGACATGACTACATAGGAAGTGACTGGGTGATTTTATAAGTGCATGGGTACTTCTTGGTTGATTGCAGGACTACTGAGGTAGTGCCTGAGTGAATAGAGGAGTGCAAAGGTAGTGCCTGGGTGATTTCCTAACAGCATGACTACTGGCTGAGTGTTTACATAAGTACAAGGATACCACCTCCGAGATTGAAGGAGTGCAACGGTTATGCCTGGGTGATTATATAAGTGCATGAGTAGTGGCTACATGATTGGAAGAGTGCATGAGTAATACCTTGGTGACTGCATGAGTAGTGCCTAGATGATTGCATGACTGCAGCACTAATACCTGAGTGATTACAGCAGTGCATATGTAGAGCCTGGATAATTCAAATATTGCATGCACAATATTTGGGTCTTTTTATAACTGCATGAGTGTTACACCTAGCCAAATATAAAGCAGCACACTATTGCATGACTCAACCATAAGTCTCTCCATACTGTTAAAAGCGTGTATATATAAGTTTCTACCTTTTCGAATCATCATCATATCTAAAAGAAATATGCATACAATATTTCTGGAAAATAGTGAAATCTACAAATTGACACATGTAATAGATCTGCCTGAGTAATTGCATAACTCCATGACTTGTGCTTGGATGATTGTATAAGTGCAAGGGTAGTTGCTGGGTAATTGGAGGAGAGGATAGATAGTGACTGGCTAATTGCATGATTTCAGACATAGAGGTTCAGTGCATGGATAAGTGTATGAATAGGTCCTGAAGGCATAGACGAGTTATTGAGTAGTGCCTAGCTGAAGAGATGAATGCAACAATAGGGCCTGGATGATTCTATAACTGCAATGGTAGTGTATGGGTTACTACATGAGTGCATAGCTGCAGCCTGCATCATTGCATGACTGTAGGAGTAGTACATATATAGTGCCTATATCATTGCCTGACTGCAGCAGTAATATCTGGAGGATTACTGGAATGCATTAAAAGTGAGTGGGTGATATTATAAGTCCATGAGTACTGCCTGGGTGATTATAGAACTACTACGGTACTATCTGAGTGATTACAGGATTGCAAAGGTAGTGCCTGGGTGAATTTATAAGTGCATGAATACTGGCTGAGTGATTACATAAGTACAACAGTAGTCTCTGCGCGATTGAAAGACTACAAACATAGAGCCTGGGTAATTGAACCACTGTATAGCTAATGCATTGGTGATTCCATGAGTACAACAGTAATGTCTGGGGGATTAAAGGAGTACATAGGTAGCACCTGGCTGATTGCACGACTACAGGAGTAATATCTGGGGATTGACATGACTACATAGAAAGTGACTGGGTGATTTTATAAGTGCATGGGTCATTCTTGGCTGATTGCAGGACTACTGAGGTAGTGCCTTAGTGAATAAAGGAGTGCAAAGGAAGTGCCTTGGTGATTTCATAACAGCATGACTACTGGCTGAGTGTTTACATAAGTACAAGGATACCACCTCCGAGAATGAAGGAGTGCAACGGTAGTGCCTGGGTGATTATATAAGTACATGAGTAGTGGCTACATGATTGGAAGAGTGCATGAGTAATACCTTGGTGATTGCATGAGTAGTGCCTAGATGATTGCATAACTGCAGCACTAATACCTGAGTGATTACAGCAGAGCATATATAGAGCCTGGATCATTCAAAGACTGCATGCACAATACTTGGGTCTTTTTATAACTGCAACATTGTTAGGCCTAGACAAATATAAAGTGGCTCACTATTGCATGACTCAACCATAAGTCTCTCCATACTGTTAAAAGCGTGCATATATACGTTTCTACCTTTTCAAATCATCATCATATCTAAAAGAAATATGCATACAATATTTCTGGAAATTAGTGAAACCTACAAATGGAGAGATGTAATAGATCTGCCTGAGTGATTGCATAATTCCATGACTTGTGCTTGGATGATTGTATAAGTGCAAGGGTAGTCGCTGGGTAATTGGAAGAGAGGATAGATAGTGACTGGCTAATTGCATGATTGCAGACATAGAGGTTCAGTGCATGGATAAGTGTATGAATAACTCCTGAAGGCATAGACGAGTTATTGAGTAGTGCCTAGATAAATAGGTGAATGCAACAGTGGGGCCTGGATGATTCTCTAACTGCCAGGGTGGTGTATGGGTTATTACATGAGTGCATAGCTGCAGCCTGCATCATTGCATGACTGTAGGAGTAGTACATATATAGTGCCTATGTCATTGCATGAGTGCAGCAGTAATATCTGGAGGATTACTGGAATACATTGAAAGTGAGTGGGTGATATTATAAGTCGATGAGTACTGCCTGGGTGATTATAGAACTACTAAGGTACTATCTGAGTGATTACAGGACTGCAAAGGTAGTGCCTGGGTGAATTTATAAGTGCATGAATACTGGCTGAGTGATTACATAAGTACAACAGTAGTCTCTGGCCGATTGAAAGACTACAAACATAGTGCATGGGTAATTGAACCACTGTATAGCTAATGCATTGGTGATTCCATGAGTACAACAGTAATGTCTGGGGGATTAAAGGAGTACATAGGTAACACCTGGCTGAGTGCACGACTACAGGAGTAATATCTGGGGATTGACATGACTACATAGAAAGTGACTGGGTGATTTTATAAGTGCATGGGTCATTCTTGGCTGATTGCAGGACTACTGAGGTAGTGCCTTAGTGAATAAAGGAGTGCAAAGAAAGTGCCTGGGTGATTTCATAACACCATGACTACTGGCTGAGTGTTTACATAAGTAGAAGGATACCACCTCCGAGATTGAAGGAGTGCAACGGTAGTGCCTGGGTGATTATATAAGTACATGAGTAGTGGCTACATGATTGGAAGAGTGCATGAGTAATACCTTGGTGATTGCATGAGTAGTGCCTAGATGATTGCATAACTGCAGCACTAATACCTGAGTGATTACAGCAGAGCATACATACAACCTGGATCATTCAAAGACTGCATGCACAATACTTGGGTCTTTTTATAACTGCAAAATTGTTAGGCCTAGACAAATATGAAGCAGCGCACTATTGCATGACTCAACTATAAGTCTCTCCATACTGTTAAAAGCGTGCATATATACGTTTCTACCTTTTCAAATCATCATCATATCTAAAAGAAATATGCATGCAATATTTCTGGAAATTAGTGAAACCTACAAATGGAGACATGTAATAGATCTGCCTGAGTGATTGCATAACTCCATGACTTGTGCTTGGATGATTGTATAAGTGCAAGGGTAGTCGCTAGGTAATTGGAAGAGAGGATAGATAGTGACTGGCTAATTGCATGATTGCAGACATAGAGGTTCAGTGCATGGATAAGTGTATGAATAGCTCCTGAAGGCTTAGACGAGATATTGAGTAGTGCCTAGATAAATAGGTGAATGCAACAGTGGGGCCTGGATGATTCTCTAACTGCCAGGGTAGTGTATGGGTTATTACATGAGTGCATAGCTGCAGCCTGCATCATTGCATGACTGTAGGAGTAGTACATATATAGAGCCTATGTCATTGCATGAGTGCAGCAGTAATATCTGGAGGATTACTGGAATACATTAAAAGTGAGTGGGTGATATTATAAGTCCATGAGTACTGCCTGGGTGATTATAGAACTACTACGGTACTATCTGAGTGATTACAGGACTGCAAAGGTAGTGCCTGGGTGAATTTATAAGTGCATGAATACTGGCTGAGTGATTACATTAGTACAACAGTAGTCTCTGCACGATTGAAAGACTACAAACATAGTGCCTGGGTAATTGAACCACTGTATAGCTAATGCATTGGTGATTCCATGAGTACAACAGTAATGTCTGGGGGATTAAAGGAGTACATAGGTAACACCTGGCTGATTGCACGACTACAGGAGTAATATCTGGGGATTGACATGACTTCATAGAAAGTGACTGGGTGATTTTATAAGTGCATGGGTCATTCTTGGCTGATTGCAGGACTACTGAGGTAGTGCCTTATGAATAAAGGAGTGCAAAGGAAGTGCCTGGGTGATTTCATAACACCATGACTACTGGCTGAGTGTTTACATAAGTACAAGGATACCACCTCCGAGAATGAAGGAGTGCAACGGTAGTGCCTGGGTGATTATATAAGTACATGAGTAGTGGCTACATGATTGGAAGAGTGCATGAGTAATACCTTGGTGATTGCATGAGTAGTGCCTAGATGATTGCATAACTGCAGCACTAATACCTGAGTGATTACAGCAGAGCATATATAGAGCCTGGATCATTCAAAGACTGCATGCACAATACTTGGGTCTTTTTATAACTGCAAAATTGTTAGGCGTAGACAAATATAAAGCAGCGCACTATTGCATGACTCAACCATAAGTCTCTCCATACTGTTAAAAGCTTGCATATATACGTTTCTACCTTTTCAAATCATCATCATATCTAAAAGAAATATGCATACAATATTTCTGGAAATTAGTGAAACCTACAAATGGAGACATGTAATAGATCTGCCTGAGTGATTGCATAACTCCATGACTTGTGCTTGGATGATTGTATAAGTGCAAGGGTAGTCGCTGGGTAATTGGAAGAGAGGATAGATAGTGACTGGCTAATTGCATAATTGCAGACATAGAGGTTCAGTGCATGGATAAGTGTATGAATAGCTCCTGAAGGCATAGACGAGTTATTGAGTAGTGCCTAGATAAATAGGTGAATGCAACAGTGGGGCCTGGATGATTCTCTAACTGCCAGGGTAGTGTATGGGTTATTACATGAGTGCATAGCTGCAGCCTGCATCATTGCATGACTGTAGGAGTAGTACATATATAGTGCCTATGTCATTGCATGAGTGCAGCAGTAATATCTGGAGGATTACTGGAATACATTGAAAGTGAGTGGGTGATATTATAAGTCCATGAGTACTGCCTGGGTGATTATAGAACTACTAAGGTACTATCTGAGTGATTACAGGACTGCAAAGGTAGTGCCTGGGTGAATTTATAAGTGCATGAATACTGGCTGAGTGATTACATAAGTACAACAGTAGTATCTGCGCGATTGAAAGACTACAAACATAGTGCCTGGGTAATTGAACCACTGTATAGCTAATGCATTGGTGATTCCATGAGTACAACAGTAATGTCTTCGGGGATTAAAGGAGTACATAGGTAACACCTGGCTGATTGCACGACTACAGGAGTAATATCTGGGGATTGACATGACTTCATAGAAAGTGACTGGGTGATTTTATAAGTGCATGGGTCATTCTTGGCTCATTGCAGGACTACTGAGGTAGTGCCTTATGAATAAAGGAGTGCAAAGAAAGTGCCTGGGTGATTTCATAACACCATGACTACTGGCTGAGTGTTTACATAAGTACAAGGATACCACCTCCGAGATTGAAGGAGTGCAACGGTAGTGCCTGGGTGATTATATAAGTACATGAGTAGTGGCTACATGATTGGAAGAGTGCATGAGTAATACCTTGGTGATTGCATGAGTAGTGCCTAGATGATTGCATAACTGCAGCACTAATACCTGAGTGATTACAGCAGAGCATACATACAGCCTGGATCATTCAAAGACTGCATGCACAATACTTGGGTCTTTTTATAACTGCAAAATTGTTAGGCCTAGAGAAATATAAAGCAGCGCACTATTGCATGACTCAACCATAAGTCTCTCCATACTGTTAAAAGCGTGCATATATACGTTTCTACCTTTTCAAATCATCATCATATCTAAAAGAAATATGCATACAATAGTTCTGGAAATTATTGAAACCTACAAATGGAGACATGTAATAGATCTGCCTGAGTGATTGCATAACTCCATGACTTGTGCTTGGATGATTGTATAAGTGCAAGGGTAGTCGCTAGGTAATTGGAAGAGAGGATAGATAGTGACTGGCTAATTGCATGATTGCAGACATAGAGGTTCAGTGCATGGATAAGTGTATGAATAGCTCCTGAAGGCTTAGACGAGATATTGAGTAGTGCCTAGATAAATAGGTGAATGCAACAGTGGGGCCTGGATGATTCTCTAACTGCCAGGGTAGTGTATGGGTTATTACATGAGTGCATAGCTGCAGCCTGCATCATTGCATGACTGTAGGAGTAGTACATATATAGAGCCTATGTCATTGCATGAGTGCAGCAGTAATATCTGGAGGATTACTGGAATACATTAAAAGTGAGTGGGTGATATTATAAGTCCATGAGTACTGCCTGGGTGATTATAGAACTACTAAGGTACTATCTGAGTGATTACCAGACTGCAAAGGTAGTGTCTGGGTGAATTTATAAGTGCATGAATACTGGCTGAGTGATTACATAAGTACAACAGTAGTCTCTGCGCGATTGAAAGACTACAAACATAGTGCCTGGGTAATTGAACCACTGTAAAGCTGATGCATTGGTGATTCCATGAGTACAACAGTAATGTCTGGGAGATTAAAGGAGTACATAGGTAACACCTGGCTGATTGCACGACTACAGGAGTAATATCTGGGGATTGACATGACTTCATAGAAAGTGACTGGGTGATTTTATAAGTGCATCGGTCATTCTTGGCTGATTGCAGGACTACTGAGGTAGTGCCTTCGTGAATAAAGGAGTGCAAAGGTAGTGCCTGGGTGATTTCATAACACCATGACTACTGGATGAGTGTTTACATAAGTACAAGGATACCAACTCCGAGATTGAAGGAGTGCAACGGTTATGCCTGGGTGATTATATAAGTACATGAGTAGTGGCTACATGATTGGAAGAGTGCATGAGTAATACCTTGGTGATTGCATGAGTAGTGCCTAGATGATTGCATAACTGCAGCACTAATACCTGAGTGATTACAGCAGAGCATATATAGAGCCTGGATCATTCAAAGACTGCATGCACAATACTTGGGTCTTTTTATAACTGCAAAATTGTTAGGACTAGACAAATATAAAGCAGCGCACTATTGCATGACTTAACCATAAGTCTCTCCATACTGTTAAAAGCTTGCATATATACGTTTCTACCTTTTCAAATCATCATCATATCTAAAAGAAATATGCATACAATATTTCTGGAAATTATTGAAACCTACAAATGGAGACATGTAATAGATCTGCCTGAGTGATTGCATAACTCCATGACTTGTGCCTGGATGATTGTATAAGTGCAAGGGTAGTCGCTGGGTAATTGGAGGAGAGGATAGATAGTGACTGGCTAATTGCATGATTGCAGACATAGAGGTTCAGTGCATGGATAAGTGTAGGAATAGCTCCTGAATGCATAGACGAGTTATTGAGTAGTGCCTAGCTGAATAGATTAATGCAACAGTAGGGCCTGGATGATTCTCTAACTGCAAGGGTAGTGTATGGGTTATTACATGAGTGCATAGCTGCAGCCTGCATCATTGCATGACTGTAGGAGTAGTACATATATAGAGCCTATGTCATTGCATGAGTGCAGCAGTAATATCTGGAGGATTACTGGAATACATTAAAAGTGAGTGGGTGATATTATAAGTCCATGAGTACTGCCTGGGTGATTATAGAACTACTAAGGTACTATCTGAGTGATTACAGGACTGCAAAGGTAGTGCCTGGGTGAATTTATAAGTGCATGAATACTGGCTGAGTGATTACATAAGTACAACAGTAGTATCTGCGCGATTGAAAGACTACAAACATAGAGCCTGGGTAATTGAACCACTGTATAGCTAATGCATTGGTGATTCCATGAGTACAACAGTAATGTCTGGGGGATTAAAGGAGTACATAGGTAACACCTGGCTGATTGCACGACTACAGGAGTAATATCTGGGGATTGACATGACTTCATAGAAAGTGACTGGGTGATTTTATAAGTGCATGGGTCATTCTTGGCTGATCGCAGGACTACTGAGGTAGTGCCTTAGTGAATAAAGGAGTGCAAAGGAAGTGCCTTGGTGATTTCATAACAGCATGACTACTGGCTGAGTGTTTACATAAGTACAAGGATACCACCTCCGAGAATGAAGGAGTGCAACGGTAGTGCCTGGGTGATTACATAAGTACATGAGTAGTGGCTACATGATTGGAAGACTGCATGAGTAATACCTTGGTGATTGCATGAGTAGTGCCTAGATGATTGCATAACTGCAGCACTAATAACTGAGTGATTACAGCAGAGCATATATATAGAGCCTGGATCATTCAAAGACTGCATGCACAATACTTGGGTCTTTTTATAACTGCAAAATTGTTAGGCCTAGACAAATATAAAGCAGCGCACTATTGCATGACTCAACCATAAGTCTCTCCATACTGTTAAAAGCGTGCATATATACTTTTCTACCTTTTCAAATCATCATCATATCTAAAAGAAATATGCATACAATATTTCTGGAAATTAGTGAAACCTACAAATGGAGACATGTAATAGATCTGCCTGAGTGATTGCATAACTCCATGACTTGTGCTTGGATCATTGTATAAGTGCAAGGGTAGTCGCTGGGTAATTGGAAGAGAGGATAGATAGTGACTGGCTAATTGCATGATTGCAGACATAGAGGTTCAGTGCATGGATAAGTGTATGAATAGCTCCTGAAGGCATAGACAAGTTATTGAGTAGTGTGTAGATAAATAGGTGAATGCAACAGTGGGGCCTGGATGATTCTCTAACTGCAAGGGTAGTGTATGGGTTATTACATGAGTGCATAGCTGCAGCCTGCATCATTGCATGACTGTAGGAGTAGTACATATATAGAGCCTATGTCATTGCATGAGTGCAGCAGTAATATCTGGAGGATTAATGGAATACATTAAAAGTGAGTGGGTGATATTATAAGTCCATGAGTACTGCCTGGGTGATTATAGAACTACTAAGGTACTATCTGAGTGATTACAGGACTGCAAAGGTAGTGCCTGGGTGAATTTATAAGTGCATGAATACTGGCTGAGTGATTACATAAGTACAACAGTAGTCTCTGCGCGAATGAAAGACTACAAACATAGTGCCTGGGTAATTGAACCACTGTATAGCTAATGCATTGCTGATTCCATGAGTACAACAGTAATGTCTTCGGGGATTAAAGGAGTACATAGGTAACACCTGGCTGATTGCACGACTACAGGAGTAATATCTGGGGATTGACATGACTTCATAGAAAGTGACTGGGTGATTTTATAAGTGCATGGGTCATTCTTGGCTGATTGCAGGACTACTGAGGTAGTGCCTTATGAATAAAGGAGTGCAAAGGAAGTGCCTGGGTGTTTCATAACACCATGACTACTGGCTGAGTGTTTACATAAGTACAAGGATACCACCTCCGAGAATGAAGGAGTGCAACGGTAGTGCCTGGGTGATTATATAAGTACATGAGTAGTGGCTACATGATTGGAAGAGTGCATGAGTAATACCTTGGTGATTGCATGAGTAGTGCCTAGATGATTGCATAACTGCAGCACTAATACCTGAGTGATTACAGCAGAGCATATATAGAGCCTGGATCATTCAAAGACTGCATGCACAATACTTGGGTCTTTTTATAACTGCAAAATTGTTAGGCCTAGACAAATATAAAGCAGCGCACTATTGCATGACTCAACCATAAGTCTCTCCATACTGTTAAAAGCGTGCATATATACGTTTCTACCTTTTCAAATCATCATCATATCTAAAAGAAATATGCATACAATATTTCTGGAAATTAGTGAAACCTACAAATGGAGACATGTAATAGATCTGCCTGAGTGATTGCATAACTCCATGACTTTTGCTTGGATGATTGTATAAGTGCAAGGGTAGTCGCTGGGTAATTGGAAGAGAGGATAGATAGTGACTGGCTAATTGCATGATTGCATGATTGCAGACATAGAGGTTCAGTGCATGGATAAGTGTAGGAATAGCTCCTGAAGGCATAGACGAGTTATTGAGTAGTGCCTAGCTGAATAGATTAATGCAACAGTAGGGCCTGGATGATTCTCTAACTGCAAGGGTAGTGTATGGGTTATTACATGAGTGCATAGCTGCAGCCTGCATCATTGCATGACTGTAGGAGTAGTACATATATAGTGCCTATGTCATTGCATGAGTGCAGCAGTAATATCTGGAGGATTACTGGAATACATTGAAAGTGAGTGGGTGATATTATAAGTCGATGAGTACTGCCTGGGTGATTATAGAACTACTAAGGTACTATCTGAGTGATTACAGGATTGCAAAGGTAGTGCCTGGGTGAATTTATAAGTGCATGAATACTGGCTGAGTGATTACATAAGTACAACAGTAGTCTCTGCGCGATTGAAAGACTACAAACATAGTGCCTGGGTAATTGAACCACTGTATAGCTAATGCATTGGTGATTCCATGAGTACAACAGTAATGTCTGGGGGATTAAAGGAGTACATAGGTAACACCTGGCTGATTGCACGACTACAGGAGTAATATCTGGGGATTGACATGACTTCATAGAAAGTGACTGGGTGATTTTATAAGTGCATGGGTCATTCTTGGCTGATTGCAGGACTACTGAGGTAGTGCCTTAGTGAATAAAGGAGTGCAAAGGAAGTGCCTGGGTGATTTCATAACACCATGACTACTGGCTGAGTGTTTACATAAGTACAAGGATACCACCTCCGAGATTGAAGGAGTGCAACGGTTATGCCTGGGTGATTATATAAGTACATAAGTAGTGGCTACATGATTGGAAGAGTGCATGAGTAATACCTTGGTGATTGCATGAGTAGTGCCTAGATGATTGCATAACTGCAGCACTAATACCTGAGTGATTACAGCAGAGCATATATACAGCCTGGATCATTCAAAGACTGCATGCACAATACTTGGGTCTTTTTATAACTGCAAAATTGCTAGGCCTAGACAAATATAAAGCAGCGCACTATTGCATGACTCAACCATAAGTCTCTCCATACTGTTAAAAGCGTGCATATATACGTTTCTACCTTTACAAATCATCATCATATCTAAAAGAAATATGCATACAATATTTCTGGAAATTAGTGAAACCTACAAATGGAGACATGTAATAGATCTGCCTGAGTGATTGCATAACTCCATGACTTGTGCTTGGATGATTGTATAAGTGCATGGGTAGTCGCTGGGTAATTGGAAGAGAGGATAGATAGTGACTGGCTAATTGCATGATTGCAGACATAGAGGTTCAGTGCATGGATAAGTGTATGAATAACTCCTGAAGGCATAGACGAGTTATTGAGTAGTGCCTAGATAAATAGGTGAATGCAACAGTGGGGCCTGGATGATTCTCTAACTGCCAGGGTGGTGTATGGGTTATTACATGAGTGCATAGCTGCAGCCTGCATCATTGCATGACTGTAGGAGTAGTACATATATAGTGCCTATGTCATTGCATGAGTGCAGCAGTAATATCTGGAGGATTACTGGAATACATTGAAAGTGAGTGGGTGATATTATAAGTCGATGAGTACTGCCTGGGTGATTATAGAATTACTAAGGTACTACCTAAGTGATTACAGGATTGCAAAGGTAGTGCCTGGGTGAATTTATAAGTGCATGAATACTGGCTGAGTGATTACATAAGTACAACAGTAGTTTCTGCGCGATTGAAAGACTACAAACATAGTGCCTGGGTAATTGAACCACTGTATAGCTAATGCATTGGTGATTCCATGAGTACAACAGTAATGTCTGGGGGATTAAAGGAGTACATAGGTAACACCTGGCTGAGTGCACGACTACAGGAGTAATATCTGGGGATTGACATGACTTCATAGAAAGTGACTGGGTGATTTTATAAGTGCATGGGTCATTCTTGGCTGATTGCAGGACTACTGAGGTAGTGCCTTAGTGAATAAAGGAGTGCAAAGAAAGTGCCTGGGTGATTTCATAACAGCATGACTACTGGCTGAGTGTTTACATAAGTAGAAGGATACCACCTCCGAGAATGAAGGAGTGCAACGGTAGTGCCTGGGTGATTATATAAGTACATGAGTAGTGGCTACATGATTGGAAGAGTGCATGAGTAATACCTTGGTGATTGCATGAGTAGTGCCTAGATGATTGCATAACTGCAGCACTAATACCTGAGTGATTACAGCAGAGCATACATACAACCTGGATCATTCAAAGACTGCATGCACAATACTTGGGTCTTTTTATAACTGCAAAATTGTTAGGCCTAGACAAATATGAAGCAGCGCACTATTGCATGACTCAACTATAAGTCTCTCCATACTGTTAAAAGCGTGCATATATACGTTTCTACCTTTTCAAATCATCATCATATCTAAAAGAAATATGCATGCAATATTTCTGGAAATTAGTGAAACCTACAAATGGAGACATGTAATAGATCTGCCTGAGTGATTGCATAACTCCATGACTTGTGCTTGGATGATTGTATAAGTGCAAGGGTAGTCGCTAGGTAATTGGAAGAGAGGATAGATAGTGACTGGCTAATTGCATGATTGCAGACATAGAGGTTCAGTGCATGGATAAGTGTATGAATAGCTCCTGAAGGCTTAGACGAGATATTGAGTAGTGCCTAGATAAATAGGTGAATGCAACAGTGGGGCCTGGATGATTCTCTAACTGCCAGGGTAGTGTATGGGTTATTACATGAGTGCATAGCTGCAGCCTGCATCATTGCATGACTGTAGGAGTAGTACATATATAGAGCCTATGTCATTGCATGAGTGCAGCAGTAATATCTGGAGGATTACTGGAATACATTAAAAGTGAGTGGGTGATATTATAAGTCCATGAGTACTGCCTGGGTGATTATAGAACTACTACGGTACTATCTGAGTGATTACAGGACTGCAAAGGTAGTGCCTGGGTGAATTTATAAGTGCATGAATACTGGCTGAGTGATTACATTAGTACAACAGTAGTCTCTGCGCGATTGAAAGACTACAAACATAGTGCCTGGGTAATTGAACCACTGTATAGCTAATGCATTGGTGATTCCATGAGTACAACAGTAATGTCTGGGGGATTAAAGGAGTACATAGGTAACACCTGGCTGATTGAACGACTACAGGAGTAATATCTGGGGATTGACATGACTTCATAGAAAGTGACTGGGTGATTTTATAAGTGCATGGGTCATTCTTGGCTGATTGCAGGACTACTGAGGTAGTGCCTTATGAATAAAGGAGTGCAAAGGAAGTGCCTGGGTGTTTCATAACACCATGACTACTGGCTGAGTGTTTACATAAGTACAAGGATACCACCTCCGAGATTGAAGGAGTGCAACGGTAGTGCCTGGGTGATTATATAAGTACATGAGTAGTGGCTACATGATTGGAAGAGTGCATGAGTAATACCTTGGTGATTGCATGAGTAGTGCCTAGATGATTGCATAACTGCAGCACTAATACCTGAGTGATTACTGCAGAGCATATATAGAGCCTGGATCATTCAAAGACTGCATGCACAATACTTGGGTCTTTTTATAACTGCAAAATTGTTAGGCCTAGACAAATATAAAGCAGCGCACTATTGCATGACTCAACCATAAGTCTCTCCATACTGTTAAAAGCGTGCATATATACGTTTCTACCTTTTCAAATCATCATCATATCTAAAAGAAATATGCATACAATATTTCTGGAAATTAGTGAAACCTACAAATGGAGACATGTAATAGATCTGCCTGAGTGATTGCATAACTCCATGACTTGTGCTTGGATGATTGTATAAGTGCAAGGGTAGTCGCTGGGTAATTGGAAGAGAGGATAGATAGTGACTGGCTAATTGCATAATTGCAGACATAGAGGTTCAGTGCATGGATAAGTGTATGAATTGCTCCTGAAGGCATAGACGAGTTATTGAGTAGTGCCTAGATAAATAGGTGAATGCAACAGTGGGGCCTGGATGATTCTCTAACTGCCAGGGTAGTGTATGGGTTATTACATGAGTGCATAGCTGCAGCCTGCATCATTGCATGACTGTAGGAGTAGTACATATATAGAGCCTATGTCATTGCATGAGTGCAGCAGTAATATCTGGAGGATTACTGGAATACATTAAAAGTGAGTGGGTGATATTATAAGTCCATGAGTACTGCCTGGGTGATTATAGAACTACCAGGGTACTATCTGAGTGATTACCAGACTGCAAAGGTAGTGCCTGGGTGAATTTATAAGTGCATGAATACTGGCTGAGTGATTACATTAGTACAACAGTAGTCTCTGCGCGATTGAAAGACTACAAACATAGTGCCTGGGTAATTGAACCACTGTATAGCTAATGCATTGCTGATTCCATGAGTACAACAGTAATGTCTGGGGGATTAAAGGAGTACATAGGTAACACCTGGCTGATTGCACGACTACAGGAGTAATATCTGGGGATTGACATGACTTCATAGAAAGTGACTGGGTGATTTTATAAGTGCATGGGTCATTCTTGGCTGATTGCAGGACTACTGAGGTAGTGCCTTAGTGAATAAAGGAGTGCAAAGGAAGTGCCTGGGTGATTTCATAACACCATGACTACTGGCTGAGTGTTTACATAAGTACAAGGATACCACCTCCGAGATTGAAGGAGTGCAACGGTAGTGCCTGGGTGATTATATAAGTACATGAGTAGTGGCTACATGATTGGAAGAGTGCATGAGTAATACCTTGGTGATTGCATGAGTAGTGCCTAGATGATTGCATAACTGCAGCACTAATACCTGAGTGATTACAGCAGAGCATACATACAGCCTGGATCATTCAAAGACTGCATGCACAATACTTGGGTCTTTTATAACTGCAAAATTGTTAGGCCTAGAGAAATATAAAGCAGCGCACTATTGCATGACTCAACCATAAGTCTCTCCATACTGTTAAAAGCGTGCATATATACGTTTCTACCTTTTCAAATCATCATCATATCTAAAAGAAATATGCATACTGAGGGCCTGATTCACAGAACTAACTTACGTCAAAAACGTAAAGTTAGTACTTTTTGGTATTCACAGAATACACTTACTCATTTTGGTATTCACAGAATGAACTTACTCATTTTGGTATTCACAGAAGTTAGTAGTCCTAACTTTAGGACTCCTAAATGCCTTCTGTGAATACCGAAAGTCTTAAAGTTAGGATTTTCTCAGTTTAGGAGTAGTAAAGTTAGGACTCCTAACTTTAGGACTCCTAAATGCCTTCTGTGAATACGAAAGTCTTAAAGTTAGGATTTTTCTCAGTTTATAGCTCCTAAACTGAGAAAAATCCTAACTTTAAGACTTTCGGTATTCACAGAAGGCATTTAGAGTCCTAAAGTTAGGAGTCCTAACTTTACTACTCCTAAACTGAGAAAAATCCTAACTTTAAGACTTTCGGTATTCACAGAAGGCATTTAGGAGTCCTAAAGTTAGGACTACTAACTTCTGTGAATACCGAAATGAGTAAGTTCATTCTGTGAATACCAAAATGAGTGAAGTGTATTCTGTGAATACCAAAAGTACTAACTTTACGTTTTTGACGTAAGTTAGTTCTGTGAATCAGGCCCAATATTTCTGGAAATTAGTGAAACCTACAAATGGAGACATGTAATAGATCTGCCTGAGTGATTGCATAACTCCATGACTTGTGCTTGGATGATTGTATAAGTGCAAGGGTAGTCGCTGGGTAATTGGAAGAGAGGATAGATAGTGACTGGCTAATTGCATGATTGCAGACATAGAGGTTCAGTGCATGGATAAGTGTATGAATAGCTCCTGAAGGCATAGACGAGTTATTGAGTAGTGCCTAGATAAATAGGTGAATGCAACAGTGGGGCCTGGATGATTCTCTAACTGCCAGAGTTGTGGATGGGTTATTACATGAGTGCATAGCTGCAGCCTGCATCATTGCATGACTGTAGGAGTAGTACATATATAGAGCCTATGTCATTGCATGAGTGCAGCAGTAATATCTGGAGGATTACTGGAATACATTAAAAGTGAGTGGGTGATATTATAAGTCCATGAGTACTGCCTGGGTGATTATAGAACTACCAAGGTACTATCTGAGTGATTACCAGACTGCAAAGGTAGTGCCTGGGTGAATTTATAAGTGCATGAATACTGGCTGAGTGATTACATAAGTACAACAGTAGTCTCTGGCCGATTGAAAGACTACAAACATAGTGCCTGGGTAATTGAACCACTGTATAGCTAATGCATTGGTGATTCCATGAGTACAACAGTAATGTCTGGGGGATTAAAGGAGTACATAGGTAACACCTGGCTGAGTGCACGACTACAGGAGTAATATCTGGGGATTGACATGACGTCATAGAAAGTGACTGGGTGATTTTATAAGTGCATGGGTCATTCTTGGCTGATTGCAGGACTACTGAGGTAGTGCCTTAGTGAATAAAGGAGTGCAAAGGAAGTGCCTGGGTGAATTCATAACAGCATGACTACTGGATGAGTGTTTACATAAGTACAAGGATACCACCTCCGAGATTGAAGGAGTGAAACGGTAGTGCCTGGGTGATTATATAAGTACATGAGTAGTGGCTACATGATTGGAAGAGTGCATGAGTAATACCTTGGTGATTGCATGAGTAGTGCCTAGATGATTGCATAACTGCAGCACTAATACCTGAGTGATTACAGCAGAGCATATATACAGCCTGGATCATTCAAAGACTGCATGCACAATACTTGGGTCTTTTTATAACTGCAAAATTGTTAGGCCTAGAGAAATATAAAGCAGCGCACCATTGCATGACTCAACCATAAGTCTCTCCATAGTGTTAAAAGCGTGCATATATACGTTTCTGCCTTTTCAAATCATCATCATATCTAAAAGAAATATGCATACAATAGTTCTGGAAATTATTGAAACCTACAAATGGAGACATGTAATAGATCTGCCTGAGTGATTGCATAACTCCATGACTTGTGCCTGGATGATTGTATAAGTGCAAGGGTAGTCGCTGGGTAATTGGAGGAGAGGATAGATAGTGACTGGCTAATTGCATGATTGCAGACATAGAGGTTCAGTGCATGGATAAGTGTATGAATAGCTCCTGAAGGCATAGACGAGTTATTGAGTAGTGCCTAGATAAATAGGTGAATGCAACAGTGGGGCCTGGATGATTCTCTAACTGCCAGGGTAGTGTATGGGTTATTACATGACTGCATAGCTGCAGCCTGCATCATTGCATGACTGTAGGAGTAGTACATATATAGAGCCTATGTCATTGCATGTGTGCAGCAGTAATATCTGGAGGATTACTGGAATACATTAAAAGTGAGTGGGTGATATTATAAGTCCATGAGTACTGCCTGGGTGATTATAGAACTACTAAGGTACTATCTGAGTGATTACAGGACTGCAAAGGTAGTGCCTGGGTGAATTTATAAGTGCATGAATACTGGCTGAGTGATTACATAAGTACAACAGTAGTTTCTGCGCGATTGAAAGACTACAAACATAGTGCCTGGGTAATTGAACCACTGTATAGCTAATGCATTGGTGATTCCATGAGTACAACAGTAATGTCTTCGGGGATTAAAGGAGTACATAGGTAACACCTGGCTGATTGCACGACTACAGGAGTAATATCTGGGGATTGACATGACTTCATAGAAAGTGACTGGGTGATTTTATAAGTGCATGGGTCATTCTTGGCTGATTGCAGGACTACTGAGGTAGTGCCTTAGTGAATAAAGGAGTGCAAAGGAAGTGCCTGGGTGATTTCATAACAGCATGACTACTGGCTGAGTGTTTACATAAGTACAAGGATACCACCTCCGAGAATGAAGGAGTGCAACGGTAGTGCCTGGGTGATTACATAAGTACATGAGTAGTGGCTACATGATTGGAAGAGTGCATGAGTAATACCTTGGTGATTGCATGAGTAGTGCCTAGATGATTGCATAACTGCAGCATTAATAACTGAGTGATTACAGCAGAGCATATATAGAGCCTGGATCATTCAAAGACTGCATGCACAATACTTGGGTCTTTTTATAACTGCAAAATTGTTAGGCCTAGACAAATATAAAGCAGCACACTATTGCATGATTCAACCATAAGTCTCTCCATACTGTTAAAAGCTTGCATATATACGTTTCTACCTTTTCAAATCATCATCATATCTAAAAGAAATATGCATACAATATTTCTGGAAATTAGTGAAACCTACAAATGGAGACATGTAATAGATCTGCCTGAGTGATTGCATAACTCCATGACTTGTGCTTGGATCATTGTATAAGTGCAAGGGTAGTCGCTGGGTAATTGGAAGAGAGGATAGATAGTGACTGGCTAATTGCATGATTGCAGACATAGAGGTTCAGTGCATGGATAAGTGTATGAATAGCTCCTGAAGGCATAGACAAGTTATTGAGTAGTGTGTAGATAAATAGGTGAATGCAACAGTGGGGCCTGGATGATTCTCTAACTGCAAGGGTAGTGTATGGGTTATTACATGAGTGCATAGCTGCAGCCTGCATCATTGCATGACTGTAGGAGTAGTACATATATAGAGCCTATGTCATTGCATGAGTGCAGCAGTAATATCTGGAGGATTACTGGAATACATTAAAAGTGAGTGGGTGATATTATAAGTCCATGAGTACTGCCTGGGTGATTATAGAACTACTAAGGTACTATCTGAGTGATTACAGGACTGCAAAGGTAGTGCCTGGGTGAATTTATAAGTGCATGAATACTGGCTGAGTGATTACATAAGTACAACAGTAGTCTCTGCGCGATTGAAAGACTACAAACATAGTGCCTGGGTAATTGAACCACTGTATAGCTAATGCATTGGTGATTCCATGAGTACAACAGTAATGTCTTCGGGAATTAAAGGAGTACATAGGTAACACCTGGCTGATTGCACGACTACAGGAGTAATATCTGGGGATTGACATGACTTCATAGAAAGTGACTGGGTGATTTTATATGTGCATGGGTCATTCTTGGCTGATTGCAGGACTACTGAGGTAGTGCCTTAGTGAATAAAGGAGTGCAAAGGAAGTGCCTGGGTGTTTCATAACACCATGACTACTGGCTCAGTGTTTACATAAGTACAAGGATACCACCTCCGAGATTGAAGGAGTGCAACGGTAGTGCCTGGGTGATTATATAAGTACATGAGTAGTGGCTACATGATTGGAAGAGTGCATGAGTAATACCTTGGTGATTGCATGAGTAGTGCCTAGATGATTGCATAACTGCAGCACTAATACCTGAGTGATTACAGCAGAGCATATATAGAGCCTGGATCATTCAAAGACTGCATGCACAATACTTGGGTCTTTTTATAACTGCAAAATTGTTAGGACTAGACAAATATAAAGCAGCGCACTATTGCATGACTCAACCATAAGTCTCTCCATACTGTTAAAAGCGTGCATATATACGTTTCTACCTTTTCAAATCATCATCATATCTAAAAGAAATATGCATACAATATTTCTGGAAATTAGTGAAACCTACAAATGGAGACATGTAATAGATCTGCCTGAGTGATTGCATAACTCCATGACTTGTGCTTGGATGATTGTATAAGTGCAAGGGTAGTCGCTGGGTAATTGGAAGAGAGGATAGATAGTGACTGGCTAATTGCATGATTGCAGACATAGAGGTTCAGTGCATGGATAAGTGTATGAATAGCTCCTGAAGGCATAGACAAGTTATTGAGTAGTGCCTAGATAAATAGGTGAATGCAACAGTGGGGCCTGGATGATTCTCTAACTGCCAGGGTGGTGTATGGGTTATTACATGAGTGCATAGCTGCAGCCTGCATCATTGCATGACTGTAGGAGTAGTACATATATAGTGCCTATGTCATTGCATGAGTGCAGCAGTAATATCTGGAGGATTACTGGAATACATTAAAAGTGAGTGGGTGATATTATAAGTCCATGAGTACTGCCTGGGTGATTATAGAACTACTAAGGTACTATCTGAGTGATTACAGGACTGCAAAGGTAGTGCCTGGGTGAATTTATAAGTGCATGAATACTGGCTGAGTGATTACATAAGTACAACAGTAGTCTCTGCGCGATTGAAAGACTACAAACATAGTGCCTGGGTAATTGAACCACTGATCAGCTAATGCATTGGTGATTCCATGAGTACAACAGTAATGTCTGGGGGATTAAAGGAGTACATAGGTAACACCTGGCTGATTGCACGACTACAGGAGTAATATCTGGGGATTGACATGACTTCATAGAAAGTGACTGGGTGATTTTATAAGTGCATGGGTCATTCTTGGCTGATTGCAGGACTACTGAGGTAGTGCCTGAGTGAATAAAGGAGTGTATAGGAAGTGCCTGGGTGATTTCATAACAACATGACTACTGGCTGAGTGTTTACATAAGTACAAGGATACCACCTCCGAGATTGAAGGAGTGCAAAGGCAGTGCCTGGGTGATTATATAAGTACATGAGTAGTGGCTACATGATTTGAAGAGTGCATGAGTAATACCTTGGTGATTGCATGAGTAGTGCCTAGATGATTGCATAACTGCAGCACTAATACCTGAGTGATTACAGCAGAGCATACATAGAGCCTGGATCATTCAAAGACTGCATGCACAATACTTGGGTCTTTTTATAACTGCAAAAGTGTTAGGCCTAGACTAATATAAAGCAGCGCACTATTGCATGACTCAACCATAAGTCTCTCCATACTGTTAAAAGCGTGCATATATACGTTTCTGCCTTTTCAAATCATCATCATATCTAAAAGAAATATGCATACAATATTTCTGGAAATTAGTGAAACCTACAAATGGAGACATGTAATAGATCTGCCTGAGTGATTGCATAACTCCATGACTTGTGCTTGGATGATTGTATAAGTGCAAGGGTAGTCGCTGGATAATTGGAAGAGAGGATAGATAGTGACTGGCTAATTGCATGATTGCAGACATAGAGGTTCAGTGCATGGATAAGTGTAGGAATAGCTCCTGAATGCATAGACGAGTTATTGAGTAGTGCCTAGCTGAATAGATGAATGCAACAGTAGGGCCTGGATGATTCTCTAACTGCAAGGGTAGTGTATGGGTTATTACATGAGTGCATAGCTGCAGCCTGCATCATTGCATGACTGTAGGAGTAGTACATATATAGTGCCTATGTCATTGCACGAGTGCAGCAGTAATATCTGGAGGATTACTGGAATACATTGAAAGTGAGTGGGTGATATTATAAGTCGATGAGTACTGCCTGGGTGATTATAGAACTACTAAGGTACTATCTGAGTGATTACAGGATTGCAAAGGTAGTGCCTGGGTGAATTTATAAGTGCATGAATACTGGCTGAGTGATTACATAAGTACAGCAGTAGTCTCTGCGTGATTGAAAGACTACAAACATAGTGCCTGGGTAATTGAACCACTGTATAGCTAATGCATTGGTGATTCCATGAGTACAACAGTAATGTCTGGGGGATTGAAGGAGTACATAGGTAACACCTGGCTGATTGCACGACTACAGGAGTAATATCTGGGGATTGACATGACTTCATAGAAAGTGACTGGGTGATTTTATAAGTGCATGGGTCATTCTTGGCTGACTGCAGGACTACTAAGGTAGTGCCTGAGCGAATGTTATGTTATGTTAGTTACACTTTTAGAGCGCACGGTTACCCTCGGGTGTCCTGGCGCTAAGCACTGCCTGCTGGAGAGAGTAATGGGATATTCTACTGATTAAAAAGCCATGTTTTCAACCCCTTCCTAAATGAGAGGAGGTCTGTGGCGTTCCTCAGATAGAAAGGGAGATCATTCCAGGCCTTTGACGCGCAGGTGATAAAGCTCCTGCCTCCCCAATTGACTTTTTTAAATGAAGGGATGAGAGCTTGCTTTGCTCCCGTTGAGCGAAGCGTTCTTCTGGGGACATACCACTGGATTTTTCGCCTCAGGAAGTCAGGTCCTACTCCATTGATGGCCTTAAAAACGGTGCAAAGTGCTTTAAAGCGTACTCTTTGTTTGACAGGGAGCCAGTGGAGTTGTTTTAGTTCTTCCTTAACGGAAACAAATTTCGGAGTCCCTGACAGCATTCTGGCCACTGCAATCTGAGGAATTTGAAGCCTGTTGATGTGTTGTTTTTTGGCATTCAAATATAGGCCATTGCAGTACTCGAGACGTGACATAATGAGGGCCGTGATCACTGTCTTGAGGCCGTTTTCGGTGAGAAAAAACTTAATTTTTCTGATAATTTTGAGTGCCAAAAAGCAGGCCGAGATTACCATACTTATTTGGTCACCCAGAGCAAGCTTGTTGTCCACCATCACGCCTAGATTCCTTGCTTTCTTAGTGGGTGTAGGACAGGTTCCCAAACCTTCAGGCCACCAGTCAGGTGTCCACACATGTGGATTGTTCCCAAACTTTATGACCTCAGTTTTACTTGAGTTTAGTTTTAAACAGTTAGCGGACATCCATCCAGAGATGGCAACCATGCAATCGTGGAAACGTGCCCCTGTTTCCTTTTCAGCCCCATCTCTCAGTGACAACACTATTTGAGTGTCGTCTGCATAGGAGGTGAGTTGGAAACCAAAGGATCTTATCACTCCAGCCAGGGGGGCCACATACACATTAAAAAGCATCGGGCTGAGGGACGAGCCCTGTGGCACACCACATGGGAGGGAGAAAGGCTTTGACCTGCAGCTGTCCAGATCCACAGTTTGCATTCTGTCAGAGAGAAACGACTGCAGGAGTTTCCAGGCCAGTCCTTTTATCCCCACATCAGACAACCGGTCCATCAAAACTTCATGATGGACCGTGTCGAAGGCCGCGGACAGATCCAGCAGAATTAGTACTGCATTGCCTCCCCTATCCAGGGCCTCCCTGAATAAAGGAGTGCAAAGGTAGTGCCTGGGTGATTTCATAACAGCATGAGTACTGGCTGAGTGATTACATAACTGCAAGAGTAGTCCCTGCATGATTCAAAGAGTGCAAACATAGTGCCTGGGTATAAATATCACCTCAAACTATAGATGATTAATTGAGTACTGCCTAAGTGAATAGATAAATGCAACAGTAGGCCCTTGATGATTCTATGACTGCAAGGGTAGTGTGTGGGCTATTACATAAGTGCATAGGTACAGCCTGCATGATAGCATGACTGTAGGGGTAGTACATAACAAGTGCCTGGGTGATTGCATGACTGCAGGAGTAATATCTGGGGGATTTCTACAACAGATAGAAAGTGAGTGCGTGATTTTATAACTCCATAGGTACTGTTTGGGTGATTACAGAAGTACTAAGGTACTTCCTGGGTGATTACAGGAGTTTAAAGGTAGTGCCTGGGTGATTTTATAAGTGTATGACCAAGTAGACACATATCTCAGTCACAACACCATGCAGAGCTCAAAACTTAACAGAGTACACTTCAATTTTCAAACAGACACTGAAAATGATGCGCTATTAATGAATTATAACTTTCCTCACATGATACAAATAACTCTAACAAATAACATCTCTACAAACATCTAAAAGCTCAGTTTTAAGCTTCTGCTTAGCAATTCTATTAATACTTATAATAAAACACCTACCCAGATACAAAGTAGGAACCCGTCACATACCTTTAGTAAAACTGTCATCATATTCCTAGAAGCATACATGAATGTGTCTCTACCATACCACTATCCAAACCTTAAAAATTCACAGAACAAACTTCAAATTTCAGATAAACAAGAAAAATTATGCGGCATTTTTCAACTGTACTTCTCTACAGACTTAAAAAAAGAAGCCTTATTAATAATACCTCTTTATTATACATCATGCACCTTCAAATGTATAAAACATATCCAAATACATATAAAAGTAGAAACATAGTTCAGACAGAAATCCATGCACACCTTAAAACTCGACAGACTCCAGCTCCAAATTGAAAGCAACAGCTAAAATGATGAGGTATACTAGAAATGTACATATCCACACACAAAAACAAACTACCCCAATCACTAATCCATCTTCCAATATATACATATTACTATTCAAAAACTAAATCAAACAATATATAACTACAATAAAACAAACTACATTACACATATATTCATTTATTACTATATCTCAAACCCCACACATTTTGAAATATTTTTAAAGTTTAAAATAAACCTAATCCATAATACACCTCACAAACTTATAACTCACCTTTCAAATAGATTTGGAGATTTTCAAATATTGCAAACTCATAAAAGATTTGCTTATGCACACAATCAATGTCATGCAACAATCTCATCAAGGTAGAACCAGTAATGGCAAAGTTTCCCTCTCTTTCTCCACACAAATACATATGACTAACAAATCAGATTTCTTCCTACATTATTTTAAATTTCAAAACTCATTTCTATTGGTTACACATATTAACCCTTACAAACAGACTTCTAAAACTGCCCAAACTCATTCTTGAAGGTTCTAAAGTCGCGACCCCACCGCGACGGAGCCGCGCACCTACACCGGAGTTGAAAAACATATTACCAATAAAAACTCAAATATTTTTTAAGGGCACACCACTTCTAAAAATACTCTTGACTTGGGAAATCTTACTTTTGATGAAATTTCACTTACATATACATCACAATTTCACATTTTAAATCCACAGCTAAGATCCAACCCTTCCCCCATTCTGCTTAGTACCAGTTTCCATAGCAACAGTTCCTGGAACACTCAACTTAACTTACAGGTCACAAGTTCAGCATATTTTCAAGTTCACCACACAATGTTGCAAATACAAACAGTAGGTGTGGTTGACTTTCCAATATATGAGCTTATCCTATCTACTGTACCTTTCAAACCTTCTTTACTCACCAATAAGAAACATGCTTCTTAAATACAGAAACATACACCCTATTTTTGACTGTACAATGTTCTTAAACAGCCAATCATTTCTCTTCTTTTTAAAAAACTGCATCTTGTCCACCATTTTAGATACCTCTCATTCTACCAACTGACTACTTCAGCTACAGACATCTTTTCATTACATCCAGACTTCCCTTCAAGATGCTTAGAGTGTGGATTGTGGGACACAGCTATGTTTTCTGGTGCAAAAGGTATGCTGAACACAGAGGTATTGATAAAGACCTAGCTTTGCAAAATGTGGACATTAAATGGATTGGATAAAGAGGATTAAAGTGGCACCAATTGATGCCTTTGGTTAAAACCTTTTTACATCTCCAACCCCCTGACCTCATATTGTGCACTGTGGTGGCAATGAACTAGGCACATTGACTGGGGTAGGTCTGGAAATGCTAATGAAGGACACCTTTACAGAATTGATGTTGCTTTCCCCCCAAACTGTCTTTGTATACTCTAACATATGCCAAAGACAGAAATGGAAGTGGTCCAATCAATTCTGTCCACAGATTGAGAAAGCTAGAAAAAATATAAATAAAGCTGTTTCTGCTTACCTCAGAGACCATAGCATGGGCTCCATCTATAACAACAATCTACGTTTCCATATGGATGGCATCTACAGAAGTGATGGAGTACACTTCACTGATCAGAGTATTTCTCAACAACCTGAAGCTCTGCATCCGCACTTACATGTAGCTACAACAATCTCCCAATGAAAACAAGGGCTCTTTTTAGAGCCACCCAATAACCCAACATATAACCTAGCATTCGAAAAAATGTATTAATTATTTTTGCTTGAAGTCGCGCACCCATCGCGACTTTAGGAACCGCGCACCCATCGCGTTTACACTAGGGGGCCGTGCTGAGAGCCGCGCACCCATCGCGTTTACACTAGGGGGCTGTGCTGAGAGCCATGCACTCATCGCGTTTACACTAGGGGGCCGCATGGCCCCCCTCCCGGGCCATTTATGCCCCGGGGACGCCATCCCCCGGGGCATGCCCAAATGTTTATTTATTTATTTATTTTTTAAGGGAGGGGGGGCGAGTGGCCCCCCTCCCGGGCCATTTTTGGCCCCGGGGACCCCATCCCCCAGGGCATGGCCTCTCGTTGGGGTCCGTGGGGGGAGCCCCAATCCCCCCACGGTCCCGCCGGCTCCCCACCTCCTGCGGGAGCCAGCATTGCTTTTCCACAAGGGGAGGTGCTGACATGCACCTCCCCTTGTGCAAAAGCAATTCTGCTTTGGTTTTTGGAAGCGAGAGCAGGTTTCCTGCTCTCGCTTCCAAAAACCAAAGCAGAGTTTGCTATGACAGGGCGGGAGCCGTGCTCCCACCCTGTCATAGCAAATGGCAATGTCCCAGGGGTGGGCACCCCGGGTCATTGCAGGAGCCTGCCCTGGGAGGTGGTGGACCCCAGGGCCATCAAGAGCTCCAGGAGGGGGGCCGCGCGGCCCCCCTCCCAACGTATTTAAAGCCGCTGGGAGGTGGTGGTCCCCGCGGCCCGGGGTCCGTAACGGACCCCCGGATTTGAATATTAAGTGCCCTGGGGTGGTGGTGGTGCCCGGGGCAGTGTGGTGGGGCTTGAGCCCCCCACACTATTTATTATTTATAGCCCCGGGGAGGTGGCGGTCCCCGGGGCTCAGGGAGGCCCGCGAGGCCCCCCGCCCATTTACATGAATGTCCCAGGGAGGTGGCGGTCTCCGGGGCAGCGTGGGGGGGTTGGGACCCCCCCACGCATTTTTTAAAGAAGCCCCGGGGAGGTGGCGGTCCCCGGGGCTGCAGGGGGGCCACGTGCCCCCCTGCATTCAATTTAATAAGCCCCTGGGAGGTGGTGGTCCCCGGGGCTGCGGAGGCCCATGCAGTCCCCCGCAAATTAATTGGTGAGTGCCCCCGGGACCTGACCCACCCGGGGGCCTTCAAAAACGAAGCACGGGAGCCCGCGCTTTGTTTTTTTTAAATTTTCTCTTCCAAATTCGCGACCCCAGCGGGCATTCGTCCGATTTTTATTTTTTTTTAATTCTTTTTTTGGTCCTGGGGGTCCTTGTAGGACATTCTGAGCAGGCCTAGGGGGTCATGGTGTTTGTACCCTGCCCCCTTTTCATGTTTTTTATCTTTGTTTCACCCTTTTTCTTGTGACTCGGTTACCGAGTCACAAGATGGCTGCCAACACTTCCTGGTTTGGAGTGTTGGCAGCCAATCAAAATTGAGCTTGTGCTCGGGAGGATTCTGACTCCTCCTCGGTGCTCAGATATCGATATTTTTCTTTTTTAAATTTCTCAGGAACTACTGAATGGATTTACACCGTTTTAAAAAAAGGGCGCACCCTAATCCAAGACCTACCTTTTTGCCAAATTTGGTGTAATTCCGTTCAGCAGGTCGCGCTGTAGCCTGTAATAAAGTTTCCTATGGAAAATAACATGGAGAAAATGTGCTTTGGGACCCCCCTTTTTTCTCGGCCCCCGCTTGACGAATCACCCCGAAACTTTCAACACAGAAACTGAGCGGTCCGGCCCTATTTTTTTGAAAATTTCACGAAGATTCGTCAAACGGCGCCAAAGATATGGCAAATCAATAAACACTTTTCCTATGGAAACTAGGTCCAAACTATAACTACCTACTGGCGACCGCCAGTAGGTTATATATATATATATATTATCTTCTGGCGGTCGCCAGTAGATAGTTATAGTTAGGACCTATTTTCCATAGGAAATTTGCAACATTCTATTTCCAATAACTTTGGCGCCGGTTGATGAATCTACGCGAAATTTTCAAAACTCATGGGGCGCTCCGGTCTGCTCCTATCCTGAAAGTTTCGGGGTGATTCGGCAAGCGGGGCCGAGAAAAAGGGGGTCCCAAAACGTGTTTTCTCAATGTTAATTCCCATAGGAAATTTTAGACACGGCTACAGCCCGAACTGCTGAACGGAATTACACCAAATTTGGCAAAAAGTAGCGCTTGGTTCAGGAAGCGACCTTTTTTTAAATGGTGTAAATCCGTTCAGTAGTTGCGGAGAAATTCAAAAAATAAGAGTCAAAAAATCAATTTCCCCTAGGAAACTTTATGCAAGGCTACAGCCCGAACTGCTGAACGGAACTACACCAAATTTGGCAAAGAGGTAGTTCTTGGTTCAGAAAGAACCCTTTTTGTTAAATGGTGTAAATCCGTTCAGTAGTTCCTGAGAAAATCAAAAGTAAAAACACATATATATCTGGGCGGAGCCTAACCACACATGACATCATGAGATCTGATTGGCTGTCAGCACTTCATCCTGGAATTGCTGGCAGCCATCTTGGGACCAATATAAATGATAGTACCCCATTGAAATGCATTGTAGTGAATCGAAGATTTTGAGGGTTACCAAAAGGAGAACTATAAAGGGTGATAACAGACTTTAGTTACATTAGAATTCATTTGTTGATGGTACCATACTAATTTCAGGAATTGTGGTGTGTTCTAAGGTGATTTTACCCTGTGAAAAACCTTCTGCTGGGATATCATGAATCATGTTTGAGAGAAAACTATTTTCACATGCTTGTCCCATACAGTTTTGGAAGGTGCTCCAGAAGCTAAAATGAGAGCATATTTTCTGTAAATTCACATTATCTTTCTCAGTCATGTGAGAATGAAGTCTGACATTCTCAGTAAAACATGTACATCCAACAAGGGCAGAGACTGTCAGTTGATTCCTTTGTGTTCTACTGCAGCTTCCCAGAGTGTTCTAAAGAATAACTAGAGTGCTAACAGCCTTACTTATGACAAAAGTATGGCACACCTGAAGCCATCTTGATTGGAACAAACTGGTAACACTTAAAACATTTAATTTAAAAAGGAAGAAAATGATGGGGTTCATTTTGTCATAGAAATTATGGTTAGTGCTGTAGAAAGAAAAATTAGGACATGTTTCAAGTGTGATCTCAAATATCTTCCTGTTATATTTCAACAGGAGCAGCCTGTCAGTTGATGCCTTTGTGTTCTACTGCAGCTTCCCAGAGTGTTCTAAAGAACAACTAGAGCGCTAACAGTCTTACTTATGACAAAATTATGGCACACCTGAAGCCATCTTGATTGGAATAAACTGGTAACTCTTAAAACATTTAATTTAAAAAGGAACAAAATGAGGGGGTTCATTTTGTCATAGAAATTATGGTTAGTGCTGTAGAAAGAAAAATTAGGACATGTTTTAAGTGAGATCTCAAATATCTTCCTGTTATATTTCAACAGGAGCAGCCTGTCAGTTGATGCCTTTGTGTTCTACTGCAGCTTCCCAGAGTGTTCTAAAGAACAACTAGAGCGCTAACAGTCTTACTTATGACAAAAGTATGGCACACCTGAAGCCATCTTGATTGGAATAAACTGGTAAAACTTAAAACATTTAATTTAAAAAGGAACAAAATGAGGGGGTTCATTTTGCCATAGAAATTATGGTTAGTGCTGCAGAAAGAAAATTTAGGGCATGTTTTAAGTGATATCTCAAATCCTCTTCTATTTCATTAGAAAATTCTGACATGCAGACTGAAACAATCACTTTCAATACCAGCAGTAGACTTCGAGTCAACTCCCTGGTGAGCAGTAGCTTTACTACAGTGATCTAATGAACAACTAGAGAGCTAACATTCTGAATTTATGGCAAATGTGTGACACATCTGAATGCCTTCTTGATGGAATCAAAGTAAAAAACTGAAAGCATTTCCTACTGAGGAGACTGCAGTAAATGACGAAATTAGGAAACTTCATAACAAATAAGTCTCCCAAGATGGCCACCAGAGAAAAAGAGCCCAAATGTAGCACAAATATCACCCAGATGTAGCCCACATATAGCCCAATGACAGAAGTGTGCAAAACACTTTTTATTTTGAGTTTTTCTGCAGTTTTATATAGTGCAAACTGGTCAGGTATTGGAGCGTTACATCTTACTTGGACCCCTTATTGCGTATTTTGCACGAAGTACATGAGATTGATCTTGCGAAACATTGAACTTTACGATTCTGTTAACCTGAAGTTGCTCTGAACCGGGCTTTGTAACACCCGTTTTTACATACTGGTTTTAATTAATTCTCACTGTATTGTATTAGGAAAGAGGATTTACTGTTTTTATGTACACTTTTATGATCTATGTTTCTAAATCAGATCAAATTAAGTTTAATGAATTCTATGGCAGGACGGAGGCGAGGATTATGCATATCTTTCCTCACTTTATTTGCATAGCAGTTCAAAGAAAACGTAACACAACAATCATTAAACAAAAGACTACACAACCCATGAACCATTAGGGGGGGTAGTCTCCAAGGCAACTATAGTCCAATCATATCACAGTCCATCGTATATAATATCGTGACGTCCCTTCCGCTTCCTCTTTCTTCACTGCTCGTCAGTTAAGTGCATTCCTTAAATTCTTGGCTTAAACTGACGTTGTTGCTGTTTGTATAGCGGTTTCTTGTGCACGTTATTAGCATTATTGCCTTGATATTGTTTTATATTCCCTGCGCAGCAGGCTCTTGCCCGAGCGCATCCTCCCCCTCGCAGTTTCTCCCGCTGTGTGCTCTGCGCGCGGTGAGATCCTGTCAGCCGCGTCTGGTCCGAGCGAGGCAGCTTCGTCGAGCGCTCCCGCTGGTCTTTACGCACGTTTGGGAATCCGGTCACTCCTTTAGTGTCCGCTTGATTCCCGACCAACCCTCGCCTAATTTTGACACCGCTACGCGGTGATTTCCCCACAGGGCCACATTAGTGACCAGCGCCACCTGGTGGTGGTAATTGGTATTGCGCCTCAGTCTATTCTTATAACAGCTTCGGGGAAAGCCCAGCTGTTGGAGCACCGGCGAGGGAGCTGCCTTAAGAATTTTAAGGGCATTTGTTCTGTTCTCACACCCTCTGCTATCATGTCTTCTCCAGAAGACCATTTTTACTCCTCCTACCAGGAAGTGGAGGAGGAATGGCCCCCAACTTCTCCCTCCAGCAGTGGACCAAGCCCTCTCTCTGGCTATTTCTAGGGCGCTGGCTCCTCTTAGGGATCAGGTTGATAAGCTGGCGAAAAGCATCCCTGGGGTGTTCAGTGATCCAGATCTGGTGGTGGCGGGTCCCAGTAGCTCCCAGATGGGGAATAAAAGGGCCGTTAAGCATAACGCGTGGCACTTGGAAGGATTTGATAAACTTACAGAGACCTTCCTCAAGAGTGCGCGAACGCTAAAACATGCACCCTACCGGGAGGAGGAGGGGCCTGGAGAAAATTGCGACACTGTCACCACTATTGTAGACCCCGACGGCGGGTTTCCCTTAGAGGGAGAGGGTGTATCGGAGGACGATTTCTCCTCCGATGAGGATAAGGACTCGTGGCGTCCCTGGTGTCCAGAGTCCCACTCCTCTCAGTCCCCGGTTGGGGACGGGGTCCAGTCGGACATGTTCGAGCCTACCCAAATTTACCATCCTAGGTCAGCGGAGTGGACACCTGACGCCAAAGTGGCAGAGTATGTGGTGGGGAAAATCCATCAAAACCTTGAAAGGGAGGTCAGGAATAGGATGAGGGGAGAATGCCCCAGGCCCTCCCTGAAGGGGAAGGTGGCACACACGCCTGAAATTGATGAGAAACTATGTACCTTTTTCTCCAACTATATGAGGGATCCCAAGAAAGGAATTGATAGGTCTTGGACGTGGTAGGGCCCTTGACCCAAATTATTCAATTGACGGAGCATTCCAAAGAGTCAGGATCCCCTTTGTCCACGGATATTGTGGCTGTTTGGGCGCACTACCCTAAACCCTAAAACACTACCCCCAGCACGACACCCTACACTACCCAAACATAACTGCACTACCCTAAACCCTAAAACACTACCACCAGCACGACTCCCTACACTACCCAAACACCACTGCACTACCCTAAATCTACCCACAGCACAACCCCATACACTACACAAACACCACTGCACTGCCTTAAACCCTAAAACACTACCCCCAGCATGACCCCCTACACTACACAAACACCACTGCACTACCCTAAACCCTAAATCTACCCCCAGCATGACCCCCTACACTACACAAACACCACTGCACTACCCTAAACCCTAAAACACTACCCCCAGCACGACCCCCTTCACTACCTAAACACAACTGCACTACCCTAAACCCTAAAACACTACCCCCAGCACGACCCGCTTCACTACGCAAACACAACTGCACTACCCTAAACTCAAAAACACTACCCCCAGCACGACCCCCTACGCTACCCAAACACCACTGCATGACCCTAAACCCTAAAACACGACCCCCTACACTACACAAACACCACTGCACTACCCTAAACCCTAAAACACTAGAACCCAGCATGACCCCCTACAGTACACAAACACCACTGCACTACCCTAAACCCTAAAACACTACCCCCTACACTACACAAACACCACTGCACTACCCTAAACCCTAAAACACTACCCCCAGCACAACCCCCTACACTACAAAAACACCACTGCACTACCGTAAACCCAAAACACTACCCCAGCACTACCCCCTACACTACCCAAACACCATTGCACTACCCTAAACCCTAAAACACTACCCCCAGCATGACCCCCTACACTACACAAACACCACTGCACTACCCTAAACCCTAAAACACTACCCCAGCACGACCCCCTACACTACCCAAACACCACTGCACTACCCTAAACCCTAAAACACTACCCCAGCATGACTCCCTACACTACACAAACACCACTGGACTACCCTAAACCCTAAAACACTACCCCCAGCACGACTCCCTACACTACCCAAACACCACTGCACCACACTAAACCCTAAATCTACCCCCAGCATGAACTCCCACACTACACAAACAGCACTGCACTACCCTAAACCCTAAAACACTACCCCCAGCACGATCCCCTACACTACCCAAACACCACTGCACTACCCTAAACCCTAAAACACTAACCCCAGCATGACCCCCTACACTACCCAAACACCACTGGACTAACCTATACCCTAAAACACGACCCCCTACACTACACAAACACAACTGCACTACCCTAAACCCTAATACACTACCCACAGCATGACCCCCTACACTACACAAACACCACTGCACTACCCTAAACCCTAAAACACTACCCCCTACACTACACAAACACCACTGCACAACCCTAAACCCTAAAACACTACCCCCAGCATGACCCCCTACACTACACAAACACCACTGCACTACCCTAAACCCCCCTACACTATACAAACACCACTGCATTACTCTAAACCCTAAAACACTACCCACAGCACGACCCCCTCACAACACAAACACCACTGCATTACCCTAAACCCTAAATCGACCCCCAGCACGACCCCCTACACTACCCAAACACCTCTGCACTACCCTAAACCCTAAAACACTACCCCCAGCACGACCCCCTACACTACCCAAACACCACTGCACTACCCTAAACCCTAAAACACTAACCCCAGCATGACCCCCTACACTACCCAAACACCACTGGACTACCCTATACCCTAAAACACGACCCCCTACACTACACAAACACAACTGCACTACCCTAAACCCTAATACACTACCCACAGCATGACCCCCTACACTACACAAACACCACTGCACTACCCTAAACCCTAAAACACTACCCCCTACACTACACAAACACCTCTGCACTACCCTAAACCCTAAAACGCTACCCCCAGCATGACCCCCTACACTACACAAACACCACTGCACTACCCTAAACCCCCCTACACTATACAAACACCACTGCATTACTCTAAACCCTAAAACACTACCCACAGCACGACCCACTAAATACCCCAGCACCACTGCACTACCCTAAACCCTAAATCGACCCCCAGCACGACCCCCTACACTACCCAAACACCACTGCCATACCCTAAACCCTAAAACACTACCCCCAGCATGAACCCCTACACTACCCAAACACCACTGCACTACCCTAAACCCTAAAACACTACCCTCAGCACTACCCCTACACTACACAAACACCACTGCACTACGCTAAACCCTAAAACACTACTCCCAGCACTACCCCCTACACTACCCAAACACCACTGCACTAACATAAACCCTAAAACACTACCCCAGCACAACCCCCTACACTACACAAACACCACTGCACTACCCTAAACCCTAAAACACTACCCCAGCACGACTCCCTACACTACCCAAACACCACTGCACTACCCTAAACCCTAAATCTACCCCCAGCATGACCCCCTACACTACCCAAACACCACTTCACTACCCTAAACCATAAAACACTACCCCCAGCATGACCCCCTACACTACACAAACACCACTGCACTACCCTAAACCCTAAAACACTACCACCAGCATGACCCCCTACACTACTCAAACACCACTGCACTACCCTAAACCCTAAAACACTACCCCAGCACGACCCCCTACACTACCCATACACCACTGCACTACCCTAAACCCTAAAACACTACCCCCAGCACGACCCCCTACACTACTGCACTACCCTAAACCCTAAAACACTACCCCCAGCACGACCCCCTACACTACCCAAACACCACTGCACTACCCTAAACCCTAAAACACTACGCCCAGCACGACCCCCTACACCACCCAAACACCACTGCACTACCCTAAACCCTAGAAAAGAAACCCCCACCCCATGCCCAATCCCCCTTACCTCTCACTCCTCTTAGTTCCTCTCTCCTCGTGGTTCCTGCTTCACGTCGTCTCTGAGGGGCGGTGCACGTCGTTGTGAGGAAACGGAACAGCCTCTGTTTCCTTACAACGACATGGATCGATCTACATGTTTTTAGAATGCATGGTCATTTACCATACATACCTTTACAACAAAATTCGTTGTAAAGGCATGCGTGGTAAATGACCATGCGTTCTAAAAAATGCGTAGTAATGACTTCGTGATGTACAACGCATGCGTGGTAATGCATGCGTTGTAATGGTATCGCAAAGTAAAAAGTCGTTGTAACGGCTGTTTACCGATCGAAGCTGGCCCCTGTTCTTCAGTGAGACGTTTATTTGATTAATTAGGAGGAAGGAATGTGTTTTTTTACCGAAAAGTGCATTCCCGGCTGTTGTATTGTGAAAGTGTCCGCGTGGCCTGGTTTCACTTCCGGTGAGAGAGTGGAAGAGTCTGTTTGGATCTAAAGGAGTTCTGTTGTTGGACAGGGCCGGCGCGACATGTCATCAGAAAACATAGCTAATGGAAAGCGTCCTCCCTGAAGTGTGGAGCAGTGCCATGAGAGGTCAATGAGTGTGCGTCCCACCGCAGTATGACCGTACCGCATGACCCATGTGCCACCTCCAGGGTACGGGAGGCAGAAGCGGCATCGCAGGTCCTCTTGAAGACCGTTGTAGCACTAATTCTACATTTTGGTACTAGGGCATTTTAACTTCGTTGTTCCTGCCAGATACAAAGAGAAGACCCTGTGTTATTCAGTGCCCTCGTTACCTTTTTTGTGGGTTGTGGTGCTTGTCACTTCGCTGCCCCGCCGGTGCACATGACTGGGCACCCCACCTCGTGTGCCATCTGCAGGGCCTCTGCCCTCGGATCACTGGTTTCGGTTTCTGGAGTGGCAACATAAACAGTTGCTCCCAAAGGACTAGCCTGAACACTTAGGTGAATATCCCCTGCACCAGCATTCCATGGAAATTCTTTCCTAGCTCTCCCACGTCAACGAGGATGTCATAATAGCACGGCTCCGCTCGCGACACCGTATGACATCATCGGAGCCATAAGAGGACCTCGTCGGCGTGCTGACGTCAGTTCCACCCATTTTTTCTGTGCCACCGAGGCAAACAGGGGACGAGACATTTTCACATGTATACATAGTATAATAAATATATATATATTCACTGAAAAAACCATAGGTTTCAGGCACGTTATAGTTAGAAATTAGCATTTAAAAAACCTTAGAAATTCACTGAAAAAACCATATGTTTCAGGCACGTTATAGTTAGAAATTAGCATTTAAAAAACCTTAGAAATTCACTGAAAAAACCATAGGTTTCAGGGGCGTTATAGTTAGTTGGACATTTCAATCGTACAAAACCATAGAAATTCCCCGTTATAGTTAGTTCAGCTAACTATAACTCGCGCGCCCGCAATGCACTACTGATGACGTCACATATTACATCACTCATGAAATGGTCAATGACATCACTGATGACATCACTGATGACATCTCAAATGACATCACTGATGACATCACTGATGACATCATCCTTGTGATAGAGTGGCAGACCTCCTCTCACCATAATATAACCTTTGATACACACACTCAAAAATACAAACTAACATTTTCAAAACAATGGACATACCAATACCAGTTACAACACACCTATTCAGTAATTCCAAGATCAACACACACAGGAAGGAGCAGCCCGCTCCGAAACGCGTCAGGCAACGGAATTGTACTGGGGAGGAAATGCCGATTTTGAAATAAATATCCTGGTGATTCATCCACTGTATGTGCGTCTCTGCTTACAGGGCAACCTTGGAAGATTTAACGCGCGGCAGTCCGGCCGTGGGAGGCTGCACTGCCAGGAGAATGGAATCTGGGGCTGCTGGTTTTGAATATCGGAGCCGAAGCAGCGCAGTGGATGCATGATTGAAACCGGCCTTTCTTCCCTGTGGCCCACTGGAGGGCTTAACAATAGAAATATTATTGAGGCAAAATCACGGACCCCACTGGAGGGGTTGATTTAGTGAAGCGGACTCAAACTCCCAGCATGCAAAGGTTTGACTCACCTGAGAGGCCCACCAGAGGGCAATTACCGAGGAGCATGCAGAAAAGGGAAAGAGGGTTGGTTCACTTGGACTGTGGTATGCGCTCAGAGCCTATGAGGAAGGAGCAGCCCGCTCCGAAACGCGTCAGGCAACGGAATTGTACTGGGGAGGAAATGCCGATTTTTAAATAAATATCCTGGTGATTCATCCACTGTATGTGCGTCTCTGCTTACAGGGCAACCTTGGAAGATATATATATATATATATATATATAAATTATTATATATGTGTGTTTGACTTTTTTAAATTAAGTTTATTTGTTATATTTGTTAAAATGTATATTAAATGTAATTTATTTTTTTAATTAATTTTATTATTTAATAAATGTAATATTTGTTATTTTATTATATATATATATATATATATATATATATATATATATATATATATATATATATATATATATATATAACAATATTTTGTACAACTATTTTTATGACATCGATAAAAATGTTTTGATATTTTTGTACTTACCATTATAAATATAGTTTGTCAATATTTTTGACATCGATATTTATAACTCGATATTGTGGTGTGGGGATATTTTAGGTCTCGATATTCTGTCAGTGAACCGCTGGTCAGATCACTATGTTATACTTTTCTACCTCAGTAAAGTAGGAACCAAATCTACTTTAAATCGGCAACCTAGGCCTGATTGAAGGTGGGTGAAATTAGATGTAGACAAATGGGAAGCCTCCCTCTCCCGCTCCGTACCCATCATAACAGGAGAAACAGCTGAAATGCAGGGATGTATGACGATACCACGCATGCATTACATCGCATGCCATTAGATCGCGGTTTTAACAACGCAAGTCGTTACAACGACTTGCGTTGGAGGGCGCTGGACTTAGGAGTAGTTTAATTTACTATTCCAACTCCAGCCTACGTACAGTAGGGAAGGTGTTGGATAGTAATTTAAACTACTCCTTGTCCTATAGCGCCCTCCAGTGCAAGTCGTTGTAACGACTTTCGTTGTAAAAACCGCAATCTAATGGCATGCGATGTAAGGCATGCGTTCTAAAGGTTGTTTCCCGAAATGCACTCCCCATTTGAA
This sequence comes from Calotriton arnoldi, assembly GCA_963921515.1. Taxonomy (NCBI): domain Eukaryota; kingdom Metazoa; phylum Chordata; class Amphibia; order Caudata; family Salamandridae; genus Calotriton; species Calotriton arnoldi. Next base: position 3,315,133 of record CAWUFW010000777.1, read on the forward strand.
GCATGGATAGAGAATTCTCTAGAACAGCTATTCCCGAAGAGGCTACAGAAAAGCAGCAAATCGCAAGCACATGCCCCCTGGTTCACAGACGAGCTTTCAGCTCTAAAAAATGAATGTAAAAGAAAATAAAGAAGGTGGAGAAAAAATGATGATACAGCTAGCAAAACATTTATAAGGACATTGTAAAAAAATACCGTTATGCTAACTTTAAGGAAGGCCAGAGTTTCCTTCATCAGCATGACGACCGAGAAGGCTGCTAACTCAGCAAAATAACTTTTTACAATTGCCAACTCATTCAGGAGACTGCCTACTTCACAAACAGGCCAGTTAGGTTCTGAAGCTAGGTGTAACATGCTACCATTCTGTTTCCAGGAAAATGTCAATAACATCTGTGCCTCCCTGAACAGTGTGCCTCAAAATACCATGACCACATCAACACCCTGGGTAGAGAAGGCGAAGGAAATTCTTTCCTCCTTCAAGAAGATTAAAATACAAGACATCAAAAACCTACTTACCTCGATGAAACCAGGCTCTCCGCTGGATCCTGCACACCTTAATATTCACCTCAAAGGTGGAAAAACCATCTGTTCTATCTTGGAAAAGATACTTAATCACTCATTAGAGAGTGGGAGAGTACTCCCGTCATGGAAACATGCCATGCTGAGACCTCTTCTGAAGAAGCCTGCTCTAGATCCTTCACTACCTGAAAGCTATAGACCTATTTCATTGCTTCCATGAATTAGCAAAACTTTAGAGAAATTCATTAATACAATTCTCTCCTTGTTTCTAGAAGATCAGGGAATTCTGCATCCTACTCAAACACGCTTCAGAGCAGGAAACTGCATGGAAACATTCTGATAAACTGAAAGACTCAAATGGCACAGCGGCTGTTATTTTCTTGGACCTTAGTGTCATGCTTGACAAGGTATCCCACCCAATATTTCTTAAGAGATTGGAAGAGGCAGGAATCAAGGGCAAAGCCCTCAAATGGCTTGCCCCATATTTAAGGAACAGAAATTTGCGAGGAAGAATTTTGTTCAGACACTCTAGGCTTGGAACATGGAGTCCTGCAGCGCTCCTCACTAAGCCCTACTTTATTTAATGTCTATGTCCGGCCACTGCCAGACATCATAAATGGGTATGAATTCTCCATAGTATCGTAGGCTGATGATACTCAAATTATTCTCTCCACTTCAAGCCTGTTTAATATAAGTAGCTATCTGGTTTTAGGTTTAAACCTATAATAACTGATAAAACCCCACCAAAAGGAAAATAGCCATCACCAGTGTAAACAAATAAACACTGAAAAAACACCTTCACAACAACAATCTAAGTGCCATTCAAAGAAAGGAAAAGATGAGTGAAAGGGTGATTTTTATTTCTTACTGAAGGGATCAATACAATGTAACTTTGTTATACAAGGCAGGAGCAAAAACGACTGGGCTAACATTACTCTGCTTGAGTTTTGTTGTTTTGGGATGTCACTAAAATATTGTTTCTTCTTCCATCTGCTTTTTTCAGTTTTGTGGTCTTTGGTCTAAAGATGCAGTGTTTAGAAGCCTGTTTTAGGTCTTATTTAGTTATTTTATAAACTATAGAGAATCAGGAAATATCAAAACCATATAAAATGGCTGGTTTCATAAGAATCTTTCCCAATATGTACCATCACATTTACCCACAGACAGAGAATGGGTGAAATCCGTTGATACATCAGCCCCCTTTTCTAGCAAGTTAGTATTGATTGTAGGTGAACTGCCAAACACCCCAGGCTTTAAACATTCAATGCAAGGTGTAGTGACAGGTATATGTGAAAAGAGTGTTGTCACCAAGCATCTGAGATAGTGGTAAAAACATGGCACCAGATGTTTGATAAACAAGGAACGCAGTGTCACTTGGAATGCTGCTCCAAAAAGTTCCTACCAAGTTCAATAAAGATTGGAGTGATACTGTTTGTATTTGTAGTAATTCAGCTACGTATATGAGAAAGTTGTATGATGACCTGTCAAAATTGATACCTGAGCTGAAGTGCTTCCCTGTAAGAGATCCTTGCTGGTATGCTGAAAGCATCTTTACAATCTTCAGAGTTAATTAAGAATGCTATTGACTTTGTAGTCCATTCTGGTGCACTGTTTCATTATTCCCAGGAACTTAAATGCAAATATTTCTCATTTCGTGCTTTGTGTGGCATCAAAGAAAGAGTCATCGTAACTGTGTCACTTAGCCGGTGGTTCTCAGTCCTAGAGGTCGTGAATGCTATATTATCCATGTGGCGACCATTTACAGAATTTTTGCTTAGTGATGATGCCAAAGGCAAGAAATGTGAGTATCTTTGGTTGCATATTGATGGTGATGTGAAAAAAAGTACACTCTACTGCACTCTTACATTTTTACAGGAAAACATGACGCTGTAGTGGTGATTGGTGTAGATGTGAAACATCTCCTTGAGAGTAGGCTGGGTGACACTTTTAGAGACTTTGGCACTGCAACATGCTCCATGTTAGAATTTTTGCCAATTGGTAGGCAAAGAAATGTTGAGGAGCAATGCAGGAAATTTTATTTTACTGTCTATGTGAAATGGCTTGCAATGATGCATATAAATGTCCCTTCACCAAACATGGCATTTGAAGTTAATGAAGCCTCACTGAGGTACTCTGCACAAGTTCTAGATCCCTTCTGAATTTTCTCCAGACTTTAAAAAGTACTGCTTCATTTTTGACCGCTTCAATAACTGAGGGCATATGCGCCCAATTCAACACATATATTGCAGAACCTAGAGAATCACAATCTTCAGGTGCACCAGTATTGGCATGGAAAGTGATTGGCCAGAGTTAGCAAATTGTGTCCTGGCTGTTTTGGAATTGCCTGTCTCAAGTGCCAATGCTGAGAGGGTCTTTATAGGAAGGAAAGAGCAAGCATGCATGACCAAAGACTCACTAAAGAAGTAATGTATGATGTACTACAATAAGTTTGATTTGTAAAAATGTATTTGGACCTCATGTACCCTGTACACAAGCTGTCTATACACATGCACTATCAGTGCAGAACGCAAGCAATAATTAAAAGCTAAACATTCACCGGAAAAACACTGTTTCTGATGTTTTTAATGGCGCGAAAATATGTAACCACTGATAACCACTGTTTTTTAAGGTATTGAAAACACTGAAAAAACCCCACCAGAATTTACCAAAAATAGAAACTGAAAACAGGAAAGCCTAAATATAAGTCACAGACTGGAAGTCCAACAGTAAACTTAAACTTAATGGAGAAAAAACCAAAAGTGAGGTCCTGGTAGTCGGTAACAACCCCACTCTATGGACGGAACTATAGTGACCCGACTGCTTAGGTGACCTCCCCCCCACAAAGCAAATTTTAAGAGTCTGGGCCTCTGGATTGACAGCCACTTAAGTCCAAGTAAGAAAATTGGCAGCCCAATGTTTTGGCTTACTCGGGACACTAAGGAAGGTTCTGCGTTGGGTCCCCCCAACACTCGAAGAACTGTAGTCCAAGGACTTGTGCTGTCCCATCTTGACTACGGCAACTCAGTTTATCTGGGAAGCCCTTTGTATGTGGTCAAGCATCTACAAGTTGTACAAAATGACGCCACACATACTATACTTAAGCTCCTGAAGCATTACTCGACTTCCCCATCCCTAGCAGCCCTTCATTGGCTGTCAGTGCTTAAGAGAATTAAATTTAAATCTCTCTGTCTGGCCCATTGGGCTATGCATAATGTGTGTTCCCCTGTAATACAGCCTTTGCTAATCCCATACAACCCCAAAAGATCACTACGCATCGCTAACTAGAGGCTTTTTACAGTGCCTAAAATCAGTAAAGCCAGAAGCGGAGGGTGTTCCTTTGCTTATCTATCATCCAAACATTGGAACAAGCTTCCGCTACCCTTCAAAAAGATTAAAGAGGAAATCAAATTTAGGATATCTCTCAAGGCTCACCTTTTTGGGTAAAATGCTTCACCTTAACTATTATGTGAAGGACATGATATTTAACGCTGGGAGGCCTGTTGGGCAGCCATGCACTTTATAAATGCCTAGCATAGGATAGCATAGCATAAGCATGGAAACCAACTCCTGTACCCAAATCCAAAGTGATTAAGTCAGCCTGATATTCTCATGTAAACAATTTACTATAGTACAAAATGCATCGCTTAACGCTAGGTTTAATCTAAAAGAAGGCCAGTTGGGTCACAGTATCCATGCACAAAAAAAGAGAAAATTAATCTTGCGTTTACAAAATACCCTAATTGCATTTTTACACTTTTGTGGTAGAGACTGTTTTATGTTTGAACCATAAATCGGGAATGCACAAGAAGGCGCAAGTGTTAATTCACCAACTTGTCTCTGGCTCTGAGAACGAACATTCCTGCAACACACAGCAAAGCATAAGATCTGGGGGCATATTTATCAAGGTTTTGCATCACCCATGTGCCATGCAAGGGGTCGCAAAGGCAATGCAAAACCTAAATGAGATTTATCAAGCCATGCAAGGCTACCTTGCGTGGCCCAGAGTGGCTTGATAAATCTAGAGTAATACAAGGCAGTGAAAATCGCTGCCTTGCATTACTCTTCAGCATGGTTGGAGCGTGGGTGTTCCCTTTCATCCACCCATGGAATCTGACACATTACCAGATTCACCAACATTGGTAGTCCTGGGAATGTATCAGAAAAGCATGCCTCCCCACCAGAGGTGCAACGAGGAGAAATATCTTTATTTCACCCCGTTGTTTCCTTTTTCTAAGTGTGCTGCAAGAGGAAAATGCCTTTAAGGATTGTTTTTGTGCAGGAAGGTGTCCCTTCCTGCAGAAAACAAATCCTGCCTGCAACGCTGGCACCCTTGCAACATGACGCAAGGGTGGCTGCTATGAAGCTAGGCAGTCAAACGTGTGCCAGCACTAGAAAAGGATACGAATGTGTTGTCTAATGTGAAGTTCACCGCATTCCATTCCCTTTCATGCAGTGCAGCAAGATGGATTGCTGCGTTGCGTTGTGTGAATATTTGATAAATATGGACCCTAGTTGTCTGAAGCTCACATACTTGCATTTAGGGCAAAAAACTTGTCAGAGTATCGTAGCTATCATTTTAAATTGAAACAAAACCGAAGCCAAGCAGAAACAATGACCATTCACGTAACAAACAAAAAATAGATAAAAAGCAAGAAGATGGCAGACCGCAATGGGCAGATATGGGTTGAATATAAAGTAGGAAGATAAATATCGAAATGCTTGAAGTTTAGGAGCATGATTAGGAGAACGTTTTGTAATAAGCAGTATTGGAATGGTGGCACAGTAGTTGGGACGATATACCCTCTCCTCCTCCTTCAAAGTTATGTAATTGACTCCCTATACCATTAATAGGATTGAGGGATGTACCTTCACTCTTTGGTGTCTCTGTGTGTGACTGCACCTCACACAGCTATGGGGCTCTTATGGAAAGGTTGTGGGGAAAGAAAGGGGCATGTGGGCCACAAACAAGGGTGAAGTAGGGGAAAAAAGAATAAGCCTTTCCAAAGGCAACACTGCTGGCTTAATGTGCTAATACTTTCAAAAGGATTTGTGCATGCCTGTGTTTGCATGTCTTGGCAAGCACACACTTGCTTCCCATTTTCCTTGTTGGATCCTTTTAGTTAGCTGTAGTCAATACACCAAGAGTAGATATCCTGAAATGAAGCTGATTAATCATGGACTGTACAAGCCAAAGCTGCCAGTTTCCAAGCCCACTTCCGGTGCTTGGGCTCACCTGTTATTCCAAGTTAATTCCACTTCCAGGGAAGATGAGACTGTAAGAAGGTTTCCTGGAGCAGCATTCGGAGGATGTGTGCAGAGCTGTCACAGGCACAGTGGTGCAGTGAGAAAGGATGTTTAATCATCAAACTAGGGAGTCTTTTTGCAGCCAAGACTGGTAGTACAATGCTTTTATTCAGCTAGCAAACATAAGGATAAGCTTTCTGTTTGCAAAGCTGTCAGCCTAATGTTGTTTTGAGTAGATTATTTTTATGTTTCTTATACATGTATCACAGGAATTTGGAATAAGACAGAGAGCGATTAAGAGGTAAACATCCTATTTCAGAGTGATAAACAGATAGACATGTCATTAGATGCATGGACTGGTAGATGGTTTGTAGGGTGGGTTTATGGGTGATTACATCTAAGGATGAATAGAAGGATTGGTGAAATAATGTGTAGCTGGATGGGTGGACAGACGCAGGACTCTGGACGGAAGGAAAGGTGGATGGAAAAACGTAATGAATAGTACATCTTTGCAATCTAGTATCCCTCAAGGAGCAAATGGTATAGGGAAACTCCCTATTTAAAGGTGGAATCTAGTGTCGTGTTTATGTTTCAAACGGGTTGACTGCCGGACAGGATGGATGGATGATGGGCTAAATTTGGATGAATCAATATATTTCACTTAGAACATTAAATTAGGTATCTCCCTGACTCTGACAGGTCCTTTGAAATGTGCTAGATGACAGTCAAATTGTAATTTGTTCAAAGACTGACCCACTAGTATTGTGTAAAAGGTGTGTGGACAGAATATTGAAAAAAAATATTGTGATACAAAAATATTATGCCAAGAATATCGGGATATCAAAAATATTGCTGACACAAATGAATATCGAAGGTAAGAATATCGTTTTAAGTGTTGCTTTAATATCGGTGTAAAAAATATTAATTTCGAAAATATTGTACATAATATCGTTTGTGAGCATTTTTTATGTTATTGATTATAGTGTGTTTGATTATATATATTTATTATTTGTTTTGTGTTTTTAGTAAGATAATTTATTAATTACGAAATTGTTAAAATGTGTGTTTTTATTTGTATTAATTTCTAAAAATAATGGATTTTAGAAAAATATTTAGCAGCGGGATATTGGGTGTTTAGGGATAAAGGTAGGGAGATTTTTTAAAAGTGTACATTTTAATGTAAATTGAATGTTAATTATATTGAATGATATGCTAATTATTATTGTAATTTTTTAATGTATTTTGTTACGTTAATAGGTTTTATAAATAATGATTTATAATTAATTAGAACATATATTAATTATATTACATTTTAAATATTTAATTGTAATTAAAAACTTTTTTATCAAAATTTAGATATTGTAAAGGTTGTTTTATGTTGAAAATCATAATGTCACTGTAAAAATATTTTTTGATAAATTTATATTTTTTATATTTACATTTATTTTGAATTTTTTTGTGAAATGTGAAAGTAAATGATGCAAGTATAATATATATGTATTATTTATGATGTAGAAAAGTATATTTTGTTGTATGTTTATGTCGTTAATTTATTCATGCAAATAATTGGTAACAGAATTTAAATAATCAGATTTTTAATATGTTTAATATTTTGGTAAGTTTTGTTTTTCTAAAATGTATAAATATTATTTTGTTGAAGAAAAATATTTTATATTTTAAAAATTGTTTATTTATTTTATTATTGTTCATTTTGGACTATGATTTTATTTTTCATTTTATGGTTCAAGGTTTAGGAATACTAGCAAAAAATTATTATTATTAATAGTGATAACATATTCTTTTATAGGTTAATGCTTAATTATGAATATATAGGTTTGTTGTTTTGGTTAGTATGTAATTTTTATTTTATAGATCATAAATTATATGTGAGTATGGTGTACTGATTGTGTATATAACACTTTTTGTGTGTAGAGTGTGCCCCATATTGACTTAGATTGGAGTGGAATACTAAATGCCACCCCTTTAGTGTCCAGCACCTTTCCCCAATTGGTATAGATTGGAGTGGGAATAGTGAATGGAAGCCTTTTAGTGTCAAATACCTTACACAAATCGGTATAGATTGGAGTGGGAATAGTAAATGTCACCCTTTAGTGTCCAGCGCCTTCACCCAATTGGTTTAGATTGGAGTGCTAATAATAAATGTAACCCACTGAGGGCCATATTATCAAGAACGGCGTTAAAATTATCGCCGCTTTAGCGGCAGAAAACTGCCGCTAAAGCAGCGATAATGGGCTTGATAATATGCCCTTGAGAAGTCCAATAGAAGCCCATGTTGACACCAGAACATGGGCTTTCATTGGAATTCTCTAGGGCATATTATCAAGCCCATTATCGCCGCTTTAGCAGCAGTTTTCTGCTGCTAAAGCGGTGATAATTTTAACGCCGTTTCTTGATAATATGCCCCTTAGTGTCCAACGCCTTTCCCAAATTGGTTTAGATTGGAGTGGAAATTTTAAAAGTCACCCCTTTAGTGTCCAACACCTTCCAAAAATTGGTTTAGTTTGGAGTGGGAATGGTAAATGTCACCCCTACAGTATGCAACTCCTTCTCCATATTGGCTTAGATTGGAGTGGGAATAGAAAATGTCTCCCATATAGGGGCCGATTCCGATTCGGGCCGGAAATCTCTCCGACCGAGCCGGAGCCGGAGAGATTTCCGACCGAATCGGACCCGTGCAGCCCGACCGAACGAGTACGATGCGTCCGTATGCTATCGTACTCGAGTCGGTCGGACTCCCATTGAAGTCAATGGGAGCCGGTCGTACAACGCGTACGCGGGCTCCCATTGCCTCAATGGCTGCGAGGCGAACAAGGGCGCCCCCTACAGTGGGTACGCAGCGAAGCGACTCGCGCCGTACACGCACAGGTAGGGGGGACCCATGGGTCCCCCCTGTGTGCGACTCACGCGGCTACGCGTACAGGGGGGTCCGACGCGGACCCCCGAAGTACGGCTCCGACTGCTCTTTCGAGCCGGACGGCGCGTGTCGGTCGGACTGCTCGCGGCGCGCATCGTACTTACCCGGCCGGGGAACGTCTCCATTGCGCGGTGCGAATCGTGTCCGAGCGAGTTGGTCGGTGCGGTTCGACCCGGGGACGAGTCGGTCGGAGCGGTTGGGACGCCCGAACGAGTCGGTCGGCGATTTCTCATCATACTCGCTCGTCCGGACGCGCGTACGGATCGGTCGGGAAATAGGTCTCCGAATCGGATCCGGTTAAGCCGAATCCGATTCGTAGCCCTACCGGCCGAGATCGGAATCGGCCCCTTAGTGTCTAAAACCTTCCCCAAATTGGTAAAGATTTTAGTGGGTATAGCATATGTCACCCCTTTAGTGTACAACACCTCCTCCAAATGGGTTTAAATTGGAGTGGGAATAGTAAATGTCACCACTTTAGTGTCCAACACTTTCTTCAAAGTGGTGTACCTTGGAGTATGAAAATGTAATCAATTTAGGGTGAAATCCTTCAGTTAAATTGTAGTTGTATATTGTAGAAATAGTTTATGTTATTTAATTCGTATTATTGGTATTTAGAAATATAATGAAAAAGTAGTTAGTTGTATGTCTGTAATAAGTAATATTGTTAATTACGTTTTTTCAGAGAAGATACACATAAAATTTTTCAATTTTTCTTTATGTTTCAGAGTTTATGTAATGTATATTTTTTACATGTTTAAACTTACATATTTCTACTTACAAATAAATGATTATATTAAGATAAATAAGACAATTTTAATACATTATTATTATTATTAATATATTATTATTATTATTAATAATAATAATACATTAAAAATGTAAATCATATTTAAATAGTATTGAATGTTGTACATCTTCCACTTTTTTCTGCTGTTTAACATTTTTTCAATTGTTTTACACACATATTTTTAACATAATTTTAACATAGGTTTTTTTCAGCATACATTAAATAATTGTATATTTTGCATACTTAGGGGCCCATTACGATAACCGGCGTTAAAAAATCCGCCATCCACTATACCCTGAGAAAACCGGCCGCCCGCACCATGGGAATACCGAGCGAGCAATTATGAAGTCGCAGCGCAACCTCCGCCCGCGGCGGTAAAAACACACAAAATTCCGCCCGTCCATGTCAGAGTAGAAGATCATCCGTCCGCCACGGACGCAATCCCGCCCGAAAACCCAAATCCGCCCGCTCTGACGACCGAGACAACGACCGTGAAATTATGATCTCCCCGACATGAGCGCGGAAAATCCACATATTCCCCGCCCACCACGGTTAACAACAGTGATGAATAACTGACACGGCGGAAGGCCTGGTGGCCACGTCCATGCACGGAAATCATTTGCGGAACAAAGAAATACACATAACATGGCCAACAAGTCCACACAGCAAACTACGCCAAAATACCCAAACACAGAACACATCCCAAAGACACATCCCCCGTGGCAAAACTAAAAAACTACAAATCCCAGGACACCAGACACAACACACCTGAAAACGACAGCCCATCATGACACACCCACATAGGTAAGTACAAAAGCAGTCCCTTCACAGACCACAATCCCTTGCACTACTACAAAGCGAAGACGCCATCAGAGAACCCAGAGAGCCACAAAGGAAAGCAGCACACCACACGCACGCACACATCACACTAATCACCAACACCACCACCATCACCACTGAAACAACGGCACCACGAACACCCTGCACATCACACACCACACACCCACCACACCAGCACCACAAATACCAAACCACACACCATGGCAACACAAAGAATGCCTAAGTACACTGCCACTGAGTTGACGGTCATGGTCGACGAGATCATCAAGGTGCACCCACAAATCTATGGGAACCAGGTCCAACAGACACCAGTAGCCACCAGAAACAGAATGTGGAGCAGGATCGTAGACCAGGTGAATGCAGTTGGGAACGTGCCACGCAACCGGGGTGAAATCACAAAGAGGTGGCACGACCTGAAAGCGTGGTCAGGAAGAAGGAGGCCAAGAATCGTGAGCTGTCAGACAGGACTGGCGGCGGAAATCCTGCGCTATTCAAGACCTTCAAGGCGTGGGAGGAGAAGGTGCGAGGCATTCTACATCCGGAGAGTCTCACCGGAATACCAGGGGGAGTGGAGGCTGGTAAGTACAAACAAATGTATACCAGCACACCGCTATGTACTTTCATGCACTACCAGAATGCCATAGCTCCGAGGGCCAAACACCCCCATGTCCAGTACACAATACACAAGACATCTCTCACACATGCAACAGACACTCCCACACACTCAGCCCAAAGGTACCAACAAACAAAACCATGGGGGCATGTGTACAGTCAGCCAGCACCACAACTCCCACCAGGTCCCCTTGTACCCCAGATGCGCCGGAAGGAGCACTCCCCACACCCATGTGTCAGCCATAGCTGCACTAACCAACAAGTAACAGGTAAGTAGCCTTACCACAAAGTCCGTGTATCGGAGGGGGGACTGCAGAAGTACAACCCCCACCAGGCCCCTAGTCCTACAGCTCAGCAAGATGGAGCACTCCCCACACCCATGTGTCAGCCATTGCAGTGCACACCCTCACCCGACAGGTAGATATGTTTCCCTACAAGGAGGGGTGTCTGTGGGTGGTAAGCCATCACCACAACTCACAACACGGCCCCCACTCCCACAGACCAGCAAGATGGAGCACTCCTCCCTCTCATAACCATGTGATAGCCATTGCATTGCTCCCTCCAAACCAACAAGTAGGTAGACTACTGTACAGGGCGGGGTGTCTGTAGGCATGAGGACTGTACTACGACTAACATTTGGGACATGTCACGTAGCAGAGGAACAGGTAGCACTGCTCCCTGTCATAACCATGTGACTAATGTGCACACGGACATGAATTACAGAGTCATAGCCCACATGAGCCATCTCAAATACAGTAACACGTAAGGAGTCACGTCTGCATGCACAACTCTCACTGGAGTACTGACCCACATGGCGTGCACTGTGCCAGTCATCACACACATCAGCAACACCATCGAAGTCTTGTCCATGTAGTCGTGTCTGCTTGTTCCATTGACATTGTACAACATCACCCATGTAAGTCTATCTTGTCTCAATGTAACAGAGTGGGACCCCAGTAATGTCACATACACCACTGGACCCATGAACCACACAGCTACACAATGCACATTCAAAATCTCATCCATCTCATCTTTCAGCCCCAGTGTCATGAAAGGTATATCATCTAAACAGTTGTCCCATATACAGTAGTTCAGCAAAGATCCCTGCCGATGACCAAACATGTGTCTGCAGTGTCTGAAGCGCACGTCACACTGTGATTTACAACATACCTAATATAGTCAACACCCCAAGAGCACTGCATTGCCGCACATGGCTGAGGGTAGCATGCACACCAAGGAATTGTCCCATCTGCAATACGTTGTGTGGCACACAACCATTACTCACTCACTACAATGCTTGCAGTGTAATGTCCCCAAATGATAACAGTGAGCAGATATGATGGGTATGTCAGACATACACACACCTTTGTCTCTGCAGTGTCGTGTGGCCAAAACACATGTCCCCTTCTGCACCCATATGTCACAGTATGTACCACAAAAACATATTTCATCTCAAAAGCGTTCATGGGGCTGTACCCCGTTTCTACCAGAGCCACAAAATGTAGGGGTACTGCAACACACACCGATTGGCCTTCCAAATCTGTCCCATGCCATATGCACCCATCACAGTATTCCATTGCCTTGATCACGCACAACCATCGTAGAGCCATACACATGCATCTGGGAAATCAGCGCACAACTTTGCACAAACTGTGAATGTCAGACATCTAACACAAACCTTGCAAGGTGCAACACAATAACCTTTTGTCTCCGGCCCACAGGTGACGAACAGCATGATGCTGGAGAGGGAGACAGCAGCCATCACAGCCAGTCCACAAGCCCTCCACCCGGACTCACGGATGTGGAAGACCTGGACACCTCTTCGGACGAGGACTCCCGACCAGGCACATCTGGTGTGGCAGGGCGCAACCGCTCCCCAGGACCCCTCCTACCCACCAACCCATCTCCCAGGGCTGGTGACCAGTCCCAGGCCCCTGCTGCCACGGTCATTGCGGCCACCACCACCGCCGCAACCACCACCACCACCACCACCACCAGGGCCTCCCTGACCACTCACCCTGCGCAAGGGGTTGTACGCACGTCGACACCGACCCTGGGAGCCACAACGAGGCCCCGGGTGACCACTGTGGCGAGTGGGCATGTCGGTGGCAGCAGTTCAGGTGGGAGGAGCAGGGTCAGGCCAACACCATCAGAGCCTGGGAGCCAAGCCCTGCCGCAAATCGCCAGAGTCCTTGGGGCCTATGAAGAGGCCCAGGGACAATGGGCCCGGTCAGCTGCCGATACACGGTCCTTGGGGTGTTGAGGTCCATGGACGCCCATATGGGCCAATTCGTGACCCGTATGGGCAAACTTGTCGACCTCATGGGCCAGCTAGTGGTGGCGGTGAGGGCCCAATCAAGGCCAACCACACCACCTCCGCCACCACCTGCTGGGGCGCAGGGTCGTGCAACATCCAGTTCCCCTGCGTCCACAGCTAGTGGGCAATCTTCAGCCACCACCAGCAGCCCACAAACACAACCCCCCCCTCTCAAACGTGGAAGGGGTCGTCCGAAGAGGAAACAGGTGTCCAGAGATGACTTCGCACGCTCCAAACGCCAGTGAGTCAGCCAGCCACGGTGGCCATCTACTGCATTCACTTGGACTACTATCCTACCCCACACTGCCATGTGAATGGCATGTGTCTGTCGGATTGTGGACCCAGAACAACATGGGTACACCTTGACCATCAAGCGGACATGTCCGTCAACTCATTGTTCCAGCATGCACCACTTTTGTGATCACCTTGCCCACAATCACATGTCACCGCTTAAAATAAATACACCTGGATCACATTCTGTTTTATCTGCTCTGTGTTTAATCAAGGATGTGCAACCGTCACCATGATCAGAAATGCATCTGGAGTGTGGTATGTCGATAGGCCAGGAGAGTCTGTAGGGACCTAGGGGTGAAAAACAGAACTAGAGTCCATTGAATGTGTGTGTCACATACTCATCACACAGTACTTGTCATCAAGTTTAAGCAATGTACACAGATCTCACAGAGCAACAGGGCACAATGCTACAGCCACTGTCAGTGGCATACTACCCTGGACATGGACCATTGCCACACAGCACTCAGTGAACAATAGGCCGCCGTGACAATGCACACATACACCTACACAACTACAGCAACATCAGCCGTCGTACATGGTCACTCACCATCAAGTGAAGTAGCGGGCGATGAGCTGCTGACGCTCATTCACTGCTTCCTCCTCTCCACTGTCCTCGTCACTGGACACAGCTTGGTCGGCAGGCGGGGGCCCTGGCTGATCACCGTCATCCACTATCAGGGGGATCTGCCTGTGAATCGCGAGATTGTGCAGCATGCAGCATGCCACAACTATCTGGCACACCTTCTGTGGGGAGTATGCTAGGGCACCCCCGGTGCTGTCCAGGCATCTGAATCTGGACTTCAGGAGTCCAAAAGTCCGCTCCACCACACGTCTGGTCCTCCCATGTGCCTCATTGTATCTGACATCAGCTGGTGTCCTAGGATTACGTAGTGGGCTCAGCAGCCAAGGCCCGTTAGGATATGCAGTCACCTGGGTGTGAGAAACACATAGAATCGTTGCAATTCCAACAGGATACAAGACAGCATGTCACACTCAGCACGCTAGACGAGTATGCATACTCACCAACAATCCATGCACGGTCCGGTTGAAGATTGGCCATCATTCGTGGGAGGATGCTGTGGCGCATGATGTGGAGTCATGGGCGGATCCGGGAAACTTCACACACACACGTGTGTGATAATCATGTCCGCCAGGCACACCACTTGCACATTCAGGGAGTGGAAATGCTTCCAGTTCCTATAGATGTGCTCCATGGCCTGTGGTGCAACAAGGCCAACATGGGTGCAATCAATTGCACCAACAATGTGGGGGATGCGTCCAAGGGCATAGAAAGCACCCTTCACTGCCGCCAAATCACGAGCCCTGGGGAATCGGATGTACCGGTTCCTGTACAGCATCATAGCTGACAGGACATCCCGTAGCACCATGCTGAACATGGGCTGGGACATCCCACCTCCACTGCCCACCGTGTGTTGCAAAGATCCAGTTGCGAAAAAATGCAGTGCAGCCATCATCTTAGCCGTGGGGGTGAATGCTGTAGGATACGCCCTGCGAGGACGAAGGTGGGGTTCCAACATTGCACATAGGTGATGCAGGGTGGGTCGGTCCAGACGGAATTTCCATATAACCTCCACATCCTCCATGTCTGCCAGCAATTGGTAGGGGCGATGTATGTTTGGTCTCCTCCTAGGACAGATGGAAGTGGACACATGTCAATGCAACACACCACATGGCACTTTCACATACACAAAACTAAAATTACTGACAAAGCAATAGAATCACAGAACAGCTGACAAGTAGGGACAGCACAGCTACAATACTCTTACACAGGTCCCCTTACCAATAGCAATGGCCACTGACACAAACCATTGCTATGAGCATGCACATGGGGATTTAGGCCCCAATAGCTAGAAAGGCATGATGATGATTTCAGACTGCATATGTGGGAAGCGGCAACACCACGGCAATATACCTAGCTGCTGTGCCTGACACAGCTTCCGAGGCTGGGTGAGTATGGCACACACCAACACAATGTACACAGGCTGAGCGGCCCAAACAAGTGGGTCCTGTTGCACAACGGTATATGAGACAGTCAATGATGTCCCTAGTTCACCCAATGTACAGCACTGTACGTATCACACCTCCAACACACATTGACAGTTGTACACATTGACAACTCCATGACAACACAGCTGTGTGAATGCAAACACACATCACAAGTGACACGTAACGTTGCACGTGCCAAGTGGGAGATGTACATTGAGAAGTATGGCAAGTGTGTGCATATGCACATCCCATGCTACCATGCTAATGTGTACATGATGATGTGCCAACAGACATGGGGAGGCTGAGCACTGGCCGCCAATGCCTATGCACACAGCATGAAGTGGCCCTGTCTAGTGTGGACATGCTCCCACACACAAATCATGGCCACACCTGCAAATGCATGGCGCACATTAAACTGTGGATTCCACATGGCACCAGCGGACTGTACCCGCCATGGACCAGAACCTTGAGGCCAACTCTAATGACCCTCGCGGTTGCATCCTGCGTGCTCGACTATAGAGGTAAGCGTACCGGGACAGCTCGGAGCAGGCCATTGTGTGCATTTGAAGTAGGCAGACATGGTACACCAATTGCAGCAGCTTGGACCCACTGAAACAGCCCCAGGGGGCTATATGAGTGTGGGAGGTAGACCGGCATTACCACAGCTTCCAGGGACTGCTGCATGGCATCACTCAACAACACCTGCTGCTGCTGCCACATGTCCACCTTCATGTCGACGACTCTGAAGATATGTCCAGGTCCACTCACCAGCGAGGAGTTGGAGATCCTGGATTCCGAGCTCCACGCACACTGCCCAAGGCTATTTCTTGCAAAAGTTGTGTGTGTAAGACAACTACAGTGTGTGTGGGAGTGCATGTGGGGGACACACATGTCGTTGATCCACAGCACTATGAGTCTGAGCCTGTGGGGTTCCAACATGCACTGCTTACCATGCTTACTACAGGTGGAAGGGGTATGTAGGCTCTCTGGCGCTTTCCCGTGCATGTCCCTCCCGAGTGGTGGTACATGGCATTTTCATGTCAGACATCCAGTGACGCAGCCACTTGGCAATGCAGGACTCAGGGCAGTTATTGCTTGTGTGAATGGCTGGCTGGATCCCTGCTGGCCTTCTCAGTCTCAGCAGACCTGGGCTGCACTTGACCGCCCAATCCTAGAAGGAAACAACACTGACTGTACAGTGGGTTACATGTGTCTTTTGTTCACAACTCTCCGGAAATGCGCAAACTCAGCCCTGTCGATTGAACACTCCAGGCCTTGTGATAGGGATGTGTGTGAGAGATAGTGGCACTGAATGTGACCTCCATTGCGGGGTGAGCCATTCACAGGGCGAGTACGTTGAGGGCAGCGCGGTGTTGAACACAGTGAGTCCACCCACAAAGATGTGTTGCCTTGTGATCTATGTGTTGGTCCACCTGACAATGGACAGTAGATGTGGGCAGACTACACATTGCTCAATGTGCTGGCATCCTGCATGTGAATGGGATGGACAGGTACTGTGTACACACTCCCACCAGCATGCATTCACGTGTGGTGTACACATGCTGTTAGGCCATGTCCGATTATTTCTTGGCTCTGTAACACATCTCTGAGTATTTTGGATGGGTCAGCATCATGCCACTGTGATTGGTGGATGTGGGTGATGATGAGAAGTGTATGAGTGATATTCCAACCCTCGTGTGTACCATCCCTGCAGTTGGAGGTCCTCCAGCCCAAGGCCTTGTGATGAGCCATTGCATCCAAGTTGATGCCTCTGTGTATGTGTGACCGACAGTGCAGCCAATTCCACAAAGGGTGTGACGTCATCTGCCGGATGAGCGACTACGTGGCGATAATGAATCGGGGGATGCCCCCTCGTATTGTCAGGTTAGCACGGCGCTGCATTTCACCACTAATGGTCTGCATCTTGACAGTCACACAGCCTGTGCCGGATGCACGTTTGTAGGGGCATCAGCAGCAAGCAAGTGTACAGTATTGTGGGATGGTGTCTTTTGCTGTGAGAGGCAGCATGTGTCCACAGCCTACCCATAATCTGGGTAATGTGATGTTTGTTGTGTGATGCAGTGGGTTGTAAGTGTACTCTGTGCTGGGTGCATCTGACATGCATATGCGATTCCTGAGGGTCAAGATGTAATTTGAGCACTCTGCATTGTCAATGCATTCAGAGTCATAGCCCTCAGGAACAACCTGTAGTAGGCTGGAGTGGCAATTCACATGTATGTTTGAGGCACTGTGCCTACTCTGATTCCGTTGGGACATATGTGTGCGATGCCTCACCTCATATTTCTGGTACTTACACATCCGGCACACTGTGCAACAGTAGTTGTGCTCGTGTGAACGACAGGTGGATGGCATGGGCTCATGACCATTGTGGACTGTCATGTTGCAGTCTGTGTGAGTGGGTCTCATTCTGCTCCATGCAGGTATGTCCTTGGCCTAATTACGTAGTGGTCATCCTTGCCACCATTAGGACAGTGGGTGTGCACACAGCGATTCGTGCCTATGGTTGCAGGGTGACACAGGCCGGGTGTTGTGCTATGTGCACAACACATGTGCCACTCATTAGCGGCTTCATTTCTGTACGCCAGCCCTTACGTGTTGATTGTGGTGGCTGTATACAATTGCACAGGTATCGTGCAACATGTGGATTTGGGAATGTTCTGTGCTGCTTCCCTTGCACATGTCTGTTTAATTGATGCCAAATGAGTGGGACCACCTCGCTCTCTCTCATGTAGCATCTCCTGTGGGTTCTGAGGGACAGGGGACGGTCAACAGTGGTGAGGCATCGGATGAAGCAGCTGCACAGGAGCTGAGTGAGACAGATGTGACCAGCGCCTCGGAGGGGCCAGACGTGTGCTGGATGAATCACAGGCAGAGACGGCAATTTCGGCGTCATCTGAGGACAGAGGTGATGCATCCATGTTTGCTAGCACAGGGGACGTGGACTCTGGCTCCTCTTCAGCCACGCGGAGGCCAATGCACGCCCTCCCATCTACTTCCACTGGTGCAACGCGTGTCGGCACAAGGATGAAGGATAGAGTGTCCTTCACACCAGGCACAGCTGCCCCTGCACATGTGACCCCTGCTGCCCTCAGTGCTGGGTCTGTTGAGCTTGTGCGGCATCTCTGTGTGGGGCAGACAGCTCTCCTCAATAACGTCATTGCCCATGACATCACTTTGCCGCAGGTGACATAGTTCATGGAGGGCCTACATGTACGCGTGGGTGGGCTACACCAGACTGTCCAATGGTTGTCCTCCCCAGTCAAGGTGGGCCTTCAACTGGGCCAATCTCAGGCTGACATTCCTGACCCTTTCTCCACCCCCCTGGAAAGTGGCACATCTGACACCAGCAGGGCACGAGTCCTAAAAAAGAGAAGTGGGGGGGAGGCTGACGTCACGACAGGAAGTGACATCACGAAAGGTGGCTTGCACTGTCAGACTCATTGCCTCCCCTCGCTCACCCCTTATATGCGATTGCATCGGAGAAGCCAGCGCGTGCACAAGCAGCTCCGATCTCGCCCCAGAGAGGCCAAAGAGTGAATTTGTGGCTCCATTTGCTCCAGTTATCGAGCTCGCGGTAAAATAAGTGGGGGGACGCCGTCCACCCGCGTGGTACCCCGACTCGAGCCCTGGTGTGCAGGCAAGGTGTCCTATTGGCTTTGCGATATGTGTGAGTTGCATGGCACTCGTTGGCGGGGGATGGCTCGGAGGCCCATCACCCTGAGGCCCATGTCTCACTCCATGGGTCCCTTGTCAATGGCAGCGGATGTAATGACTATGCGCGCCGGGGTGGGTCTACCTTTCGTCTGGGAATGTGTTTGCGGCGTGGCCCGCTAGGGCAGCTACAGCCTCTGTGTGTTGCATGTGGTGTATCCGGACTCCGGAGGCTGTCATGCATTCTCACTGTTGTCCAGGTCTCGAGTCGGGGTACCACGCGGGTGGACGGCGTCCCCCCACTCATTTTACTGCGAGCTCGATGACTGGAGCAAATGGAGCCACACATTCACTCTTTGGCCTCTCTGGGGTGAGATCGGAGCTGCTGGTGCACGCGCTGGCTTCTCTGTTGCAATCACATGTAAGGGGTGGGCGAAGGGAGGCAATGAGTCTGATGGTGCAAGCCACCTTTCGTGACGTCACTTCCTGTTGTGACGTCTGCATCCCCCCACTTCTTATTTAGGACTTGTGCCATGCTGCACACTGAGACTGTGTTGCCTGCGAGATGTGACCAGGAGAAGGGCGCCATGACCTGCCACCCACCAAGCTCCACTGCCATCCCGTGCCCTGGGTAGCCAGTGCAGGTGGACAATGTAGGGGGTACACCTGGAGGACAGGGGATGTGAGTGCCTTGGCAAGGGCCTGGCAGACGCACAGCAGTATCCAGCATGTCCCCAGAGGGAGGGCTAACATCTACACCTGATGCAGCATTGATCGTGTGCCCGCCTGTTGTGCCCACACGAGTTCACATTCATCCCCAGACAGGTGGGCTTTCCAAATACCCAACACAGTGGAAATCTACCCCTCCGGAATCCTCCCGACACAGTCTGTTTCTACACTGCATGAGTGCACCTACCAATGCCACCCACCCACCTGGACCAAGCAGCCCTCCCGCTTCACATGCCACATGTGTGTCTTCCACAGTTGTGCTTCTCTCTCAGGGGCGGACCTCCAACTGTCCCGTAGCACACAGACAGCACCGAGTCGGACTGGCATCCTGTTTGAATGGTAGGCACCCTCACACATCTAAATGTGACACAGTGGTGGCTGTAATGGCTATTGTGACTGCCATGGCAGTGTTGCTGGCCATGGCAGGGTACACTCACACACATTGCATACGCAGCTTTTCGTGTCACTACTCGGCACATTGGACTGGCCACTGTCCCTGGTGTTGATCAATATTGCCGCCTGTCTATGTAATCTGTGACTGGATGCTGTTGTTCCTGTAGTCGGTTGTGTCTGTGTAGTTGCTGATTGCAGTTGTTGCTGTGTGTGCATAGTTAAGTGAGGCACATGCCATGTATGGTACCTCAACAATTGCAATGTCTGGTCTCACATTCCAATGTGTTTTACACATGGCAGGGACTTCACTTCTTTCAGACTCTGCTACTTTTGTGTGTGATGAAGAAGTATTTTTGTGACACGGATTGTCTGCATGTATTTGGTGGTATTTCTGGGAAAATGTATACGTGTCATGTTTGCGTGCAAGCAAAGCACAGGGTGTGAGTCTAGCCACAGGATGACAGGTAGCATGTGCAGAGTGTGCGGTTATGTGTGAGCTTACTTTCTGTGTGGCCAGCAGTGTAGGTGTATGTTAATCTTGTGATGAACATTGAGCCTGGGCACATGGCTTACTTTCAATGTGTGCATTTGGGAGGTGTAGGTGTGTGTGGTGTGAAGGGTGTGACTTTGGGGTAGTGTTGGTGTGTGTGTGTGTGCGCTCTGGCAATGTCGACTACACACATGTGTTACCCAGGCCCATGGTGGGTGTTTGTATCCGTGTTCAGGTCTGTGAATGTGATCACATGTGTGTATTGTATGTTGCACAGTGTGCAGTGTGTGGGTGTGTCCTTGCAGTTCAGGATGACTCCTACTTGATATGTTTTGGACATTGTGTGTCTGCAGGGTGTGTGACTGTCAAGATTGTGCCTTGTTTAATTGTGCATGTACGTGAATTTCTGCAGTTCGTACTCACTGTGCAGACCTGCCCACCCACACTGATATCGTGTTTGTGTTTTTTCATGCATGGCTGTAGCATGCTTCTTGCGTGGCTCCTACTTTTGCTTGATGAGTGTGATGGCAGACTGTGAAGGTAATTATACACATATGTAGGACTGTGCTTTGTAGTGACCAGGCCGTCAGTGTTAATGTGATGATCTCTTGGCCCACGTCAGAGTCTGACAAGCCAAGGCCCACGACCTATAGTATTTCACTAGGTCCACTGTGGCGGCAACTCATATGCATTGACATCCAATGACACTAGACTACATGGTCATCTCACGACTCTCGTGTACTTCACACACTCTCATCCTCTCTCATTCGTACTTGTCTTCGACAAATAATTCTACAGAGTCACATATTTGCTTCAAGGCATGTATTTGGACTTACTTCCTCTGTGATGCAGTATAGTGGACACTACTGGCAGCAAAATGCATGTGGAGGATATACTTAGCATGATTACACATACAAAAGGGGGGACAGGTAGATGTGATTAGTTGTTGACTGTGGAATGAAGGCTTCAGAGTTACAACTGCCTTGCCCTTGCTATGCTAAAGTACATTTGCTAATTACTGAGGAGCTCTAGACTTTGACACAGACAGTATTCATGTTGCCTACCAGACAGCTTGACATCATAGGCACAGTACATCTCAGTTCCATGGTAAAGGATTACTACAATAGTGACTCCGACACACCTGCGTCAGAGGTGACATCAGAGCATGAGCCTACCTGCATGCAGCAGCGTCTCACAAGTTGTTGCAATGTGGTGGCTACTGAACATGACACAATAACTAGGGCCATGTTGTAGGGGGTTGCATTTGTTGTCCATGCAAAAGTCCTGGCACGGAAGTACAGACAAAGGTGAGGTGACAGTTCTCACGTAATACAGCAGACAGATAAGTGTGCACTGACAGGTGCATGTGTACAGGTGCGCAGAATACATATTATAGCATAGTTGTTTGTGCTGTATTGGCCATGTGGTTACTGTACACAAGTCCCATACCTCTGCCTCCCCCTGTTCATGCAGAGACATGGGATATGGTGAGGAACAGAGTGCATGTCCCGAAAATGTCAGATGTCATGGCAGTGGAGTTGATGGTGAGGTGTTAGTTGCAGATTGTATGGTATAGTTGTTGTACAGCTAACTGCCCACTCCGTGCGAAAGCCAAGCATAGGTACGGTGTTGAACATCAATGTTCAATTGGGGGTATTGAGTCGGGGACCCATGAATTGACAAGTTGTCATGTATGCGATACCTTCCAGCAGGACATCCATCCCATTGATGGTAAACATGGATGTCATCCAATGAAGCGGATGGTGGGTAGCAACGTGTTCGTCGTAAGTTGTCCCTTGTAGAAGCCTGATGGGACATGTTGGATGACATTCGATGAAACTGTGATCCAGAAGACGTTGTGTGGAGGCACACTGGTCCCATTGCAGTGTGTCCCCGATTGCTGCCACATACGCCATGCCCCCATACACTGAACAGATCCTGTCGTGGGCATCCAGGGGTGCGAACAAGTGTACCAAGTCCGCCTTTGGACATGCCGGGTTGGAGAGACATAAATGCACAGGACAGTGGAACGGACACCTCCGACAGTAGAAAACGGGGATGACGCAGCTGAACATTGCAATGCGGTAAGTTACTCGGTAACTTACATTCAGCATTGCCAGATTTGAACAGCCCACTATGTGTAGCAAGCTGTCACTGTACAGCTTGATCTGTCCGGCGTAGTTGAGAAGCACTGGTGCAACAGCCATTTTGCTACAGGGTGATGTGATGGCGTGCTCCGGCTGCCTGAGCAGTCAGCAGGGTGCAACCTCCGACGATGCAGGTAATTCTGGAATGGATGTACGGCGGCAGGACTTGGGGTATAGCTTGGGCGGAGGACACAGGCCCTCATCCCACATGCTTCAATGAATGGTCAAGGCCAGTGGTGTCTGACTCTTTCCAGATTACTTGCATTTGGCCCACATGGAGGAGTGGTATTATTGTATTTTGTAGTATTATCTTTCTTTCATGTTAGGCGCTATCTGCCAGTGGAAGTTTTACTCTGCATGGCTATGTTTGGCTTCTTGTTGGTACAATGGCTCCATTCTCCTGCATAATTTGTTGCAATGTGATTTCAGAGTAGGAATGGAAGGCCATTCAGTGCTATCTGCTCTCCCGTGTGTGGGCGGGACACTCCGTTGCCGCTGTACATTGAGGCTTCTGTGTGGGTGTAGTGATTGGGAACACCTGTTCTCAGGCAGCAGGGTTTTTCTATTTTGTACATTGCATGGCTTGATATTGCGAGCAGGATGGTATAGGTATGTTTGGATGAGACTGGCGTGCTTTTTGCGGACAATGTCCATATTCAGCGCTGTTATGCAGCAGCCGCTGTGTGCTTCTCCATGTTTTGCACACAAGGGTGTGTCCTATTTTGCCATCACATTACTCCCCTGTTCGGGACACTTGTGTGACATCAAGTTGACAACTGTGAGTTGTCGGTTGAGGACATGACTGATGCAGGAAGGCCACGTGACATGTGCCTTCAGGGTGGGGCTGGGGTGTGGGGTGTGTAGTTGTGACCCTGTTGTGTTTGTGTGCAGCCCATGCATGGCGCTGTCGTTGGCCTCTGTGTTGTGCGCATGTGTACCTGCGTCATCGCCGCTGCGCTGCGGTGCCGTGACGGGGACGTCACTTCCTGGTCCCGGGTAGTGGGTGCCCAGGATGTTGCGAGTTGTTTGATTTTGACAGGTGGGACATGTGTGGTACAGTGGTGGATGTGTCCTGTCAACACAGGGGTGTCTGGGGGGGCCATGTACAGTTTTTCCGCCCTTGCATTGTGTGCAGTGTTTGCGTGCCCTTGTTGTGTGTCTGCCTACCTGCGTCGTCGTGGCGCGTTCACTCCTAGGTGGTGCATCAGGTAGAGCATGGGGATGGCCTGGAGTGCAGGATTCATCTCTGGGTGGGCTGCCTTTTTAGTCTCCGTACTGAACGGTCGGGTTTCCGCCTTGGTATCTCGTGCGGTGTCTCTTTGCCGGTGAGGCTGTTTGGTTGTGGCATCATAATTTGTACGCCAGGCGGTACGTCATTTCGTCGGACGGTGTGTCTCCATTGGCTCACGCCGCTACGTAGACGGGCGCACTTTGATGGCGGGCGGCGTCGCAGGCTTACGGGCGGTGTTTGCCTGACTTTTTACATCCTAATTTTGCGGACGTCTGGGCCGTTGCTGGCGGATGGTAACTAGCGGTTTATGCCTCCGACAGCACAGCGGTAGTGCTTCCGCCCGACATCGTAATGGGCCCCTATATTTGTACTTCACAATTTCTTTTACTTTGTTACAATATTTTTTTAACATGGTTTTCATGTTGAATTATTTTTTAAAAAAAATAATACATTTATTGAACATTTTTCAACTATTTCCCATTAATTTCTATGAGAAGATAGTCTTTTTTTAGTTTCGTTTGGCGGCCATTTTGTTTTACTGCAACCTTATATTTTGAAGTCTATTTATGCAATTTTTAGTCTATTTTCTGGGATTCAGGTCATTGTACGGTGCTGCTGTTTGTTGAAATTGTAAAGTCCTTTTTAAAGGATTGTTTTAGAGTTTTGAGGGTAGGGTAATGTAGGTGGAGGTCTAGATGTTAGTTATAGTGGTATTTGTGTTTTTTTTTTGTGTTTAGTTATGTTAATAGTAGTGTTTTTCACTAGTGTATAGTCTGGGGTTTTAGTACACTGTTTTAGTGATGTATCGTTATGCAATGTTACATTGTGTTATGTTACTTATTTTATCATAATTATGTGAAATTATATGTATTTTTTGGGAATGTAATGTTTTTTTAGGGTGGGTTTTCTGTTTTACTTTGCAGGTTTTTGTCTACGAACATGCCCTATGGGCATTGGGATTTACCATCCTTTTTAAGGAAATCTCTTTTGATTTATAGTAATCCAATATTTTTAACTTTGATTTCCCTTTTTCATGGGTTTCTGGGAGTGTTTCCTTTTGCATACACTTTTTTTTAGGGTTTTTTATGGTTCTGAAATATTTTGGATTGCTTTGAGGAATCTCTATTCGATTGGTTTAATTTTTGCATTTTTGGGAGTTTTTTTGCATAGTTTCTTTCTTGTTTTTGGTGGATTATTATTTTTCACTTTGTGGATAAAGAAGATGATCTGCAGCTACAGAGCAATATGTCATATTTACTTTATTTGTTTTGGGTGAGAAATGTTATATTTTATTTTTTGTGTAATTATTATGTAATTGTTATTTGGAAATCTGTAGTTTATCTTTAGATTTCTTTTGTAAATAATTTATATATTACGGCATCTTTGCAATCCGATTTACTGACATTGCCTTTTCATGTGGGTGATGGGTGAGAGTCCAATACAGAGTTGTAGCAGAGAAGGTGTGTTTCACTTTAATGACACATTCAGACAGATGCATCTTTGACATCAAAACAAGACCTGGGATGTGTGCAATGTGAGTTTGTCACAGAGATTCATAGGTGTGATATTGATGAGGAGGTGTTGTGTGACACAATTTCCTGCACAAATCACTTTCACTGATTATGAGTGTAAACACATGTCCATTTCTGTACAGCGTGCCTGTGCAGTATCAGTGATTTGGGCAATCCCAAACAGGGTCCCAGAAAATATGTTTGACCAAGGGACCCCAACACCCTTGCCTGGTCCATGGCGGGGCATCATTTTGCTGAGGAGTCTCTGGAAAAAGGTAGTAGTATGACTTACTGTCAGTTTTGTCTGTGACAGTGTGGGTTTTGGACATGATCAAGCAGGTACAGCAGCGGCAGGATATGTACGATCGGCTCCAAGGTGGCACAGGATGTGTAGAGGTGAGTTTTGGCCATTTATCCCTCCCTTTCCACCTGCTCAGATGTGGTGGTTGGACCACCACGGTCATGCCGTGTGTAAGGCAACTCTGAATTGGGCCCACGATTACACTGTCGGTCAGAGCCTCTGACAGTCTAATTGGCCTACTCTAATGCTGTAGTGTTCAGATTTGCCTGCTGGTGGCAGCGGGACTGTGACGGTCTTTCATCTATGTAACCACATGTCTCGCAATTCGGCAATCAGACTGCCAGCGGCGCTACAGTCGATCTGACACCACAGCGGTTTTGGGACCACCAAACTCGTAATCAGGCCCTTAGTGCAGATTGTTGGAGGTGTCTCCATATGCTTTGATTGAAATGGTAGTAACAGCCTTGCATGGCTGTATGGGGTAAACTTTTATAATAGCTTGAATCATGGCTTCTTCAAAATCCATGAATATTTTTTGTAGATATTAGTTATTTGTTTTATGTTTAATGAGGTTTAAGAGTTTGTAGTAAGTGCTGCTTTGTTTATTTGGTAGTAGGGCATATATATATTTAAAAGGGATATCTATGTTTTGATATTCACCGTATATGATGTATATCTGAGTGAATGTTTTGAGACACATTTTGAAGATCCCATCCATTTTCTAGGTTCGAAAATGGCTTAGTTTTAGTTAGTTATCTGCTTTTAAAAGGAAGAGTACCTCATTATGTATTATTTTTAAATGTTCAGGTATTTCTATATCTTGGTATCTTCTAGGGGCAGGAGGAGTGTTGCTGGTAGCTTTTTTAGTTTGTGCAATTAAACGCTGTAAAGTGGGTTTAGGTGGTAGTTGGCTTGTGATGTGTTCAGAGACTTTAGGGAGTATATCTTTTAGGATTTGGTTGTGGGTTCCTGGGAGCTATTGCTTGCCTCACTTATATCCTGCAATACCTCCTTTACTTCTATTTCTGTCTCATTGAGGGGTGGTTGTGTTCCCTTAAATTAATTACATCATCATCTTTTGTAGTGGCTCTCCGATAGCATGCATTAGAATAATATTTCGTACATTTCCTATTCACAGTTTCCCATGTACTTTCTTGGTTGTCTGGGTAGGCCATGTGAATTCCTTTCCTTTCTGGGATGTTATATATTGCGCTCTCTCTGTCCATGTATCTGGAAGTAGTGTAATAGGATAAATAAATATAATTTTTACAAGTTAATAAGGTTGTTAGTTACATATAAAATTATACAACTACTTTTTTATTTATACGTACATGTATGTTCTTTGTAGATGTTTCACACTTTTTTCCAGCTTTGCCGTTAAGGGTATTGTAAGATGGAGCAGGTGGTTTCTTTATTGTTGCAATTAAAAAGAGTGTCAGTCTCATTTGAAATTATTATTTGTAGCTAAATTGTCTAGGTTAACGTCATTAGGTGAATTGTTACTCACTTTTTGGGTGAGTTTATATTTTATAACAATTTATATATACTTACTTTGTTATATCTTTTTGCTGGTTTGTGATTGGCGTTCTTTTTCGGCAGGTTAGCACTTTTTCGAAGTTGTAGCATTTTCTTTTAGGAGTACATGTAAAGAGATCCAAGTTGGAGAGTGTTTTGATAATTATTTGCTATTTTACATTTATTATTTTAAGTACTAGTAAGTTTTAGTTAAAATATACGTTTTACTTACTTGTCAAGGTAGTTGTCGAGATGTATATATTTCCTTTTTAAGGGTCTGGTCGGAGAATCCAGCACAGTTTACTTGTTTTTCAGCATTTGTCTTTGAATTATTTAGTTGATTAAATGAGTGTGCCTTTTTCTTTTTGGTTTAATTGTTTGTTTGATTTTATTGGTTATGTTTGTTAATAGTTTGATTTTATTGGTTATTATAGTTTTAGTTTAATTTTTTTTATCTGTTAGGTTCTACTATGGTAAACATTAATTTAGGTTTTATTCACAATGTTTGATATGTAGTGTGATAGTTTTCAATATTATTTTATTAGTTCTGCATGAATTTCATGCTTGGTGTATAATAATTGACCTGTGGTGGAGCACAATGCCACAATAGGGCAACTTGGTCGGTCTTGTGGTATCTGCCATTCTAGGAGCGATCCAGCTCTATCAGCCGTAGCATGTGTTTTGGCTGTGTGGGTGGCATAGTTGTGACACCTTAACCGTTCCAAGCGCGGTACATGCTTGTGCTGCCAGTTGAGAGCTACCGGTCGGGCAGGCCACAGCAGCATCCTCCAATTGCAAGAGCTTGCGCTCAACGAGCGATGTGTTGTATCTAAGTGCCTGCCTATGTTCCAGTGCAGTCCTTTACAGTATCCACGCAACGTCACCTTAAACGCATCCCACTCAGTGGACTGTGCATCTGTGGATTTGTTGTTGTGATCGAAGAATTCCTCGATGGCAACAGGGGAACAGAAACGCAGGTCCTCCAGTGGTGCTGGTTGAAGGGGCCACATGGGGATCGGAGGGGTACCCGAATCCCACGCTAGCTGCAGGTATTGGGGGTAATGGTCGGAGTGGGTGAGTCCCAGATAATCAATGCGACTAACACAGGGGGTGAGTACTTGTGTGCCTATCAGCCTATCTATCCTTACATGCAAGGAATGGTGAGCAGAATAGAAAGAGTATACTCTGGCAATCATGTTTTGCTCCTGCCAAATGTCAGTGAGGTCCCGATTTTGCAACCAATTATGAAGTGCCCGGGTTTTTGAAGTAGGAGCTGTACTGGGCAGTGGGGGGAATGACCGGTCTAAGCTAGTGTCAAGTATGCTTTTGAAGTTACCCTCAAGCAGCCACAGGACATCATTCCAATGCGATATAGCCCTGGAGAGCAGATGTAAGAATGTCGCCTGATCAATGTTGGGGCCATGAATGCTACCCAGTAGGACGTGACGGTCTACCCTTAACAAGAACACGATGCCCGGTGGAGCTGTCATATGCAGCTATAGAGGAGTCTGGCCCTGGTTTCACCCCCTCAGCCGTCACCTACCCAGCCGGTCATCTGACATTGTTTTCCTTGTTTCAACATTGTGTTTCCTTCCCTCCCCCTCCTCCTCCCTCCGTGATTCTTTGATTTAATTGATGTAACTATGTAACTTGTAACTCGCTGATCCTCATGTAAAGCGCTCTGATACCTCCGGGTCTAGCCAGCGCTATATAAAACTTCTCAAATAAATAAATAAAATAAATAAGAACATATCTGCCTTCTGGGTCTGTAACCACCTTGTCAGACACAAATGGGACCACCGGCTTAACCCAGAGTAGTGTGCTGCGAGCAAAGGAGGAAACGCCAGTGATGTGGAATTACCCAAGCCAGTGCTGTTGTAATATAACTGCTTCTTGGCGAGTCACATGAGACTCCTGAAGTAGATGGCATAGCGGTGTGTAGGGGTATAGATAACACGCACATTCCAGGTTGGGATTTTAATGGAGGTCATACTGTCATGGATGGGAAAAGCAGGGATGGGACAACAATAATAGAGATAACATTTCCAATGTAGGCAAGGGCATTGCCTCGTAGGTCGTGGGGCTGGGAACAGGCGGACCATGCATATTTTTTCAATCAAAACAAGAGAACATAAGAACAGGGAGAACAGTGAATACAATAAGAGCAGTACACCAACCGAGTGTCCGCCCCAACCAGTCAGTGACAAACATCTAGGGAACAAACAATGTCCCCTTACGGGGGAGCAAGAAAAACCCACAAGAAGCAGTCAATCCCCAGATTACAAACAAAATTGAGTGCCAACACCGTAGATTAAGCGGTCACATTAAAGTAATAAGAGCCAAACCCCACCACAGGCGTAATGCAGCAGAGTGAGTCACCTGAAAGAGACACAGCAATCGAGTCCGAGAAGCACCTGCAGGATGAAAGAGCAAGGGTAGGCATAATCTGAACATTACAGCATTTAGAATGAGAGGAGATCAGGTGAGAAGCGAGTGGGTCAAATAATCAAATAATGTCATCAGATGTCTGCGGAGTAGCGTCTGGTGGACCCCCAAAGTCCACTCGGGAAGGCTAAGTGGCAACAGAGCTTTCATCACTTGAAGAATGGTGCGAGGCCTCACCAGGGCTCGAAGGTTGAGTTGCCTCTGTGAGAGCCGCAGCATGCTGTAGTGCCTGACGGCATTCCGTGATGATCTGCTCCAGGTCAGGGGCAGCCCCCATTGTTACAGTAGCACACAGCAGCCTGTCCCACTGTCTCCTCCGGGAGGGCCAATACTGCGGATATTGTTCCTCCTAGATCTCCCCGCTGCATCCTCAGCCCTCCGCTCCAGGATGTCAACGTACTCCAGTATTGTCTGTATGGAGGAGTCCATGTGCTGACACTTCGGCTGCAGCTCTGTTAGTGTCTCTTCCACCAAGGCGACTCTATCAGGGAGTTTTTGAATGGTCTGTATGCAGCAGCATGAAGTCTGTGGCTACATTGTCAATTTTAGCCTCCAAGAATGTCCTAGAGGGCTCAATTGCTGCCAAGATGGTGTTGAGCTTGTCCCCTAATGATGTAGAGTGTCCTGGGGTACAAATAGTGGGGCACTCTTGGTAGACATGGTAGAGTCCGATGATGAGCGTGAAAGAGTACCCTGGGTGGCCGAACGCAAGCGTCCCATAGCAAGCGAGTGTGTAGAAAGTTGGTCTGGAGTGTTGGTCACTTGCAGTTCTCTATTTGAGGAGCCCAATGCGGCCCTGTCTTAATTCATAGATGTCAGGGCATAAGGGGGACCATGAGGGCAGGTAAGAGTAACAGAATGCAGTGTAGCAGAGAGACCGACTTCTTCCGTGGAATCGTGCCAGGCACAGGAGCAGGTAGGGGCAGGGAGCCCAATCCACAGAGGCAGATAGTCAATTGCACGCAGCGCAGTGGGGCTTACAGCAATTCAAAGGGCCAGCACGGTCATATGCACAGGAGGCAAAGTCAGTGTTTCAGAAGGTCTAAAGGGATCACCTTGCAGACCACCACCACTCAGAGGCAACCTGACATGCACTAATAGCGTGTGTTGGTAAAAGTGATCAGGAAACGCTGCCCTCAATTGTAGCACAGGTGGAGGAAAGTGTGAAGATAAGCCAGGTGCTACAGGGGATTGCCTAAGCGCAGTCCAAGGGGAGGTTATGTGTCAACATGATGAGGCGGTGAGGCGAGGCAAGGTTCACTGTGTCTAGATGATGCTCTTTTTTCCAGGAGGCAGTTTAGGGCAGATCAGGTCGCAGGCCAGCTGCCAGGCCCAGACCGAAGAGCAGATGACCATTGTGGCAAGCGCCACCAAATCTACTCTGCATCAGTGATGGGCCAGCAGCGCGGCAACATCACAAGGCTTAATCAGCAGGTGTGAGCTTGAGGCCTAGTTGGCTGCACAGGGCCCCACTCCAAGCGTCCGTAGCAGTAGATATTAGGCCCGGTCCAACCCACAATCACTCATGGGCCGAGGTGCAGAGTGCCCCAATGCCATCCCGCCGATGTAACAATACAGCCACCATCGGCAGGGACCTGAGTCCAATATGACCCACATGTCCCCACCCAACTATCACTCTGCCAGCAGTACCACTCAGTCACTAGTGCCCCTGACCCCCGTGCCCCCACCCTCTGTCTCACCACTTGCCGACCAGGCACCACAGAGGGCCTTACATCTGCTGGCTCTGAGTTTGGGATCGGAGACAGGAGCAGCCCATGTGTCGCAGGGAGCAGGAACCCCAGCACACCGCGGCATTCCGCCCCACACTCAACGGTCGGGCCTAGACCCGATACGACCTCTGAGCCCACCGCAGCACACACAGGCAGGGAGCCCAGGAGGAAGCATTCTCGCAGAGCTGCGGCTCACCTGTTTAGAGCGAGCACCGTGAATTAAAGCAGGTCCTCCAGCAGTGCTCTCCAGAGCAGGCCGCAGTCTTGCCAGGAAGGTCAGTCTCAGTCACCTTAATACATCTGAAGGACGTGCAATGTCGGCATCACTGGGCCACAGCAGCCATCAGAGCAAAGGCTCTCGCAGACAAGACGCTCACCACGTAAGGAGCGGCCAGGGCGACTGACAGCCTGTCACCATGCCAGTTTTGGCTGCCCACTCAGCTGGTCTTCATGCAGGCCTAGGCCTCGGCACTGCGCGAGGAATATCAGCCCAAGAATAGGAGCCGCCGGAAGGGGACCCCTTCAGGAGGGAGCTGGGGTGTTTTGGGGGAACAGATGATTAAGTCTGGCCAGTATTGTTGCTAGATAATGGGGAAGGGTAGCAGAGCCTCCCAAGAGTGCGTCCGCCATCTTGGCTCGCTAGTCACGCCCCCTTGCTTTTTATATGATGCCCGTGTTTTAAACGTGGCAGAGAATTCAAATTTAACAGTAAACATCTTAATTTCTGAGCAGCACAGTGACTTCACAGATCGTCATTGCACAAAGCCAGTCTGACAACAAAAGTCAAAAGAGACATTCCCGGTTCAAAATGTCTGCCACGCATGCAGCTTTCATCAGAGAGGTCTTTAAGACCAGCTGGTATTTTGAGTTTGCGTATTCTTTTCTACACTGAGGGATTTAAATGTTATATGTCCACAGTGGGCAGTGATTTAATTTCCAGCCTCTAGTTCCTCAATTATACCCAGGCAGATAAACGAGTCGGTAAACTGACATATTCACAAGCTGATTCACATAAAATATGTATTATTTTAAAATGTATTTAACAATGTGAAATTATTACAACTGTGATATGCCAATATCATTTTCTTTTTGCCATGGCAACAAAAACACATTCCAATATGACTTCCGTGTGCTCTTTGCTGCATTGAGCAGGTCTGACCTCTGTTGTCCATTTTCAACTTTGTTTTTCATTACAGCGAATGACGTTTGTCTCACTTCCTGTCTGGAGCTGTTAAGCATTGAAGATGGCAAAGTAAAACAAGCACTTGCAATGCAATCGGTCTCGCCTTTGGGACCTTATAAGTATTTAGCCATGCACACTCTCTGGCAATGGGAGAAACCATGAGATTTGACAGGGGTGAAGGTTTGGAGGTAACAGTAAGCATTAGCAAAAGCATGCAATAAAGTCACATTTAAAAGGAGACAGCTGCCATACTGTACTCAGACTTCCTCTCGTTACAGCTCAGGGAGTTAGCACCTGCTGCACCGAACCTGCAGGTCTCATGTGCTTATCAGAGGGACTGGACATGTGTTTCATCATTTCAATGTTGCCGAAAGCAGTTTCCTTGATTTAGGCAGTGCTAGTAACACCTGTGCCTTGCGTGAGAAAGCGCTATAAAATAAGGAATTAAAAGTGGTGGTGTGCAGGGAAGTATTAATTATTTGACTTAAGTATGGATGGGTAAGTGGGGAAGGAAAACAGCAAGCATCCTGCGTATGGGTACATCGTAATACAGTGGTAGATGTGCGTGTTTCGAAATTTTACAAACTGTATTAACATACTTTACATTCTCGGTACTTCGAAAAATATCTACCGAGATTTCAAAATATATCTCTCGATTTTACAACTGGATTCTCGAAATATTTGAATTAGTGTTCTGGTGCGCCTCAGTTTGCATTCCTGCCCGTAGATTTCCGAATCTATGTATTTTTTGCACTCCTGTCCAAGGCCAGGAGTTTTGGGGACCTATGCACGTGTATCTGAAAATTCAGAATCTGTGTGCATGGATTTTAAAGTCGTCGGCTGATTTCAGAACTACGATCGGAAGCAACTACCACAGGTGCAGCAGGTGCAGCGGCACCGGCGGAGAGATCATTGCAGGGCCCTTTGAAACCCGATAATTGCTGTATCTTACTACCCTGACAAATGACAAAGGGGGTAGTTTTCCTCGCTTGCATCAGGGCCCCTGGCCTTCTTATGCTTCTGATAGGGCATGATGTGGCGTCACAGCCGGAGCAGCCGACTTTGGAACGAGTCTTGGCGTCCGATTAACAGCCTGTGATTCTGGGCAAATCGATCTCCAAAGGACTTGAAAAAGAACAAACAAAATGTGAATGTGAAATTGTGTAATTAACTGGTGCTCACGTAAAGCTCTCCAATACCTTTGGTCGAGTTCGTGGTATATATAACTCCAGAAAAAGTCTGTCTGCCCGCCTGTTTGGAGACTACGTAATGAATTCTGCACCTCAGCTCGAGCGAGGTGCCTGTTACCTCGTACCCCAGGAATATTCATCCCCTTTTTGTGCTCCCGGAATAAACAGTTGCTGTAGTGCCAGGGCAAATAAACACGCCCGTCACAAAACTTTGGACGCGAAAAGGTGAAACCGTCATCTGCATTTTTTAAAACGGTAAAACACGCGCGTGGCTGTCCCCAGCCTGCGCAGTCATTAAACAGGCAGCATATGGAAGTCTCCTGCCTACAGGAACAGATGGCATTGCACCAGTGAGCCCTCTCCCCCCCTTCACCCCACCCTTAAATGGGCGATGTTATCACTGGCTTGTAATCAAGTGGAATGGATTGGATTGTGTGTTCAGACTCCGGGGCTAATGGCCACAATAGACCTCCTCAGAGCCAATTACAACCATTGTTTCCCCCTCAGTGGGCACATTCTCTTCCGGTCCGCGCTGCTCTCCTATGCCAGACAGCCACATGGGCATCGAAGGGCTCATTTTTAAACCCGCCCATTCGCTTAACTTCACAGGCTGGAAAAAAGCGTGCCTGCGAGAGCGCACTGCGGCAGTGGTCCGTTATAACGGCATAGAACGTCTGTTACTATGAAAATGTGGCACACACTGTCCAGTTCGAGCATTTCTCAATAGTTTAGCACATTAAAGAAAAACAAGAAAACAAATAAAGTATATTCATTTAGACGGATTCCAGTATACAAAATATTCAGGAATGTTTTAACAGGGACTGATGCTGTCAAAGATGCTTATTTTATATTTTTACGCTCGCCCGTGGAGAGCCCCGCGGGCTCGCTCGCAGGGGCCGCACGCTCACTGTGAATCATACTAAACTTATGCACATGATTAAGTGCGGCACCCGTGAATATGCGCAAGGCGGCACAGCGCCCGTGAATATTAAACTTATGCGCATGATGAAGTGCTGCGCCCGTAACTTATCTCGGTCTGTGGATGGTTAAGAAAGTTCCCCTCGGGCACACATTAACCAGAAGAGCGGACGGAAACTGTAGTTAGGCGGTGCTGCTTCCGGAATAACCGGAAGTGACCCATCGGATCTACAGCCAATTATAAGCCCTATAAAGAAAAGCAATGCCAGTGTTTACAAATGGCAAGCGGCATGAGAAATTCCCCGGCAGAAGGCGGAGTTTCACCCCTTTAACAGATTACTTGATGTCTCGGAGAGACAGCGCAGGCGCGCTGCCTAGGCGAGACCTAAACAGTGGGGGAAAGGTGCTTTGTCTCTCTTCTTTGTGCTTCAGCAAAATCATCATGGGTGTTCTTCAAATGATCCTCTCTTTATTAGAATAAGCTGAAGACACAAAAGAGCGTAAAAACAGTATCGATCATGCCGTAAGTATTACAACTTTCCAATTGGGTCAGTAGCTCCCATTAGCAGGACATCACTCTAAAAATAAAGAAGCCATTGTGTTTCCCCCCATTTTCATTTATACAAATAGTAATTAATTTCCCATCATTTTTGTGTGCTTGCTTCCTTTTCAGTACTTTAAGGTGTAATGCATGCTTGACAGAAATGTATAACTTCCCTACAATTTGGCCTCGCGATAACAGCCCACTACCTCCTTTAAACATGTAGAAGGGATGTTTGTGAATTGTAATGCAATAATTATACAGCACACTTAGTGACAGTCAGCATTCTTTGTCTGGACAAGGTGCCCAGCTTCACTCAGGAACGTGACAGTGA
This sequence comes from Calotriton arnoldi, assembly GCA_963921515.1. Taxonomy (NCBI): domain Eukaryota; kingdom Metazoa; phylum Chordata; class Amphibia; order Caudata; family Salamandridae; genus Calotriton; species Calotriton arnoldi. The sequence continues at coordinate 3,351,017 of CAWUFW010000777.1, forward strand.
AAACAAAAACAAATTGTCATTATGGATAATTGCCCTAAATCCCCAATGTGGCCTCAAAAAGGACCACTCACGTCGTACTGTAAAAAGGGTTGCCCCCATACAATGTGTCGTACTGTAAAAATGTTCGCCCCCACACAATGCACAAATTCAAGACCTTAGCCTTCCAAATTATTTCCATCTGTTTAATTTTTAAGACCAGAACTGGGACACCAGCTTTTTCACGTGGAGGAAGGTGATTAAATTTACCCAGTGTAAATTGCAACAATTTCTCGATGCAGGTGACATGTGTTCACATCACATTACTAAATATCCGTAAGAAACTGCATAGAAATTTCAGCATTAATAATTAAGTGCCTGTGGCCGGATGTAGTACTTTACACAAGGCAAGAGAAAACAAGCATTTGCAATGCAATAGGTCGCTCGCATTTACGCGAGTTTAAGCTATTGGCATTGTAAATGACAATGCCTTTTATTTATGTTTTAAAAACGAAAACAAAAATAAAAGGCATTGTTATTTGCAATGTCAATTGTGGTGTCGCAGTCTAGTGCTCGGCACCCACATGACTTGCGCGGTGCCTCATGGGAACTCGGAGGCGCGCGCATAATGGTAAGAGGACATTGCCAAGAGTACGTGCTTGCTCTCCCTCTAAAGAATAAAGTATCTTGTACCTTCCAGCGGCCTCTGTCATCTCTTCCGGGGCGCTTACTTTCACACCACAGACTGGCGACAAGCTTGTACGGACCCCGCCGACACCGCTGCGCCGAGCGCCGCATCCCCGCAGCACGCGGCATGGAATCCGGTCCCCGCAGCACCTAGAGGGAGAGCGGCGCCCACCTTGCATCCAGCCTGAGGCAGTGCCACATCGGATCCGAGGTACGAGAGCAGCACGTGTGTAGTCCCGCGCCAGCACATGCGCACACCGCCAGGAGCACACCCATTCTGCAACTGCTGACAGTTCCTCAGGCAGACTACTGGCGCGCCCGAGGGTCGCGCACAGCCCACGTGCTCCTTCAACGCCTTTCAGCCGAGGGGTGCTCCATGCCCAAACCGCTGCTCCGCCTCTAATCAAAGGCACCTCTACTGCCTCTCAACCACCTCCTTCACGGCGTGTCCTGCACCCTGCTCCACAGTGTCACGCACACTGGTGTGGGGCCAGGCAGCTGCCTCTCGCCCATCACTCCAACAAGACAGGACAAGGTCAAGGCGTCCCCACATTACCACAGTGGCCCGGATTCACAAGCTGCTGTCCAGGAAGGCCTGTGTGAGCCTCCACCAGGTGCACCTACATGTGCCTTTGCCACAGCCCTCACCCACCAGCAGTGCACCCCATTGACTATCCTCCCAAGCGGACATGCACCAGTCCATTAAGATGTGTGCCCAGACCTTCCCATTGACCAATCCGGTGCCATTCCTCCCTAAGCCAGGTGAACCAGCCATGAAGTGGGCGGATTGGAAGGGGTACTTCCTTAACTACTTATCGGCACTGGAAGATGAAGGGGAAGAAGCGTTCTCCAGCAAACACAGGAAGAAGATACTGCTCCACAATCTCAGACCGGAGGGCTTACGAGAAGATGGTCAAGAAACCGAGAGCGGCAACAGATGAAGACGTATTCCAACATGCACTCGATGACCTAGACGGCCACTACCAACCGGTCATTTGCACGGCCATAGATAGATACAATTTCTTTCAACGGAAACAAAGCGACACAGAGACGGTGGAGGACTATGTTGCAGCACTCAAGAAACTGGCTGTAAATTGCAAGTTCGGGCATCTGCATGACGACTTAGTGCGGGACCAGATAATAATGCACACGGTCAACACCAGCGTGCAGGAGAAGATGTGGGTGAGTGGGGAAGCTCCCCTCCATGAGATCATTGCGATCGTCAAAAAGGCCGAACTATCCAAAAGATGCGCTGCAGCTGCAAAAAAAGACAACGACGCCAAACCGACTGTGTGCAAAGTAAATGACAAGGGCACTCCCAGGGACAAACCAGGCCCCTCCATAGGGCACACATCTGGCAGACGGCCCACGAAGACCTCAGCAGGGCCCCACCGGCCCTCCCACGAATCGAAAAGCTCCTGCTACAGGTGCGGCAGCCAGGCGCACATAGCCAACGACAAACGATGCCCTGCCTTCCACGTCAAGTGCTCCATTTGCGGGGTGACGGGACATTTTGGCAAAGTCTGCAGGCGGAGACCTCGCAGCAGCGCAGTCAAATGTGTCCTGTATGACTCTGAGCCCGACGTGAAGGAAGGAGATAAGGCTGATGATAGCATCTTGTGCATAGATGAACAGGTGTTAGGCATAGATTGCAACTCCAGGAGGAAACCATCCTGTCTCTTGACCATAGGGGGTATCCAGATATCCATGGTAGCAGATTCAGGGTCCCCATTCACGATCATGCAAAGGGACATATGGGACAGGGACTTTGCCAGCACCTTAGGGCACCACCTACACCCTAGAGATGTACATCCGGTCACTTTCACAGGTGAAAAGATCCCCATGGTAGGGTTCAGACAGCTACACTTAGAGTTCAAGGGGCGGGAGACCACAGGAAAATTGTACGTGGCAGAAAAAGGACCCTCGGTACTCGGTTGGGTCGACCAAGGAGCACTGGGCATCCAGCTCAACCCTGGCGGAGAAACGCAAGTACTAATGATGGACGAAAACCCCAGACCTAACGTGGCCAAACTGCGCAAAGAATTCCCCGACGTCTTTGGTGGGACCATCGGGCAACTGTCGAAGTTCACGTATAAAATCCAGCTGAAGGACGGGGCAGTACCAGTCAGTCACAAAGTGCGGAACATCCCCTTCAACTGCAGGGAAGCCGTGCAACTAGAATTGCAACGCCTGGAGGACAACAGAGTCATAGAACCCATCGAAAGCGCCGAGTGGCTGGCGCCCTTGGTGTTGGCACGCAAACCAAACGGAAAAGTACGCCTTTGCATTGACCTTCGAGAACTCAACAAAAACATACTAGTCGACAAGTTCCCACTGCCACGTATCAACGACATGCTAGCCCAAACCAACGGAATCAAGTGGTTTTCGACCATGGATCTCACAGCCGCATACCATAAAATTTTGCTTCACCCCTCGTCTAGAAAGTTGACCTCCTTCATTACCCCATTTGGCTGCTACCGATTTTGCCATCTGCCCTTCGGACTGGCGTCCGTAGCATCGGTATTCCAGAAACTAATGCATAAGCTTTTCAAAGACTGCCGCGACGTCTTATACTTCCAGGATGACATCCTCGTAATGGGGAGAACCAAGCCAGAACACGATGAGAAACTTCGTACAGTCCTGCACACCCTTTCCACCAATGGCCTCACTGCTGAACTAGAAAAATGCAGGTTTGGCCTACGCAGTGTCACATACCTGGGGCATGAAATTGGTGAAAATGGGATATTCCCGAAGAAAGCCAACGTCGAAGCTATCAGATCGGCGCCCAAACCACGTTCCAAAGACGAAGTACGCTCGTTCCTAGGATTGGCAGAATTCTATAGCAAATTCGTCCGGAACTTCGCAACCAAGACTCACAACTTGCGCCAGCTGCTGAAGGAGAAGACCACGTTCCACTGGTCAGCAGAATCGGATGCGGAATTCAAGACCATCAAAACGACATCTGCGAGGCCGTCCCACTGCAAGGGTTCGACAGCTCAGCCCCCAGCATCCTGACGACTGATGCCAGCGAGAAGGGCTTAGGAGCAGTCCTGTCACAACGCGCCATGGACGGCACGGAAGTAACCATCGGCTTCGCGTCCCGCTCCCTCGCTCCCAACGAGGAGAAGTTTAGCGTCATAGAGAAAGAAATGCTGGCCTCCATCTGGGCCATGGAGAAATTTCGGCAGTATCTCTGGGGCTCCAAGTTTACGCTCCGCACACAAGCTCCACAAGCCGCTGATCAAAGTTCTCACGTCCAGCGGGCATGCCAAAGCCACCCCGCACATAGCCAAAATGATGCTCCGGCTCCTGGATTTCGTCTATGAGGTGGAATACCTGCCAGGCCACAAGAACAAAGTGGCCGACGTTCTCAGCTGTTCGGCCACAATGGAAGATGCCCCGCGCTCCAACGGTTGGGAAGAGTACCAAGTGGCGCTCACAGCAGATCAAGAGACCACCATCTGTGCGCAAGATTGGAAGACAGCCTACGAACATGAGCCGGATCCCTCCAAAGTGAAGACCTTCGTCACTCAGAGCTGGCCCGAGAAGAAACACTTGAAGGACGATCTCCGGAAGTATTGGGAGGTGCGCGATGAATTATCTCTCAGCGACGATGCCACGTTCCTACTCAGAGGAGACAAGGTCGTTCCCCCGAAGGATGTGCTGGACCGCCTCCTCAGCATACTGCACGAAGGCCATCTGGGCATCGTCAAATCCAAACTCAGGGTGAAACAGTCGTACTGGTGGCCTGCAGTGGACAACTCAGTGGAAAGATTTGTGCGAGCATGCCAGCATTGCTCCAACGCTGACAAAGCGCACACGATGCTGAGACCCCCAATGGGGGAATTCACCACGCCCACAAACCCATGGAAAGAATTGTCAGTGGACATATTAGGCCCCATCCTGGACTCGTGGGGAGTACCCAAATACGTGATAGTCCTCATCGACAGATACTCTAAATGGCCGGAGGTGGACATCTGCGACAAAGTTGACACCGATGCCGTCATCACCTTCTTGACAAACGCATTCTTGAGGGAAGGAATTCCGAGAGTCCTCACGAGCGACAATGGCCCCCAGTTCACCTCGGAAAAGTGGATAGCCTTCCTCCGAAGAAACGGCATCCGGAACAAGCACACGCCAGTGTATCACCCCGCAGGCAACGGCCAAGCTGAACGGTTCAACCGAGTTATCATGGGCTCAGTCCAGGCAGCCATCAGCGCGGGCAAGAACTGGGAGATGGAAATCAGAAACACCGTATGGGCCTATCGCATTACTCCCACCCTCACAGGGTACAGCCCATTCCGGATCTTGCGTGGAAGAGAGCCGTTTACGAGAGACAACCTGGTATGGATGGACTTGAAACTTCAAAGCCGATGGTCACCTGCAGTGGTTAGAAGCAACATACAGAAAGCTCAAAAGATCTACAAGGACAACTATGACAGGACGCATGGAGTGCGTGCGGTCTCCTTAGCCCGGGGAGACTGGGTAAGAGTGAAATTGGGCCACTTCAGAAAGAAAGGTGACAGCAAATTCAGCCCGCCCCTACAAATCAGAGAACTGTATTCCCGTTCAGCACTACTGAGCGACGGCAAAGTATGGTCACACGGCAGAATGGCAAAGTGCAACAAGGTCCTACAGTGGCAGACTAATGGCCGACCCCTCCACGGCAGGTTCTCAAGGAATGAATGTGGATCTGGACGACGACGTCTCTACCAATGGCTCCAGGACTGATGGCCCGAATGGGGGGACAGGGGGCAGTACCGAATCCACAGGAGAAAGAAACAACGCCGCCTTGACACAGCACACACCGTCCCAAGTGCCCGATCACACAGACACACCAGAGATAAGGCGAGGGGCTTCCACCTCACACGACAACGGCCAGGAGAGAGAAACACACGAGGAGCAGGCCTCCTGTACACGCACCCGCACAGGTAGAAAAGTGGTGCAACCAAGAAGATACAATGATTTTACCACATAGAAACTCAGGGTGCCACCTCACCCCTATCCTCTTAGCTGCCCCTAGCTAGGGCACATACATATCTCTCTCTCTCTCTCTCTCTCTCCCCCCTCCCATCGCATCCCACACTGAGCTGCAGAGCTCCCCTGATGCCGCGGCAACGTATATATCCGTGGCTCCTCCGTTGAGGGGTCACCACGCAGAGACAATGTGCAGATGTGCTCCCACACAACTCATCGTTCATGCAGTTCAGACACTTGTTCATGTGTCTTTTTGTATTGTTGTTAAAGGGGGGAGATATGTGATGTCGCAGTCTAGTGCTCGGCACCCACGTGACTTGCGCAGTGCCTCATGGGAACTCAGAGGCATGCGCATAATGGTAAGAGGACATTGCCAAGAGTACATGCTTGCTCTCCCTCTAAAGAATAAAGTATCTTGTACCTTCCAGCGGCCTCTGTCATCTCTTCCGGGGCGCTTACTTTCACACCACATCAATAGCTGAAACTCGCGTAAATGCAAGACCTTTTGCATTGCAAATGCTAGTTAGATTGTACATTGTACATGTAAATGTTTAGTAAAAGCGGGCTGTTAAATAAATAAAGGCAGTGGCCATGATGTGTTGGGAGGGGTCGGCTTTGGAGGAAACTCCACAAACACTGCAAGCAGACGAGTCCAAAGTGAAAGCGGCGCTGTGTGTGGCCATGCTGCTTCGGAGGTGGGAGGGGTGTGCTAAGGGTAGGTAAGGAAAGGGGTAGATGTGTGAAAACCTGTTGATAACATCCTGGGGTGATAGAAGTGTTCTGTCTCTGCAGGTGGTGGGTAGTAGAAACTGGTCAAACTTTCATTGATGCCAGTAGCCCAGTTAGTGTATTGGAAAAACACAGAAAGGACGTCAGCAGAGTTCAGACACATTGAAACTCGTGTACTCTGGAATTCGGGAAATACGTAATTCAGTCACTGGTAGAGAAAGAAGCCATTTTTAATAACCTGGGATTTAAAATTGTTAGATGCATGCTAGAATTGCAGGTATTGTATTGTGAAGGGAATATTGAGTGAGCACCTCAGCGTTGCTTGCGGCCACAGGACAGTCCTCCTGACGGGCACGGTCTTGCTAAAAGTCTGTTGAAAATTAAAAGTCGTCTCTGGGCTTCGCTTAGACAGCTGCTGTTATTTGTTCTTTGATATCTGATGCACTCTAGCCTCGGGTTGGTAATCGTTCGCTGGACAACCAGGCACTTCACACAGTTCTGACGTGACACATCTGTCTCTTTATCTCCAACAATAAACGGCGGGAAGAGGTTAAGGTGGCTGGGGAGGCAGCTGATATGAGAGAAGCAAGGCCGGTCTAGGGCAAAGCGGTAACAGGGAGCTGCCTGAGCTGCCGCCAGTGCAGGGGGTAGTTTCTTGGCATGTAGCACATTGCCCGGTTGCCTAATGAAGGGCATGACAAAGTGTCACTTTTACAAGGTGTCATGGTATGTTATTTTGTGTGTATATAGTCTTGCATCTTACTGGAGATAAATATCCTCGCTGAGGGCTGGTATTATATAATTTTGTGACCTACATGCATTTGTATGCATATCCCTAGCAGGAAATTCTTCCCGCTGGGCTCTCAAATGACGTTTTAGCACGTGTAGTGTGTAGTAGAGCTTCTGGGGCATACCAAATTTGCTGACGTGAGCTAAAATATGCAGCACTAGAACCAGCAGTGTGTGTTAATGCTCTTCCTTCACCCCAGTCTTTAAAAATACAATGAATGTGTCTGTCTGTATGTAACACAACTGGTGCTCGTAAAGCGCTCTGATACCTCTGGGTCGAGTTCGCACTATATATGACTAAAAAATAAATAAAAAAATTAACTTTTTTGTCGGACCAGTGCATGAACAGATATAACGTACTGCATTTCATGCAACACCACAAATGTTTGTGTAAACCTACTGTCGACCAGATCATATGCTGGTACACTATTATTGAAAAGAGGGCACACATTCCAAAAGCGTTCTGGGTCCGCAAGTGGGATTCTCTGAGTAAAAAAGTCAAGAAAGACCCTCTCCGCAGTGGAAGCCAGCTATGGGTTAACATAATCGCTACTCAGTCAATGTTAAAAGTAAATGTGCGGAGTCCCTTCACAATACAACTCACATCGATTGCATCCACAAAAACCAAGGGTAACTCCTGCCTGAAATGTCCACACATCCGCTTCAAAGGAGCAAACTGACAAAAGCTGATCCCGTGCCAGTTACCTTGCCGACCGCTCTTCTTTATGCAGGAAGGCGTTTGAGACCGGGTCGCACAGCTGCTCCTGGCCTTCCCTGCTGAGTAGTGGGGGCAAGGAGAGGGGTGTCATGTGAGTCCGGGGACACAGCAGCGTTGGAAGGCATAGAGCAGTCCACTACTATGAAAGTGAAAGTGCTGTAAGGAGCGCTGTTCAAAAGTAAGAAATTAATGATTGTAAAGTAGTTTGTGGTGACCTGCGCAGAAAACAAAAGCGCAGCCACCATTTTAAGTATCCAGCACGGTGTGTGCGCTGTTCAAACAAGCATTTAGCGCCATGAAACCGTTTGGTGTACGTGCGCTTAATAAGTGATTTTAACATAACATAGCATAACAAGCATTTGCAATGCAATAGGACTCGCATTTACGCGAGACCTATTGCATTGCAAACAAGAGTGCGGGCATGCGAGAAGGCACGAACAAGGGGGGTGGTCGGGGGCAGACGAGAAGGCACGGACTGCGGGAGGAGGGGGGGCACGGGAAGAAAGTAGTGCTGTGCTACACTCGAAGTAAAGGGGCCAGTAGCCATGGAAGGACACAAATGACGACATGGCCGTCATAAGGAGGGACTAACAAGCCTAAAACCAATCGGAAGGCAGCATTTGATACACAAGCCAATGAAAAAGATGGGCGGAGAGTGGGCGGAGCTTCCACTCCATACTGAATACTGCATGCCTCGCAAAGCGAGCAGAGCATGCGCGCTGCCGCTATAGGCTCGACCTAAAAAATACACATTTGTGGGAAACTTATAATCTTATAATGCACCCAGCATGAGCTGCATGTGCGTATTATTTAATACGAAAGAGGGCATCGATTGCGTATCGATTGCGTATAACGGGGATCCTGCGGTCGGATGAAGTACTTTGCACAAGACATGAGAAAGCAAAAATACAAATTTGTGGCAAAATTTAAAATGCACCCAATGAGAACTGCATGTGTGTATTATTTAATACTAAAGAGGGTATCCATTGCGTATAATGGGGATGCTTTATGTGCACATGATTCTATTGCAGAAATTCATTTGTTACTATTTGGCCACACTTTCCAAAATTAATAACTGTTTTCTTTGACGCTTAGTTTCTCTGTTATTGCAGTTTATGAGAGTTGTAAATAGCAGGTTGTTCAGTTTGTCAACCCTGGAAGGACAAGCGGCTGATTTGGCCTACTATAGATGTCAAACAAGTTAGGCTTAGATAGCAGTAGTGGGTGTTTAACTCATCTTTAAGATGTTGCTAAAAGCGGTCAATGCTGGCAACAATATAGCGCTTTGGTTTTTTAATTTACTTTGCAACATCTAAAAACAAAACATTGATAAAGTCAATGGGTCCAGCCTCAGCAGGGAACAGATCCAACAAAACAAAGGCTAAATGGATTAAAATATTTACATGGTCACAGGTCACGGCTGCGTCACATGTGGCTGCCAAGAGCCATGCTAAAGCGAGCTACAAGCTTCTGTCAAAAGCACTTTCTATGACCCGAAACACATTAAACAGGACCAGGGATGGATAGGCGAGTTGCCGTGAAAGGAGCAGCTGGAGCGGCGCTTCTCCTGCCCACTTCCTCCTTCATCCGCTCCAGACCCCCTGCTTGACTTTTTTACATTATCTCCAAAGGCAGTGAAAGAAAGTACAGTTTATTTACCGAGCGTTTATTGGACTTAAAACCGAGCTCCTTAAATGCTTGGAAGGCGCATCTTAAACCTATAACAATAAATGAATTTTGACCTTGTGTGATGTAACTTGTGCTCATGTAAAGTGCTCCAAAACCCTTCAGATGGAATTTGTGCTACATAAAACTGCAAAAAACAACAAGCATAGGCAGAGTCAATCAGTTCTTGCTCTCTAAAATCTATTGGTTTTGACATTGTTTTTTAGATATGTTACATAGCAGCGCTACCTCTATGCAGCATGTTTTAAAGTTAAAAAGAGCAGTATGACGCTGTCAATGCTGTCCGCATCATAGCTTTTTAAAAAAACTTTAAACCTTGTTGCACAGCAGCTAGTGCGGCTGTGAAACATGTCTATGCATTGATCGAGTCACACTGCTTTTACTTTTAACTTTAAAACATGCTGCACAGCAGCTAGTGCTGATGTGTAACATATCTAAAAAGCATTAACAAAAACAAGAGTTTGCATAGGCGAAACCTATTGGCTCTGCCAATGTTTGTTGTTTTTAGTGGGCAGCCTACTGGCTATTACTTGAACTCTGACCTCTTATTTTAGGGACGGCTGCCTTTTTTCCCAATAGAAGCTTTCAATCTTTTCTCTGTGAGTACACACTCTATATTAAAGGCTCACACCGTAAAACTATCCTTTCTGATCTGTATATTATTCTTACTTCCAGCCCTCATTCTCCTTGTTTCGGGCTCCTTTTTATCTTATAAGTTCTGATGATGACCCCCCATATTTTTGAAGGATCTAAACATCATCGATTACCACTACAGACCTGCTAGACCTGGCACCATTGACGTGGAGCTCCTCTGCATTTTTTGCATTTGCCTCCTGTGTTTTTGCTGTGTGTTGGACTCTGTTTTGCTGGTCTAGATGCTTTGGGCACTTTGCCACTGCTGTTCAGTGCCAAAGTGCAAGTGCTCCCTTTGTAAATTGTTGTTATGGATTGGTGTTTCCATGATTGGCTGATTTGATTTACTAGTCAGTCCCTAGTACAGTGCACTGTGTGTGCCCAGGGCCTGTAAATCAAATGCTGCTAGTGGGCTGCAGCACTGATTGTGCCACCCACAGAAGCAGCCTGTAAAATGTAACTCTGGCCTGCCATTGCAGAGCCTGTGTGAAGTCTGGGACTGCCATGTCGACTTGGCAAGTGCACCCACTTACCAGGCCCTATCCTTCCCCTTTGTTACATGCTAGTCACCCCTAAGGTAGGCCCAAGGGACCCCTGTGGGATAAAAGGTAGGACATGCCCTGAAGTGTGTGGCATGCCCTGATACTGAATTACTGCCAATTTCGTTTTTCACTATTGCAAGGCTACCTGTTCCCATAGGATAGAATGGGGAGTTTGCTTATAATATCTTATAAACATAACTACCCCTGGGAACAAGGTAGGAAAATAAAGTTTGATATGCCTGAACTCAGAATGTTAGAATACATCTTTTTGTGAGGGTGATTTTTACATTCTGTGTTTGAAAATACCACTTTTAGAAAGTAGGTATTTTCTTGCTTAGCCATCCAGTGTTCCTCTGCTAGGTTTGCATATTGCATGTCTGGCTTTGGATGACAGGGGCTGGGGAGGAACAGTGGATCCAGAGAGACTGATGAGTCAGGGCTGGGCTGAATAGACCTGGGCTGCATTTAGAGTAGGGGGAGGAGATTTCCTTTCACCTGAATGGGCCTTGTCTGCCTTCCACAATGCTGTCTCCTCCTCCTGCCAGAAAGCTGCACCAGAGAAGACAGAACTGTTTTTGACCAAGCACAGGGCTTCTCTGCCACCATAGAACAAAGGATTTTGTAGTATAAATATTGGGTCTCAGACCCCAGAACTTTAGATCACTTCTGGGAAATCAAAAGGACACTTTGCCAAGGAGAAGGGCTGGAGAAGCTGAGGAGGAATACTGCCCCTGTGCTGTTTGCTGTCTGGGGTTGGTGTGCAGTGGCTACTTGCTGCCAAGGAAAGGAGAAAGGACTGTGCTGTTTGCTGTGTCCCCTGCTTGAGGAAGATCTCGAAGGGCTTGAAACTGAGCTTGCCTCCTGTTCTGAAGTCTCAGGGACACAAAGACTTCACCACCAGCTCCCCTGAACTTCCTTGCTAGGAGTTCTGACCTGCAAAGAGGTGCCTGCTGTTGTTTTGGACCTCTAGAGACTGTTTTCCGCTGGGAGCTGGAAAAATCAATGCAACACCGTGTATCGTGACGCATCCGCACCTGTTTCTGAAGCTTCGCCGAAAAAATCGTTGCAGCGCCTGCCCGCGGTTCGAGAAATCGCCGCATGCTGCATCGAGTGCACCGATCTCCGAAGTCCAAGATCACCGCACTGATTCCGAAGCAAGCCCTGCTATGTGGCTGCAAGAATCCACGCATCGTCCCAGATTATCGCATCAAGGCGCCAAGTCTGTCGCACCGTTGGGGGATGCAGTAAGAAACCGACGCATCACCTCCCCACGCAGTAAGAAACCAACGCATTACCTCCTTTCCGGTAAGGAACCGACGCATCACCTCCCCTGCACAGCAGTAAGGAACCAAAACATCACCTCCCCCGGAGCAAGGAACCGACGCATCATCTTCCCTGAGTGTAAGGAACCGACGCAGCACCTTCTCTGCGGCCACTTTTGTTTGTGTGCGTGACGCATCCAAGTTACTTTGTGTGAAAAGTGTTGCATCTGCAATTTGCTTTGAACTGAACTATTTCTACCATCTAAAAGTCATATTTTTATTACTGTACTGTGGATTTTTGTCGTTTGGTCTTGTTTTGGTTTAGATAAAGATTACTTATTTTTCTAAACTGGTGTGGTGTCCATTTGTAGTGTTTTCACTGTATTACTGTATGTGTTCACAAATGCTTTACACACTGCCTCTGAGATAAGCCTGTCTGCTCGTGCCAAGATACCAAGGGGGTGAGCAGGGATTATTTTAGAAGTGTATTCCCCTTACCCTGACTAGAAGCAAGGGTCTCTATTTGGACAAAGGTACCTACCTCTGCCAACTAGAGACCCCATTTCTAACAAGACCCTAGATGGATTATATTATATATAAATGGGCCGCATAGTTCTTGTTTTTAAGATACACAGCTTTGATCCCTGAATTTGTTCACATGTGTACACTTTGATGAGAGCACCAAGCACATTTCTCACTACACACCCACTGTGCCATCACAAAGTAAACTTGTTTTATAAAGGCTTCTTATATATGATTTATTATAGCTAATGATTAACATACCCACTTGTTTAATTTGTATTCATTGTATTGTTTTCAAATGTGGGACCAGTGTTTCTTGTACATGGACTTACCCAAGGTCCCCGGTGATCCTCGGGTTCCCTTGTTAACTGCAACTGTTTGTGCAATTGCTGTATTGCAAGGATTCAATTATAAATCAATTTGCTCATACAGTGCATGGGTATGTAAGATTGTATACTTTTCTCCCCTTGTTTTGTGTGTGAAGTCCGCTTGGAATATGTCTGATTTTACTCCTACAAATATGCAGAGGAATATATACAAAAGATTTTGAAAGGACCATCTTTGTTCTTTGAAAGTGCAGATAGTCAATCCACAACATCTACTGATCTTCCAAGGATATGCAGAACTTCAACTAATGATAAAAATGATGACATAATATCTCAAGGCTGACGTTATACCGGTTTGTCTCCAGGTTATAAATATACCAGGCTTCTTCAGTAAGGATAAAAAATATGAGCAAGGCTTTAATCATACTGGGATCACAAATTAATTAATCACAAATTACAGGAAGAAATTTCCGAACTGGAAAGACAAATAAATTAGTCCGACATAATCGGTGACATAAAAGCTACTCTGACCAAAATAGAAAAAAACATATCCGAGTTTACCCGTATAGAACAAGACAAGAAGTGCAATAAAGTAAGGAAAGATCCATAATTCTATAAGGTAGAAAGAGCGTTTCCTTACCTTGCCAATGATTATTACTCTAACAGATTTGCCAGAGCTATGGATCCCTATAAACCCTGGGGCAATTCAACAAGCAGAACAACTTTGTATCCTTCTCAGATACATCAGAAGATTCAGGAGACAACTCAGGCCCTGGAGAAGGGGCAAGTGGGACAGCCACACAGAAAGGATAGAAATAAATCTTTTAGGCAGAGGATAACCACAACCCAACTGGAGGGGGAAGAGTGAGAGGCAGAAATCAGAAATGGCAACAAGAACACACCAGGGAAGACAGACACGACGGAAGCATTATCAATGGGGCGCTCCCCAGGAATAATTAAACTCCAGACAATCCCCATTTTAAATTTATCTACACATAATTTGTCATCCCCGGCTATTTCCCTACTCAGCCAGGGACAGACTCTCATATGTCCCTGCGGAACGAGCATCCTTTCTACATTTACATACTGACTTATTGTGTTTTTCAGAAAGATCAGACTGAGAGCCTTCTTCCAGGGAACAGAAACAAGTTGTTGCACAGATGCCACAGGATTGAAACCTGCTCCTACATTTTTACCCCCGCCCAGTAGCATCTCCATTGAAATCCTTACTTTTGAGAATCTTGTCTTAAAAGACATTCACGACCTTCAGCAAAGAAAAATCTTCACACCATACACCTCCCTAGATGGATGCACAACCATATTTAATCACAGAAACAACACAGCACTGATAATCAAACCAGCTGACACAGGAGGCAGCATAGTATTACAGGATCAGGATACCAACAAGTCAGAGGTACATCGCCAATTATCTAATAAGGATCATTATGTAAAACTAAATAGGAACCCCACCAGTGATATCCAGGCAGAGATTCTTAAACTCACAACCATTGCTAAGGAAGAGGTGATCCTCACCCAAAATGAATTCCTTTTCCTGATTAAAAAGAATCATGATACCTCGGTGATTTACACCTTGCCCAAAGTGCCCAAAAACCCATTCAATCACACGGGCAGACCCATTGTATCCTGGTGTCGTACTATACTGGAACCCATAGGAAAATATACAGATTTCTTTATAAAACCTTTTATGCCCTTGACACCTTGCTACATACTGAACACTATAGACTTCAGTAATTTAATTGAAGAAATGTATTTCTCACAATCAGAATGTCTCTTAGTAACAATGGACATTGAGTCTCTATACACTAACATACCGCAACAGGAAGGGAAACTAAGGCCACATGTACGTCTGATTCATTTTGTGAGTCACTAATTGCGAATTTATGTGACTCGCAATTAGGAACTCGCAAAATGCGATGTACAAATGTGTCTCTGACACATTTTGTGATTCCTAATTGGGTTGTAATTGACCTACCTCATCAATTTTCATGAAGTAAATTGCAATTTGTGACCCATTGGGAATCACAAAAAAACCAGGGATGGTGGCCTGCTGGGGACAGTAGACCACCATGTTTGTGTTTGCTTTTAAATAAAGCAACTATTTTTTTCTAAAATGCAGCCCGTTTTCCTTAAAAGAAAACAGTATGGGCCCGATTCACAAAAGTAAACTGAGACGAAAGTCTAACTTTATGACTTTTGGTATTCATAAAGGGCATTTACGAGTAGTAAAGTGTGACTTTTGTCTCAGTTTTCGTCTCAGTTAAACTTAAGCCCAAAACTTAAGTTTAGCTGAGACAAAAGTCAAACTTTACTACTCATAAATGGCCTTTGTGAATACCGAAAGTCGTAAAGTGAGACTTCCGTCACAGTTTACCTTTGTGAATCGGGCCCTATGCATTTCAAAAAGAAAAATGAAATGTTTCAGTTTCATTTTTTAAGAGTAAGCAGCGGTTCCTGGGACCAATGTGTCCTCTTAAAAAAATCTTTTTGCTGCCATTCACAAAGGGAAAGAGGTCCCAATGCAACTGACTTATAACCTCCTTGAAGTAGGTGGTAAACTGCAAATGTTTAGCGACCACATTCCGGTTGCAAAACATTCATACATTCCTCTGCGACTCGCTACTAGGAAGGGACGCCCTTGGCATGCCCCTTCCTAATACCGACCATATTATGTGAGTCTGTAATAGGTTACCAATTCCCAAAATAGTGTTAGTAAGTGCCAAATGGCTCTTTAGCAGTCACAAAGGGCCTGATTCTCCATTTGCAACAACTAAAACATGTCATACATGTGGCCCCAAGTTATCAGAGACCTACTTAACAACAGACCAAAATCTCATTGGGTCCCGACGGCCTTCTTGATTGAATTACTCACCCTGACCTTGGACCCTGGACAACCACAATGATCCCAACACCACCGCCCTCCTAGAGAACCTCACTAACATAGGACTGAAACAACTTCTTTCCGCCCCCACTCACACATCAGGACACACACTCGACCCCATCTTCGGAGGAGGAAACAGCGTCTTCTTCATCCACACCACGGAACTGCAGAGGACTGACCACCACTGCATCCATTTCTCCTTTATAAAACCCACTGCAAACAAGCACGTGCGACGCCTCCCATGCAGAAACTGGAACAAAGTCACCGAAGAACACCTCACTTCCGCCCTCACCAGCACTCCACCCTCAATCACACCAGACGCCAACACCACGGCAAGCAACCTCCACCGATGGATCACCAACTGCGCCGACACATTCGCCCACCTCCAGGAGGCTAGAGGGCGACACAACAAGAAAGCAAGTCGGTTCACCACAGCACTCCAAGAAACCAGGACCTCCTGTCAACGACTTGAAAAGACATGGAGAACATCAAAACCCCGGAAACATGCACCGCCTACAGAACAGCCAACACAGCACACCACCAACTCATCAAATCCACAAAGAAGAACTTCCTCCAAGACAGAATCCTCTCCAATTCCCACAACTCCAAGGAACTCTTTACCATCATACAGGAATTTTCAAAACCTGACAGCGAAACAACAGACGTCCCACCCTCCCAAGACCTCTGCAACAGACTCAGCTCCTTCTTTCACCTCAAGATCAAGACGCTTTACGACAGCTTCGACAACCAAGACCTCTGCACAGCCTCAACTCCCACCCCCAGCGATGCCACCCAACAGATCCTACTCACCTGGATCCCACTCACGACAGAAGACACCTTAAAGACCATGAAAAGCATCCCCTCCGGAGCACCCTCAGGACCCTGCCCGCTCCACATCTTACACCGGGCTGCCACAGCCATCGCACCCGAGCTATGTAGAACGATGAACTGCTCCCTCAAGACATCACATTCCCGATGACTGGAAGCACGCCAAAGTCAACCCCCTCCTGAAGAAACCCTCCGCTGACCCGATGGACCTCAAGAACTTCAGGCCCATCTCGATGCTTGCATTTGCAGCCAAGTCATCGAAAAGGCCATCAACACCCAGCTAGTATACATCATCAAAGCCAATAACGTCCTAGACATCTCCCAATCCGGATTCCGAAACCATAGCACCAAGAGCGGCCTCCTTGCCGCCACTGACGACATCTGCACCCTCCTCGACCAGGGCCAAATGGCAGCCCTCATCCTCCTGGACCTATCAGCAGTCTTCGATACCGTCTCCCACCACACACTAGCCACCAGACTCCCACCCTACCTCTCAGAAACGACAGAGACCAGATGCGGAGTACCCCGGGGATCCTCCCTCAGCCCCACCCTCTTCAACATCTACATGGCCCCCCTCGCTACCATCATCAGAAACCACGGTCTCAACATTGTCTCCTGCACCAATGACACCCAGCTCCTCCTCTCCCTCACCAAGGAATCCAACATCACCAGGCACAACTTCCAAGAAGGGATGAAAGCTGTCACAACCTAGATGAAGAACAGCTGCCTGAAACTCAACTCAGAGAAAACAGAAGTCCTCATCTTTGGCTCCACCCCCTCAGCTTGGGATGATACCTGGTGGCCCTCCTCCCTCGAAGACCCACCCACCCAAACAGACCATGCACGTAACCTCGGCATCATACTGGACTCATCGCTCACTATGAACCACCAGATCAACGCCGTCTCCTCAGCCTGCTTCAACACCCTCCGCATACTCGGTAAAACATTCAAATGGATCCCTTCCGAATCCAGAAAAGCGGTCACACATGCCCTCATCACCAGCAGACTAGACTACGGCGACGCCCTCTATACCGGAATCATTAAAAAACTGCTCCGCAAGCTCTAGACTGTCCAGAACGCCGCGGCCAGACTAATCCTTGACATCCCCCTGCACAACCACATCACCCAACAGCTCTGCGATCTCCACTGGCTCCCTGTTAGGCTGCTGCTCACACACTCTTAGAAGGCCCTCCACAACATCGGACCACAATACCTCAACAGCCGTCTCTCCTTCCACAACCCCAAGAGAAACCACTGTTCTGCCAACCTCTCCCTAGCCACCGTCCCATGCTTCTACAGGAACAGAGTAGGTGGAAAGTCCTTCTCCTACCTCACAGCCAAGACCTGGCACAACCTCCCCCTCCACCTCCGGCAAAGCCCTACACTGCTCCAGTTCAGGAAAGACCTCAAGACCTGCCTCTTCAGATGACCCCAACAAAGCTAACCCCCCCCCCAGTGGCTTGAGACCCTAATAACGGGTGAGTAGTGCACTTTACAAACCCCTAATTGATTGATTGATTGACATTAACAAAAAACATTTTTAATTCAGAAATGAATTTTTTCGTGCAAATAAAAGGCACTTCTATATGGAGAGTTTGAAATCCTCTGCTATTCTCACTGATTCCAATCCATTCAGAGAACGCATCATAACATAGGAACGTATAGTGATTATATTTTCTTGACCTGGAAGGGTTCTCTGGATGTTTTGACACTCTTTCATACCTGGTTAAATCAAAACTGCAATGGTATGACTTTTACTTTTACAAGTAGTAACAAAGAGATCCTGTTTCTAGATGTGATTGTCAAAGTAGATAATGATACTCTACATGCTACACAGAAAAACCAATGGCCAGGTATTATCTTGAACGTCTTGTAAAATGCTTTCTAAAAAGGACATGGTACTGCCCCAGGGAGACGTTGCTCTCTCCAAAAACCAACGGAGAAATGTCTGAAAAACGTATATGTGTGACTGCCTTCTCTCCAATTTCTTGCTTAGTGTCTTAAAGCATTAAGAAGTATTGGAAGGAACTGACTGCAGGGGATCTTGCTCTGAAACCGCTGATGTTCTCCTACAAAAGGAGTAAAAATACGAAAGACCACTCAGTAAGGGAAGCACTCACACCGGAAAAATCACCAGAAACCCCTTGGGGCCAGACACCATTGGGCACTACCCCTGGCCACTGGCCACTTTAAATGAGGGCATTGTTGTGTGTCAGTTCAGTATAGAATTTAAATCAATTCAACATGCCAACATTGAGATACCCCTGCATGGTCTCGCCAGTTGCAAAACCTGTAACGTGAACTACAGTATAAAGTGTCCATGCGGTAAACTACATATTTAGTAACCCACCCAAAAAATCAGAATACGTATCTGTCAACATTGGAGTCATATCCGCTGCAAAATCCTCAATTCCCCCCGCTAGAACACTTTATTGCTGAAGGCCATACAGAGCATGACATCAGATGACAGGTGATCAGTGCTGTAAAATTACTTGAAAGAGGTGGCAATTTGGAGCAGCAACTCAGTAAGCATTAATTAAAATGGATCCTCACAATGGACAAGATGAGGACCAGCCTAAACTGGCAGGAGGAATGGACTCCTTTGATTTGAGCAATCCCCAGTGTGTGACGATCAGCACCTTCACTGTCGACACTTTCAATTATACTGATATTAGTTCTGGATCTTCAACTTGACTGCTTCGGACTCCATCATTTTTCCTCCCTTGATTTTGCCTTGTAATTGATGATCTGTAATGATTAAGCGGTTTAGCCTTGCTGTTTTTTGCATTCATCATGTATACTATATTGTTGTGTTACACATGACCTTGACCTTTATTGATTTTGTTTGCCTGACAATACCTCTGTGTCTAATCTGTTGATCTAGCTATTTGTCCTATTCTTCATTCCTGTGACCTTTACATAAGACAATTTGTGTTCTTCCAACATAGCAGGCAGTTATTTCCTTTTGCCTATTAGTCCATTTTTGTCCTCCACTACTCTCCAATGGCACTGTGGGTCTTCCCCTCTGAGCATGTGCAGTGAGAGACTCTTCTCTATGTATGCGAGTACAGCTCTGCCTTCATCAGAATTCGCCCACCAATTATAATTTTTCTTCTGGAAAACCTGTAAGGTAAGGCCTTTTTCAATTTTATTCAAACATCTGCTCTCAGGGCACTTGAATACCTTTTCCCTCCTTTATTATAATTATCTTTTTAAGCCATACTAATTAAGGGTGCAACAAGAAATCCTGCAAATGTTTCAGTGCTGGGATATTAGTATGAGGTGCAGGTCAAACCCTCTGACTGTTTCAGTACTGGAATATCAATGCGCTAGGCTAGTCACAATAGATGTGCATTTAATGAATTCCTAATGCCTTATTGGTGGGATAGTTGTCCATGTTATGGGTCAGAATGTATGTGCAACATGAGAGTTATGTGAATGTGTAAGTGCATGATGCAAGTCAAAAAGGATGGGCACTCTGAGTGCTCTATGAATATCCCCAAAGTTTGATACCAGTGCCTAGTGCAAGCTTAATCAGAAGACTATTTGGAGAGCTCTGTAGATTGTTCAGTACAGAGACACTAGTACAAACAGGGTTGTATAAGTAATATAAACCTACAAAAAGCTCATATCAGCTACATATCCTACCACTCCATCATTAAGATAAGTTTATATTTACTATTCTTATCTCTACTTCCTCTTACACACTACTTACCTTGTGATGTAGTGGTTATATTGCTGTAGTGATTTCAATATATATTTTTGTCATGCAATACATTCCGTATGATATCATGGAAGAGCACTACATACAAGAATATTGTGAAGCAGAGGTGTATGTTTCAATGCTTGAAGGCCAATGCACAGTAAAAGTCATCTTAGAGATACTTTGTGAGAGTTATGTGGATGTCCGAGTACTGGGACAGCGGAGGATGTTGGATCAGGGTATGTGTGTACTCACAAAGCGTCTAGGTTGTCTAAGGCCCTGGGATATCATTACATGTCAAACCTTGTGAACGTCTCAGTACCACAGTGCCAGTGCATGGTGCAGGTCAGTACAGACGTATGGTGGGAAAGCCCTGTGAATGTCTCGGTACTGGGATTTGGTGCATTGTTCAGGCCATAAAAGAGAGAGTGAATTTGTATAAGCTCTGAGATGCCAGCAACAAATTTTCCAGACAACTCTCTTAATGATGAGGACAAGGTTTAAGTTAGTGTCATAATCTCAGTATTACAAAATAGCAAATAAAGGCTTGAAGCCATTTAAAAACATAATGTTTTAATTATTAGTTTTCCACATGTTGAAGTGTTGATTCTATAAATGTAAACTGACTAGACCACTGTTATTTAGCTTAGCTCAGTTAGCTGCTAAATTCAGGTGCACATCTGACATACCTTTGTAAATGGTTGGAATGTGCATCCATGTGTAGCATGCAATCCTAATGTTAATGCAGCACCTTATAATATTCAAATTAGTATCTTTTTGCCCATGTCTTTTCTGAAAGGCAACAATATACCAAACAACAATACAAACTATTATTGACCACACTGAGTCGTGCAGCCTATTCGCTGGCAATGAATGTCAATAATGTGTAAGAGGCAACAGGAAGGCAGAGACAAAAAAACTGTGGTGAAAACATGGAAACGGAAATACTAGTGGGATGAAGCACCTCACTATTGACATACATATCAGTGTGAATCTCAATGCATCCTTTTTTGTGTCATACTATATTTTATGGAATGCCAAGAGGATGGCTTGTTGAGCCTTGTGTAAAAGTGGAAATAGCTGTTATTTCTTCACTGTGATAAATTGGGGTATTAGTTGGCTGGGTGTGAGCCCTGGTCAAGCAGCAACCAGAATCCTTGTCACAGTGAGGCACAAGCCAATCCTAAATTAACCTGTGCTCAACCCTCTGGTAGCTTGGCACAAAGCAGTCAGGCGTAACTTAGAGGCAATGTGCTTTTATTTGTGCAACACTTCAACAGTACTAAAGTGAAAACACCACACAAAAAGGATCTCACACCAAGTTAGAAAAATCTAACTTTCCTTAATAAATACAACAAGACCAGAATGACAAAAATCCAATTAGTAGAATTGGAGACATTCAAATATAAAGGGGCAGATTTACAAGGACTGGCACATCCCTGCATATTAGCAGGGATGCGCCAGTATCGATGCGACACGCAAATCTACCCTTGCGCCACCACGGATGCGTCGCATTTACAATGCGGCGCACCGTGGCGCAGGGATAGACAGATGCGTGTCGCATCTGATGGCGTAAGGGCAGCGAATTGCTGGAGTCGTGTCGCAAGCGTGACGCAGCTCCAGCAATGTTCAGGGACCGCCCATACCTAACGTGCTGCGCCACTCCTTATGCCTGCTTCAAGCAGGCGTGAGGTTTTGTCGCAGCGGCCTCTGAAAAGTGACTCAGTGAAATCTTGTAGATTTTCACTGCGTCACTTTTACAAGGCTTTTTCAGACGGAACGCCCACCCTGCATACATTAAATCTGACGCAGGTTTAATGTGGCGCAGGGCTTTCCAACGTGCGCATCTCCCTAGATGCGTCATGTTCTAAATAAGTCGCAACGTGGCGCATGGTTTACGCCGCCGCTGCGTCACAGAAGTGACGCAACGGGGGCGCAAATGTGTCGCACGGGGCTTGTAAATCTGCCCCAAAGATTTTAGGAAAAATTGCACCAAAAAGCACAAAGCTCCAACTGTGGCTATCTGATGGCACTGGACCGGGCCAAAATCACAAGTTCAGGCCGACCACAATAGAGCATGGGCCGACAACATGGATCTAGTTAGGTCCACTGAACAAAATATCCTAAATCCTGGTTTACAGAAGGTTGCGAAATCCGGGTAGAAGATGCGTATCGCAGCTGAAGCGATGCATCAGTTCCCACATGTGGTGAGACTGAGATGCAAGGGCCTGCATCATCATCGAATATCTCATCAGCAGGGCTTGAAATGCGAAGTCCAGTATCGAGAATACGACTCACAGCCGGGGCAATGAGTCATTTCGGAAGAGCTGTGAGGCTGCGATGCAGAGTTCATCATCGTCATCGAGGCTACTGTCGATGAGAGATTTGGGGGCCTGCGCTGGTGAACAGCCACACAGTCGGAGCAATGTGGCGGTTCTGAAGAGCTACGATGTGATGTGGGTCATTGCGATGGGTCCAATCCACGCAGCAGCGAAGATGCATTGGTTCTGCTCGGGTTTGCGATGTGCAGCAGAGGAGAGGGGTTGGTTCCGCTGGATCCACAGAGGCTGGCAAAATACCATAAGCCCACTTCCAAGGGTCCAGGATTGGTGTGGCAACACTTGACAGATTAGACTCACAGATGGTCCAGGTGCAGATGCAAGGTTGTTGGAAGCCTGTTATGTCCCTGAGGCTTCAGATCAGGAGGCCAGCCCCTAACCCTTGATGTCACTCTGAGTTCTGGGTTCAACTGATGCAGGTCCAGTCCTTCTCACCCATGCAAGAGGGCAGCAGGCAGCAGGTCAGCACAGCAGGGCAGCTGTTCCTTCAGAGCAGCAATTCAGCAGAGTGGCAGTCCTTGTAGCAGCACAGCAGTCCTTCTTTGTTTGTATTATGGAACAACACAGGGAAATACTTTGCATGCCTTCAACACGCTTTCTTTACCCAGCAATGTGCGAGTCGGGATGTTGCGTTGTGGACGTCACGAGCGGTGTCCTCAACTCCGGTGCAGGCAGCGGCCTCGCTGATGGCTTCGGAATCGATGCAGCACGGCATCAGCAGGCGTCGGGCCTACGGTGCAAGTCGGGGCGGTGCGTCATGCTCTTCACGAGCGGTGTCCACGGCTTCGGTGCAGGTTACGGTGTTGCTCGCCGGCGTCGGTGTTGCAATTTCCTTCTGTGGCAGCTGAAACAGCAGTTCCAGATGCGGAGAGACAGAGGGGATGAAGTATTTGTGTCCCTGAGACTTCAGAACAGGAGGCAAGCTCAGTTTCAAGCCCTTGGAGATCTTTTCTTCAAGCAGGTGACAAAACAACCAGCAAAGTCCTTTTTCTCCTTTCCTTGGTAGCAAGCAGCCATGGCAGGCCAACCCCAGACAGCAAACATCACAGGGGCAGTATTCCCAAAAGTGATCTAAAGTTCTGGGGTCTTGGCCCCAATATTTATACCACAAAATCATGTGTTCTCTGAAGGCAGAGAGTGTCTGTACCCAGCCAAAACCAGTTCTGTCTTCACTGGTGCAGCTTCCTGGCAGGAGGTGCAGACAACATTGTTGAAGGCAGACCAGGCCCATGCAGGTTAAAGGAAATCTCCTCCCCCTACTCTAAATGCAGCCCAGCTCTATTCAGCCCAGCCCTGACTCATCAGACTTCTGGAGGCACTGCCCCTCTCCAGCCCCTGTCATCAAAAAGCCAGACATGCAATACACAAACCTAGCAGAGGCACACTGGATGGTTAGGCAAGAAAATACCTACTTTCTAAAAGTGGTCTTTCCAAACACAGAATGTAAAAATCACCCTCACTAAAAGATGCATTTTAACATTCTGAGTTCAGGCATACTAAACTTTATTTTTCTACCTTTGTTCCCAGGGTCAGTTATGTTTATAAGATGTTATAAACAAACTCCCCATTCTGTCCATGGGAACAGATAGCTTTGCAATAGTGAAAAATGAAATTGGCAGTATTTCACTATCAGGACATGCCACACACATCAGGGTATATCCTACCTTTCACATACAATGCACCCTGCCCACAGGGGTAACTTGGGCCTACCTTAGGGGTGACTAATATATAGAAAAGGGAAGGTTTGGGGACTGGCAAGTGTGTGCACTTGCCAAGTCGACATGGCAGTCCCAGACTGCACACAGGCTCTGCAATGGCAGGCCAGAGTTACATTTTACAGGCTGCTTCTGTGGGTGGCACAATCAGTGCTGCAGCCCACTAGCAGCATTTGATTTACAGGCCCTGGGCACACACAGTGCACTATACTAGGGTCTGACAAGTAAATCAAATAGCCAATCATGGAAACACTAATCCATAACACAATTTACAAAGGGAGCACTTGCACTTTGACACTGAACAGCAGTGGCAAAGTGCCCAAAGCATCTAGACCAGCAAAAATGGAGTCCAACACACAGCAAAACACAGGAGGTAAAGGCAAAAAAATGGAAGGGGGACCCACGCCAATGGTGCCAGGTCTAACACCCTTCCTTTCTGGCTCCAGACTAACTACAAGGGGTATGCTGCTCTTTGTGTGGAGCCAGGACACAGCCCATTTAAGGGTAAGTGGGGCTGAATGCAGCTCCTCCCTTCCACCCTGCCAGTGATGGCCCATTCAGTCACACCTAAGCTCCCCATTGTGTGAGGCTGTCTAGGAGGAATGCACAAAGCCCAACTGTCACCCACACCCAATCATGTGACCCAGAGACAGGCTGCAGGCATCAAATGGCTAAGGCAAGTAAATGCCAACTTTCTAAAAGTGGCATTTTCAGAATTGTAATTTAAAGTACGGCTTCACTATCAGTTAGGATTTTAAATTGTGATTCCAGTAATACCAAACATGAACTGGTTACCTGTTCCTATTTGGAAATAACACTTATGAAATGTAATAGGGTAATTCCAATGGTATGTGATGAGAGAAGAAGGCCTTGCAGTAGTGAAAAATGAATTTAAGAGTTTTTCAATACCAGGACATATAAGCTTTAAAAGTACATGTCCATCTATTTAAATACACTGCACTCTACCATTGGGGCTGTCCAGGGCCTACCTTGGGGTGACTTGTATGTATTTAAAAGGAAGGTTTGGGCCTGGCAAAAAACTTAGGTTGAAATGGCAGTTTAAAAGCTGCACACACAGGCTCCAATGGCAGGCCTGAGACATGTTTCAAGGGTTACTTAAGTGGGTGGCACAATCAGTAATGCAGGCCCACTAGTAGCCTATATTTTACAGGCCCCAGGCCCATATTGTGTCACTTTACTAGTGACTTATAAGTAAATTAAATATGAGAATTGGGCATAAGTCAATCTAACATGTTTCAAGGAGAGAGCCCAAGCACTTTAGCACTGGTTAGAAGTGGTAAAGTGCACAGAGTCCAAAGCCAACAGAAATAAATTCAGAAAAAAATGGAGTAGTGAAGGCAAAAATATTGGGGATGACTCTGCAGAACGGCCAAATCCAACATTCACAATTTAAACATCAGCTAACAAGCACTGGCAAAGCCAATTGGTTGCATGTGTGAAACCTATTGGCTTTGCCAGTGCTTGTTTTTTCCCCAATGACTGCCACATGTGTGCAGTCGTGGCTGTCATCTTTAAAGGGATTTTGCTTTCTTTGAAGAAAACCATTCAAAAATGGCTGCTGAGCATGCGTTCACATCAGCCATGACCATCTTAAGTAATTTATACTTATAATTCAAGAATATATATTCTGTAATGGTCACTGCCAAGTACACTTGCATGCATGCCAGCCCTATTTGAATGTTTTTCTTAAAAACAAAAATACATTCATAAAACAATAACCACTTCTCATGTGCCACCTTAGAATGAATAAAAAGATGTTAAGATTGCTACAGGCCGATATTGAGGTGGTCAGTGCCCAGAGCACAAGAAAGTTGGGTAACAAAGCAGGCAATAGACAATAGTTTTGTAATGAAGAGAGAGTAGGTTGAGAGGTGGCAGAGTGAGGAAGAGAAAATAGTCACTCATATGCACTAGAGAGGAAGGTCTGACATCAGTAGTGGAAAACAGAGTGAGACTAAAATTAAACTCGGATGGAAACTAAGAATAGGGAGGAAAGCAACTGAATCAGGAGTAAAGAAATGAAATAGACAGGAACACTCTCCAATGATGAGCAAGGGGCTGACCCAAAGTCCATTCTGTATATTGTATTGTTCACAATAGGTCTTCGACAGTAGACAGCTAAAGCTGCCAAAAGATGGAATCTAAAAAAGGGCTAAAATAGAGTTTGGGTATGTTTTTTGTGCATGCATCTGTTAATTACCCATTTTATATAGTGAGTGATGTGAGAAATGGCAGATAAAGACAACCTGAAAATACAGGCATTATTTATCTCTGAATTGAAGCAATTCACCTCCTCTGCCACTCATACCATGGCCACACTCGAGATCGGAATCTAACATCGGACTCTCTCATTGTCCCCCATTTGGCAGACCAGGCCTTCGGAAAACTCAGATCCTGTTTTTCGGAGGGTATGTACATTTGCAATGGTCTGTCTGGGTGTTGGTGAAAGCAAAAGTTAAAGCAGAAAATAGTGATGGTTATGGAGATTAATCATGATTTTTTTTGTATTCTTCAGAGGCTCGCACTTTTTATGCCGTGGAATAAATGCATAACCGCTCGCATTTTGAATTTTACTTATCCAAAGTTCTTTGAGGAGTGTAAATCTGTCCTCCCACGCGGTGGAAGTTATATTTGCCACCTTTCATAAATCTTCTCCACATGATTTAGCATTGCTTCCTCTGATGAATATGTATGAGTACATACTATGAATGCTCTTGAAAGGCACTGATGATCTTGAACTCGAAGGCTTTTTGTTAAGAACTGCATAATGTGAAATGTAAGAACACTGAGTAAAATCTAAAATATAAAGCAATACTTTCTTTCTTTCATATTGATCTGGAGAAACAGATTACATTTGTTTGAAGTCTTGTTTGATTAGTACCAAACATAATCCAAAAAAATGCGAGGTATGGTTTAAATATGTGAAGAGTTTTGACAACATTACTGACAACATAACATATATATGCATTTATGAGTTAATCAATTAATCCATCAGTCAATAAATATTTATGATTGTATAGGTAAGCTAATATTGTCGAGTCAGTACCGTTTCCTGCTTACGTTGAAATGTAACTCTTCATTGTAAAGCTTTTACTTGTCTGCTATATTCGGTTGAGATATGGGTCAGGTGGTGCTTTTTTGTCTGCTGGATAGAGAAGGTTTGTTTTAGTTTTACGTTTAAAGCAATTGTTATGTTCGTTTTTTTCTCAAAGTTCTTTTTAGTGAGCATTTTTCGAGAACAAAGACTTACAGTATGGTACATTACATCTGTCCCATTAGCCATGTTGAAGCCATTGTGAAATTACAGTTGCCTTTAGGTCTGGGAAGTAATCATACATATATCCGCACGTTTTAGTGGTCAACTTTCTGGTATAAGAGAAATAACTGTCTGAAAACCCCAAAACAACCCTCCTCCCTTCTCCCACCCTAACCCAACTACCTCCCATCAACAGTGACTAGGTGGTGTGAAAAAGAAAAAGGGTAAAAAAGAAAATAAAGGAAAGGAAGAAAAAGAAGGAGGAAGAAGGGCAACGGCCAGGATATCAGACTCCAGGGGTTTTCTTCAGTACCTTGATAGGGAAAGGCCTCCCCAGTGGATGCTCCAGCCTGTGGTGTGTGTGTGTGGATGGAGAGAACGTGCGTGAGAGGACATGTCTATCTGTCATCGGGGAACTGCCATGTGCGCCCGTCCAGCCTTAAAACTGGAAGAGATGGAGTGCTCTAACTGTGGTGGGACATGTTGTCAGTGGTAAACCCCTGGATAGATATGAAACCAACGGGCCCCAGCTGGCCTCAAAGTTTTTAAACTTGTCTCGAAAAATGTCTGCCATTTGTTCCATTATGAGTGCTTTCCATAGTCTTGCCTGCCAATGAGTAAAGGTTGGGGCGTCTTTTTTCTTCCAAGCTGCCGCTATTGCTAGTTTGGCTGCTCTGAGGCACATCCACATAACTGCTTGGTCCCCTTTTGTCTGTTTTTCTAAGGTCTCATCTCTTACTCCTAACAGTGCAAACTGCAGCGTGGTAGGGTTTGGGTAGCCCAGAATTTCTTTGATTTGGGCTAGGATTTCTGCCCAGAAGGGTCTGATGGTGGGGCAGTCCCACCAAATGTGTTTAACATTTTCTAATAGGTCGCAGCCTCTCCAACACAGATCAGAGAAGTCCAGGAATATTTCTTTCAGTCTTACCGGGTGTAGATACCAGTCATAAAGTATCTTATGGTGCGCTTCCCTTATTCCTATAGAATGATTATTTTTTGCTATATCCCTCCATAATGTCTTCCACTGATACTCTGATAACTCGCTCCCACTCATGATTTCCCACAGGGTGATATGTCTGGGCCGTGGTGAGTATAATGTGGAAAGTAGGAGTGCATATATAAAGGAGATAACTCCCTTCGAGGAGCCAGCCCTCTTTAAAAAGTTCTCTATCGGAGCAAGTTCCCTGGTGGTCGCCTCCCGCACCTCTGGTTGTAGGACCCAATGTTTAAGTTGGAGATAGTGAAAATTCTCAGAAGCAGGGAGATTAAAGTTGCGTCGACAATTTTCAAATGTTAAAATGTCATAGTTATGAAATAGGTCAGACACCTTCAGGCAGTCGCCCCTCCGCCATTCTTCAAAAGGGCCTGAGTTGAGCGCCGGCGGAAATTCCGGGTTAAAGTGGATCGTGTGTGCGGTGAGGGAAAAGATGTCCACTCTGTCCTGCCCACTACCGCATCCCACACCCTGAGGGTCGTCTGGGTGGGAGTGCTGAGATATGCATTGCGAGGGCAGTCCTTCCTAGGCTTCCAAAGCAGGTCCCAAATGGTATGCCCCACTATAGCTCTATCCATATGCAGCCAGTGTTTGTCTGACTCTCGTAGTGACCACTCAGTTATCACCCATAGCTGTGCTGCTTTATAGTATAGCTCAAAGCCCGGTAATGCAACCCCTCCTGTGTTACTGGGTCGTCTGAGTAGAGCGTAAGATAGTCTCGCCCTCCCATTCTGCCATATGTATCGTGTGATTAGAGTGCGTAGTTTAGGGAGAAAGTCACTGTCTGGACTTATGGGGAGGGCTTGGGAAAGGTATGAAAATTTTGGAAGCACTTTCATCTTAATCGCATGAATGTGACCTAACCAGGATAAATATAGAGGTTTCCATCGTCTAAGTTCTTGTTGTACCTGGTGAAGCAGAGCTGGATAGTTGGCCCTGAAGAGGCCTTCCAACCTCGGTGTTATTTTGATACCTAGATAAGTGATATTATATTTGGCCCAGTGAAATGGGAAATCAGTAAGTAGGGATTCCACTTCTTTGTCAGACTGTGTCAAATTCAGTAGAGAGGATTAAGACGGGTTGATACGGAAACCTGCCACTTCCTCGAAGGCCTTTAGCTCCTTCTGGAGAGCCGTTAATGAGGCCCAAGGGGAAGACCGTGTGAGCAGGACATCGTCCACATACAAAGAGATCTTGTGCTCTATCGACCCAAACTGGATCCCGCTTATCTCTTCTGTTGCTCTGATCCTGGCAGCTAGGGGCTCTATGCTAAGGGCAAAGAGTAGAGGGGATAGAGGGCATCCCTGCCTCATCCCTCTGCTAAGGGAAAACATATTTGATCGCACCCCATTGAGCACCACTCTTGATGTGGGATGAACATAGTTCGCCATCACCATTTTAATAGCTGCTTCGCTCAATCCGAATCTCCCCAGGGCCCGGAAGAGGAAGGACAAATCCGCCCTTTCGAATGCCTTCTCTGCATCCAGGCCCAACAGCACTGCCGGACCTCGGAACCTCGTCGTTTTTTCTATCAAATGAAGTATCCTACAAACATTGTCCTGCATCTGCCTGCCTTTGATGAATCCAGATTGATCCGGATGGATCAATACTGGCATTATGTCTTCCAATCTCGTTGCTATTGATGGAGCAAGGTTTCAAAAATGAAACTTGCTTGTATGCAATCCTCCTCATAGTATTAATGTATTAAACTTGTACTGTTAATACTAATCTTTGCATTCACAAACACAAAAGGGATAGACGCTTGCCTATGTGTTTTACTAATGAATAACGCTTGTCTATAAACCAAGATGGCCGCTAAAGCGCGGGAAACCTCAATGCGCATGTCGCAACCTGATCACATGGTGTGACGTCTTTCTTTGCTTGGTGGGAAATTTCTGCTTCTGCGCAGGGTGCACTAAAATAGCCGCTAAATGTTTTCACATGCTTAAGCTTGCTCTCATGTCATTATTAAATTGTCGTTTTCTTAACGCTACTAATGCAGGATAGTATTATGATTAAATGGGAATAGAGTAGGGTAAGTGGGTATACAGTGAAACTTTTTATTTGTGATTTTAATATTTTCTTCCTGCACTTTTAGTAATTCGTAAACTTGGGCCTGGGTTGGTGTCTTGAAACTCGAGAGACAGATGGTTCTGCGCATGTGTCCTGTCTGCCTGCCAAGTGAAGTCAACTTGGACGTCTCCCAAGGCCACGACCTATTGGCCGAAGATGATGTACTCAATGTTTCCGGCGGACAAATTGTTACTTTTCTCCTGTAAAATGTATAACATTTGTCGTGAGACGGGTGGGAAATAAAGTGAATGTATTAATTTGAAGGGGCGGGAAGCTAAAAACAATAGGCTTCACAATTTAGGCCAAAATTGACATGGTGCGAGAATCCACCCCCTGTCCCTGTCCAATCAGAAGTAGTGGTCCCATAATGTTAGCAACATTAAGGGGAGGTACATGGGCGTAGAAGGGTATAATAGAATATAGCATTAGTAATTAGTCAGAACAGATGATACCGAAGACAGAGCACAGACTCTCAGAACATACAGAAGAGCTCCAGGCTGCCATGCTGATCGGTTGCTGACTGAATTCCTGTCCGGAAGAGGTCTTGAGGAGGGGCGGCGGAGTCCATTAGACGGGAGAATCGAGGAGAAGTCGAGTGTCAGAGAGAGGAACGGCGCAGGCGTCGTTGTAGAGAGGTTACCGGTCCTGTCCTGATCCTGGAAGAGGTCTTTGCTCTTCATCCTTCCTGGGTCCTATCTTTTCCAACTCCTTGGCTAAGGGGCTTGGTTCTCGCATTTTAGGTAACTATACTGCAACCTTTAGTTGCGCTGCTGTCTCTATTCTCTCCTTTCTTTAAACACTGTCAGTGATTAGCAAAATCATTTTTATGCTTTTTCATGGGTATTACAATCAAGTACCGTGTTTTCTGTATTTTACTCTGCTAAAACTTTAGATAAACATTTTAAAACTTCCTGACTCAGTGATTATTTCAGGATTATGTATTATAGTGAATGTCACTCATTTTAAACTTCCCAATTAGCAAAGGATCCATTGGTAAGTTATTACTCTTCAATCAGAAGGTAATTGGTAGCAGGGATTTTTGATAAAAGATTACATCTGACATCCAGCGTAAGTATTAGTGTAGTATGAATGTATGGGCCCAAGTGAGTATATGGTGTATGAATGTTGTTGGCTAATATTGCGCTGGATCAGTTTGCTGGTAAGCAGAGGACGGATTTTGTTACTCTTTGTTAATTGGGTAATGAGAATTTTATTTGTATTTTTTATGAACTAATATCCGTTTATTTTTGAGTTTTTGTTATATGTTGTCCAGAATACCCCGGGGTAGGTAAAAAGAATAGTGGGTGGCAAGTGGAAGCCATACTGCAGTGAGGTTATCTGTCAGGCAGAAATAGTACTGAGAAGTTAAGCAGGACTTCAAGTACTTGTTAGGGAATCTATGCGTGTGAGTAATAGCAAAAGGGTACGCTGATAAAAATTTGATGTTATATCACCTAGTAAGGGTAACATTGAAGAAGTAACAGGTACTTCTGGAGCTTGTGTGAAGAGTAGACGAAAGTGTTTTACTCGTAGTGTATGTATTAGTAAATGGAAGGGTTTTACTAAAGTGTAGAAGAAACTATCTTTTTCGAAATTAGTGGAAACTGGCACGATAGCGAATGTCTTATGTTGTTACTGAAATTTAATTAAGATTTATAGAGAAAATAAGTTTGCGTAATTTTGTAAAAGGAGGGTCAGTTGCCGGAAAGGGAGCTGACGTCACAAAACGCCGCGCTGTGATAGGTTGAAATAGCGGGTGTGGAGAGACTCTTGTAAAGGAGGGGTCAGTAGTCAGGAGTAGTACTGACATCACAGGTGCCGCGCTGGGATTGGTTAAACCAGCAAGGACAGGAAAGAGCGGATTGTAAAGGAGGGGTTGACAGAGAAACGTCACCAAAAGGCCGCGCAAGGATTGGCTCGGAAATAAAAGGTAGCAGACATTTGATTGGACAAAATTTTAGAAGCGAAATTCTTAGTGGAGAAAGGATTGCATGTTAAAACGCGATCCAACTTTAACAGGAACTCGTCCAGATAGGAGATTCCTAGGTTTTGCAGAATATAATTTTGTACACAGAAGATTAGATAAAATGTACGGAGAAAGGAGAAAGATGTCATTCTTACAAAAGATTAAGAATTATTTTAAAAAGGACAAACCAATCAAAACTAGAGAAGGAATTATCATTCCACCAGCTAAAACGCCAGCATCATTTATGATGATGGAGAGAGGATTATCATACTTGTGTATGGCTGGAGAATTGGATAGAATACACCAAAAATGATGGAGTATTAGCATTTCCTGAAAATGGCACGTTCAATGGGCGAATTCTTCAAAACTTGAGATTGAGGATGAATGATTTAGAACCCAGACCTAGATTAACCCAGTATGAAGCCCTAGAAGAATGGGAAACAGAGGCATTTGAACGGGATAGATCTAGAAGTAATAGGAGTTACCCAGGATTTTACCCCAGATATTTACGTGAGTCAAGAGAGGGTCAGATGAAACAATGGAGAAGGGCAATGATTACAGAGGGACTGTATCCATTATTCACAGAAGGAGAAAAATCAGGAGGCAAATGTACAGAAAAGACAAAACATTTAATAAGAAATGAGGATTCAGAAGACGAATTTATGGAAGAAATGTTAAGAAATCCCCAATCATATCAGGAAGGGACAAGTGGATGCCCTCCTAGTGCACCACCACAAACTCCAATGATACCAAAGGTAATGCATGAATTCACCCCGACTAGAATACTTCATGACAAAGAAAAGGAAGCTTTAGAAAAGTCTAGAGCAGAATTAGTACGGAAAATAACTCAGATAAAAGTACATCCTGATTCATTGACTATTCCTGTAACAATTGGTCCAGTAGTTCCATTATATGGTACTCAAGGAAACTGCCCTCCATTGCTACCTGTACCGACTCCTATGAATACTCCTGTGAGTAACCCCAAACCTGAAGCTCCAGTTATAATTGAGGATCAATTTAGTGACTGTGAATCCACAATATCACTCATGGATTTACCTATTCGAGGTTCTGTAAATAATACTCCAAGAAGAGATGTACCTGGAGGTTCAAAAGATGTAAGTTTAGTAACTTCATCAGGAACAAAAAGTGCTACCATAGTAACACCTGAAGATCTAGAAAGATGGGTACAAGGGTCAGTTAAACAGTGCACACCTCCAAAAGTACTGGATATCCATAAATTAAAAGTTGAATTAGAAGAAATAATAGCAGGAAATGTAGGAGTAGAACGCTTGAATACCTATGATGAAGAAGAATTATTGTTCCTGTGCAGAAGTATCACTAGAAATGTGAAGGTATTTCATGAAAAATTGTCCAATCTAGCACTACAGATGGGAATTGAAATAGGGAGATCAAAAGTACTACAGAAACCCTATAGAGCAGAATTTTCAGACAAAGATTTAGAAAATATGAATGCATCTGGAAGAAGACTGCAAATAAGAGAATTAATGTTAGTTTTACAAAAATGGGGAGATCTAGATAAATGGAGATCTAGGTGGGCCAAGAAAAAGGAAGAAGCACGAACAAGTAGAACAGCATCTGAATATGTGATGAAGGAAGCAGGAAAAGCAGATCAAATGTATCCAATGCGAGAAGTTGCGGGAGGAGGATATGTACATGTCCCATGGAGCAGACAGGATATTTTATCATTTACAAATGATTTTCCAAAGCTGAGGGAAAAACCAATTGAATGGTACAAACAGGTTGAAAGGTTTGTGAAGGTGTCAAAGGTATTGTTGAAGGATTTGGATGGTCTGTTTGACATAGTGGTACCTGCCGATTTATGGACAGATTGTAAGATCACAGTGGATTGGCCTAGTGATGAATATCCCAGAGATCCAAAGACAGGTGCCCCGTCAAGTGACGTGATGAAAAAGAATCAGCAGGTGATAACATACCTGAAAGGGAAAATACCCCGAAAGAAACAGATTGGGTGAAAATAGATCGAACTACCCAAGAAGCCAGTGAAACAGTACATTCTTACTATGAGCGCCTATTACAGGTGTTTAAACAGTATAGTGGATTTGAGGACATTGGAGACAAGAATATGAGTCAGTTTGTGTATCGGTTTGTTTATGGTCTGAAGCCAGAGATTTGCCAGATGATTAAACAACACATGCTGTGTTGGCAGGGAAAGCCCATAGATGAAATTCTGAAATATGCGAAATATTGTGGAGACGATATTGAGGATAGACATAAGAAATTGCAGGAAAAAGTGATGTGGGCACAGGTGAAAATGGCTGAGAAACAGGGAATTAATTTGGAAAATCCGAGTGAAAATCCAGGAAAAGAGTCTGGAGCGAGTGGTGATACGGGAAATGGTGGAAAATTTAGAAGACGAATGAGTAGAGAAGAAGCTAAAAAGAAGTTTCCTTGTCATGGATGCGGAAAATTGGGGCATTGGAAGGATGAGTGTAAAAAGATTCGGAATAATAATGGCCAAAATCAAAACTTAAATCCACAGATGCAGAATGATTCACAGCAGGGTGTAAATCCCCAGAATCAATTACCACCTCCACCTGTTCAGGGTAATATAAGCAGAGCAAAACATGGTACAGACATTGGATACCCAGGAGGGAGTGGTAAGAATGATTATATGACATCACAATTTCTTTTGCAGGACAATTACTGTAAATTCGACTCATGACGGTGCCTAGGAGAGGGGAAGAAGGAGTGCATACTTGGCACATCCTTACAGGTAGATCAGTCTGGTCCATATGTTGAAGGAAATGTGAAAGGTAATGATATTACTTTCCTTTTGGACACTGGTGCTACCAGGTCTACTGTGAGATCAGCAGACATCCCAGACCTTCCTCTCTCTGGTGAAGATATCCAAGTAGTAGGGGTAGCTAATCAAAGAATTAGAACACCTCTTACAGAACCAATGGAAGTCAAAATAGGGAACTTCAGAGAAATGCACCAATTTGTAGTGTGCGATTCTAGCCCAGTGAATTTATTAGGTAGAGATTTATTGTGCAAAATGAACTGTACAATTTTCTGCACGCCGGATGGTGTGGCAGTTCAGGCACCCGATGAGGACCATGTATATAAAATTATGGTTGCAAAACAAGGTACAGAAATAGATGAAATGTTTTCGTTGATAACAAAAGATGAGTTGCCAGAAGAATTAAAAGGTACAGTAAACCAAATAGTATGGGATTTCACTGGAAAAGAAGCAGGACTTATGGCAAAAATAGATCCAGTTCAAATTACTGTAAAAAGAAGGTGCGATTTTCCCAAATACTAAACAATACAAAATGAGTGCAGAAGTAAAAGCAGGAGTCATTGAAGAAATCAATCGAATGGTAAAACAAAACATTCTAAAAGAAGTAATGAGTAGCCCATGCAATTCACCAATCATGGGACTAAAGAAACCGAGTGGAAAATATAGGATTGTTCAGGACCTGAGGAAAATAAATAAGATTGTAGAACCATGTTGTCCTATAATAACAAATCCTGCAGTAATACTATATCAGATTCCTTGGAATGCAGGATGGTTCACAGTAATTGACTTGTGTCAAGCATTCTTTTCAATACCATTGCATCCAGACAGCCAGTATCTTTTCTCATTCAAATTTGAAAATAAAGTATATGTGTGGAATCGTGTTCCTCAGGGGTACACAGAAAGTCCTTCCATTTTCAACCAGATACTGAAAAAGTGCCTTGAAAAACTAGTGATGCCAGGAAGCTCAGTTTTAGTTCAATATATCGACGACTTATTAGTAGCGTCGACCACCAGAGAAGACTGTGTTGTTGATTCCATAGCATTATTAAATCTTTTGGCTGAGGAAGGGCATAAAGTCTCACCTGAAAAGTTACAGTTTTGCAGGACAGCAGTTAAATATTTGGGACATCAAATTGAGAGGGGAAAAAGAAGAATAACCTCTGAAAGAGTAGAATTAATAAAGAGAATGCAAATGCCTGTAACCCAAAGACAAGTGCGAATGTTCCTAGGAATAGTACGATACTGTCGACAATGGATACCAAATTTTTCCATGTTGGCTAAGCCCTTAATTAACATGACGAAAAAGAAAGCAAAGGACCCTGTTGAGTGGGAGGATGAAAGTGTAGAAGCTTTTGTAAAATTGAGAAACGCACTTTGTTCAGCACCTGCCTTAGGCATGCCTGATTATAAAAGAGAATTCGCATTATTCTGTCAAGAGAGAGAAAATTGTGCACTTTCTGTCTTAACTCAGAGACATGGACTAGACAGACGTCCTATAGCGTATTTTTCTGCTACATTGGATCCAGTAGCAGCTGCGTTGCCAGGATGCTTAAAAGCAGTAGCAGCTACATGTTTGAGCATTGAACAAAGCGAGTCAATTGTGATGGGACATCCTGTAAAAGTGTATGTTCCACATGCAGTTGTGATTCTGTTGACAAGAACCCGAACTCAGCATCTTACTCCTAGTCGGCTGACTAAATATGAGAGAATAATAATGGGTGCTGAAAATGTGACCATGGTAAGGTGTACAATAATAAATCCAGCAAATCTATTGCCAGACCCATATCATGAAACAAATAAAGATGACGAAGAAGATGAACATGATTGTGTACAGATTACAGAATTATGTACAAAACCACGCCCAGACATTGAGGAACAGCCTCTTAGAAAGCCAGACAGGGAGTTATTTGTCGATGGATCATGTCAAAGACATGAAGATGGTAAACTAACTGCTGCCTATGCAGTATGTGAATTAACTGGAATAGTTGAAGCATCCTATTTACCAGAAGTAAAATCTGCACAAGTAGCTGAATTGATTGCTTTGATAAAAGCTTGCAAAATTGGGAGGAATCAGAGAGTGACCATATTTACAGATAGTCAATATGGTTACGGGGTTGTGCACGATTTTGGCCAACTGTGGATGCAGAGGGATTTCATGACTTCTTCAGGATCCCCTATTAAAAATGGACAATTTGTAAGGGAATTGCTAGAAGCAATACAATCACCAAAAGAATTGGTTGTGGTGAAATGTGCCGCACACCAGTCAGGAGATGACTGGGTGGTAGTCGGCAACAGATATGCAGACTTGGTGGCTCAACACTGTGCCAAAACCAGAACGTCAGTCAATAAGAGGGTGGAAAGAATGGGAATCAGCTGCCAACTTATGCTGTATATGCCACCTGAAACTTGGAATGAGGTGAAGAAATTGCAAGATGAGGTTGATGAAAGTGAGAAAAATTTGTGAATCAAAGTGGGTTGCTCCCAAAGAGGAGAAGATGAAGTGTGGATCAGTGCAGATGGCAGACCAGTCATGCCAGACTGTTTACTCTCACAAATGGCTAGAATGCATCATGGAGACACACACATAGGGAGAGATGCGATGATTAGACTGTTCAGACAAAATTGGTACAATCCCAAATTCAGGGCTGTTGCAGAGAGTCTTTGCCAGAGATGTCTAACTTGCCAAATGCACAATCCAGGTAGGAAAACGATAATTGGGTTTGGAAAGATTGGAAAGGCAGAAGGCCCATTTATAAGACTGCTGTTTGAATTCATACAGTTACCACCATGTAGAGGGCTGAAATACGTACTAGTCATAGTGTGCCTGTTTTCAAAGTGGGTGGAGGCTTACCCTACTAGAAGAAATGACAGCATTACAGTCGCAAAACTATTGCTACGAGAGCTCATACCAAGATTTGGTTTTCCAGTATCTTTGGAATCAGATAGAGGAAAACACTTTAATAGTGAAGTAATCCAGATAATCTGTGAAGCATTTCAAATCAAACAGAAATTGCATTGTGCATATCGCCCAGAGGCTTCTGGAGTGGTTGAACAATTGAATGGCACTATAAAGTCAAGATTGGGAAAAATGTGTGCATCAACATCATTAGAGTGGCCAGACGCATTGCCACTTGTCTTGATGGGAATAAGAAGCATACCGGACAAAACGACGGGATTGAGCCCACATGAAATAATGATGGGAAGAGCAATGAGACAAACACATGTTCCCACAAACAAACTGGTGAATATATCTGATGATATGGTTTTGGATTATTGCAAAGGATTGGCTGACCTAGTGCGTTCTGTCTCTCATCAGGTTGGAGAAGACGCAGTTTCCAGGCAGCCTGAACTAGAACATGATCTGAATCCTGGTGATTGGGTGGTAGTGAAGAATCACACCAGAGAAACGTGTCTATCACCCAGGTGGAGCAGACCTTGTCAAGTCATATTGACCACCAATACAGCAGTGAAGTGTGCAAGATTTCCTAATTGGATTCACGTAAGCCACACAAAGAGTACCAGACCCTGAAGAGGAGAATTCACAGACAACACCAATCACTGAAGAAGCTGAAGGTTGCCCAGCAGAGGAATCTCAGGATCGAGGTTCGAGAGAAGCTGACGGAGAACAACCGAGCACAAGTCAGGATTGGATACCAGTGGTAGAAATTCCTGAAGTATACCACAGAACAAGAAGTCAAGCGAAATTGGAAGAAATAGAAGAAGATCAGATAGGTGAAGAAGAAGCAGCTCAGGTACAAGAAGAAAAGACAATAAGAGAACCTGAGCAAGGTCAGATAGGGAAAGAAAATTGGACTCAAAACAGTGAAGATTTAATAAACTTTGAAGAGGGACAGACAGGTCTAGAAGAATCAGGTTAGGCTGCAGAAGTTCACAGTGCAATAAGCCCTGATCAGAAGCAGTTAGATCAAGAAGAATTCACTAAAGAAAAAGGGGTTAATACAAATGAACATAAAGAAATAAAAGAGGGACAAAGTCAACATTTTGAAAGTCATTGTGGAGCTACTGAAGAGAAACCAATCAGACCTGAAAAAGAACAAACAAAAGAAGCAGTAATCAAAGAAAACAAAACAGTATTGAGCAGTGAAAATAACGAGATTTCCGAAGACGTAAACAGAGAAACAGTACCAACCAAGAAAACAAGAAAAGGAGATCATTGGCCGAGTGTCATTAAAAGAGATCCAGAACAAGTACCTGAAGTGACAAGTCAAACTGAACAAGAGAAAAAGTCAGGAAAAAGAAAAAGTAAAAGACTGAGACTTGTGAATAACAAATTCAAGGGTCCTGACTGGACTTATATCATTCTTGAAGATTTTGAAAGCTCAGAGTCAAGTGACAGTGGTGGCGAAGGAACAAGTGCAGAACTAACATACGAAGAAGAAACAAGACCACCCTGACTAAACAAAAGAATCCTCTAAAGAAAAGAAGAAGAGATAAGAAGAGCAATCTTCCTTGTCGAAAAATGCCTGATGATAGAGTTACTGGGAGACCAAAACGAAATTGTTGTAGGAGATGCTGTGCAATTTGTATATGTAGTCTAGTATTGGTGCTTATAGTATGGCTAGTACTGATTGTAGCAGTTCCTTACCTTATGATAATAGATAAGAAGATTAATAACGAAACTAAAGGGAGGACAGCAAACATAAAGGGCAATAGAGTAGAACTAATGACAGAAGATGAGGCAGAAATTCATCATGAAGTAGCTGAAA
Source organism: Calotriton arnoldi (assembly GCA_963921515.1). Taxonomy (NCBI): domain Eukaryota; kingdom Metazoa; phylum Chordata; class Amphibia; order Caudata; family Salamandridae; genus Calotriton; species Calotriton arnoldi. The sequence goes on from CAWUFW010000777.1 coordinate 3,391,167, forward strand.
ACGACACTAGTTTAAATGTTTTCACAAAGTTATTGTTTCAATATGTAGACACAATGGAAGTTAGTAATTGTTATGTCTGTATGAAATTACCTGAATCAGTAGCAGAAGGATTAACATACCATCATTTACAACTGACATATGGCATCTCATGTAGTGTATTAACAAGTTTATTTTATAGAACAGGTAGGCTACAGTATTATTATTCAAACTTAGATGTGATATTTTCTGAGGTTCCGATTCGCAAGAGTATGAACCCAGTGCTTAGTAGTCAAGACGCACAGTTTATGGGAGAGTTTTTCTTAACAATGAAATCGATAGACATAACCCATGCACATAGACACAATTTAACATGTTCTTTACTAGAAGAATAAAATATATTTTTGAATTTAGTAGAAGATAGAAGACATGATTTTCAAAAGAAAGCTTCAGAGCATAAGGCTCAGTTGCCACCTTGGGCAGAGAAAGAAGGGAGTTATACACCTGGTAAAGCTCAAGCTGCAATGGCTCTGGATTTCGTAAAGACAGGGAAAATTTGTCTTCATAGGTTAAAGACTGATTATAACAATGTTTTCATCGGTACCAGTGAATGTGAACACAATTTTTTAATTCTTGGAGGTTGGGGACTCAAAGGAGGAATTGATTCAGTTTTTCCTGGAATTTATTATGTATGCAGGAATAAGGCTTAATTTAGGCTTCCTGCACGGTGGTATGGAAGTTGTTATTTTGGAATAGTTTTTCCAAAAATATACCACGTAAAAAGAAACACTGGAAGCAATGAAAACTATAATGAATTAATACGTAGTAAAAGAGCTAGTTTTTCAGAAATTGTAGGTGATATATTTGGTGCATTGATACCTTCAGTGGGAATAATTCTGAACTCAAGGAAAATATGTAAATTGTCTACAGTGGTTGATCGTTTATCAACGGATACTGCTGGAGGTTTTCTAATGATTAATGCTGAAATAGTTGCAATTAGATCTATGGTGATGCAAAATCGACTTGCTCTTGACATTCTATCGGCAAAAGAGGGAGGAGTCTGTAAATTATTGAGGACGAAACATTGTTGCACTTATATTCCTGATAAGAGTGCAGAAATTGGAACGTATATTCAGAACATAACTAAACTTGAGAAAGAACTTAAACCACTGGAAGTTGATAGTGTATGGGAAAGATTGACAAATAGTATATCGTCAATTGGAACCTGGTTTGCTAATGTAGGAAAAGGACTTATAGGTCAAATATTAGTACCCTTAGCAGGGATAGCAATAATAATTTTGGCAATAACAATATGGTGCAAATGCTGTAGAAAGAATGGAACATATAAAGTGACAGGAAAAGGAAAGAAGAGAAAACTAGATGAAATCGAACTAGAAGAATGGAGAAGTGATTTATACAAGAAATTAAAAGGAGACTGTAAGAATAGAAAAAGTAAAAATGAGAATGAAACGATTTTCTAGAAGTTGGCATCTGATTGAGGGTAGTATTTTTTTGATGGCTCAGAAACGCCATCAGAGAGGGGATTGATGGAGCAAGGTTTCAAAAATGAAACTTGCTTGTATGCAATCCTCCTCATAGTATTAATTTATTAAACTTGTACTGTCAATACTAATCTTTGCATTCACAAACACAAAAGGGATAGACGCTTGCCTATGTGTTTTAGTAATGAATAACGCTTGTCTATAAACCAAGATGGCCGCTAAAGCGCGGGAAACCTCAATGCGCATGTCGCAACCAGATCACATGGTGTGATGTCTTTCTTTGCTTGGTGGGAAATTTCTGCTTCTGCGCAGTGTGCACTAAAATGGCCGCTAAATGTTTTCACATGCTTAAGCTTGCTCTCATGTCATTATTAAATTGTCGTTTTCTTAACGCTACTAATGCAGGATAGTATTATGATTAAATGGGAATAGAGTAGGGAAAGTGGGTATACAGTGAAACTTTTTATTTGTGATTTTAATATTTTCTTCTTGCACTTTTAGTAATTCGTAAACTTGGGCCTGGGTTGGTGTCTTGAAACTCGAGAGACAGATGGTTCTGCGCATGTGTCCTGTCTGCCTGCCAAGTGAAGTCAACTTGGACGTCTCCCAAGGCCACGACCTATTGGCCGAAGATGATGTACTCAATGTTTCCGGCGGACAAGTTGTTACTTTTCTCCTGTAAAATGTATAACATTTGTCGTGAGACGGGTGGGAAATAAAGTGAATGTATTAATTTGAAGGGGCGGGAAGCTAAAAACAATAGGCTTCACAATTCAAGCCAAAATTGACATGGTGCGAGAATCCACCCCCTGTCCCTGTCCAATCAGAAGTAGTGGTCCCATAATGTTAGCAACATTAAGGGGAGGTACATGGGCGTAGAAGGGTATAATAGAATATAGGATTAGTAATTAGTCAGAACAGATGATACCGAAGACAGAGCACAGACTCTCAGAACATACAGAAGAGCTCCAGGCTGCCATGCTGATCGGTTGCTGACTGAATTCCTGTCCGGAAGAGGTCCTGAGGAGGGGCGGCGGAGTCCATTAGACGGGAGAATCGAGGAGAAGTCGAGTGTCAGAGAGGGGAACGGCGCAGGCGTCGTTGTAGAGAGGTTACCGGTCCTGTCCTGATCCTGGAAGAGGTCTTTTGCTCTTCATCCTTCCTGGGTCCTATCTTTTCCAACTCCTTGGCTAAGGGGCTTGGTTCTCGCATTTTAGGTAACTATACTGCAACCTTTAGTTGCGCTGCTGTCTCTATTCTCTCCCTTTCTTTAAACACTGTCAGTGATTAGCAAAATCATTTTTATGCTTTTTCAGGGGTATTACAATCAAGTACCGTGTTTTCTGAATTTTACTCTGCTAAAACTTTAGATAAACATTTTAAAACTTCCTGACTCAGTGATTATTTCAGGATTATGTATTATAGTGAATGTCACTCATTTTAAACTTCCCAATTAGCAAAGGATCCATTGGTAAGTTATTACTCTTCAATCAGAAGGTAATTGGTAGCAGGGATTTTTGATAAAAGAGTACATCTGACACCCAGCGTAAGTATTAGTGTAGTATGAATGTATGGGCCCAAGTGAGTATATGGTGTATGAATGTTGTTGGCTAATATTGCGCTGGATCACTATAATCTTTGAATATAGCTTTACATCTATATTTAGAAGTGTGATTGGTCTGTAGGAGGAGCAAAGTTGTGGGTCCTTCCCAGCTTTGGGTATGACAGTGGTCAGAGCTTCACTCATCGAGGGTGTCACCGCTGCTCAGGCGGCTATTTGGTTGAAAAGATGGGTCAGCTGGGGTTTTGATTTCTGCTGTGTATGTCTTATAGAAATGGGCCCTAAGACCATCTGGTCCTGGGGACATGTGAGGTTTCAGTGCGGATATCGCTATCTGCACTTCCTCGTTAGTTATAGGGGCACTCAATGCCTTGTTTTGGGAGGGAGACACCTGTGGGAGAGTCACAGAGTCAAGATAAGCGTTCTGAGCCGCTGCGTCTGTGGGCGATGCCCGATACCACTCCGCGTAGAATTGCACGAAAAGCTGAGCTTTAGATTCGTCTGAGTCATGCAGGGTACCCCCACCATCGTGGATTCCTCCTATGTATTCCCTTTCTCATTTCACCCTAAGCTGTCTCGCTAGGTGGGACCCTATTTTGTTACCGTGTTCATATGAAAGATGACGTAGGCGGAGGAGTGTAAATTCCGCTCTGTTGGTTTATATGGCAGTGAGTTTCCCTTTTAGTGCTGTTAATTAGTGGTGTGTGTCCCGTGTTGGCGCCTGTTTATGTAGCTGCTACATTGCCCTTAAGTCTGATTCTAGTTCTGTCTGCTCCTTTGCTCTTTGTTTGTTTAACCAAGAATTAAGTTCCATGCATTTGCCCCTAAGTACTGCTTTAATGGAGTCCCAGTTATTTAGGGGTGAGGTGTCTTCTGGCCGGTTCAATTGAAAGTATTCATTAATTGCCCCTCTTAGCTCATCCCTGAGTAACCTATCGCACATGATAGATGCGGGGAAAAACCACTGCAGGGATCTGGGGGGAGAAGTTCCCCAATGGAGGCATATCGAGGTGGGCACATGGTCAGAGATTGTTATGGAGTGGATCTTGGCCTCTTGTAGAATGCCCAGCAGCTCCTGACTGATAAAGATGTAATCCAAGCGCAAATAGGTGCGGTGCACGTGGGAGTAGAAGGAATAGTCTTTTGTTGTTGGATATATTGTCCTCCAGGCGTCCCTCAGCCCCATATAATGTACCATCTTTTTAAGATTCCTGGAGAAGCTACCTGTATTGGTGCGGTGTGAGTGTGAGCTATCTAGTTCTGAATACCATGTGAGATTAAAGACTCTCATCAGGATTATTGGGCCCTCTGCGAATTTTCCAACTAAGTTCAAAAGGGTGTCTATAAAGGTGGGTTGACCAGTATTTGGTGCGTATGCTGCTGCGAATGTGCAGAGTTTCACTTTTAGCCTGCCCTTCACTATGACCACTCTCCCCTCCTTATCGGATTTGACCCCTTCAGGCTGGAATTTAGTAGCTGCGTGGAACAGTAGTGCCACGCCCTTTTGTTTTGTGTGTGCTGAGGATTGGTATATCAAGGGATAACTCCTGTGCTTCAGTCTGTGGATGTCCTTCCATTGCAAGTGTGTCTCTTGTAGCACCACTACCTCAAATTGTTGGTCAGAGAGGTATTTCCTTACTTTCTGCCGCTTAAGTGGCGAATTTAATCCTTGCACATTCCATGATGCTATGGAGACCATGGCTATTTATGCCTTGGAGCCCCAGAGGCCCCTCCACCCCCTGCAGCACGTCTCCTTGTTGTGGTGTACCTGTTGATGAGTCCCACCAGCAGACCCCCCCGGCCCATCTCCCCCCTGGCCCCTCGAAATGTGTTCTCTAGTCCCTGTCCTCTTCGCTGGTATGTGAACAATAAGCCTGTCCCTCCTTCCACGGACAATAAAAGGAAAAAGAAAAAACCCAGATAACATGAACTGTGAAAAAATCCCCAACGAATAGTATGGGATCCTGCGACCCCCCTCATTGTAAGTTAAGTACTTAACGTCCATTGCGACGGGCGATCCGACCAGTGCCCGCCGCCACAGCTGCGTGCCTTTTCTGTCCCTGTAAAGCAATGCTTTTTAGTTCAGAGAGCCTCGAGTAATTTCACTCTTTCTGGGAGGTGTGGACCTCTCTCATGTCCTCGTCTGGATAATGCGGGGGTCTCGTAATAACTCCCTTTTCTTGTCTATCCCCCTCTTAGACTCAAACCTGGCACGATCTCTCCAGTGTCTGCAGTGTCTCTTTCAGTGATTTCCATCTTCCTTATCTCTGCTAGTTCTTCAGGTTTTGCTCCCTCTGTTGGGTTTGCAATTGACTCCTCCGTCTTATGTCTGCGCCGGATCCTGGCACCTGAACGCTGCTGGTCGCTGGGTCTGGCAATGGCAGTCCCAGGAGTTCCATCGCTTCCTTCAGGTCTGTGACATGTCGAGCTTTGGTATTGAACTCAAACGCGAGGCCGAAAGGGTATGTCCATCTATACCTGATGTTGTCCGCTTTTAGTTTCTCGGTCATAGGCCTGAATTCTTGGCGTTGCTGGAGAGAAGCCTGTGCTAGGTCTTGATATAGGGAGCAAGTGAAGCCCTGGAAGGTTACCTTATCTTTTTTCTGTGCAGCCTGCAGGATTGCTTCTTTGACTTTGAAGGAATGAAGTTTGACCAGGACATCCCTCATGGGTCTAATTTATCCTGGTGTTGGCCGGCCTACTCTGTGGACTCTCTCAATTTTTATCTTTGTGTGCCCCGGCCCCAGTACTTCTGCAAACAGGCCAATAACAAAAGCCTCCAGGTCTGGTCCCTCCGCTCCCTCCTCCATATCCCGGATCCTTATGTTATCTCGTCTGGATCTATTTTCCAGGTCTTCTTCTTTCAGGAGTGCTACCTGTAGTTGTGAACGGTACTCTTGAAGCATTTCCCTGGTTTCTGAGGCGTCTTTGTCAAGTTCTTGCGTCTTGGCTTCCACATCGAGGACCCTAGTGCCCACAGAGTCTACATCTCGTTGCATGGATGCCATACGGTCGGAGAGATCTGCTTTTAGTTGATCCAGGGAGGCTGCCATGTCCAATTTCAGCTCCGTGCGCAATTCTTTTTTTAAATCTCTGAGGGAGGCCAGCAAATCTTCCTTTGTGAGCGCCATTTGTCCTTCTGTGTCTTGTCGTGCACTTGTGTCTTTTTTCTCCGTTGGCGCGAAATAGCTGGACACTCTATTGATAGTCTTTTTTGGGGGCATAGAGGCGGTCTCCTTTTCCTCTGTAGTTTATGTCTCTGATAGGGTTATCGACGTCACTGTGCGCGGCTTTCTTGCGTGTTGGCTAATGGTTCTCTCCCTTAGGACACTTGTGCGTCCTGTTTTGTTGCGATGGTGGGCACCTGCTTTCTTCTTGCTATTATGCCAGGGCCTGTTTTGCCCCTCTCGTTGGGAACTTTATTGCACTGCTTATCGTCGTTCCTCTGTATGATGGGCTGCACTTCGGCTTAAGAATTCCTCCCAGGCGCTTCCGTTTTCTAAGCTTTCCTCCTAGGTTTGCAAACTTCTTCCTTTAGAGTGGGATGAGTCTGCCCCAGTGGGTTTCCTCCTCCCCGTGTGATGCCGGGTCTCTCTGTAGTGCCTTCCAGAACTTAATGTAACTGTGTCCCATCGGCTTCCATTTTAAGATCAGGTGTGTCTAATGGTAAGCCTGTGCGTCTTGTTCCTCTGTTTGCCGCTTATGTCTTGGCTTCTGCCCCTGCTCTATAACCTTTTGCTGCAGTATCTCCCTTGACGCTGGCCTCCGCACGTTGTCTAATGCCTCCTATTTCTGTTGTGTTGTGGCCGCCATTTTGAGGTCAGGCATCCTCGCCTGCCGGCCTTATTGCATCTCCACCTGTCTTTACTTTATGATGGGCTTCCAGTGTAGGGCCCTCGTTTATGCCGTTCCACCTCTGCTGTCGGGCTACAGCCTTTCCCCCAGCGCCAGTCTCTGTAGCCTGCTGTTCTGGGTCGGCGTCTCGTAGCCGCACCTCCGCATCCCTCTGCTCCCCACCGCCTGCCGTTGCTCCGCTCACCTTAATTCCGCTGGGTTGCGGCTCCGATGTTCTGCAGACAGTGAGTCGTTCGTTGCGGCCGAAGGGGCACGTCTTTGGGTCCCGACCGTAGGGCTCACTCCTCGCCTTCCCGATCAGATCGCTGCATGTGTATTACTCGCGACCGTCATCTAGTCGTGGCGGCGGCCTCTCACTCGGGTCCCTATCCGGTAGTATTCCGGCTGCCTCAGGGTCCGCTTCCAACACCACTGTTGCCCTGGCGATGTAGGCACTCCGAATCGTCGCTCTTTGTGCAGATTTAATTGCAGTATCTTACAGGCACGGCTCTGTGGTGGTGGAGCCAATGTGGATCACTTCCACTCGGCCATCTTGCCTGGCCATACCACCTCATCCATTATGTTAGTTTTAGGGGTGTCTGATTGCTAGTTTGTTTTTAACATTTAGGGGTTATGAGTTATTTTTTTTTAACAACAAATTTTATTGCTTTTCCATGGCACCAATTGGGTATAGCCCAATGAGCATCCAACATACAATAATCAAATCGTGCAAATCCAAGGCACCAAATATCTTCCCCGTGATTGGTCTGCGGAACATCAGACCCGAATCCCCCCTCCCCCCCCGCCCGCACACCACACACCCCATATATAATGACACGTGAACAAAGTGCAAATATGCCCTATTCCCAATGCACATCTCATTCCCTTTAAACCGGTGAATTGCTCACAACCAGTCTATCCAATGGGTCTCTGGATAATGTGGGCCCAAGAAGCGACAAGTCAATACCTCTGTAGGTGGCCCAGCGTGCCCAAATCTTCTTATGTTTCTGTGGTCAGCCCCGTGCATGAAAGACCGCAACCTCGGCCGACATACAGCGGTCCATCGCCCTCTTCCAGGCCCCCACACTGGACGGGGACGTATCCTTCCAGTGTTGAGCAATGTCACGCTTGGCAAGTGTGAGTCCCAAGAACAATAAATGACGCTTATATCTGTTCCCCCCGATATCATCAGTGCCATGCAGAAGGACCAGCCTAGGGTCGGTGGGAATATCCCACGCCACAACCTGCCCCAAACAGGACCGAACACCGGACCAGAAATGCTGCAACGCTACACAGCTCCACACAGTGTGGAGAAAGGATCCCTCCTCCGACTCACAGCGAAGGCACAAGGGGGATGGAACGGCTCCCATTTTGAACAGGCGTACGCGCGTATAATAAACCCTATGGATGTATTTAAACTGAATCAGTCTATATCGTGTAGAGACCGCTGAACACCGGGGACTGGCCAGTGCCTCAGCCCAATCATCGTCTGTGAGTGTGGGAACATCCGCCTCCCATGTCGCCCGAGTTCGATGTAAAGTGGTAGTGGCGTGTGTAGTGATCGTTTGATAGATTTGTCGGATTTTGTGCGCACCGAGATCCCCCATCAGTAGGCGACCTTCCAGCGGGTGAAACTCTGGGAGAGTTGTGAGGCCCCGTATGAGAGGGAGACCGCGTGTCGGAGCTGCAGGTATCTGTGGAACTGTGTTTTATGGAGGCTAAAGTCGTCTTGTAGCCTTTGAAAGGATTTGAGAGTAGACCCTTGCATTATGTCCCCCAACACGGAGATCCCAATATCATCCCATCTACGGAACCCCTCTAGTGTTGAGACTGGCCTAAGGTGAGAGCCCTGCTACAGGGGTGTCGCCGCGGTCAATCTGCCCCACCACCCCATTCGTCTGACCACTCGCCTCCAGATCTGAATGACGAGCCGACAAGCCGGGGGAAGCTCCGCTAATGATGCGGAACTGTATAGGAAGTGAAGCAGTGGCGTGCCGTCCAGGAAAATACGTTCTACCGCATAGGCGGGGTCTGTCGGGGAACTGTACCACCAGTCGTTTATCACGAGGAGATGCGATGCCCAATAATATGCCTGGACATCTGCCGCGGCGATCCCGCCACAATACGTAGATTGGATACACATGGCCAGAGCCACCCGAACCGCACCTCCCCCCCAGAGGAACCTATTTAACAATGCATTGATTTGACGAAACCACGACGGGGGGATTGGGAAGGGGTAGTTTTGCAGCCGATACAGCAGGCGCGGCAGAGATACCATTTTAAATATGGCAGATCTGCCGTATAACGAGAGGGGAAGTTGAGACCAGATCGTCGTCTCATCCCGAACAGTAGTCAGCAGTGGGGCAATATTACGGGTCCAAGCCTCAGTAGGGCAGCGCGTTATATGCACCCCGAGATACCTAAAACTCGCCTCCGCTATGATCAGTTGCGAGGCCCAGGCCTGAGATCGCTGGTCTCCGCAAATAGGAAACAGAATGGACTTAGACGGATTTGCGTTTAGTCCGGAGGTTTCCCCAAATATCCGTAGGATCTGCAGCACCCGTGGCCCGGATACCCATGGATCCGACATAAAAAACAAGGCATCATCCGCATAAAGCGCGATCCTGTCAGAGCATTCCGGAGACCAGTCCAGACCTCGTATAACCGAGTCTCGGCGAATCCATGTGGCTAATGGCTCTATGGCCAGCGCGAACAGGAGCGGGGAGAGCGGGCAGCCCTGCCTAGTGCCTCTACGGATGGGGAAGGAGGCTGACCGGTGGCCCGCCACACGAACCGATGCCGTGAGGTCGGTGTAGAGTAGCTTCACATACGTCCTAAAGCGAGGACCAAGGTTGACAGCTTCCAAAAGTTTAAAAAGATATGACCAGCTCAATGTGTCGAACGCCTTGTCGATATCCGCCAGCAGGACCGCCGTGGGACGTTCCAAGCGGTGGGCCTCCGCTACTGCGTTGTGGGCACGCCGGATATTATGCCTGGTGGACCGCTGCGGCATGAAGCCAGACTGATCCGGGTGCACCAGATCTTGTATACACGTGCGGAGGCGGTCCGCCAGCACCTTCCCCAGCAGCTTGGGCTCAAAGTTCATCAATGAAATGGGGCGGTAGGAGCCGGGGTCCTCCGGTGGGCGACCCGGCTTAAGGAACACAACTACCTCAGCATGTCTCCAATCCAAAGGGAGAATTTGCTGCTCTTCGGCGGCGTGAAGCACCTTGAGCAAATGGGGACCTAAAGTCGTAATGTGAGGCCGCAGAAAATCACTGGGGAACCCGTTGGGGCCCGGCACCCGTCCAGGGTGGGTGTTGGATAGCGCCGCCCGCAGCTCCTCCAATGAGATGGGCTCATCCAAGGCAGCGCTCTGTTCGGCCGAGAGGCGACGGGGATGGATGTCCACAAAGAAGGCATTCATGAGAGATTCCTGGATTACCTCCCGCTCCTCATATAAAATCGAATAGAACTCAGCAAAGGCCTGTACAACAGCCTCAGGGGAAGTGCATGCGGCCCCGCCGGGAGACCGCAGGAGAGGTACCTGCGTCGGGGCTGCTCGGGCCTGACATAGCCTATGTAGCATCTGACTGGACTTCTCTCCCCATTGGTAAATCCTATGTTGGGTGGCCAGCCAAGCATCTTTGGCACAATCGGTATGGACCTGATGTAGCAGCTGCTGCACATGCAGGAGGTTTCGGCGGGCCGTCGGATCCGAGCCCTCCACTACGAGGGATTGAAGATCAGCCTGTCTAGATTCCAGGTCTTGCACCTGGGCTAGGTGGCGGTGCTTTTCCCCGGTACGATAGCTTATGTCGGCCCCCCGGATCACGGGCTTAAACGCCTCCCATAGGATAACCGGAGACGAGCATGTATCCAAATTAAAACTAAAATAGTCAGCAATGGCTTGGCTGAGCATCTCCTTGTAGTCCTCGTCACGAAGTAGCCAAGGGGACATACGCCACCTATACGGTGCCCTGCCTGATTGTAAACGAATTTTGAGTTGGATCGGTGAATGATCCGATAGTCCGCGCGGCATGAGGGAGGCATGTGCCACCCTGTGCAGATAGCTACGTGGAAGAAAGAGATAATCTAGCCGGGATAGAGTAGGATGTACTGACGACGCATAGGAGTACCCAGCATCAGACGGGTGAAGGGCGCGCCATGAGTCCACCCAGCCTAGGGTGCGTGCTAGCGCTGCAAGTTTGGACGGAGTAGGGGATGCGTCAGGTTGTCGGGCGCGCCACCTATCCAGCGGCCCCATGATGTCATTCCAGTCACCCCCTAATATCACCAGGCCACCCGGAAGATCCCCCCAGAGTTGGGTTAATTTGTCAATAAAAGTCTGACCAAGCGGTGGGGGGGCGTAAATGCTGCCAAATGTTAGCTGTTCGCCTGCCAAGGTACCGGAGACCACTGTATAGCGACCCCCCGGGTCCAGCCATTGTTGCGTGACCAGAAACGGCACTCTGCGATGTATAAGTATGGCCGTGCCCCGCGGGTAAAGCCGGAGTGATATACTGCAGCATAGCCGTAGCGGGCTAGGCATGGGGCCTTGGTGCCTAGTAGATGAGTCTCCTGAAGCAAAAGAATATCTGCCGCATAGCGTTTAGCCTGTTGTAGAACAGCTCCCCGTTTAACTTTGTTTAGCAACCCCCGTACATTCCAGGCAACAATATTCAGCATTCCCGGTGAGGGATCACTTGTCGTGCGAGTCATATCTTAAGCCCCTGAGAGTAAATGACGACCAGTACGCGTGTGGTTGGGCAATAGGATGTGTGTGTGGTGCGGAAACAAAGAACAAATACAAAACTAACTCAATAACATTTCCCTCTTCCCCCTCCACCCCCCACCCCCATACTACCAAAAACTCGGAGTATCTGTCGCGGAAGAATCCCTCCCCAGGTCCCCAACATGACGACCCAAGTGGTTTCTCCAATGGATCCCACCCAACTTACCCAACATCACCCAGAACGTGTGAGGCGTGCCTCGTCCAGCCCCCTCTAAGGCCAATAGTGGGATCCTCTTCAGTTGTAGCCAGAACACATTATTGCAAGATTAATCCCCGTGGATCCCAGCCCTCCCCTAAGTGGTGAACTAAGCAATACTGATAATTGCCCGCCCAGAAGTGCCTCATTCTTCCAACATCCCCAGAAATATAAAGGGTGAGCTATGGCCAGTTCGCATCAAGGCCGATGGCATCGATTCAGCCAAGTGCCACCCAAACATTCCCATGGAAGCCTATCTCCAGGATCCCGACCCAACCTTGAAAATCGAACAATACATTACATAATCTACTTGTCCAACAGTGTCAGTCAGCAGCATCCGGTGGCCCCTGGGTGCACCAATTAGAGCGGGACCGGTTGCGTTTCGATGTTGTGGCTTTACCCTGGCGACCGCTCCGGTGCGAGCCCTGGGAAGAGTCCGAGTCCAACGGGGGCGGTGAATGAGGCTTGAGGGAACGTCGCTCGTCGGTCCAGGCGAAGACCTCCTCCGGTGTCTCGAAGAAGAACGTCTTCGCCTTGTACATCACCTTCAGCCGAGCCGGGAATAACAGAGCGTATGACAAGTTTAAGTCACGTAGGCGTCTCTTGGCCGCCGCGAAGGACTGTCGTTGTTGCTGCACCAGCCTTGTATAATCGGGAAAAGCCATGATGGGATGGGAGTCGAAGACCATCTTGTCCTTGTGTAGCCTGGCGTAGCGAAGGATAGCGTCCCGGTCGGCATAGTTAAGAAGACGGGCTATCACTGGCCGCGGGCGCTCCCCCGGCGGCGGTCTTCTGGCCAGGGCTCGGTGGGCCCTCTCGACCACAAAACATGTGGACCTGTCCTCTGGGGGCAGGAGAGCTGTGAGCCAGCCGGAGATGAAAGTGTCCATAGATGCCCCTTCACAGCCCTCCGGAAAGCCAATTAGGCGGATATTATTGCGGCAGGTTCGTCCCTCGGCATCTTCGACCCGGGCGGCCATCTCCTGTGAGTGTTTGGTTAGTTTATCCACTTTCAGTTGCAGTGCAGCCACGGAGTCCTCGACGGTAGACACCCTGGTCTCGGTTTCGGTGATGCGGTCGACCGCCTTCCGCAGATCTTGTCGGAGAAAGGACACCTCCGTGCCCACAGCCCCGATCTGGGCCTCGAGGGCAGTCCGTGACTGATGGATCACCTCCAGCAGCCTCGCCGTGTCGGATGTGGGACCCTCTACAGTCTCCCCCCCGGGAGGGTTGGCGGCGGTAGTATAGCGGTCCATTGTAGGCTGCTTAGGGGCCGATGCCCCTGGCTTGTCTTTGCCCATGGGGATCGATATCAGCCTGTTGCGAGGTCCCACTGGGTCGGCCCCCGGCCCCCGAGGAGATGCGAGGCAGCGGAGGGTAGCAGTTGTCCACCAAGGCAGCTCTCCGCCGGGCCCCACCGCTTGCACCGCTCCAGAGGCCTCACGTTACGATCGTCTTGACTCCAGCAGTCACCCAGGGGGGTCCCCGGCCGACACCCCGTCAACTGAGCAGGCCCACCACTCAGGCGGCCTCAGCGTCACCAGGCCGGACGTTTGCGAGGAGCGGGTGCCCACCTCCGGCAGCACGGCCCAGCCCCGCCGGGTGCCAAAGATCCAGCCGCCACAGGGCCCCTGGCTATCGGTCTTTCACGGAGCCCACTCTCTCAGGCACTGCACCACCCAGGCTAGCGGAGGACGGGCTCCTCACCAACGCAACGTCGAGGCTCCAAGCGTCCCCAGCAGCACCACCACAGCACCTTCAGTAGTCGGGACGTAGGCCGCTCTTCGCCTCGCCCACGGATGTATTGCACGCCAGCGGAGGTATACCCAGGTCCGATCGGGTGGGCGGGCCGCCCCCGCAGATCTAGCCGCGATGCGGCGACCCAGCGCCGATGACTCCAGCCAAGGCCGCACCGGGCCGCGATGAAGGAGATGGGGGGAGGGGCGCCCCGCGAGAGTGTCACTGCTGGGGGGCCCCGTCACCCTGCCCCCGTTGCAAGTTCGTAGGGAAGCTCCAAGAGGGCGCGATTCGCCGCCCCGGCACAGGCAGCCACCGCCGATGCCCTCCAGCCGCTAGGCCCACCGCAGCCGCGGGCTCAGGTGTCTCACCCGCCGCCAGCCGCGGCGCGGCCCCCGCCGACCAAAGGGCCGGCCGCAGCCGATCCGCTCACCGGAGATCGGGAAACCCCCGTCCGGAGGATCGCAGCAGGAGCTCCAGCAGATGCCCCTCAAGAGAGGCGCTGGGGATCGAGGATGTTGCAGGATAATGGGCCTAACGGGAACGGACTGCGGAGCTCTAACAGGACGCGTCCGCCATGTTCGGCTCCCAGGCCACGCCCCCCGTTATGAGTTATTTAACATTTCCTTATACTTACATTTTCAGTCTTTGTTGACTTTGTTTTTCTGGAAGTTGGTGTTTTTGGTGAACAGGATAGCGTTCTTGTTTGTAATCTTCTAATGGTAGGTAAAGTTTGAAGCTGAAAACACAAGATTTACTGTAGTGGTTTATTTTAAGTTAAACATTAGTGAAATAGTTTGGTTTACTTTTTAGGCAATTAGCCTACTTTGCTTACTTTTTGATGTAGATGGCCAGTTTTGTGCAGGGTAGCTACTGGAATTTGAATGTGGAATCTGACAGAGTGTCCTTTCCTCTGGGTTAAGTGTTTTTGCAGGAATGTTTAGGGAATGTTTCTGCTACTTTTATAGTTTTTATTGAATTAGGTTGAGTTATATTAGTTACTTTGTATTGCATATAATTTTAATGGTTACTCTATGTTCAGTTTACATTTTTTTGTCAGTTACTTACTTATTTGGTGGTCGATAATGAAGGATTATGTGTAACTGTAACAAATATTTTAATGATCAAATATTATTTAATTTGAGTGAATATAAATTAGTATTGTATTTTTATTCAATATTTAGTGTATATATATATATTCACTGAAAAAACCGTAGGTTTCAGGCACGTTATAGTTACAAATTAGCATTTTAAAAACCTTTGAAATTCACTGAAAAAACCATAGGTTTCAGACACGTTATAGTTAGAAATTAGCATTTAAAAAACCTTTGAAATTCACTGAAAAAACCATAGGTTTTAGGGACAGTTATAGTTAGTTGGACATTGCACTCGTAGAAAACCCGTGAAATTCCCCGTTATAGTTAGTTCAGCTAACTATAACTCGCGCCCCGCAATGCACTGCTGATGACGTCACATATTACATCACTCATGACATGGTCAGTGACATCACTGATGACATCACTGATGACATCTCAAATGACATCACTGATGACATCATCCACGTGATAATCTGATGCAGCTCCTCACACCCTAATATAACCTTTGATACACCCAATCTAAATTACAGAGTGCCATTCGCAAAACCATAGACACTCCAACACCAATAACTACATACCCACTCGCGTGGCCCCCCTTCCCTGGGCCTGTATTGGCCCCGGGGACCCCATCCCCCGGGGCATGGCCTCTTTTTTTTTTATTTGGAGGGGGACTGCGTGGCCCCCCTCCTCAGGCCATTTAAGGCCCCGGGGACCCCATCCCCCGGGCCGGCCTTGCACTTTTTAAAAAAAAATTTACTTTGGGGAGGGGGCTGCGTGGCCCCCTCCGTGGCCACTTATGGCCCCGGGGACCCCATCCCCCGGGCCTGGCCTCTCGCTAGGGACTATGGGGGGTCCCCAAGCCCCCACAGTCCCGCCGGCTCCCCGTGTCCTACGGGAGCCAGCATTGCTTTTACACATGGGGAGCTGCTAAGATGCAGCTCCCCATGTGGAAAAGCAATCAGCTTTGGATATTGGAAGAGAGAGCAGGTTTCCCTGCTCTCTCTTCCAATATCCAAAGCAAGTTTGCAATGACAGGACGGGAGCCGCGAGGCTCCCGTCCTGTCATTGCAAACAGCAGTGTCCCGGGGGTAGGCACCCCGGGACACTGCAGGAGCCGGCCCTGGGGGTGGCGGTCCCCAGGGCCACCACAGGCTCCAGGAGGGGGCCGCACGGCCCCCTCCCTACATTTTGAAAGCCCCGGGAGGTGGTGGTCCCCGGGGCTTGGGGTCCAAAATGGACCCCCATTTTAATTTTTCTTAGTGCCCCGGGAGGTGGTGGTCCTCGGGCGTGTGGGGGCTGGAGCCCCCACACAGGTTTTTAATTTAAAAAAGAAGCCCCGGGAGGTGGTGGTCCTCGGGGCTGCGGGAGGGCTCAGAGCCCTCCCGCACCATTATACATAAAGCCCCGGGGGTGGTGGTCCCCGGGGCTTGGGGGCCCTTAGAGGCCCCCACACATAAAATTATCCCCCCAGCATGCCCCCGGGACTTGGCCCACCCGGAAGCCAATTAACATCAAAGCGCGGGAGACCGCGCTTCGATTTTTTTTTTTTTCGGCAGGATTCACGCTCCCTGAGCGCATCCTGCCGATTTAAAAAAAAAAAAATAAATAAATTTTGCCCAGGGGTCCTTGTGGGACCCCTGAGCAGACCTAGGGGGTCAGGGTGTTTCTACCCTGCCCCCTTTGTGCGCTTTGCGCACTTGTTTCTGTCCCTCGGTTCTACCGAGGACAAAATGGCTGCCAACACTTCCTGATTTGGAGTGTTGACAGCCAATTAACATAAAGCTCGTGCTCGGGAGGATCCGCGGCCCTAGATATATCTATCTTTTTACTTTTGATTTTCTCAGCAACTACTGAACGGATTTACACCATTTAACAAAAGGGTTCTTTCTGAACCAAGAACTACCTCTTTGCCAAATTTGGTGTAATTCCGTTCAGCAGTTCGGGCTGTAGCCGTGTCTAAAGTTTCCTATGGAAAATTGCATGGGGAAAACGCGTTTTGGGACCCCCTTTTTTCTCGGCCCCCGCTTGACGAATCCCCCGAGACTTTCAGGGTAGGAGCGGACCGGAGCGCCCCACAAAGTTTGAAAATTTTGCGAAGATACGTCAACCGGCAAGAGAGTTATTTCAAATAGAATGTCGCGGATTTCCTATGGATAATAGGTTGTAACTATAACTATCTACTGGCGACCGCCAGTAGATAATATATATATATATATATATATATATAAATATATATTACTACGGAGTCCTTCACTCTACCTCAATGGCAGAACACAACAGGAAGCGGCACACCAGGGGACAGCACAAATAATTTTATGGTGCACCAAAGTCAAGGACGACGCGTTTTGGCGTTTCGCCTTTGTCAAGTTACTTCCTGTACAGCTAATTCCCATAGAAATACGTTTCAGAGTTCATAAACATAGAAAGCATACTTTATGTATTTCTTGTGCTTCACAATTAATAGTGCAAACATTTGGACTGAACATCTCTTATTATAAAGCAATGTACAGTAGTTTGTGATTCATTCCCATGGAATCATAATTCATGACATTAATTACCATTGAAAAAATACGAATTACAGGCAATGTTTCCGGCAATCAGGGACAATAAAATTATCATCGGCGATGCTTACTCCCGGCATTCTGGGACAATAAATTCATCACGCTCTTTAATAAGTATCACCATAATGTGAAGTCCTTATATATGTCTTCTCAACATACTATATCAATGTGACATTGCACTACGCTCTCAAGGACGCGCAGCGCTGGATGCATTTTTTCACGTTATATGTAAATACAATTGTTAGGCATGTCTTCCGGTTCCTATATATTCTTATGACAAGTGCCATATGCTTCCTTGATGTCATTCATTTGGGCAGGCTTTTATCATCTTGGCATGCAATATCAATATAACATTCCAATGAAATTCTCGGTACGCGCGGCGCATGGCATAGGTTATTATTATATATACAAATACAATTGTTAACCTTATTCCTTGGACTCCTCTGCAATCATCTCGGCATGCTATATCAGTATGATATTCCAATGAGTTGCCAGGTATACACGGCTCATGGCATATGTTATCACAATATATGCAAATGCAATTGTTAGCCTTATTTTTTGGACTCCTATGAAATCCTATGACAAATGCCATCTGATCCATTGATCTCAATAATCTATACAATCCTTCAAACATGTGTGAAGCTTATCACGGTTACAATGCTCGATATTATTCAAATTATTGACCACGTCTATAACCATTAATATTTCGTGGGTCCACATATTATGGTTAACAAAATCCAATTCATATCCTACCCACTGCCGCTATACCTAATCTCTCTGCTGGTACTTCATTTTGAGGCAATAGAAACTGCGTGATAGATTTGAATAATATTGAGCATTGTAACCGTGATAAGCTTCACACATGTTTGAAGGATTGTATAGATTATTGAGATCAATGGATCAGATGGCATTTGTCATACTGATATAGCATGCCGAGATGGTTGCAGAGGAGTCCAAGGAATAAGGTTAACAATTGTATTTGTATATATAATAATAACCTATGCCATGCGCCGCGCGTACCGAGAATTTCATTGGAATGTTATATTGATATTGCATGCCAAGATGATAAAAGCCTGCCCAAATGAATGACATCAAGGTAGCATATGGCACTTGTCATAAGAATATATAGGAACCGGAAGACATGCCTAACAATAACGTGAAAAAATGCATCCAGCGCTGCGCGTCCTTGAGAGCGTAGTGCAATGTCACATTGATATAGTATGTTGAGAAGACATATCTAAGGACTTCACATTATGGTGATACTTATTAAAGAGCGTGATGACTCTATTGTCCCAGAATGCCGGGAGTAAGCATCGCCGATGATAATTTTATTGTCTCTGATTGCCGGAAACATTGCCTGTAATTCGTATTTTTTCAATGGTAATTAATGTCATGAATTATGATTCCATGGGAATGAATCACAAACTACTGTGTATTGCTTTATAATAAGAGATGTTCAGTCCAAATGTTTGCACTATTAATGGTGTAGCACAAGAAATACGTAAAGTATGCTTTCTATGTTTATGAACTCTGAAACGTATTTCTATGGGAATTAGCTGTACAGGAAGTAACTTGACAAAGGCGAAACGCCGAAAAGCGTCGTCCTTGACTTTGTTACACAATAAAATTATTTGTGCTGTCCCCTGGTGTGCTGCTTCCTGTTGTGTTCTGCCATTGAGGTAGAGTGAAGGACTCCATAGTAATTTACATACGGCTGCTGTCGCCGTTCAGCAGGCACCGACGCCGTTGGAAGGGAACCGCTAAGCACAGCAACTTTGGGACATATATATATATATATGTTACTTTATTAGATTTATATTATTTGTATGTGTTTAGTTAAAATCATTGTGTCTTTAGTTATTTTATAGTATATTATTGTTTTTATAGTAAATATGGTTGTAAGTATAATTTTAATATTGTATTTTCTGTTTTTGTGGGTGGTCTTTCATTTGAAAAGATTTTATGTTTTAGCGATATTTTGTTATAGTTTATTTATGTGTTCGATATTATCATATATTAGATATTTTTAATGGTGATACTTTTGTAATTGACATTTTTGTATTTCTTGTTTGTATGTAGGGTGTCGATATTTTCGTAAATTATATTTCTTTGGTCAATTGATATTTTAGTGGTTGAAATTGTGTCATATAACTGTGAAAGTATGGGCCAAAACACATTTTTTCCCTAATTTTTACATCAGAAAACTCGGGCTCTTCCAGCCAATGATAACGTTTTACCACTCTGCAATACTACACCCGTCCTGAATGAAACAGTGCCCTCCCCCATGTGTGTGTGGGCCTATTGCAAATCTTGGGAATGGACTAAAAATGGAACCATGTGAAGACCTCATTGATACCACATTAACTCACAAAGTCCGAATATTAACTGCTTCCTGTTGCTGGGAAAAAGCCCACTACACAGCAGGCGAGCATTTTTATTGGTAGAAGTATGAGAATGCTGGTTGGT
The DNA here is from genome assembly GCA_963921515.1 of Calotriton arnoldi. Taxonomy (NCBI): domain Eukaryota; kingdom Metazoa; phylum Chordata; class Amphibia; order Caudata; family Salamandridae; genus Calotriton; species Calotriton arnoldi. Next base: position 3,410,892 of record CAWUFW010000777.1, read on the forward strand.
AAGACGTTTGACATGTGGAGGACATTCTGGTTAAGAAAACTTGATGGGATTGCTACAAGTCACAAAGCCCTGAGCCCTGGACTCCCCTAGGTGTCCAGTTTTTAATATCAATGCTAGGTAGGTTTCCCTGAGTGCTGGTCAACCCAAGCCCAAATGCCCATCTCCACAGAATGAGTGAATTTCAAAGGTAAAATCTTGATGTTTTCAAATTGCATTTTGGAGCCTGCTCTGACCGCGCAAAGGGCCCATCTACATAAGTGATTTCCTTTTTTTATTAGGAGAAATGTGGAAAGGCTGGGTGGTTAAAATGTTGATCCCAGCAGATTCCTGAAGCTTCTCTCACAGAAATCTGAGAAAAATCTGTGATTTTAGCATAAGCTTGCAGTTTTCTGGGCATTCTGGGAAAGAAAATCTCATGGTTTCCATGCAAAGAACCCTGGACTCCCCTGGATGTTTCATTTTTAGAAATGTCTAGGGTAGGTAGGATTCAGTGGATGCCGACCGAACCTATGCCCAAATTTTGCAGCTACCCACTTCCACAGAATGAGTGCAATTCAAAGGAAACTGTAGATTTTTCCACATTGTGGTTTGGGGTCTTTCCTGAAGCAGGCCATGGGCTTACCCACATATGGGTACCGTTTTTATCGGGAGAAATGTGAGAACGCAGAGGTAAGACTTGTGTTACTCCCCACAGATTCAGGAACTTTCCCTCACCGAAATGTGAAGCCAAGGTTTGGTATTTGCAGGGCCTTCAGGATAAGAAAATGAAGCAAAATCCATTCAAGTCACTAACTCCCCTGGGTGTCTACTTTTCAGTAATGTCTGGGGTTGTAGGTTTAATTGGGTGCTGGCCGAGTTCACACTCAAATACTTCAGTTACCCACATCCTCAGAATGAATGAATTTCAAAGGAAAAATCCTGATGTTTCCACATTTCATTTTTGTAACCATACCTCTCTCCGGTGATAGGCTCACCCACAGAGTTTTTATCAGGAGTGGTAAGGAAATATTGGGTGGTAGGCTTTTTGTCAATACCCACAACTTTCAAAACTTTCCCTCACAGAAATATGAAGGATGTCTGTGGTTTTAGCCAAAATGTAATGTTTGCAGGACTTTTTAGATTAAAAAAGTTATTAAATCTATGAAAACCACACCACCCTGGGATACCCCGGGTGTTTAGATTTCAGAAATATATGGAGTTGGTAGGTTTCTCTTGCTGCAGGATGACTACAGGAGCAAATATTGCAGCAAACTGCATCCCTAGAATGAGTGAATTTCTTAATGTTTCATGTTGCATTTTGGGGCTTTTCCTGTTGCAGGTGAATGGCCCACCCACACAGGTGAGTTACTACTCTTTTTATTGGGAGAAGTGTGGGAAGACTAGATGGCAGAAAGATTATCAATCCCAGCAGATTTGTTATGTTTCTATGAGAAATATCAGGGAAATTTGTGATTTCTTCCAGAGCTTGACATTTTCAGAGCATTGTGGGTAAGAAAATGTAGTGGTTCAAATGAAAGACACACTCCCCTGGACTTCCATGGGTGTCTAATTTTCAGAAATGTCTGAGGTTGGTAGGTTTTAGCGGGTTCCGACCTAGCCAAAGCTTACTGTTTGCAGGGCATTCCGGGTTGGGAAACGCAGTGGGATCCATGGAAGGTACACAAAGATGGACTCCTTGGGTGTCTGATTTTCAGAAATGTCTAGGCCAGCTGCAATATTTAGGCCAAGCCCAGGCCCAAATTCTGCAGCAACCCACATCACCAGAGAGAGAGCATTTCAAAGTAAATAGCTGGATGTTTCCATGTTATATTTTGGGGCCTTTCCTGTTGCACCTGATATGCCTACATATCCAAGTGGGTTACTGCTTTTATTAGGAGATGTGTGGTACCACAGAATAGTAGAACAATTGTTATTATCAATGGAATTTCTCTCCATTTTTTGGTATCCAAATGTAAGCTGATGTGCAAGAGAAAACAAAATTTCCAAAATGCCGCTCTGAATCACATGATACTGTGGGTAATCCCCTATTTAGAGTTGTACAAATAACCACTATTCCTATCCTCAGAATCTTGGGTTCCTTTTAAAAAATGCATACGTTTCATTCATGTCCTTTTCCCCTGTATTATATTTTACCATATGGATTGATTCATGGTCGGTACATAATGAAAAAACATTTCAACATGCAGCTCTGTTGATGGCTCTGAGCATCACATGTTATTTGGCAACCATTAAACATTATATATCCTGGTGAGCAGAAGAGTGTCATAGATGCATATTACTTCTGTAGGTTGGCCATTGGGGCGAAAATTTGCAGATGAATACATTGTCACATATTTCTATTTTTCCCTACTTACTTTCATTTGCTTTTGATTTCAACAATTAGTTTCTTTGCAACACTCATTAACGATCTGCACAAATTACTCCTTGCTAAATTTAGAATTATTTTTACTTCTCAGAAATGTATATTTTTCCAGGTTTACTTATGGATTTAACATCTGTTTCCACTGCACACTGCAAGAAGGTAGAAATCACAAAAATATGGAAAATTGACTACCACTTAGAAAATGGCAAACATTGGAGAGAAAGTGATTGTTTACAACTCCACTTTTTTCAGAAAGCTGGGATAAGAGTCATCGTAGCACAACAAACGTTGTTGATCTCATTGTTAGAAAAAAAATATGTTCTTTCTTGTACAGCACATTTTTCCCATTTAAGAAAAGAACAAAACAAAATGTTGCTACATTTGAGCTATTTTTAGGTCCTTCCAGGGAATCCACAAACCCTGAGTATCTTTAGAATGCCTAACATGTGAATAAATAGGAAGCAAATTTTGCCTGGATATTTTTGTAAAACAAAATAGAGTTATCAGGGATTGAGAGCGAACTTCTCAATTGTATAAAAAAAGACTCAACCCAAATTCAGCGGCTGAGGGTTTGGAGTATTTTTATATTTTTACAGTTCAAGTGAATGTTGTACCAATGTTGAGAAAGAGCTCATTGTGTATGGACTGTGACAAAGAAGCCTAGGACTGGGAGCAATGAAGATTACAGGTAAGTAATCCGAGCATTGTTAAACACAGCTACGGCCCCTACTTTCATAAGGTGAGGTAAGGCATCAACCAAGGAGTGTCTCTACTACGATGTACCAATTTATAAAAAAAGTATCCTGAAATTGGCATTTTTACTGGTTTATGGTGAGTACTTGCAAGGAAAAAGTGAACTTTGGTTTGTGCCTTGAAAACACTGGCACCATTTTGGATTGCATTTATTGCACACTAACTCATTCCAAGGTGTCATAGGAAATTACCCTTCAGTAGAAGGAAGTTGGCCCCACCCATAAAGGAGGCCAAACGCTAAATGTAATTTTCTCAAACTGCGCTGAGTTAGAAGTAGATGCTTCTGTTCCCACTACTTGGTCTGATCGTTCTATGGTATTTTTTTCAGTGTCATTATTGGGTGCGCTGCTGAAAGTTTTTAAGCCTTCCATCACTACACGCTGTGGTATAAAATCACAGAGAGGGATTCGAGGAAGACTTTGGATTTTAGGGGATTTAACGCCAAATGATTTAGATGCTAATGTGCCTTTTTTTAATGCATCTCTGTCGCAGGTCATTGAGGAGTTGGCCCCTCCAGAGAAAGAATGTCACCAAAAGACAACATCCATCTGCTCCCTGGTTTACTTCCACTTTATTGGAAGAAAAACGATTATGTAAAAGGCTAGAGAGGAAATGGAAAAAGCTCTATGTTGAGGAGTTGAAGAAAGTGTGAAAACAGCTTTAAAAGCTTATCATAAAAAGATCTGACTTGTGCAAATTCAATCCTTGGCTGACCAAATTTATAAATCAAATAACAAAGTCAAAGATATTTTTAAGATAGTTCAATCAGTTTGATCCCTGAGGGCCAGCCAATAAAAATATGTCCCCTCTCAAGTGCCATGTGATAGTCTGACTATTTTCAAAAATGGGTCTCAGATATGTATCTCTCCTTTGATAATCAGAAGATGGTTACCTCTCCAGGTTCCGATATGAACCATGTTTGAAGACGAAGTGGTCCTGTTTTGTCTGAATTTAAGAATATTTCTCCAGCAAAGTCAGAAATAGCAATTTTATCTGCCAGACTGCCACATCTGGTTCCTCCCTCGACCATTTCCTCCCACAGGTATTAAAATGTGTGGCCTCTATGATAAATCCTATTATAAACCAATTGTTTAATAAGTCTCTTGAGTCCGTCATTTTTCCTTCTGACTGGAAATTAGTGCGGGGTCTTCCTCTCCAGAAAAAGCTGAATGCAGACCCTGCCGTATTTAACCAGGAATATTATATGTAGAATATGTAGAATATGGAATTGGATAGTTATAAGGGTGAGAATTTGAACTTTGATACATCCTTGGTTTGTCTCTTGGTGTCTTGGCAAAGATAGAAAAGCCCTTATCACAGATATTTTATGCATTTTATACATATATCCAAAACTGCAATTCAGTTAAGAAATAAGGAAAATATGAGGCCAACCAAGTTAAGTATTACATTTCTAACATTTTAGTTAATATACCTTCAGAAATTAAGAAAATCAGATGTAAGGATCAAAGAATATAGCATTAAAAACAATAGGACTTTAACAATCTAATGTTATTCAAAGGCACTTATTAGGCTGGTACATAGGCACTCTTTAACTGTTGTCAAATAAAAATTGTTGGCTCATCCTAATCAAATGTTTAACATTCAAACCTAGAGACTTAATAGCTGTAGCCAAACAGTGCTCCTCAAGTTCATAAACATATGTTGAGCTATACCACTGTAACCTTAAAACTCCCACCCAAAAATTCAGAGCAAGAAAAACTGATAAGATGAGGTACCTGAGTTTGCATCTTTTTTGCATATGATTGGGATCCAGAGATTAATATTTCCTAAGATCAACACATTTTGTAGCACTGCTGGCTTGCAAATGATCTCTAAAGGTTTAGGGCTACTTGTTTGACCACAGTTCACGGTTTCCAATTTCAGGAATCGTCCCACAACTCCTGTTTCAGGCTGAGAGTAAAATGTCCTGCTCTATTTGCTTCTCCGGAATTCTCTACAGCAGCAGTCTTCCTCTGTTCACAGGACCTTCTCTACCTTTCACTACAGGATGAAATTTCCATGGAGGCAAGTAGGAGAAATGTGCATTTTAAATATTGTGCCTGTTTTCTTCTAAATAGCAACAGCTTCCTCTGCTACAGGACATTCAACAACTTCAAGCCACAAAAGGCAAGGTCCACTGGAGCGCACTGGCTTTTCTAGTTCTGAAGGATTAGTAGGAGACGAGTGCCACTAGCCTTGAAGACAATACTGGATCCAAAAATTCAAGACAACACCTGGAGATTCCTTTAAAATATCCCGGCTGGTAGGCAGGGCAGGTAACCATTTTCTGGTGCAGCAAGCAGGGACATTTTAGTTCACATGCTGCATGCAGTTCTCCTTTTCGAGTGGAGTAATAGGAACTATTTAAAGGTCAGTTATTGGTGATGACTCCTGAGACATTGCAATGAAAGTTCCAGGATTTACTTTCCCAGCTGTTGCTTTAGTGTGGTCCTTTCCCTTTCTCGGGGACATGCTTTTTGGCAAAAACCTACCCATGGCTCTCGGCCTTTTCAAAATTCACCATGATACCTCTGTGTTCACTCACTGTCTCCTAGGACCTCCTTTGACCTGGCCAGTTATGTACACTAGGCTTCAGAAAAAAACAACACTGCGGATCCTTAGGTGCTCCCGAACTCCTGTTGGACCAGGCTTCAGTGTTTTTCAATCTGAAAGGAGAAGTGTGCTACGGGGGAATTCAGAACCATATTTGGCCAGGGGCTAGTTGTTTCTGCCTATCATGGTCCTTGTGTGGTTACATTTATATTGGCATTCGCTGGCTCTGGCTGAGCAGAGGTACTAATGAATGGGGAATTGAGATGGGCTCCAGTTATGGATGTTTATTGCTTTTGTTAAGCACATAACTGAGCTCAGTTAGAACATATTTCATATTCCCGAAGTGGTAACAATATTGTAGGTGCTATAAATGTAACCTCACCACTGATCCTTTCAGCTCACATTACCGATATGCTGGAAATTATGTTTTTTTTTTTTGTGTTCAAAATGTTTTATTAAATGAATTTTTCATAGATATTAAACACAATACAAAGAATAGGAAATTATGTTTTGAATACAGTTTTCCATCAAAGGTACTGAATTAATGTTTACCACGGAAAACAATGGATATATATCCTGGAGCCTAAGCTATCAGAGATGTGAACTATAAAAGCATATGATATGTTGTAAATGGAGAAATGTGCCATTCTTTTTTACATCCAATAGTTGAGCTCTAAGCTACTCCACAGAAACTATGCACACAGGCAGTTAATTTGCCAGGGTTGATAGCGAGAACAATTTGCATACTCAGGGCAATTTGAATAAAAACAGTTTATGTTAACACACTGTGTGGCTGAGAGCTACTTAACAAGCATTCAGCCACAATTGCAGTCCAAAACACCTGATGTCCAAATCGAAAAAAATTGGCCGAACATGGCAATAAAATGGATTTCCCAAAGAAGTAGGGTCCACGTCAGACATCCTATCCCAGGATGCACTGCTATACTGTCCGTAAACCTTTCAATAAAGTTTAATGACTTTTGTCCATGTTCAATTCATTTTATTTCTTCCATGATCTTCAAATCATCACTGGTTTTGAAAACATTTCTCATTCAATTTTTCACTTCAGTTCAATGAGTGCCTAACAGGCTTTACTCGTGAGACACAGGGAGATTTAAAATTTCACATAATCAAACATGGATGTTTAAACCCAACGCATTTCGGGCAATTAAGCCCTTCTTTATGGATAACCACAACAAAACCAGAGTAAAACCAAATGTTATCGATGTATGCTACTTTCACATTGATAAGACTCCTCCCCATAGTGCTATAATACAACGTGCATAACCTCTGTGCAACATAACTTAATTCATGTGCTACGTGCTACCTGTGCCCAATCTTTTTCACCCACAACACAATAAAACATGCCCATATGCCAAAAACCGCATGCAACCCATAACGATGTGCATACTCAAACAATTTAAAACAATTTGAAACATGCCTCAGTGTCAAAACTAAAACAATTTGTTACCTCCACCGGAGAGAGTGTACCGGCGCGTGTCAATCCTCCATGGGAACCCTGTTAAAAAACCATTGCAGGTCTGTCGGGTATTTGTTGAGAGAGTCACGTGATACCCAAATCATGTGACCCGACCTTACATATAGACATAAAATAACCCCCAAAAGTGCTCCCTTCGATTCTGAAGTGCCAGTAATATAATCTACAAAAAACTAATAATAATTACAATCTTTATAATTAATAAATAACAGAATAAAATTAAATCAACATCGAAGTGTGTGACAGGCAACTGATCAACAAGACATATTCAAAATGAATCATAAACCAGATATTCAAATACAGTAGTACACTCTGCTAATGTGTACGTCAGACTATGATGTAATGATGAACCTCCGGTGTCCAATAGCTTTAGATGGTATTTTGACATTCAAAACCAATGTGTCCATTCAACCTTTAATCCATGGGTGCAAACTACACAGTGGACGGACAAATTATGTGTGAGAAATAAAATGGATTTCACCACACATAGTTTGGTTAATCTTTTCTTTCTAAGAACATAAGGAGAAGTCTATCTCCTTCACTCAGACACAATATCAATTTACTTCTGCATTAGCCTCATATTTGTCAATCAACAGCTACTTAAAAGCCACCAAACCTGGACTCTGCCATCTGTGAGTCCTACCCTTGCCTGAGGTGCCCCCTCCAGTCCTGGGCCTCAGAAGTGGGTTCTGCAGCTGTTTTCTGCAAAAACCGATGCAGTGACCCCTTTGTGCTGATTGGAACCAACGCAGTGCCCTCCGACGCAGTGCGATTCAATGACGATGCAGTTCCCAACTACGAGGGTCAACGATGACACAGTGCAGATTCAGAGACGCAGCTGTGAGGCTCGACTTCGACGCAGCACTGATCTTTCAACACCGACTGCGAGGCTCGACTCCGACACATTGAACCGACTGCATGAATCGGAACCGACGCATTGAGTCTTCGACATTGACGCTTGCTCCATACAAAGGTAAATTTTCAGCGAACCCTGCGTGGGTCCGGTAGCTGGCCTGCCCTCTATCGCAGTCGGCCTGAACTTTAGATTTACCTGGTCTAGCGCGACTTCAAGTAACCTCTTAGCGCTTTTGACTTGTAAGCACTGTTTTTGGATTTAATCTTTAAAATTCATATCTCGACTTCTACTTATTGGATTTTTTTCATTTGGTTCTTGTTTTACAGAGATAAATATTCTCTATTTTTTTAAACCAGTCTGGAGTATTTTCACTGTGTTACTGTAATTTAAGTGTTGGGCAAATACTTTACACATTGCCTCTTAAGGCAAGCCAGACTGCTCTTTGCCAAGCTACCAGAGGGTGGGCACAGGTTAATTTAGGTTTTGTATCTGACTTACGCTGACTAGGATTGTGGTCCCTACTTGGAGAGGGTGCTAACCTCTGCAAAGTAGACACCCAATTTCTAACATTGATGGCATCGGTGGGATAGGACTTGTGTTTGTGCGGTACCTTTCTGTAATTTGGAGTACACTACTACCCACATCTAGACCAATTCGAATCAATTGTCTCTGATCCCCATTGGCATTTTTGTTCCTACTCTGTTTAATTGTCATTTTTCATTTTTCAATTCTCCCTGATTGGCATTTCTGCTTTTTCCTAAAATCATGTCTCTGATTGGAGGTTCTGCATCTGCACCTGCAAGAATGGAATTTTAGATGGCCAAACTTGAGGGTTATACTGTGGCCCAGCTCAAGGATTTCTGCAATGTCCCACTAAGTCAGAAAACTTTAGGCCCATCTCGCTGTTCCCCTTTGTCTCCAAGGTGGCAGAGAAAAATATAAATCAACAGCTTTCGACTTTCATCAAGGGAAGAGAACTTTTCCATAGGACTCAACTGGGCTTTTATCCTCATTATAGTACAGAGTTGGCGCTATTGCTCGCCTCTGAGTCCATTCGTCAAGCTGTTGATAGAGGAGATACCACAGCATTGCTAATATTGGACCTCTTCGCAGCCTTCAACACCGTGTTCTACAGTCTTCTGCTTGAACGGCTGTGGAATTGGTGACAAGGCCTTGCGGTAACTCACCTCTTTTTTGCAGAACCGCACCTTTCACGTGGCACAAAACCCTTTTTCATCTAAGGTTTTTCCGCTCAAGCAGGGGGTGCCTCAGGGCTCCTCTCTGAGTCCCACTTTATTCAAACTTTATATGCATCCTGGCTGACATCATCGAGTGCTACAGTTTTAATATTGTATCGTACACTGATAATATGCAGCTGATTATCACCTTCTCTCAGGATCAGCCAACACAGCAGTTTAGCTGAGATCTTGCTTGTTGGAGGTGGCTGAGTGGATGAACCTGAGTTGCCTTAAGCTGAATGCTGGGAAAACTGAGATCCTGATCCTAGGCAAGCAGCCCTTGATCTGGTCCTCTACTTGGTGGCCTGATTCGCTCAGGCCTCTACATGTCCCTAAGACAAGAGTCAAGAACCTCAGTATCTGGTTTGATTCAAGGCTCTTGTTTGATAGTCAGATCACGATCTTGGCGGGCAGATTTTCTGGATCTTAAAAATGTTGAAAAAGATCCTCGGACTTCTCCCAGAAGCAGCTAGAAAGACAGTAGTCCAGGCCCTGGTTATGTCCAGGCTAGATTATTGTAATGTTCTGTATCTGGGAGTCTCTCAGTCTCAACTAATGAGACTCCAGCGTGTGCATAACGTGGCAGCGCAATTGCTGTTAGATCTGCTGAGACGTTCTCCTACAGGTCCTGCTCTTGTGAATTTTCACTGGTTGCCTTTAAAGAAAAGGCTTTCTTTTAAAGCCATGTGTTATTATTATAGAATTCATAGCAATAAAGGCCCTCGATACTTGCATTCACTTGTCAAATCCTACTTCCCCAGAAGGAACTTAAGATCTGCAGGGCCTTCTCTGGCCTTTATTGCCATTGTAAAAAAGGCATGCATTGGAGGATGCTCTTTTAGTTTTCTAGCCACCAAGATGTGGAATTCCCTTCCTCTTTCACTTAGGCAGGAAAAAGCTGAGCTATCATTCCAGAAAATGTACAAACCTGGATTTTTTAAGTCAATCTGATTGAGCTACCTTTTAGCAGTATGTCTGTTCTGTGGCTCGGAGTGAAACCCTAGTCCTGGGACACTCAACTAGAAGTAACTTGATGCTTTATAAATCACATTATTATTATTATTATTATTATTATTATTAAGGACTTTGGGCTTCCTGTAAAGAGCACCACCAGAACGGTGGAGTTGCAAAAGGTACTGAGAGCCTGGTCAGAAGCCCATGCTGCATTAAAAGAGACCCCAGAGTAGGATGAGGCTGAGGAAGAGCTGGATGAAGAGAATGATTTGGACCAGGGCATAAAAGGAGGCCTTGGGCTGCTGTCTGTGGAGGATGATGGCAACTTACTTCCAGTAATGGGGGTTCTGTTAGGGATTAGATGAGTGCCTACCTTCTCTTATCCTCTCTCTATGTGGATGCATGAGCAGGACTGCTGGTGCGCGCGCGAAATTGGCGCGATTGTAGGGGTATAAAACGGGCCGACAGCTGGACCTCTTTGCTTGGTTTCGTTTCCCGGTCTTCTTACCCGGAAGGACTTCGCCTTAGTTTCCTGTTTCCTGCATTTTGGATCGTCTTGCCTCGTCTCCCCTCTCGGACTTGCCGCTCACAGGCTTGCGGGCGTTTCTTGTTCTGGGACATTGTTTTTTTCCCCCTCATTGGATGTGAAATCGCTGGGCATCTGGTATCCTTTCTTCATGTTACCGGATTGAATAGATTTACAGGTACGCGGCTGCGTGCCTGTTTCTTTCCCCTGGGCTACTTCCTGGATTTCTACGACCCGTCACTATCGTTTTATGGACATTTTACACACTAGGGTTCTTTTTTACAACCCGTCTGAGATGTTGTTCATGGACGTATTTTTCTTTCTTTTTGGGGTTTGTTTTCTTAGTTCCTAGAATGGAGGTTTTTTATGTCTGTGCCAGACTTTTTCCCCTTGCATTTTATTCCTGAGGATAAACGCACTGGAAATTGGGGGCATTCTCTTTTGCCTCCTTTCTACTCGTAAAAGCGAGTTTTGGACTCAACGTAATCCTTGATGGATGGGTAACTTGTGCTCGTAATACGGGTAAGAGTTTGTCTTTTCATGCGCCAAGCAATGCCTGATCATGCATGTTCATGAGTGATGTTTATTGGTGTTAATTTGAATTCCTGTTGTTTGTTTTTCTTCAGGGTATATGCGCTTTCTACTTTCCTGTAGCAGTCAGAGGGGAGTGTGTTGCCCGGGTGTTGACTCCTTGTGTATTCCCTCTCTACCCCCACCCTCTTCTGTGTTCCTGGTGGCTATTTACTGTGTCTATACTAGTGGTAGCTGCCAGGACAGGGGTAGTGGACTGGGCATATCTTCGCTTCTGCAGTGTTGGGTGGAACCTGGTGGTAACAGGACAGAAAACCAAGCCCAAGAATTGACACACTGCCCGAGCGAAGATGGATGAGGTTGGGAATAGAGTGGGGGAGGATGTGGTTCCTACTATGCAGGAATTAATGGCCGCTATTTCGTCCCTCCAGACTGAGGTACAAGAGTTGAGGCAAGAGAATCATGGGTTACGTCAGGAGTTAAGTACGTTTAGGGTTAGGGAGCAGGCTTGAGGTTCGGGTAGGGGTCCTTCCTTGAAGGGTCAGGGACCTATAGTACAACCCACCACTTTTCAGTTTGATAGAGCGTCAGGGCAAGGGGCTAGTGGTAGCACTCCTATAGCGTTTACAGTAACTACACCCACTCCTGTCCCTTTGGATGTACCAGAACGATTTACGGGTGACTGTAATAAATACAGTGTGTTTATGAATCAGTGTCACCTGCATTTTATGTGCCGTCCCACAGCGTTTCCAGATGATTCCGCCAAGGTGGCTTTTATTATCTCTTACTTGGCGGGTACGGCAGCGACGTGGGCTGTTCCGCTAGTGGATAGTGATGATCCTGTGTTGTATAATTACTTGGCATTTAGGGAGCAAATGCGTTGTTTGTTTGCTAAGCATGCATTTATGCAAGCCAGCGATGCTGAATTATTGAAATTGAGACAGGGTAAGCAGGATTTGTTGTCTTATGTCTCTTCATTTAATCGCCTGGATTCAGAGACACATTGGCCTATGGCAAAAAGAACCTCTTTGTTTTATCAGGGGTTGAGTGAAGAGTTGAAGGACATTGTGTCCCAGGTGGTGGATCCTCCCGATGATTGTTCAGCCTTCATCGACTTGGTGGTAAAATTGAACCACCGATTATCTGAGAGACGTGGGGAGAGGAATCGTTTTCAGGCCTCTCGTGTTGTAAATGTGAGAAGCGAAAACAGAGGGCCTGTGGAGCAGAAACAAGGGCCTGAACCTATGGAGATAGGTGGAGTCAGGGGTCCGTTGTCGAGTGAGGAAAAGGGGAGACGGCGAGCACAGAACCTATGTTTGTATTGCGGGAAAGGTGGACATTTTGCTCGCGAATGTCCTGTGAAACCGTCTAGTTTGCCCACGAGAAAAGCCATAGCATTTGTGGGTAGACAAGAAGGAGTAAGTCCCATGGAAGACGTTGCTTTTAGTTAATCATACGTGATATCTGGTGCTGTTCAGAGGGTTCCACGACATTTCACTATATCTGTGTTTGGTGTTGTCCAATAGTAGTAGATCAACTTTGTCTGTGTTGCTTGATTCTGGGGCCACAGGGAACTTTATGGACATTCAACTCGCAGAGAGATTGAATGTTCCATGTGTGTACAAGGAACAACCGGAACCAGTAAGAGCTATAGATGGGATCGAGTTGTCCTCTGGATCTATAACTCGTCAAACAGAACCCTTGTGTCTATTATGTGATAATGGACATTCAGAGACTATATGTTTTGATCTCATAGATGCTCCTTCATTTGGAATTGTTCTCGGTGTACCCTGGTTGCAGAAGCATAACCCTAGGATTGATTGGGTAAGGCTGACAGTGACGTTAGATTCTGCCCATTGTTTACAGCACTGTTATCAGGTCGCAATGGATTGGGTGATGCCATTAACCTGTGCAGTGGGTGATTGTGGAGAAGTTGGTGGTATTCCTGCACCATATGTGGAGTTCGGTGAGGTGTTTGATAAAATTCGGGCCAACATTCTTCCACCTCACCGGTCTTTTGACTGCAGTATAGATTTATTGCCGGGTGCTACATTGCCCTGTAGTCGCATTTATGCGTTGTCAGAACCAGAGGAGCAACATCTGAGGGAGTATTTGGACGAGATGTTGGCATCTGGTTTTATACGTCCTTCTTCTTCGCCCGTGTCTTCAGCCATCTTTTTTATACCTAAGAAGGAGGGCAGTCTTCGTGCTTGTGTAGACTATAGGGCACTCAATAAAGTGACACTAAAGAATAAATATCCACTCCCGTTGATTCCTGTGTTGTTAGACCAACTGAAGCATGCTACTGTTTTTACTAAACTAGATTTGAGGGGTGCATACCTTCTCATTCGTGTCCGTGAAGGGGACGAATGGAAGACCGCTTTTCGGACGAAGTTTGGTTTGTTTGAATATTGCGTTATGCCTTTTGGTTTGTGTAACGCCCCAGCTGCTTTTCAGTTTGTTATCAATGAGGTTTTGAGGGAGTATTTGGACGTGAGTGTGATAGTGTGAATTGATGACATTTTGATTTTTTCTAAATCTATTGTTGATCATGAGATGCATGTGTCACAGGTATTGCGGAAGTTGAGAGAATTCCAATTGTTTGTGAAACTGGAAAAATGTAAATTCCATACTTCTAGTGTGGAGTTTTTGGGGTTTGTCGTTTCAGTTGGTGGTATTAAGATGGATCCTCGTAAGATAGAGGCTATTGTTACTTGCCCCTCCCCTACCTGCGTGAAGGACGTACAGGTCCTACTTGGATTTGCTAATTTTTATCGGCAGTTTATTTCACATTTCTCGGATGTAGTAACGCCTATGACTGCCTTGTTGAGAAAGGGGGTGCCGTTTGTTTGGTCTCCTAGTGCACAAGCTGCTTTGGAGTTGTTGGTGAATAAATTCACCTCGGCCCCTGTCCTTGTTCATCCGGATCCTGCTTTGCCCTTCTTTGTGGAGGCTGATGCTTCTTTGTGCGCTGTAGGCGGTGTACTCTCACAGAGGGATGTAGAAACAGGTTTTATGCACCCTATTGCGTTCTTTTCTAAAACCTTGTTACCAGCTGAACGCAATTATACAGTGGCAGAGAGGGAATTGTTGGCCATTAAGTTGTCCTTTGAAGAATGGAGACATCATCTATGGGGGGCTCGACACCCCATTACGATTTATACAGATCATAAGAACTTGGAGTTCTTTCGCTCAGCCCGAGCTTTGACTCAGAGACAGATGCGATGGGTACTATTCTTTAATGAATATGATTTCATCATTACATATAGACCTGCGGCACAACAATTGAAATCAGATGCATTGTCCCGCATACATGTGGATCAGATGGGTGATGCGCTGGGCCTTGAAGCTAGACCTGTAATATCCGGGGAGAGAATCGTGGGTTGTGTTTCAGCAGAGGACTTTATGTCTTCTGTAAAAGGAAAAATGGGGAACATAGATCTCACCCCATGGTTGACGAACCCGCTCTTCTCTGTTCAACAAGGTCTATTGTATCATGATGGTAGACTTTTTGTACCGCCTGAATTGAGGGAACAAGTTCTCACTTGGTGCCATTCCTCATCTTTAGTGGGTCATCCTGGAATGAATAAGACCAGAGAGTTCTGTTTGCGTTGGTTCTGTTGGGAGACAGTGGGACATGATGTCCAGGTGTTTGTAGCTTCTTGTCCTGTTTGTGCCATTAGTAAGCCTACACACACACGTCCTTCTTGGTTGTTGCATCCGTTACCTGTCCCTCCAGCTCCGTGGCATACTATCAGTATGGATTTTGTTACTGATCTCCCTCTTGAATCAGGTTATACAGCCATACTGGTGGTAGTGGATTTGTTTACTAAGGTGGCACACTTTATACCATTACCAAAGGTGCCTACAGCTCGTGAGTTGGCCATAGTATTTGTGAATCATGTAGTGAGGTTACATGGGTTGCCCACTGCCATTGTGTCCGATAGAGATGCACAGTTTGTATCCCATTTTTGGACCGAATTGTGCTCCTCTTTAAAAATGGAGTTGCGTCTGTCATCCGCTTACCATCCTCAGACGGATGGTCAGACGGAACGTACTAATCAGACTATGGAGCAGTATCTTCAGTGTTTATTGACCTCCTTAACATGCAGTTGGGTTATGGCACTCCCTTTGGGGGAATTTGCATGTAATAACAGCGTGCACACAGCCTTAGGGATGACTCCTTTCTTTTGTTCCATGGGTTTCCATCCTAAAGCCATTCCAATACAACCCACAGGGCATGTACCTGCATTAGATACTTTAAGTCAGTCTTTGGTCCAGATTTGGGAGAAAGCACAAGAACAATTACAGGTTACCAAGCTTAATATGAAGAAGCAAGCTGATCGACACAGAGTACCCGCCCCTTCTTATGCTGTAGGGGATCAGGTGTGGTTGGCAATGAAGAATTTACGGTTGGTTGGTTCCCAGAAATTACAGCCACGGTATGTGGGACCTTTCAGCATCCTCAGTGTAGTGAATCCTGTTGCCATGAAACTGGGGTTGCCAGAGGATTATCGTATCCATCCAGTGTTCCATACGTCCCTATTGAAACCATACACTAGGTCTACTCAGACGTTGCCACCCCCCCTCCTGTTTTAGTAGATGGAAATGAGGAGTTTGAGGTTAATGCCATCCTAGATTCCAGACGCAGGAGAAGGAGGCTGTATTATCTTGTAGATTGGAAGGGATATTCCCCTGAGGATCGGACCTGGGAACCAGCGGGTGATGTTCATGCTCCCCGACTGGTACGTCTGTTCCATATTCGTCATCCTACTAGACCTCGTCCTGTGGGGAGGCCTTTGGGGGGGATACTGTTAGGGATTAGATGGGTGCCTACCTTCTCTTCTCCTCTCTCTATGTGGATGCATGAGCAGGACTGCTGGTGCGCGTGCGAAATTGGAGCGATTGTAGGGGTATAAAACGGGCCGACAGCTGGACCTCTTTGCTTGGTTTCGTTTTCCGGTCTTCTTACCCGGAAGGACTTCGCCTTTATTTCCTGTTTCCTGCATTTTGGATCGTCTTGCCTCGTCTCCCCTCTCGGACTTGCCGCTCGCAGGCTTGCAGGCGTTTCTTGTTCTGGGACATTGTTTTTTCCCCCCTCATTGGATGTGAAATCGCTGGGCATCTGGTATCCTTTCTTCATGTTACCGGATTGAATAGATTTACAGGTACGCGGCTGCGTGCCTGTTTCTTTCCCCTGGGCTACTTCCTGGATTTCTAAGACCCGTCACTATCGTTTTATGGACATTTTACACACTAGGGTTCTTTTTTACAACCCGTCTGAGATGTTGTTCATGGACGTATTTTTCTTTCTTTTTGGGGTTTGTTTTCTTAGTTCCTAGAATGGGGGTTTTTTATGTCTGTGCCAGACTTTTTCCCCTTGCATTTTATTCCTGAGGATAAACGCACTGGAAATTGGGGGCATTCTCTTTTGCCTTCTTTCTACTCGTAAAAGCGAGATTTGGACTCAACATAATCCTTGATGGATGGGCAACTTGTGCTCGCAATACGGGTAAGAGTTTGTCTTTTCATGCGCCAAGCAGTGCCTGATCATGCATGTTCATGAGTGATGTTTATTGGTGTTAATTTGAATTCCTGTTGTTTGTTTTTCTACAGGGTATATGCGCTTTCTACTTTCCTGTAGCAGTCAGAGGGGAGTGTGTTGCCCGGGTATTGACTCCTTGTGTATTCCCTCTCTACCCCCACCCTCTCCCTGTGTTCCTGGTGGCTATTTACTGTGTTTATACTAGTGGTAGCTGCCAGGACAGGGGTAGTGGACTGGGCATATCTTCGCTTCTGCAGTGTTGGGTGGAATCTGGTGGTAACAGGACAGGTTCCTTCCAGGGCAGGGAGCAGTTTACCATTCAGAGGCCTGTCCCCAGAGGAGCTGGAGGTCAGGAGGGAGGAGAGAAAGTTCAGATTGGAGTTGGCTAAGGTCAAATTGGAGGAAAAACAGAAGCAACTGCCCTTAGAGGAGGAGGAGGAGGAGGAGGAGA
This sequence comes from Calotriton arnoldi, assembly GCA_963921515.1. NCBI lineage: Eukaryota > Metazoa > Chordata > Amphibia > Caudata > Salamandridae > Calotriton > Calotriton arnoldi. Next base: position 3,428,159 of record CAWUFW010000777.1, read on the forward strand.
AAAGAAAAAGGTTGGCCTTGGAGGAGAAGAAGATGATTTTGGCTCAGGAATTGAGAATGAGAGTGCTGGACATCAAGGCCAGGCAGGTGGAGTCCAGCAGTAATGGTGGCAGCATTTCTTCTGTGCCCTCTAACAGTAGGGTCCACATACCCAAGGTTCAGGTGTCTGAATTTTTGGGTGGGAGACGACATAGACAGATGGTCTGAGGCATATGAAATTGCACCCTAAATGCACAAGATCCCTGAGGCAGATTGGGGTTCTAGTCTTAGGAGGCATATCCCTAGTGAGGGGAGGGACACTCTAATGGACCTAGAAGGGAGTGACAGAATGAGGTATCTCCCATGAAGGAAGCCCTAATTAGGAAGTTTGGTTTGACCCCAGAGAAATATAGACAGAAATTCAGGGACGGTCAGAAGATTTCCCAACAGACCTGGGTGGATTGTGTGGATTTTTTTTGCAAGGCACTGGATGGTTGGGTGAAGGGCAGTGAGGTAAAAGATTACCAGGGGCACTATAATTGTTTGCAACAGAGCATATGTTCAGTCTTTGCTGTCCAGCTCTACACCAACACCTTATTGATAGTAAGCTCACTGACCCCAGAGAGCTTGCTAAGGAGGCGAACCATAGGGTCAGCACCTAGGTCCATATGAAGGTATCTGGGGGGATCACCACAAGGGTGGGCAGGGTCCTCACCAGAAGAAGGAGAGGAGGACAAAAAGAGCAATACGTTCTCTAAAGGGCCTCAAACTAGTTCTGTGGGTCAGGGTTCCCTTCCCCCTGTTGACTATTGAGAAGAAGAAGAAATGGTTCCCAGAGAATAAGTCTTCAGGGAAGACTCCAGTGAAGTGCTATGAGTGCCAGCAGGAAGGGCACTACAAAGGGGATTCCAAGTGTCCAAAGCGGGCACAGCCCCCCACTGGTGGGTAGTCATTGGGGTTGGCTAGTTTAGCGCTTGGGGAGGAGATTGTCCCAGATAGTTTTGGGAAGAGTACAAAGGTTACTCTAGTGTCCCTGGGTGATGGAGAAATGGTACACAGAACCCACATGCCTGACAATACTATGAAGCACAGTCAGTGGGTATCCATCAATGGGCAGAGGGTGAAGGCTCTGAGACACACAGATGCTAGTATGACAACCATCAGGTGTCATTTGGTGTCTTCAGAGCAGGCAGTCCCTAATATGTTCCACCAAGTTGTTGCTGCTGACAACCGTGAGAGCCACTATCCTGTGGCTCTGGTTCCCTTTAAGTGTGTGGGGGGTCTCAGGTCTGCTGAGGGTAGCTGTGAGTCCGTCCATGCCTGTACATTGTCTGCTGGGCAATGACCTGGAGCACACCATCTGGAAGGAGGTGGAGCTCAGGTCACACTTGGAGATGATGAGGTTGCCTGAGTGGGTGTGCCTGACCACACGGCCCGTGGCAGCTCCAGAGGGTGGTCAGAAGGACCTGGAGCCTGGAAAAATAGCCCAGGTACCTGCCAAAAAGAGGAAGGGTAAGGGGTGTGGGAAACCCCCTCCTGAAATTCCCAAGGTCTGGGAAGAGGAGGAACCTGAGGGGGATGCCCCAGTACCTACAGGCAAAGATGTGGCTGAACTGGGGAACATACCTGAGCTGACCAACTGGCAGCAGGAAGGGCGTCCCTCCACAGAAGAGTTCTGGAAGGAGCAGAAGGAGTGCCCTACTCTTATGGGTCTTCAGAGGCAGGCTGAGGCCAAGGCAGCTGGTGACGCTTCTGGGAAGACCCTAATCTATTGGGAGAATGATCTCCTGTATAGTGAGCCTAAGGCTCCTGAGCCTGGTGCAACACATGGTAGTACCCCAGCTCTACAGGGCCTTCCTACTGGGTCTGGCTCATGATGTGCCACTGGCAGGTCATTTGAGGCAAGACAAGACCTTTGACAGGCTTGCCACCCACTTTTATTGGCCTTAAATGAGGAAGGCCTCTGATGCATTCTGTAGGTCTTGTCCTACCTACCAGGCAAGTGGCAAATCAGGGGGGAAATGCAAGGTCCCCCTGCAAACGTTCCCTGTCCTTAGTACCCCTTTTGAGTGGGTTGGCATCAACATTGTGGGGCCTCTGGATCCCAAGACAGCCACAGGCAACAGATTCATTCTGGTCTCGGTGGACCATGCCACCCGGTACCCGGAAGCTATCCCTCTGAGGACAGTGACTGTGCCTGTCTTGGCCCGGGTACTGATGGGTATCTTTACCTATGTGGGTTTCCCCAAGGAGGCCAGGTGCAAACTTCATGTCCAACTAAATGAAGACCATGTGGAAGGAGTGCGGTGTGACCCATAAGTTCACGGGTCCTTACCACTCCCAAACCAATGAGTTGGTTGAAAGGTCCAACCATACCCGCAAGGGCATGATTATGGGTCCTCCTGCCATGCCTTTTGCAAGACTGTTGGTCTCGGCCTTATGAAGTGAAGGAATGCAAGGGTGATGTCATCTACTTGGTGGACCTCAATAATTCTAGGAACCCTTTGAGGGTCCTGCATGTGAACTGCCTCAAGTCCCACTTTGAGAGGTCTGAGATTACCATACTTCTGGTTACTGATGATGGGGTGGAAGTGAGTGAACCTCTCCCCGACCTTCTATCTTCCAAGGAGCAAGATGGGTCAGTGGATGGTGTCAGCCTCTCCCTTACACTGACTCTAGATCAACAGAGAGATGGCCGACAGTTGCTGGGGCAGTTTGCCTCTTTGTTCTCCCTTACCTCAGAACTCACTATATGGTGTACGCATGATATTGATACTGGGGACAGCACACCTCTAAAGGCCAAAATTTAAAGCCTGATGATATGGTGAGAGCTAGCATCAAGGAGGATGTCTCCAAGATGCTGGTGCTAGGGGTCAGTGAGCCCTAAAACAGACCAAGGTCCGACCCAAGGATGTTGGTTTCCAAGGCTGCTCATCCAGGTCTCTCCCCTGAACTTAGATTCTGTGTGGACTGCCATGGGCTCAGTGCAATCACCAGGACTGACGCACACCCCATCCCCAGAGCTGATGAGCTCATTGATCAGCTTGGAGCTGCCAAGTTCCTCAATTCGTTTGAGTTAACTTCTGGTTACTGGCAGATTGCCTTGACTGAGGGGGCTAAAGAGAGGTCAGCGTTCTCAACACAAGAAGGGCTCTTCCAGTTCTGGGTCATGCCTTTTGGGTTGAAGAATGCCGCTGTCACCTTCTAGAGGCTGGTCAATCTGGTCCTGACTGGGTGGGAGAACTTCAGTGCCACCTACCTAGACAACATTGCAGTCTTCAGCTCTAGTTGGGAGGACCACTTGAACCGAACCACCACCAGGAAGTGCTTCGGGCTCTGCAGAGCGCAGACCTGACTATCAAGGCCAGTAAGTGCCATATAGGGCAGGGTTCTGTGGTCTTCTTGGAACACCAAGTAGGAGGTAGCAAGGTGCAGCCCTTGCAGCCCAAAATTGACAACATTCTGGCTTGGGAACCCCCTAAGATCCAGACAGAAGTGAGAGCCTTTTTAGGCCTCAGTGGATATTACAGGAGATACATCAGGGGATATGGCACCATTGTTGCCCCTTTGACAAAGCTGATTTCCAAGAAGCAGCTACATCAGGTGATCTGGACAGAGGCATTCCAGTAAGCTTTTGATGCCCTGAAGAAAGCCATGTGCAAGGCACCCATGCCCAAGGCCCCTGATTTTTCCCAAGAGTTTGTTGTGCAGACAGAAACCTCAGAGCAGGGCATATGGGCCATGCTCTCACAGCTAAGTGAAGAGGGCCTGATTCAGCCTGTAGCCTTTCTCATCAGGAGGCTACTTCCCAGGGAAAAGAGGTGGAGTGCAATTGAAAGGGAAGCTTTAGCTGTGGTCTGGGTGCTGAAGAAGCTATGGCCATACCTGTTTGGTACTCACTTCTGAGTTCAGACAGACCACAGGTCCCTCAGATGGTTAATACAGATGAAGGGTGAGAGTCCCAAACTGTTGATGTACTCCATCTCCCTACAGCGACTCGACTTTATGGTGGAACGCTGTCCTGGCACAGAGAACACCAATGCTGATGATCTCTTCAGGTTCTTCTGCCTTACTGACGAGAACTCCCAATGGGTTGGGTAGCTCTCCCCAGCTTCAGCTGGGGGGGCCACGTGTTAGACTTGAAATCCTTGGCATGGTTTCCCCAGACTTTTTGCATTCTGAACTCCTGTTTTGCTGCCTTCATTTTTGCTGGTTTTAGGATTCTGGGCACTTTACCACTGCTAACTAGTGCTAAAGTGCTTATGCTTTCTACTCAAAACATGGTAACATTGACTTATTCACAATTGGCATATTTAATTTACTTGTAAGTCCCTAATAAAGTGCACTATATGTGCTTGGGGCATATAAATTAAATGCAACTAGTGGGCCTGCAGCACTGATTGTGCCACCCACTCAGTAGCCCTTTAAATATGGCTCAGGCCTGCCACTGCAGAGCCTGTGTGTGCAGTTTAAACTGCCATTTTGACCTGGCAAGTTAACCTACTTGTCAGGTCCAAACCATCCCCTTTATTACATATAAGGTACCCTCAAGGTAGGGCCTAAGTTTTTCTATGGGCAGTGTGCAGTGTATTTAAATGGCAGGACATGTGCTTTTGAGTTTCACATGTCCTGGTAGTGAAAAACTGCTAAATTTGTTTTTCACTACTGCAAGGCCTATCTATCCCAGAGGTTAAGATTGGGATTGCCTTAAAACACCTTTTAAGTTTAATTCCCAATTGGGAAAAGATAAGAGATTTGGAGTTTGGTGTCTCTGGACTCACAATTTAAAATCACAACTTTTGGTGAAGTCGGATTTTACATTGTAAGTCTGAAAATTCCACTTTTAGAAAATTGGCACTTCCTTACCTTAACCATTCTGCATCTAGGTTGGGTGAAAGCTGGGCTTTGTGCAGTCCACCTAGACAGTCACACAAAGGGAGCTGGGATGTGACATTTGCATCCTGATGACCCATCACCAGGCTGATGGGCCTTCCTGAGGTAGAGTGGGAGGAGCTGACACTTGCACTTGAATAGGACTGTGCCTGTCCCCACACAAAGATCCCCCCTGTAGTGAGTCTAGAGCCAAGGCAGGAAAAACAGGGAACTTGTGATCTTCAAAGGCCTCTTTGAAGTCTCCCCCATTTCAAAGGCACATTTGGGTATAAGTACTGAACCCCTGACACTACCAAATCAGACCTTCACTGGAACCAAGGACATTCTGTCTGGAAGAAGAGCTGCTGTGCTGTAGGAGGGACTGCCACTTTGCTAGCTGCTTTGCTGTGTTGGCCTGCTTCCTGCTGTTTACTGTACTGTAGGAGGGACTGCCACTTTGCTACCTGCTCTGCCGTGTTGGCCTGCAGCCTGCTGCTTCTTGCCTGGGAGTGAAACAGAATGGACCTGTTCTCTATATCCTTAAACCCAAGTTTCTCCAAGGGCTTGTTGGATTGCCTCCTGTTCTCTGAAGTCTCAGGGTCACAAAAGGCTTATTGCAACTCTGCTGGTGCTCGTGGACTCTGCCATCTGTGAGTCCTTCCCTTGCCTGAGGTGCCCCCCCTCCAGTCCTGGGCCTCAGAAGTGGGTTCTGCAGCTGTTTTCTTCAAAAATGGACACAGTGACCCCTTTGCACCGATCAGAACTGACGCAGTGCCCTCCGTCGCAGTGCCAATTGGACTATGACACAGGTCCTGACAGCGAGGTTTAACAATGACGCAGCGCCGATCCCGAGTCACCACTGTGAGGCTCGACTTTGCAGCAGCAGCACCGATCCTTTGACATAAACTGCTCAGCTCGACTTCGACCCAACTGCTTGAATTGGAACCGATGCATCCAGTCTTCGACCGCGATGTGTGCTCCATACAAAGGTACTTTTTCAGCGGGCCCTGCATGGTTCCTGTAGCCTGCCCTCCATCGTGGTCGGCCTGAACGTTGTATTTACCCCGGTCTAGCACAACCTCAAGTGACCTCTCAGTGCTATTGATTTTTAAGCACTATTTTGGGATTTCATCTTTAAAAATTCATATCTCGACTTCTACTTATTGGATGTTTGGTTTTGGTCTTGTTTTACTCACATAAATATTCTCTATTTTTCTAAACTGGTGTGAAGTCTTTGTGGTGTTTTCACTGTGTTACTGTAATTTAAGTGTTGCACACATACTTACACATGGCCTCTTAAGTTAAGCTTGACTGTTGTGTGCCAAGCTACCAGAGGGTGGGCACAGGTTAATTTAGGTTGTATATCTGACTTACCCTGGCTAGGATTGTGGTCCCTACTTGGAGAGGGTGCAAACCTCATCCAACTAGAGACCCAATTTCTACAACGTTCAAAATCCTAAAAGAACTCAGTCAAAAACAATCACTGCCGCTTTCATCTAATCAAGAACAATGCAATCAATTTTTAACGTATTTTTCCAATAAAATACAGGACATCTTGACTGAGATCGATAACTCCCCATTTAAGCAAATCCCCGTGGTTGAGACAGGCATTCAGAGAAAGCAAGCAGAAATGCTCACTTCCTTCCATAATATCGACTTGGATACCCTCCGACGTTCTGCCTTAAAAATCAAATCAGGCTCACCCGCTGACCCCTGCCCCCCTAGGATTTTTAATTTAGCCCTCCCAGAAATTGAGGAAGAAGTCCTTGCTTTGCTAAACCTCTCACTGGAGACTGGGAAGGTACCAAGCTATTTCAAGGAAGCCAGAATCATTCCCTTGCTTAAAAGACAGCTGCCGATCCTTCCAATATGAAAAACTTCAGACCCATCTTCCAACTCCCATTTCTTGCCAAAATCCTAGAGCAACATGTCCTGCAAAACTTAGCTAAGTTCACGGAGGATAACAACATTCTGGAGGACAGGCAGGCTGGTTTTCGCGCTCACCATAGCACTGAACTGGTGATGCTATCGGTGCTTGACGATCTCCGAAGATCCGCTGACAATAAAAAGCCCTGTGTCCTAATCCTCCTTGACCTGTCGGCAGCGTTCGACACGGTCAACCATGTCCTCCTCCTAGAAAGACTTAGAGCAATTGGGATCCGGGGACCTGCCATACAATGGATCACCTCATTTCTGACGAACCGTTCCCAAAGAATTCAGATAGGGGACTGGGTGTCAGAGAGGGGGCCCGTTCCTTGCGGTGTCCCACAAGGGTCGGCCCTGTCACCCCTCCTATTTAACATCTATCTCAGTCCTTTAATTAATACCCTCTCAGCCATGGAGTGCCAAGTCTTCAATTATGCAGACGACACCCAAATTATTTTGCAAATTGAGAAGACCCCCAAGCATATTCTTGGGTGAAAGATGTTCTACGCTTCACGGTCAACTGGATGTCAGCCAACGCACTTAAGATTAACCCAGACAAAACTGAGGTTCTGGCCATGACCGATGCCGATAACCCATGGAATTCCCTCTACTGGCCGCAGGAGTTGGGCGCTGCTCCTGCTCCAGTCCCAGTGGTAAAAGCTTGGGAATTAGAGTAGATGCCAAGCTTTCCTTGGCTAATCAAGTTTCCACTGTGTTTGGTACCTGTGTGGGCCTACTCAGGCTTCTTAGGAAACTCTCCCGATTCTCTCCTTCTCGACCATGAGAACAGTAGTGACTGCCATGATCCTGTCCCGCCTCGACTATGGCAACTCGCTCTACATCGGTCTGCCAGACTCTCTAGTTGGCAGACTACAGATAGTCATGAACGATGCGGCAAGGCTTATTTTTAAAGTTCCCAGACACACACGGGCGTCCCCCCTTCTGCAAAGCCTCCACTGGTTGCCCTTAAAACAGAGGACCAAATTCAAGGGCCTCTGTATTGTGCATAAAGCTATTTATGGACAAGCTCCCGCCTACATTAGGCAACGCATTGAGAAATACGCCCCATGCCGCTCGCTAAGATCATCCTCGATGGACCTACTAAATTGCCCACGCTTCAATTATGCTACCAAGGAGGTCGATCCTTCTCCGTTATCCTACCTACTCTTTGGAATAAGCTGCCTAGTCAGCTCCGCGCAGAAAGTAGTCTTCTTCCTTTCAGAAAAAAGCTGAAAACTTTTCTCTTTACAGAAGCTTGGGCTCACTGACTTCACTCGCCTGGGTCTGACGACATTCCTCGTATAGCGCTTAGAGACCTTCCGGTATTAAGCGCGCTATAAATCCAAATTAACATAACATAACATGCTATTAATTTAGGAGAGGGGTTGTCAACTTAATAAGACACAATTTTGATATATTACAACTCAGTTCAAAGAGAACTTTGCTATTTCACATGAAAAACCTAACAAAAGAAATTTGCAAAAAATTTAATAAAAACATCAGAAAATCAAAATAAGAAACATGAGAGAAAAAAATGGCTAGGGGTATGGAAACTAGAAGTGGATTTTCACAAATTGAAGGAAAAATGCGCCAGGAAACTGCAAATCACCAATCACATTGAATATTAGTTATAGAGTTGAAGCAAATTTTCTCTTATTGCAAGGCTTGTAGGTTAAATATCTCCCAAGAGTGAGACTCAGCTAGTTCGTCAACACAACCTAGGCCCCTTCTTCATCATCTTTGATCCCTGAAGGCTTCTAGTGTTCAGATCATTCTGCAGCTAGGGCTCCCTTCAAGTCCAGGGCAGTCCATTTCTTTCCGGGCAGCTGGTTCTTTCACACAGCATCCCAAATTCAGCCTTTTGTGTTCCTGATATAGTTATTGAAGGCCAGCCAGCTTACATTTGGGGAAAATGTCTTGTCCTTGGGTTCAAGTGGAGTGCTGGATGAGTATTCTTCCCTGGCAGACCGGGCAGGTTTCTTCCTTTTTCTGGTGTTTCATCCAGGTTCAGAAATATTCTGCGGAACTGGTGGTGAGAAGCCATTTTTATCCAATATACTGCCCATTGAATTTAAGACTCCACTAGGCTTAGTCTCTAAAAGGAAGCCAGCAAAACCCAACACCTTTCTAAGCACATCCTGTCTCATTGAACTCTAGATCTTCTCAGAGGGGTCTTTTCAAAATGTCAAAAGACAAGCTCCCTCCCAGATCCAGCACTATGGAAATGAGGTCCCATCCCCTCTCTCTGAGCAAGGGAATGTCTTTCCCTCTTGCTGAGATAAGAGACAAATATCTGAGCGCACTCTCTGAATGAAAAGACATCTGTCACTTGAGCCACCTTGTAGCTTCCTAAAGTTGAAAGACAGGCGATCTCATGAGGTGTGGCAATGCTTCCGACTGAGAAGGCCACTGGATCGCGATGTGCCAAGCCACTGTAAACATCTGCAAAAAATCATTCTGTTGGCGTTTGAGGCACGACTTGTGCTAGCTCGAGCCTCAGACGCCAACAGAAAGTTGGCATGCTCGCCGGTCCCCTGAGGAAGCCCGAAGCAGGATCCTGAAGTTACAGAGATTAATGACAATTGACAAAAGGGAGAAGTGATTTACCTCCCATGAACGTGTTGCTTAATTAGCAACCAACTCTATACTGGTCCTTAAGAAAGCCCCCCCGACCCACAAGGGCGAAACTAGGGCTGAAACATGTCGACCACTCACATGGACTAACAGGTGCCATAGGACAGTAACTTGTCTATGCATGCACCGCCTTGTTTTTAACCTTACCCCATCTCCAACTGAATAAATAATTCTTTGTTGCAGAGATGTAGGTAATTTTAATACTCACCTCACTCACTCTAATTCTATTTCTGGTCACTACTGTTGTCACAGCTGGTCTACCTCCGGGCGGAGGAAAGCAAACTCAAAAAAGACCCAATGATGATGCTTTCACGCTACGTTTGAAGCAGAGAATCAAGATATACCGCTCCTCCATACCTGTACGTGATTGAGGTTTTTTTAAAGGCGGTAAAGATACCAGACCCTGGTTGTAGGACAGGTACAAGTGATCCATTCCCCTATGATTTTGTTATTCTCCTCAAAAGCCAAACTGGACTCAGTACTACACAATGAAATGTGGCAGGCTATCCTACAATATTTTAACATCGAAACTCACGCAATTTGCTGTAGCATAATTACATTAAAATATGCAAAGTTATGCGAAATTACACATAAATACTCAAAATGCATCTCACACTCAAACAATTACTCAAACAGTCCATTCGGGTGAATATTCAACTTGAATATTTCATTTTCAGTTGATTTCTAGTTGCTTGTGTTTGGATTTGTAGTTTTGCGCTCCTAAATTACCTGACCTATCCTCTCGGGTACAAAAATCTACCTGAAATGCTTGGTGACTGCCCATATTAAAGGAACTGCCTCTCACATTCAAAACATTGCCACTTGTGTTAGGATTTGTAGTTTCGTGTTGAGAAATTACCCGAATGGTCCACATGGGTAAAAAATCTATATGAAATGTTGCTTGCATTAAAAAGTTACTCGAGCAGTGCCTCCCTCATTAAAATTTCTCTTTGAATTTATGCAATGCAGCGCAATGGTTTGATCTCTGTAATTTCACATCATTTGTTTGCATGAAATTACCAAAATGATGAAATTATGCCAACATAATTTGAATTTCGCCCAGGCCTAATTTCTACAAATGAAATGTTATGCGAAGTATCTGAAGCCTACATGGGGGCAGGGATGGCTTGCTTAAAACAGGCATGTGTATTCAAAGATACACAGACCCAACAAACCTGTAACAAAGCTCAGATAGATCAAACATCTTAAGGAGCTCCTGGCCGGGAGGGGGTCCTAAATACCTGGCTGAGATTAACACCCTTTTAATCAATTTTCAAGATCTGGCAGTTAGAGAGATACCTTACATGGGAAAATACACTATAGCCTGGTAATACAAGAAGGGAGAGAGACTTGGAAAAATATTAGCTTGATGTTATGTAGGGATAGAAGCTATAGCATGATCACAAAAATTAAGACAGGATACGAGAGGTAGCTGTGGCATACTGGGAGAAATTACGTCATATTACACTAAACTATACATGTTCCGTGGCTTGATGACTGGCTCGCATATTGCATAATATCTAGATGAGATTGGGATTGTGTGGTTGATGACTTTCCACTGACAACCTCTCTGTGACCAAATCATAATATGTCAATTAAAGCTGCAGTCAACAAGCTAGTGGGGGGTAAGGCCCTGACAGCCGAATTGCATACGGCCTTTAGTGATTTGATCTTAGTACAAGTCTACAATGAAGGACTTGATACTGGGATACTGCCACCAGTGCTTGAGGAGACTGAAAATACAGCACTGCCTAAACCTGAAAAAGACACTATACGCTAACACTCCTACAGATCCCTATCAATATTAAATATTTATAACCAAAAATGTAAGTGAATATTATTTAAAATACTTGGCACCACATATGGAACGCTTTGTACAACCAGAACAATCTGGCTTTGTATCAAAAGAGCAACAACTGCCAATCCCCACTCCCTATTTACTGTTCTGAATCAATTGGAGCCAGAGATATAGGCATTCTTAGTCCCCTTGGATGCTGTAAAGGCTTTCTATTCCTTATGATGGCCATTTCTGATAGCTGTATGTAGACGACGAGGGGTAGGGGAACGCATAACATAATTAAGCTCCTTGATGTATAACATTCCGCTGGCCAGAATATGCATAAATTGACTTATTTCAGAACCTTCCTCTATTACACAAGGGACCAGACAATGATATCTACTTTCTGATATTGTTTTTATAGCTTCGGAATCACTTCTACACATGGGCCACAGTTTGAGAATAGGCAGTTTACTGGTATCTAATCTTAACCCCATACTCCGTGAAATAGTGAGATTCAACGGGTTTTCTGAAATTCCTATCAATTAGTATGAATCCAAAATGTTCCTGCTTCCTTTAACCACTGAACAAATAGAATTAGACTATCCAATCAAGTGGTGTACGGCTACAGTTAAATGTCTATGGAAGAAAATGCATAGGGACTGGGAAGGCACAAATTATGGAAAACCACGAGTGAGAGTACGTCAGAAAAAGTAATAAGTTTGATTAAGCTCCCATTCTCCATGGCTTGAAGTATAGCTATCTTGAAAATGGCAGTGCCCCCCAGAATTTGGTTTTAATTTGTGAATATCTCTCTACTGTTGAGGAAAAACGTCCTCTCTACTCTCAGATCATTACTTACTAGGCTTGTCTGGGTATGGGGGGGCAACAATTCTGCATCCGATGGGTTTTCTTACACCTACTAATGAAAAAGAAAGCTCTGAGGTCCCTGATCTTTAGCTTGACTATTACGCTCCACAGGCCCATTTTGCTGTCTTCTGGTATCCTCGAATTCCTAAGCTGCTACATCTCATTCCAGAGGAGGAACTAATAAAAGTGAGAAGCTGAACATTATCCTTTACTCCAGAATGTTGTTCCAGCAAATGTATTCATATTTCAAACAAAAATACATTTAACAGAAAAGTGCAAAAGTCCATGTTAAATTACATGTATATTTGAATGCAATTTGTAGTAGGCAATCATACTTAGACAATATGAATATATATAAGAAATAACAATGTACTCATTTAAGTTAGCTTAACTTTCAATGCACTATTAACTGCAAAATTATATATTAGCGGTGAAAGGCCTGTTTTTCACGTTGCTCTGTTGTTTTGCACAAGATGCTTTTCTTTTATGCTGCAGATGCTGTAACTTTCCAGAAGCCTTCTGTTAGTTAGTGAATATGAACCTACCCGACAGAATCAGGTGAATACACACCACTGAAGCAAGTCTTACAAGTGATCTCCGCATGACATTGAGTCTCCAGATCATATTTGGACACATTAGTGGAGAAAGAATAGGAGGTCATAAAAATCAGAGAATACTGGGGTACCGACACTGGCAGAGAAATAGATGAGCAATAGTAAATGCCCTCAATCTCATTGAATTATAGATACAAACTGATAAAACTCAAATTTCTCCTTTACATTACTCCTATAGTACTGCATCAAATAGACTCTTCAATTGCACCCACTCTAGAAGATGTCAAACACAACATGCAGATTTTATAAACCTAGCCTGGCAACGCCTAAGGGTACACAATTACTGGGAGCAGATACTGACAACTGTATCCCAAATGATTTCTCATGAACTGATAGTGGATCCCATGACTGCGCTATTAGGCTTTCTGAGAAAGATACTAAAAGCATGTAGGAGATTAACACCACTTGCCCTTTGCTATCTAAGTTTATAGTAACCATGACATGGTTTAAATATCTAGCACCCCAGATGAATGACCCAGATACTAGAAAGAGACATTCATCATCAAGAGTGCTAATTTCATAGACTCCTAACTCAAAAATCTGTGGAACGCTAGTAAAATTCATACTGGATTTTAAGCTGCTAGCTAAAATCTCGAGCTACAATGGAACATTATTGGTTGTGGGAAATATATGTGTCACTGTTTGTGTGAGGTGATTATGTTACCAGTTCTAAATGTCTACAAACCAATACACACATACTATATTTAGTTTTAATAAAATAACATAAATATAAATATATATATATATCACTACAATTTGCTCCCAATCAAAGAGAAAAGGCTGCACTCAGAAACATGACAATTTTTCATTTATTTAGAGACAGTGCTTGCCACAGGAACGCGTTTCGGCTGTTCACTCAGCGTTTGTCAACCTTAAAGAGCCTCATTATCTCCACTGTTATTTCAGTTTTTCTGTGACTGTGCAAATAATAATGCTCCTGAATTGAAATAACACTTTTTATGGACAAGGGTAAGCCACCAGAATGGGTTTGCACTGCCTCTCTTTCGGGCAACACAAAGTATGAGTTTTGAAAGTTACCTTTCAGTAAGTGATACCAATAATTTACTTCCAGTGCTGAACTTGATATTCGATAAAGAGTCAAAATAACTGGCTAGCAGGTCTCTCAAAACTTTCTCACAAATATTATAAATAATTGATAATTTCCTAACAATCATGCCATTCCATAGAAAACTGCCAATTTCCCTACCCAGTGACAAACAACTTTTTGTAGCTATTTACTTTAGGGACGCACTTTAAAGTTTTATTTAACATGTCCCACTTTTATACATTAAACATGCTTGTCTCGGGGATTAGTTAGACAAAGCAATGTTTGGCTATATGGCAGAGCACTTTTCTCGACCATCTATGACTGTGGTGGTGGTGTTTTAAAGTGTAGCTAGGCAGTCCATAATAGTATATCAAGAGCCCTAAATTTTCTGTCATACGTGAGTAGTGTAAAAATACACTGCAGTAAGCATGTGACATTTAACTTCCAGGCCACTGTTGCATTTGCTGCACCAAGACATACTGAACACATCGGTCACTATGAATCGCCAGAACAACACCGTCTCCTCCGCATGCTTCAACACCCTCTGCATACTACACAAAACATTCAAATGGATACCCTCCAACTCCAAGAAAACGGTCACTCATGCCCTCATCACCAGCAGACTGGACTACGGCAATGCCCTCTACGCTGGAATAAAAAAAAAACTCTTCCGCAAACTCCAGACCATCCAGAACGCCGCAGCCAGACTAATCCTCGATATCCCACGACACAACCACATCACCCAATACCTTCCCGACCTCCACTGGCTCCCCGTTGAAAGAAGAATAACTTTCAAGCTGCTCACACACGCCTACAAGGCCCTCCACAACATCGGACCACAGTACCTCAACAAACACCTCTCCTTCCACGCCCCCAAGAGAAACCTCCGCTCAGCTGACCTCTCCCTAGCCACCATCCCATGCTTATACAGGAACAGAGCGGGTGGAAGCTCCTTCTCCTACCTAGCAGCCAAGACCTGGTGAAGGAAGTGGCCCGATTTGGGTCACTCGGGTCACTGCTGACCACCTCTCGGCCTTCCACTAAAATGAAGAGTCGGTCAGACAGTAGAGAATACAAACCAATAACAGTTTATTCAGAGTACACTCAGAGCCGAGCCCAATCTGCCCAGTCGCTTAGGAGTGCTGCAGAGGGACTGACATCAGCAAGCATAACAATACATTAAATACACTTTGAAACAAATGAAAGCACGCCCACCATGAAATTTTCCAGAGAGATGCAGCTGGACAGTAAATTATAAAGGAGTAAGTTTTGATTCTGAGGCCGGGCACATATTATCTACTATTCAAGGTCACTCTGCCTGTGCCCGCCACTAGACAAGTGGGAGAAGGCTTACATCTAAAAAGAAAGGTATGCGCTAATAAGAACAGTGCATTCATTAGTGTGGCAGAACTCAGCTCCGAAGAAACATAGCCTAGAGAAGACCGTTTCTCGGAAATGTCAAAGAATTAGTTTCGATCATGATACAAAATGGCGCCTATACACAAAATGGCACAGCGAATGCTAACTTACATAAAACAATGCGAAAACATAATTTTTATTCCAACACTGGAACAATCTCCCCCTTCACCTCCGGCAAAGCCCGACACTGAATTAATTCAGGAAAGACCTCAAGACCTGGCTCTTCGAATTACCTCATCTGAACTGCGCACTCCCCCACCCCCCCAGCCCCTTGAGAACCTACCGGGTGAGTAGTGCGCTATAGAAACCATTGATTAATTGATTGAATTGGATTGAAGGGCCGGCGCACTGAGTTGGCGAGCTGAGAGCAGCGTAAGGTGGCCAACGGATAGAGAGGCTGGTGCCCTGACTGGAGGTACATTTCTGGACTGGGGAGCTGATGTACTGCCTGCAAGTTGATTGGAGTGCGGCCGATCCCTGTTGGTAAAAGGCAGAGTGTGGCGCGGACCAAGGTATCCTGAGGGTGCGGCATGGAGCAGGAGCGGCGATTGAATACCTATGGAGCGGCTCACTGTGTTGTGCATGGATAGAGGTGCATATGACCCTGACTGGACTGCAGTGGAGCGCTGAGGGAGGCAGCTGGAAGCGGCGGATGGCGAGGGAGGACCTGCACCAGCTGCCTGCAGGCAATTACCAATATATGTGAGCTATCGCCCTGGCAGTGCTCACCCTGCAGGTGACTGAAGCTAGAGGAAGTTGGAGGAGGCGACTGGGCCTGACTGAGTGTTTGGCACACTGTTGGTCGTGCGGCTGGCCGAGAAGCAGGTTGACTCAGCTGTGCCGCAAGGAACTTTGCGGTGCGGTCCATGACCGCGTGAGTGGAAAAGCAGTGGCCCGCCTGTGGGGAGCTCTTGGACGCGCTTGGTTTGTTTCTGTCTGGTTGCTGCGGGCTGCCCCGGGCTGTGAGCAGGGCCCTGGACCTCTGAAGGGGTAGTAGTGAACTGACAGCTCCCACGCCAACTGAGGTCTCTATTTGGCATCCATCGGGCTGCTTGGTTGGGCATCCGGTAGAGTGGGTACTGGCCTTGGCGCATGCAGATGGTGAGGGATCGGCCTGACACTGCTCTCCTGGCCCTCCTGGAAGCAGCGCTGGGTGCTCGGGGCACCGCTATGAGGCCTGCACAGTGGACTCAGCCTGACAGCACTGCTAGGGGTGTTGCAAGGACGGAGCCCTGATCCTAATACCTGTGGTTATAGCAGGGAATTTACTCCCTGTCTCCTGGATCTGTCATCTGTCAATTGTGGGAGTGTGTTGACTACCCATGGTCTACCAACTGCTGCGCATTGGGAGACTGGTGCGATCTGGCCTGCTCGTGCCCCCTCGGGCTTGCTTGTCTGGGATGACACAGGGCCTAGATTTGGACTATCGAGGGCCCTGATCTCTGTTCACTGGACCTGATATCTGGTCATGCTATGGGGGCCAGATGAATTGTTGACTGTCTGTGTGGCCAGTCTGCGCTGTGGCTGTGTCTGAGCGAGTAGGGTCTGCTCATACCCCCCCACTGTCACGCTTTGGGGGTGAGGCAGAACCCTGAAAGAGATGACAACTGGATGTGGGGACTCCCGCTTTGAGTGCCTTCCCTCGCTTCTACATTAAGCACAGTAGACTTCTTCCTAAATCCGATACTAGGCAGTCCAAACTCACATTTGAACACCACAGATAGATGCAAACAGCGGACTTGCCACCTGAAGAACTGCAGATGAGCCAGGTGAATGGAGAGGGCACCTCCCGGGAGCCTGACAACCGCACTATGTTTTTATATCATAAACACAGTCTGACTGCAGTAGATAACAGAATTGACTTGCTGACTGACCGATTCGATTGCTTAAGAGAGAAAGTCGACAACCACGATGTGCGCATTGATTGCCTAGAACGCCGCATGTCAGATGTGGAGGATGCCCAACATTCGTCTGGTGAGAAAATGCTTCAAATGGAAAATGTTTTGGAGGTCATCCGTAATAAGAACAAGGATTTGGAAGCACGTTCACGGAGGAATAATCTACGCATCCTTGGAGTGCCTGAATCGATGGCAATGGGCCGAATGGAGGACTACATGGAAACTATGCTACCCACTTTGTTGAGGTATGCCCTCTCTGCCATGCTCATTGTTGAATGGGCACATAGATCCCTTGGTCAGCGTTCTTCCCTGGGCACTCCTGCCCAATGGCTCATAGCCCGACTGTTAATTATAGAGATCGAGACACAGCCCTCTGACGGGCAAGGGAGCACAATACCCTGCATTAACAGGGAAATGAGATATCCATCTACCTAGACTTCACTATCGCCATGCAGACATCAAGGTTGGAATTCCTGCTGATCATACGCACACTCCAGAATACTGATGAGAAATATTCTTTGATCTCCCAGCCAAGCTGCCAATACTCAATTTGGAAAAGATCCACTTCTTCACCTACCCGAAAGCATCCGCCAAATTCGTCAAAACCATCTCGCTGTCCGGCATGCACGCACCCACCGCATTGGTAGTCGGTGGGACGGGTGGGAGTCCTATCCAGGCATCCCATGGCCTCTAAACTATTGCTCACTTCGGCCACCCAGTTGTATACTGGCTGGGGTAGAGTTGGTCCTCTGGCTTGCCCCCACAGGATGACTTCCTTGTGGTGTTCAATGCTTATTTTCTTGGAGTTGCATAATGGGAGGGATTGCACAATTTGGCCTGATTAGGGGGTCAAAGTTGGTGGGGGGAGGGTTGTTGCTTCCTTTGGTTTAGGATTTGGGGATACCAGGAGGGTGGGTGGGGTGAGTTTGACCCACTTGGGGGGCCAAAGTGGGTGGTGGGTGAACTGTTGGGGTCTCCTGACCGCAAGATGTTGTCTCTTCCCTCCTTCCATGGCCACTCAGCATTTTGTTGTGTGCATTCGGGTCAGACATGCTTTCAATGAGCAACAGGTGATCTATTTTCCTTCCTCTCAGTCCCATGCGCTCGCTTAAATACTTGATCTGGAAGGCGCGACACGTACTGGATCTACCTGCATCACCACCAGACAGATATATGCCTGCTGCAAGAACTACATCTACTGAAAAAACTCTGTCGCGTCTGCATAAGAGATGGGTGGGCGAACGCCATGTAGCCTACTCCTCAAGCTATGCTTGGGGCATGGCTATATTACTCCACAATCAGTTGCCCTAGGGCAGCTGCGTTGTCCTTTTTGATCCATTGGGTCGATATGTAATGTTGTCAGGCACACTCCAGGTTCTCCCACTATGGCTGCTATCGGTGTGTGGTCCCAAGGTGGATAAACCCTGCTTCTTCACTGAATTTTGGAGACTGTCGGGCACTCGGGCCTGAGGGCGGTTCTGTGGGGAGGAAACGTTAACGTGGTCCTGGACCCCAGAGCAGACTGCTCAACTGAGTCCTGACACCTACATCTGAATTTGGCCACGCAGCTACTCCTACTCATGGCTGACAATCACCTCGCTGACCTCTGGTGCCCTAAACACGTGGATAGCATGGATGGCACTTGCATTGCATCGAGACACACCACATGCTTACGCATACATTACAGGTGGGCGATGCACAACGTTGAAGCTTGGACCACTAGAATTGAACATTTGCCATGGAAGCTGTCCAATCATGCTCCGGTCCTGCTGGAGGTGAGCCTGCTGGATTGCACCCCACATGCTTTCTTGTAGCGGCTTCCTCCTGAGGCCCTACAAGACCAGGTGTTTTGGGAGGATATCCGAAGTGCCATTGTGGACTATTTTAAGCACAACATGCCCTCCGTGTCATCTTACTCCACTTTGTGGGAGGCCTTCAAGGTTATAGTGTGTGGGTTCTGCATAGTCAAGCAGGCAGGAGAACTGAGGAGAATGCATGGGGAGCTGGCACAGCTTGAGGGGGATAGCCATGCGCTGGAGCTCCAGTGCTTCGAGCATTGCTCACAATCTGTACTTGCGGATATCAATGATAAGCTGGCAGAATATGAGGATGCTGCACAGAGGGAAAACCACTACCTGGGGAAAGTGGCTAAGAGATACGGGGATGGGGACAGAGCTGGCAAGACCCTGCTAATATGTTGCACAAACCCTGGGGTACTGTTTATATATACGAATTGCAAGATGATCAGCTCCATGAGCATGTAGGAACAGCGGCAATTCAGAGGGAAGTGACAGCCTTCTTCTCCTCTCTCTGCTCGTCCACACAATCTGAGGCTCCCCCAGATCTCACTCCTTAGTTCAACTTGGTGCAGCTGCTGTGGTTTGAGGATGGCCACAGGCGGTTCTTAGATGAGCCATTCACGCAGGAGGAGATCATCCAGGTTATTAATGGGCTACCGGGTGACAAGGCCCCCAGCTTGGCTGGCCTGAATACGGCCTTCTATAAAGAATATGCACAGCTTCTGGCCCCACACCTCCTTGCAATGTACGAGGAATACCTTACTGCTGGAGTCCTGCCCCCCTTGCTGTGAGAGGCCCTAATTGTAACGATTCTTAAGCCTGATAAGGACCCCAGCGCTGCAAGTCTTACTGACCCTTATCAATGAATAACATGGATAATAAAATACTTGCCAAGCTCATAGCTTACCAACTGCTCCCCCTTTTGCCGCATATTGTGTGACCTGACAGTTGGGATTTGCACCAGTAAGGTTGGCATCCCACAACTTACGTACCTTCTTTGCCCTTGTACACACCATTGATCCTGACCTCCGTGCAGCTGCAGTGTTTTTGGATGCTACCAAGGAATTTGACTACGTCGAATGGGCCTATCTATTTGCGCTACTGTCTCGACTAGGTCTGAGCCCCAGATTAATTCGGCTGATTACCCCCTCTATGCTCAGCCCATTTCCCTTCTTGTGAATTAATGGTGTGGTTACTTCTCCCTTCCAGGTGATGAGAGGCACTCACAAGGGGTATCTGCTGTCACCAATACTGTTTGCCATTATTATGGAGCCCCTAGTGGCATGATTGCGACAGCATCACTCCTTTAGGGGGCTGGGGTTCTTGCCACGTGGGATTCTTGTGTCCATGTATGTCGATGACGTGACTTTGTACGTGAGGAACAACCTGGACCCTAAATACGGGAATTTACCAGATTTTGGAGGCCTGTCTGGTGTCACCATAAATTGGGCTAAGTCTATTTAGTTCCCCCTGAAGGATGTGACCGAGGAATTTACCTCAGAGTTCCCACTCCACTGGGCTAGGGAGTTAGTGAGATACTTGGGGATTTTGGCTGAGTAGGAATACAGACGACTTGTGGAGGGACAATTATGGATGCCTAATAACCTGATTGGAGGAGCTTGTAACTAGCTGCCTTAAACTTCCGCTGTCCTTAACTGGGAGGCTGGCCATCACTGAGATGGTGGTGCTTTCCAAGTTCCTTTACCTGTTCATCAATTTGCCGCTCTCGCTGGTCTTCCGTCGGAGACTAGGGTCATGCTTGGTGGCCTTTGTGTGGGCAGGTAGACAACCCTGAGGTGCTGACGCTACCATTCGAGCAGGGAGGACTGGGGTCACCAGATTTGGACCTATTATTACAGTGCGCAGGCAGAATTTATATATTATTGGCTGTTTTCCACACAGTTCATGGTGCACACTGCACTGGAGCACGACCATGTTGCTCCTTGGCCACTCGAGACAGCGTTCTACCAGGAGCCCAAGCACACGTGGATGCAGATAGACACGATGGCCTGCGCGGTATCGGCTTGGCATGACCTCCTCCGACGCACCCGCTTGAACTCCCTCTTTGCTCCCTCGGTGCCATTCATTGGCCATCCCTCACCACATATTACACTAGATGCTGGTACCAGATCCAGGATGCGCACTCTACAGCTGACGTCTATGGTGGTGATGTACCAGGAGGGTACCTTTGTCACTCCACAGGAACCTGAGGGGACTTTGCTTAATTACGAGCAGCGCTTCAAGCACTACATGACTCCTTTCCTACGGCTCCTCCAATATTCCAAGGTCTAGAGACGATTCACACGACCCCTCATTGTGCAGATTATTCATGAAGCTATATGCAGAGAACCTACCCAGTGCAAGAAAGATCTGGATGTCACTTTTGCTGGTGAACAGTGGAAGTACTGCTGCACTCAATCTAGGGCCCTCTAACCTAATTATAGATTACACTTAGTACACTTCAAATTCCTGCACCACTAATACCGCACCCCGGAGAGATTGAATAGAATGGGGCTGCTTGAATATGTGCGGTGCGCACGCTGCTTGGTGCCTAGTGCAGACTTCCTCCACCTCACGTAGGACTGCAGCAAGTCTTTCTGACTTTTTTCAATACTATTGAGGGTGTTACTGGGTGTGTGCTGGAGTGCTCTCTGAGCGTGGTGTTACTGAGTTACGTCAAGGATGTCCCGCCTAAAGCATGTAAACTGATGGCAATGCTTCTGTTGGTAGCAAAACGCCAGATTGCTATGGATTGGGGGCGGCGGCTGATGCTGCTTGAGGCCGAGTAGCTTAGGGATGCGGCTTACTGCCAGGAACAGCTGTCTGTATATTCGGAATTGATGCCTGAGTGATCCCGACCCAAGGATATCTGGTCCTCCTTGAAGCTATATTTGAATACGCGAACTATGGAGAGTGGTGACCTGACTGCTGCGGCAAAAGGTCTCCACCCTGATGTCATGGCCCCTTTAGGCCTGGCGGGCCTCGATGCGTTGGGAAGCTGCACTCGTAACATACGATAATAAACCTTGGCTAATGTGGGACATATATATAAAAAAAAACACAGTCATATTGACACTTAATGTCCTGGTTATTTCAGGTCCTGAACACGCGACATCTGACCCATGTGAGAAGTACAACAAGTGCACTATTTTCAACTTAAGGTTTTATGAGTTCTACGCGAATATGCCCATTAAATTGAGCATAAGAGAAAGGGGTCAACTTATTTTAGGTAACTCCCTTTTTTAATTGATCTCAACCTGCAGGTTACACCGTGCTTTAGCCCTGATGAAAGTCCCGTGACTGTTCTTCGGGATTGGAAACGCGTCGGCAACTTCCATTCCTTTTTTGCCACAAAAAGCATTTCAGAAAAGCTTTGGATCTCTGGAGAGGGTTTTCAAAGTTAATGTACCCCACAGAGCAGCATTCATCCCGTGTGGCGGCAGTTCCCTAAATTGTGCCAAATTATAGGGCCCCTTGGAATTGCCTTGTATTATTATTTGTACTAGTATTCTGCTGGTGTAATATTTGTATAGTGATTACAAATTTTGTATATTATTTATGAGTGCACAATTTTCATGTCACATCAGTTTGATTTAACGAAGCACTTTATATGTATCACAGTTGTTGTGTATTGGTAATGTATTTAATTCAGACATGAGCAAAATGTTTTTATAAATGTGTCTAACATGGTAAAAGAATGTGATTAAGACACTTACTGGCACATGCATCAAGGTAGGCTTTTCCGATTCCTTAATTGCGATTATTAAGGAATCGCAATTAAGAATCGCAAAAGCCTATGCATGTAGGAATCGCTATAAAAATAGCAATTCCTAAACATTCCTTAATTGCGACTCGCAAATTGCGAGTCGCAATTAAGAATGCCGTCCCATTCATTCCTATGGGCCCACAGGCCCATAGGAATGAATTGGAGATGCATGAGCAATTTGCGAGTACCAGTAGGTACTCGCAAATTGCTCATGCATTTCAGGAGTGCAAGGGTGTCAAAATGACACCCTGTTGCACCCTGAAATTATGATGTGCACCCATGTTGCGCACACACATGCCCCAAGGGCATGTGTGTGTGTAACTCTAAAACTTTAAAAAATGGATTTTAGTGCATTTTTTAAAGTTTTACAATTTACCATGAAGTTCAACTTCATGGTAAATTGCGCCCTAATAGCGAAATCGCTAATTTTTTAACTTTGTTGCATTGCATTTAAGGAATCTCAATTTGCGATTCCTTAAATGCAATCATAATTTAAGTAATCGCAATTTAGAGATTCCTTAGATTGCGAATTTTGCATTTGGGATGATGCATCCCAAATGCAAAAATACAGGTCGCAAAGGGGCAGATTCTGCGAATCTGCCCGTTTGCGACCCGATTTTCGGATGATGCATGGGGCCCTATAAGCGTAAGAACTGAACAGTCTTAGCTTTTGTCCGCCTAAATAAATAGCGGTTCATAAACCGACAGCCAGGTTCTTCTTTTCTTCTTAAGCATATGAAAGGGGGGCAGGCCCGATCTCCTCCGACCTCCCGCTAGGCCCGCAACTAGTGGATGCACACCTCGGAACTTGTCAACAGTCCCAACCCAGGACAGATCAGCGAACCTTTGTGGCCCCCCAAGTGGGCACAACAGAAAATAAATACAGAGCCAAGCACAGGGGACGCGCTCAACAAGTAGCAAAGTGACCGGATCCCAGTTGGCCCCCAGGACTATTGGTGCGCTACTAGGACCAGGCTGCGCAGCACCAGAAGAGGGTCCAGCCTGGAAATAGGTGATCCCTCGCCAGATCTGTTGTCAGCTGTGGCACTCCGCTAGGCTGCTTGATAGCCCTCCCCTAGGCCAGAACCAGAAACTCTGGCGGCCTCCCGTGTGCACAGTACCGTGGACTAAATGACAATGGCCAAGCACAGGAGCTGCGTTTTGTGCAGCGGTGTGGTCAGAGCTCTGCTGGCCCACAGGATCCATTAGAGTAGCCGAGACCCAACTGTGGAGGTAGAAGTGGCTGCAAGACACCTGGGGAGCCCTGTGCAGGAGACACACAGGATCAGGAAAAGGTACTGGGGGGCTCCAGATCGCCAAGGGCCACCACTGACCAAGGAGTCCCTGACATGGTGGAGGAGAAAGCCGCTCCTCCTGGATAGGAGGAGCAACAAGAGAAGAGTTTAATGAGTTGGAGCTGCCCAAAGCGTTGACCGAAGGGCATTAATAGAGAGGAGCACCTGGGACGCCCGTGGGGCCCTCAGGCCTGTTTGTGAATAGCTGGGGAGCCCCATGCTGAACGAACTAGATTGCAGCAGCACCAACACCAGTGCTCTGTGACCAGAGACCAGAGAACGAGATAGGTGGGACAACCCCAGATTCCGCTGTTCGGAAGTGGGTGGACTGGGACTCCCAGGCTTAAATCATGGGTAAGGACATACTCACGCGCTCGCACACTGTGAACACCATCACTCAATATACCACCCCACACCAGACAACTCAGAGACTAATGCAGCAGGGGGTAGAGGGCAACACAGAGGGCCTGCAAGAAGGCGAACAGGAGCCCTCCAGGGTCGAACTGTTGGCAGCTACACAAGGTAATCAGATTGCGCTCGAAAAACAAAATAGAGACAGTATCTATTGATGTCAATCTCCTATGCGCGGACATGAGAAAGGTTACGGATAAAGGCACAACAGCAGAAGGTGACATTGAAGAGCTGCAGGGTGAAGTCTCAGCGCTCAAGCGTCAGATGGCTCAGATGACTATGGTCACAGGAAGCTGAAGCGCCGAGTCAAGGATTCAGAGGGACGCTCCTGCCAATTTAATATCCATGTACTGGGGTTCCCAGAGAGAGCAGAGGGGTCGTTCGATGAAAGGTTCCTACAGGAATGAGTGCGGACAGAACTAAAACCACTAGGTCTGTCTGACTTATCTGTCATGGAGCGAGCACATAGGGCTTTGGTCTCCCCCCAAGCCACCTGGGGACCCACCCAGAACTCACATTGACAGAATCCTAAATTACCCATGAGCAAGTGGTCCCTCTCTACGGGAGCAGCAAGAAAGCCATATACCCGGACTACACGAAAAAGGTGCAAGAGCAACAAAAGTTCTTCTTGAATGTTAAACAAAAGCTGATGGCATTACAACTTCAATACATGCTGCTGTATCCAGGGTGACTAAAAGTCATTTTCCAGGGAAAAGCACGCTTCTTCGAGCACCCAGAGGAGGTGTGGGAATGGCTAGACCTCTGGGATAAGACAGCGGTGCCTAGTCCCGGGGGGCAGCCAGCAACGGAACCAGGGATCCCGACCCCGAGGGGGCCCCCGATGCAACCTCTCCACGAGGGAGGACATGAACATATGAAGCTTAGCAGGAGAAACAGCAAAGTGGATGAGGAACTCATTGTCCAACAAGGCCTATGTGATAAACTTCTAGACCTTGATGCCACCACGGAGACGTAAGACAGCAACAGTTCTGATGATAATGTGGACAATGGCCCTGAGCCAGAGGAGGGAGAGACCACTTCACACCTAGAGAATGGAGTATGTATAGGATGTGGATTGATTATTCACGTACCAGTAGGAAACAGACTCTGTGGATCAGTGTTGGATTTTGGGGGGGTGTGTGCAAACCGATGATTTACCCGCAGTGTGTCGAAAACCACACTCATATAACTGGTTGTAGTACTTGAAAAAATGGAAAAATAAAGGCTGTAAAAAAAAAAAAAGAGATGTGGAAGGGGTGCCGAGTCAGGCGATATTTCTCACAGTGTTGTTGCTGAACAACAAAAGCTCTATACAACTAATGGCTGTAAAGAAGATGCATGTAACCTCTGGCAGTAGATAGCAAAAGTTAGAAATACTCACCAGACCACTGTCAAATAGAATAGGTGAATCAAGCAGTGCTAATGCCCATGGAATCAGAGACAGAAAGAACATTTACAGTCTCTCCATAGTTCTCACCTCATGTCCTTTTCCTCCAAATGCTTTGGGGTTAGATATGTGACTTACAAGTCAGTGTAGAATTGTCCTGGCATTGCATCTTTACTGTTCTTTTTTTGGTGTTACATATAATGATTTGACAAAGGAGAAAGAAGTTGTGTGCATTAAGGTATAAAACCTCTAACTCATTTGTATTCATAAGGTGGGCTTTGACTGTATGCCTGGCTGTATATGATGGGGAATGCAATAACAAATACCTGGAATATACAAAGTGTCTCTTCGTTTGCTTTCCCATTCTTATTGAGCTGACTCTGAGACGCATGTTGCGGAAATTATATCATGTAATTTGGCCCCGGTGACATCATAAGAAGTGATATTTTACCCTCATTTACCTTCCCCATAGCTGTCTGTTTCTCAACTTTCAGTCTTTATTTATTATTTCTTACTCGGATGACATCCAAAATGTTCTTTGATTTTAGCAAAGGGGTGCCGATCAATCCGGATGCCTTTCAACCCTGTCTCTCGGCTGTCTTCCAATGGCTGACTCACAACCATTTGAAGAGTAACACTGAGAAGACGGACATAACTTTACTTTAAACTTGTAAGAAATGTAGGGTTTACATTTGATAATAAAATGGCATATCACAATCAAATCATCTCAGTGGTTGGTGTATTCTGCGCTTCCTCTAATTTCCAGCAAAGATCACAGTGGTACTGGCCCTGGTTATGTCCAGACTGGACTATGCCAATGCATTATATGCAGGCCTGACAAAGTATCTTTTGAATAGAGTCTAGACTGTTCAGAACGCGGCAGCTCGGTTGGTTCTTGATCTCCCAAGATGTGAACACATCTCCACGCATTTGTGCAATCTGCACTGGTTCCCCATTGAAAAACGTATTCTTTTTAAATCCGCTCTGTTAATGCATAGAATGCTCCATCAGTCTGGACCTGGTTATCTCTCTGCCAGGATTGCCTTCTACAGCCTGGCGAGAGTGTTATGTTAATCCAGTAATTATCTGGCCAGCATTCCTAGAGTTCGCCTGGCGACAGCAGGTGGTCGCTCCTTCTCTTTTTTGGGCCCGGTTGGTTGGAACAACTCTCTTTAGACTTGCGTCAAACAAAGGCTGAAGCTAAAGACCTGGGGGCAGATTTACAAGCCCCTTGTGCCACTTTTTCGTCACTTTCAACATGGGAAAAGTGACGCAAAAGTGGCGCAAGGGGCTTGTAAATCTGCCCCCTGGCTCTTTTCACAGTAATTGTCATCTTTCTCTGTTTCTTACTTATACCGTATCGCGCCAGGACACTCTTGAGTAGCTGAGCGCTTTATAAATCTCATCACTTTCTTTATTATCTCTCTCCTGTTATTGTCTCTTTTTGACCCCTCCTTTCTCTGCCTCTGTCTCAACTGTCTTTTCCCACTGCTCTTCTTATATCTCACATCTCCCCCCTCACCTAACATTCTCACCTGTTCTGTGTATTTTCCAACTTTTTTACTCCCTTGTCTATCTCTTTCTCACCTGTCTCAACATCACCTCTACATCTCCCTGGATGTTGTTCTTTTTTTACTAACCACTTTCTCTCTCTGCTTTCCTTTGTCCCTCAATTGTCTATCACCAGCTGTCTCTTTCTCATTTTATTCACACCTGTTGTTCCCTCTTTTTGCATCTTCGCTATCTTTTTCTCTATTTGTATCACACCTCTCATTTAACCATCCCCTCTTATCGGTCCTCTCTTGTCTCTACCTCTCCGCTGTTTCTTTGGCAAGTATCTATGTTCCTATCACATATCACTCTGACCTGTCTCACTCTCTTTCACACCTGTATATATATATCCCACACCTGTCACTGCTCTCTGATGTCTCTTTAATCCCTCTCTCTGTTTCTCTCTCTCTTACACACACACCTGCCTTTGTTTTCCTGTAACCCCCCCACCCCCCCGCCCTAGTCCTTTCACATGTTCAGGGGCAGCAGGAGTCACCCAGATACACGATGCAGTGAGGGGCACAGAAAGTAAACAAGCCTTATTAGAGACTTGTTTAACTTCTGTTTCTGACACTGCCCTCACCACCGGTGAGGCCAGAGGTTGCGAGGGCAGTGCCAGGGGTTGAAAGGGCAGTGCCAGGTGTTGCAGGAGGCAAACCAGGGGTCGCAGCTGTGGCCCCTGGTGACCCCTGAATGATGTCCATTGTCTTTTAAAGACATGTGGTGGGAGGGGGAGGGAGGGAAGAATTACATTTGCAAAATGTGTAGAAACATAGTGAAGCACCCATTAGAAAAGATGATCCCAAGGGTCCAGTGTCACTTTTTTGATTGTTACAGCCATGTGATAAAAAGAAGAACTATAATTGTCATTCAATCATTCCTTATACCTCACAACAGAGATTGTGAAGCTCAGTGTCATACAATGACCATTCAAAAATCTATTTTACAGACATGGAGACTGCTAAATCTTGCAGAGCTGCAGTTGCAAATTTGCTTTGCATATCTGAACACAAGTTCCTCAAAAGAGCAATGTGGATCGCTAATGCAGAATTTAAAAAAAAATGTTTTAAACTTTATTTTTCATTTTTACAACCGCAATTACAGTTACAGTCAGATCTCTTGCAGAATCACCTTTGGAATATAAATACAGTATATATCCAACTTATGGTAATATCCATTTCCCTTGTCGTCTTGTGACCCCATGCAATCGTAGAAAGAGACCAAGCATTGTTGTCAGAACACCAGAGAGAGAAAAAAGCAAACACAACAATAGCGACATGAGATATGCGGAAATCCCCACTAGAACAGAGTCCACAGACCCCTATTAAGTCCCAAATCGGCAGACTCCCCACAGGGCTATAAGCCAACTGATCGATACAACATAGAGATGTTTAATAACAAACAATTTGTTCTGTAGCAATTCACCCCACTCCAGTTCTATCCATCTCATCATGTGGATCTACGGTCTCAGCTTTATTCAACAAATATTGTCTGTATGGGCCCCATATGTCCCTAGGTGCGCATCGCGCAGGCATGAGTGTATTATAAGTGTCAGACTGAGTAGAGCAATATGCCAGATCTTTTTCCCAATCGTCGATTGTGGGCAGAGGGCCCCTCATCCATCTCATGGCAACCCTTCTCTTTGCTAGTAATAAGCTAATTTCTGCAAGTTTTCGTATCCCCTTTGGGATCCCCCGCACATACCCCAACAGAGCTACTAGAGGCACCTCAGGCAGCTCTACCGACAACATTTCTGAAAGGATCTGGTATACCTTGTGCCAAAAGGTACTTATACCCGGACAAGTCCACGCAAGATGTAGAAAGGTAGCGCGGCTAGCGGAGCATCTTGGGCAGGCGTCATCTTCACGGAGCCCGTATTTATGCAACCTAACTGGTGTGTAATATGTTCTGTGTATATATTTGAATTGTATTAGCCGGTGTCTACCGTTCAGAGAAATGGACCTCACAGAGGCAAAACACCATGCCCACTGTTCCTCAGTTATTGTAGTATTCAGCTACGCTTCCCAGTCAGCTTGAAATTTTAATTTGGGGTACTCACAAGACGTGTGAAATGATGTATACAGTTTGGTTATACCATGTTGTGTAGTAGGGGTTTGTAATAAGTACGTTAATGAGGGCATCTCTGCCGGTTCTGCCATGCCATCCGTCAACAACTCACGTAGAGCGCAGCGGAGTCTATGATATTGGAACATATCTAAGGTCGTGACACCCGCCACTTGACTTGACACTTGCTCCCAGGTTTTGACCCTTCCTTCGTGAAACAGATCACCCAAATAATGCATATTCAACTTCGCCAGTATACCCATTACTGCTTTGTCATCCCTATGTGGGAGCCAACTGCACCAGGGGATGGGCAGTTTGGAGGAGTATATGAGAGGGAGATGCTGCTGTTTTGCAGTCTTGGAAAACTGCGCGCCGGTACAGTTCACTGGATCTATCCTACCACGTGTAATGCGTGCTGCCCCTGTCGCCAACCCAGGTAGCGAGGAAGGGGACACAACATTTCGCTCAAGAAGATATTGTGGCATATTCGGGGGGCCGTGAAACCAGATGTGTGCATGCAAGGCTTGTGCAGCCCTGTAATACTTTTCCATCTCAGGTGCATTTAGCCCTCCCTTAGCGTAGGGGCGTGTGAGTACTTCCCATCTGACCCGTGGTTGTTTCCCAGCCCATACTAAGCGACTTAGTGAGCTGCAAAGTGTATTAAAAAACGATTGAGGTAGACCTATGGGAATATTGGTGAACAGGAACAGAAAACGCGGGAGCACCACCATTTTCACCAGCGCAATTCTGCCCATCAGCGACAGCGGTAGTTTAATCCACTTGTCTACTGATTCGGATAGTTTCTGCAGGGCTCGACCATAATTTTTGAACAAGACTAGATCAGCATCCGTGTGTATCTTGATACCCAAATACCTTACTGGATCTGTGGTCCATTCTAATGGGTACGTGGTATTGACTTGCTCTGTGTCAGAGGTAAGTGGGAATATAAGTGATTTCTGCCAATTGATATGGAGTCCTGAGTGTTGGCTGAATCTCTCTACTTCTTGTAGCATGGGTGGCAAATTTTGCTCCGGGTTGCGGACATAGAGTAGAGTATCATCGGCATAGGCCGCAATCACAGTATTGTAATATGGGGAACGTATGCCTCTATAGGCGTGGTATTCTCGCATTGCGCACATTAGGGGTTCGGCCACTAGCGCATATAACAGGGGGGAGAGGGGGCATCCCTGCCTCGTCCCTCTGGTGATTGTTATCACCCGAGAAAGTTCACCATTGATTTTCACCTTCGCTATCGGATCCATGTATAACACCTGAATCAGCTGCACAAAAATGTCCCCAACGCCCACCTTCCGGAGTACTGCATACAAAAATCCCCATTCCACTGAGTCAAAAGCTTTCTCGATATCAATAAATAGTGCCGCTGCCTTGATCCTAGGCTGAATACACGCTATGGTTCCGAACAGCGTACGGAGATTATTAGAGAGCGATCGGCCCGGGACGAAACCAGTCTGCTCCGGGCCTACCAATTTGGGCAACACGGGGGCCAGTCTATTGGCTAACACCTTTGCAAACAGCTTCGTGTCAGTATTTAACAATGAAAGCGGCCTATATGAAGAGCAGAGTTCCGGAGACTTCCCTGGCTTGAGTAATGTAACTATAGTTGCTTCCCTCATAGACGGTGGCATAACGCCTGTCTTGACCATTTCCTCAAACAAATTGACCAAATGAGGAAGCAGTTTGTCAAGGAAGGCTTTGTAAAACGCCACGGTTAGGCCATCAGAACCTGGGGTCTTTTCGCTAGGCATGCTTTTCAATGCAGCTGAGATTTCTGTGGGTCTCAGTGGTCCTATCAATCGTTCTCTGTCACTATTAGTCAGCCAGGTCATGTTAAGATACTCTAAGTATTCCTCATCTGTCTCAGAAGACCTGTTAGGCCGTGAGGTATATAGCCCTGTATAGTAATCTGCAAAAGCATCTATGATGGCCGGCGTATCATGTACCATAGTCTGCTCCATATTATATATCTGCGAAATGTGGTTGTCCCCCCTAGGAGGTCTCACCTGAGCTGCCAGAGTGGTGCTTGGTCTATCCTTTTCCGCATATGATCTAGCTACAGCATATTTTCCCAGATGCTTTACCTCATCCTCCGCTAGGGTCTGGAATTTATGTATTTGTGTACGGATCTGAACCAGCACTTGCGGATCACCTGTCTCTAAATGGACACCTTCCAACCTTCTCAGCGTATCTTCTGTGGATGCCAACTGTGCACGAATAGACCTCAAAACCCCAGCGTGTTTGGAGATGGCTATCCCTCTTATATACAATTTAAAAGCTTCCCACACCGCCCCCATGGAGTCTACACTCCCTAGATTTGTTGGAAAGTATTCGTCAATGGCAGTACCCAGCTCTGCACTAAAGACCGAATCCAGTAGAGAATACTGTGGGAACCGCCACGATCTGTATTGAGTGCTCTTGACTGGCAGCTCCAATGTGAGGCAAAGTGGGGCATGGTCCGATAAAGTCCTGGACATATGTATGCAATCTTTAACTGAAGTGAACAATGCCAGCGAGGCGAACCAATAATCTATACGTGTATGAGTGTCATGCGCTGCCGAGTAATGCGTGTATTCCCTCCCCGAGAGATTCCGTTGGCGCCACACATCACACAAGCCCTTGGCCCGCCCAATGGAAGATATAGCACAGGCCGCATGTGAGAGTGGTCTAGAGGCCCCCCTTGACCGGTCCAATTCCAAATCTTGTATACAGTTAAAGTCCCCTCCCCACAATATGGGCATATGTGCATATTTTGAAATCTTGGCATGCAGGATGTGATAGAACTGTGGATCATCGTGGTTGGGACCATATACCCCTACTAGCAGCAACGTGAAATGTTCCCTGCAGCATTTCACTATTACATATCTACCATTGGGGTCAAGATCGACAGGATGTACTTGTATGCCAGAGTTCTTGCGTGTCCACACGAGTACACCTCTAGCGTGTGATTTGAACCCTGCGGTTATACACTGCCCCTTCATTCTGCGTTGTGTTAGTAGACACGTATTAGGGGGAAGATGGGTCTCCTGTAGTACAGCCACATCAACCAGGTGCCTATGCAAATACGCGACCACCTTGCGTATTTTGCGTTGGTCATTTAGGCCTCGGACGTTCCATGAAAGGAAACGTATCATTACGGGAAGAGTACTAGCGCCTGGGAAATCTGCAGCCATCTGAACCCAGGAGTACACTCACTGCGTATCTGAATGCAATTAGCGAATAGTGACTATGCCAGTAAAACGGTTGTATCTTTTAACCTCCCCAACCCCCACCCACACCATATCAAAATAAGTAGATATAGCATTCCCATATCCCTCCCACCCCGGTTCCAATTGTGTTTCGTACCTGCCAACTGGGCAGCAAACCCCAACTCTATACCTTTGTGAAATACACTCGGTGGCGATGGCCGCCGGCCCCCAACAAGTGATAGAGCAGGCCAGCACCCCCCGCAGTATACACAAACCTCCGAGACATATTCACTGTTGAAAAATCTACATGCAAGCCAAAATCAGTGTCATTGTGTTACTACTAGTGTCAATTTGTGAGGCACATCCCCATAGAAACCACAACAAACAGCAGCCAATGCGAGGACCGTTCAGGATGGTGAGGGAGATGAGGAGGCAGCACCAGGGTCCCCGGTATTATCTGCAGGTGTACTGTCGTCCTCCGCTGACACAGGTAGGGTGGGACCCCCTCTCGCCTTTTCCATACCATATTTCTTGAGGTCTTTTTGTAGAGCACTGGGGTCGGTATATAGTCTTGTTTTACCATCGAAGGAGACCTTTAGGCGAGCAGGATAGAGCATCACATAGTCCAATTGAAGCTCTCTAAGTTTACGTTTGACTGGTCCAAACTTCTTCCGAGCCTCTTGGACCATGGGGGTGAAATCCGGGAAGAGGGACAGGTCTGTTCCTTCATATGGGAGCGATTTTAGCTCTCTTGCGCGCCTTAAAGCAGCATCCCTGTCTCTATAATTCAACAGGCGAATGAGTACCGGTCTTGGAGGGGCTCCCGGTGGTGGACGTGGGCCCAGCGAGCGGTGCGCCCGCTCCACAATGAACACCTCGGAGAACGTATCACGTCCCAACAACTGTATTAACAGTGTCTCAATAAACTGCTCCATGGGACCCGTAGCAGTCGATTCTGCCAGGCCCAACAGGCGCACATTGTTCCTGCGCGAGGGCGCCTCCAAATCCTCATCCTTATCTTTCAGAGTTGTTACCAACTTCTCCATTTGACGCTGAGTGGCCCCCATTTCGGTCTGCAAGGAACTCTCCAACCCCAGCTCCAACACCAACGACATCCCGCCGTCGCAAGCCCTGTGCGATTCCCTCGCCACCTTCTTCCACCGCAAGATCGCCGACATCCACGACAGCTTCAGCACCCAGACAGCCCCCACCAAGATAGATACTCCAGACCCGCCGCACACCATCGACCACGACCCCCTGCCAGCCTGGGCCAGCGTGAACATCGATGACACCATCAAGACCATGGGCACAATACACTCCGGCTCCCCGTCAGACCCTTTCCCGCACCACATCTTCAACAAAGCCAGCAGCTCCATCGCACCCCACCTGTGCAACGTGATCAATCTCTCCTTCGAGACCGCGACCTTCCCAGAGAGCTGGAAACACGCAGAGATCAACGCCCTACTCAAAAAACCCAAGGCGGACCCAAGAGACCTCAAGTACTTCCGGCCCATCTCCCTGCTACCGTTCCCAGCCAAGGTCATCGAGAAGATCGTCAACAAACAGCTAACCCGATACCTAGAAGAAAACAGCATCCTGGACCCATCCCAATCGGGGTTCCGCAGCAACCACAGCACTGAGACTGCCCTCATCGCCGCCACCGACGACATCAGGACCCTGCTGGACAACGGTGAGACCGCAGCCCTCATCCTGCTGGACCTCTCCGCCGCCTTCGACACTGTCTGCCACCGCACTCTACGCGCACGCCTCCACGACGCAGGGATCCGAGACAAGGCCCTGGAATGGACCACCTCCTTCCTCGATGGCAGAACCCAGAGAGTCCGCCTCCCACCTTTCCGATCCGAAGCCTCCGAGATCATCTGCGGCGTACCCCAGGGATCTTCCCTCAGCCCAACACTGTTCAACAACTACATGGCCCCGCTTGCACGCATCGCCAGACAGCATGACCTCAACATCATCTCCTATGCCGACGATCAGTTCCTCTCCCTCACCAAGGACCCCCTCGCCGCCAAAGCCAATCTCCATGAAGGAATGAAGGCCGTCGCCGATTGGATGAAGATCAGCCGACTAAAGCTGAACACGGACAAGACGGAGGTCCTCATCCTCGGCTCCAACCCCTCAGCCTGGGACAACTCCTGGTGGCCAACGACGCTGGGAGCAGCCCCGACACCCACCGACCACGCACGCAACCTGGGAGTCATCCTCGACTCAATGCTCTCCATGGCCAAGCAAGTCAACGCAGTCTCCTCCTCCTGCTTCAACACCCTCCGCATGCTTCGCAAGATCTACAGGTGGATCCCGACAGACACAAGAAGAACAGTCACCCAGGCCCTCGTCAATAGCAGACTTGACTATGGGAACGCCCTCTACGCGGGAGCCCCGGCCAAGCTCATCAAGCGACTGCAACGCATACAAAACGCCTCCGCACGCCTGATCCTCGACGTACCACGCCACAGCCACATCACCCCCACCTGAGGAACCTGCACTGGCTCCCCGTCGACAGGAGGATCACCTTCAAACTCCTCATCCACGCACACAAGGCACTTCACAAAACTGGCCCAGCCTACCTCAACAGACAACTCTTCTTCTACGTCCACAACCGCCAGCTCCGCTCCGCCGACCTCTCCCTCGCCACCGTCCCTCGCATTCGAAGAACAACCACCGACGGCAGATCCTTCTCACACCTCGCCGCCAAGACCTGGAACACCCTTCCACTAAGCCTACGACAGACCCAAGACCTGCTGACCTTCAGGAGGCTACTCAAGACCTGGCTGTTCGACCAGTAGCAGCACCCCCCCCTTCCCTCTCCCCAGCGCCTTGAGACCCTCGCGGGTAAGTAGTGCGCTCTACAAATTCTATGATTGATTGATTGATTGCGCGTCCTCTGCATCAGAGATCCTGCGTTCTGCCTGATCAATTCGCTCGGCATGCTTGTCCACTCTTTCGGACATCCTGTCGAGTCGATATGCCAAGGAGTCTATTTTAGCATCTCTGGAGGTTAAGCTACGCTGCATTGCCCCAAGAATCTGACGGATATCTCCTTCTGGTGCAGTGGCTTCATCAGACCCAGCGGAATTATTCTGGTCCTGCTCATCTTCCCGGAGTCTCGTGGACTTTCGGTGTTCGAAATAAATTTTAGGCTGCGTTTTATCTGTGCTTCCCATAGCTGCTGCAAATGTCAGGTGTGCAGTTGTGTCCCTATATTGTGCTGTGGCTCCCAATACTGAAACGCGATATGGCCACCGCCTCCAGCGGCTGTAATCACATGAGGGATGTTCCACCAGGTAGGCCCCAAGGTCGATATAGGCTGTGCCTTTACTGTAGATACGCGGGACTACGCGGCACCCAGCAACCGCCACAACCCGTGCCCCGCTACCGGGCTGTCAGAGTCTCTCGTGGGCCCCACACAGTCTCAGGCGATACACATTCTACAAATACGGCGTTGTCGATATTCTCAGGCACCCCCAACTGGTCGTAATGGTTCCTGGGGCCCCCTGATGGCAGGGCACACCCGCAGCGCTCACCGGGCCCTCTTACGCGACCCACAGCACGGCCTCACCTCCCTGCATTGGCAGCGTCCCTACCGGAGAGGATCAAGGCAGCCGGGAACACCCGCACAATCGCTGGTCCGCTCTGCCGCCGCCTGGTGTGCCGTCACGCCCCAGGCCTCTGCTCCGCTCAACGCCCACAGCTGCCGGATCACTCAGGACACCTCGCCGCCGTCTGCAGCCTCCGCAGCTTCTGTCACCACAGCGCGTGCACACCGCACGTCGCGGCCGCCTCCTCAACCACCGCTCACGCGGCAGCAGAACCGCCGCCCACAGCAGCGCCGGCCGGCGCGAGTGATGATCACTTTAGGCCGCGGATCTGCGGGCGCAGGCCCAGTCACGGCCGAAGGCCGATCTCCGCACAGCGTGCACGGTGCCTGTTCAAATCACCGCAGGAGATGTCGCAGGCATCTAGTCGTCTTTTTCGGTGTTAATTACCACCTGTGTTGTCTCAGTGGCGCGAATAGTGAAAGGATTATGCGGGCAGCTGCCGGAGCTCGCTCAGACTGCGGCCATCTTTGAGCCTGGCAAACCACACCCCCTTGTGCAGAATTAAAATTATGATCTGAGCATGGTATGTGTATAATTTTATCTTTTGGATTCTGTGTAATACCCTTAAAGCTTTCTTGCCTCTGTTTTCAGGTTATTAATATACATAATGCTTCCTATTAGCTTGTGATGGAGAGACATTAAAGCGAAGATTGATGTTAAATCCTTTTGAAGTTTCAGCATAAAATGAGCTGGTAAGGGTTTTTACAATGGTTAAATCATTTGTGATTATGAGACATATGTGTTAAAAAGTTTATATTGAATAATATACCACTATGATTTCTGAGCCAGTACACAGCTTTATTATGTTGTTTGAACTGTTATGAAATATTTATTTAGAATCTGGTCCGGCTTTGGGTATGCGTAAGCTGGTCCCAGGCCCAGGGCGCCAATCTTCAGAGGGGCACACAGAGCTGTCTGCATTAAGGTTATGGAAAAAGCATGTCCATTTCACTTGGCTCGAGTGATTCAGTTTGAAGAGCTTTTAACCATTTATCACTGTGCCGCCGGTGTTTTTTTAGGTTTTGCCTGCACAGCACTTGTACTGTGCTTGTTATTGTATTTAATTAATATAAATCTTAAAAAGGGCTTACATCCCACCCTTACTTTTCATTGGTTGGTGTGCTTGCCGCTAACTTTTCCTCCATTTCAATTGGCTGTAGCATACTATTTATTTCCTGTTTTTCCCCATGTGTTTCTCTTATCAGTACTATTTTCATCTGCTTTTGTGGAACTTTTCTTTTTTAGCTTTTGCCTGCATTGTGCTTGCCAGCTCTCTCAATCCCATGCCTACAGCACCCATACTTCTCCCCTCCTCACCCAGACCTCTTACCCAGGTGCAGCAGCTTGACCTCCTGTGCCGCTCCTCCCACAGATTCTTATCAAATTGTTTGCATTGTAGTATTCATGTTGAGCAAGAAAACATTGAAAGAAAACAGGCAGCAGCCTCAACAAGAGAACGCTTAATAAGACAACGCTACTGGTACTGGTTTCCAAGAACTCATGAACTTCCCAAATATATATTTCCGCCTCCAAGCCTGCACATGGGACACCAAAACAGCCACAGGCATTAAAGGAGAGTGGGAAGTGCAAACTTACCTTCTATTACGTATTACGCTACTCAGGCGGCCATTTTGAAGCAGGGGCTGTTACCGTTTTTACTAGGAGATTTGTTAGAGATGCTCCTCGTCTAGCTTAAGGCGCAAAATTTTGAGCTGTCACCTATGTCTCATATATGTGTTTGTCTTACTTTACACTTACTATGGCTACTTCTCTATTGTTTTCAGCTGATTACATTTCTGGACAAGTAGTGTGAAATTGCGGGAATATGCCAGTGCTGTTAGCAAAGCACCATTCACGGCAAGGACAGTTTGTACATGGACAAAGCAAGCTGTTCTGGTGTTTTAATGTATGTATTATCTAGCTAATATATTCACAGGGGCTTCCATTTCAACTGTAAGTTTCTGTCACAAAGCTGAGTTTTCTGTATTCTTGCCCAAAACAGAAGCTCTGTGTGTGAAAACACGCATGTAGGCAGCTGGGATTTCAAACTATTGCTGAGGCTACTGTATTTATGTGGCATACATGCTAAACTACAGATGTGTCACATAACTTGTTAAATTACTACCTGTGCATGCCGGTGGGTTCTCATTTGTTTCTTGCTGCAGTTGGAAAAACTCTGTGCCCTAGTGAATTTGTAATGTTAGCATTATTGTATTGTGTTTCCATTTACAAAGCACTTTAGAATCCCTGCTGGTGCCCAAAGTGTGTTTAAGGTGCACAAGTAAGTAACTACTCTATTTGCCATTCACAGTTTTTTTTCATTTATATAGTTCAACTGCCTCACCAAAGCTAAAACTTACAAAACAAAACTTATTATTAATCACATAGGCGACACCTATTGCATTTACCAATGCTTGTTTAACACCCCATCCGCCCTCATCTTTGTCCTTACATGTCCCTCTCACCACTTGCCACCACACATCAGGACCATCCCCCAAAAAACAACTTGGCATCAGTTTGACAGACCTGAGCAGTGAGTGATTCAGGCGAGCTGAGGAGGGTGCGAAGATGTTTGTGTTTAGAGGCCAGTCACTGCATTGATATTATCAA
Source organism: Calotriton arnoldi (assembly GCA_963921515.1). Lineage (NCBI taxonomy): Eukaryota > Metazoa > Chordata > Amphibia > Caudata > Salamandridae > Calotriton > Calotriton arnoldi. The sequence continues at coordinate 3,466,901 of CAWUFW010000777.1, forward strand.
TCAGGAGCTAACTTGTAAATACAAAACTGGTCCCCTGTTGCCTCATATTATTCAACAGCATTAGCCAAATTTCTTTCTGCCTAGCCAAGGCGCTATCCTAGCAAAGGCCAGCTCTGTTTATAATTGCCCTTTGCATGGATGGGCTAGGAAGCCAAGAGCAACCTGGACGGATGCCCCTCTCACAGCCCTGCGCACTTTGAACATGAGATGGGCCAGAGTTTGCTAACAAGGTGACTAGGGGGGAGCTGCAGCACAAAAGATGTTCCACTAAACACAGCTTTAGACACGTTTTTAGATATGATGCTTGCACCGATACTCTCCTTTATACTACGAAAAAAAGTGGAATTGCAGGAGAAAATAAGATGGAAAAGTGTGGTTGGGCTCCGACGTTTTTACTATTTATGTCATGTCTACACTATTGGCCAAAGCGTGAAGAAAGTTAATACAAGCATTGACAATGCCAATAGGTCTGGCCTATGAATTCACTGTGAAGCAAGACCTAAAAATTCATGTAGGTTAGTGACTGCCCTACTCCCATCCGGCTGCTGGAAGAGAAAAACACCATAAATTATTTAGTTATCTAAGGGGCCCATTACGATGGCGGGCGGAAGCACTACCGCCGTGCTGGCGGATTCAAAAACCACCAGTTACCGCCGGCACGCAGCAGTCCACACGCCCGCCCAATTACGATGCGAAAAGCAGGCCAAACACCGCCGGCAAGCCAGCAACACCGTCCGCCATCAAAGTGCGCCCGCACACGTAGCGGCGCAGCACAACTGACACACACCGTCCGACGAAACACGTCCCGCCCGGCGCATAAATTACGATGCCGCAAACAAACGGCTCCCACGGCAAAGAGACACCGCACGTGAAAGAGAGGCGGAAACACGGACGCAGAGCACGGACAACGAAGAAGCGGCACCCCGGGCATGAATCCAGCACTGCAGGCCCTTCCCATGCTTCTGCTGATGCACCACCAAGGACGCAACGTACCGCGGAGACGCAGGTAGGCACACACACAACAAGTGCACGCAAACAGCGCACACAGTGCAAGGGCGGACAACCCCCCACCAGCGCGTGCACACTACACATCCACCATTGCATCCACATATGACACACAGGCCAAATCCTAACATCGCGGAACACATGTGTACACACCACCTGGGACTAGGAACCAACCACCCCGTCACGGCCCCAAAGCGCCGATGACGCCGCCACACATGCGCACAACGCAGAGGCCAACCGCAGCGCCATGCATGCGTCGCACACAGACACAGGGACACAACCAAGCAGCACACACACCAGCCCCACCCCGAACGCACATGACACGTGACAGGCCGGCCACAGACATGTCCCCAACGCCCAATTCACGGACAACACCCAACGCCACACAACCGACGCACACATGTCAGTTAAGTCACGCAACAGCAGGACACACCCCAGTGTAACAAACATGGCGAAGCACACAGCGGCGGCAACACCAACTAGGAGAAGCAGGGCCCCTTCGGGAAGAGGAACGCCAGTACCACACTGAAAAACCCATACCACCCTGCACATATGAACAAGACACATGAAACGGAACACCAAAGAGCCCGGGGACCGACAACAGGTGGCCCAAGAATTACATCCACACACAAGGCCCAACGCAGAGCGGAAAGGCAGCCTGCCGCCCACACAAGGGAGAGCAGACAGCGCTGAATGACCTTCCATTCCAACACCGAAACCACAGCCCTACGACAGAAGCCGGTGAATACAGCCATTGTCCAAGAATAGACCAACACAGGCATGCCGAGGAGACCGACCACACGGCAGATAGCGCATATCACAGAAGCACACAACGGACGGGGAAGAAAGAAGAAAACACTCCCCCATGTCGGCCACATGCAAGTTAATTGGAAGGAGTCACACAGCACCGACCTTGAACTGTCTGAGAAGCATGTGGGAAGAGGGCCCGTGTCCTCCAAACAAGCCAACAGAACACAAGTCCTGTCTCCCCACGACTACACAGAGCTCACAGCAACCCCGGAGCGTGCACATTGCAGACTGCACACACAGCCGGAGCACGCCACCTCTACGAACCGCTGCGAAATGGCAACCGCAACACACCTACCCAACTACGCCGAAGAGCTCAAGCTGTACCAAACCAGCACGATACATACATTGGGATGCGATCTCCTGTCCCTGCTGAACGTAAGTTACCGACTGACTTACCGCATCACATTGTTCAGCTGCGTCATGCCCGTCTTCTACTGTCGGAGGTGTCCCTACCAGCATCCCGTCGAGATATGCCTCTCCAACCCGGCATGTCTGAAGGCGGACCTGCTACCACTACTCCTCCCTCTGGACGCACACGACAGGGCCTGCTCTGCCTATGGGGGCATGGCGTATGTGGCCAACATCGCAAGCGCACTGAAATGGAACCACTGTGCCTCCACACGACGGATCATCGAGAACAGCTACATCGAATGTCACCCAGCATGCCCCATCATGGTCCTCCAAGGGACAACCTACGAACAACACCTTGACAGCCACCATCCGCTTCATTGGCTGGCAAACATGTACACCACCAATGACATGGAAGCCCTGCTGGACGGCATCGCATACCTGACAACCTGTAAATACGTCGGACCACAACGCAGGTTCCCCGAGTGACCTATGAAGTCCAACCCCGCACCCATGCTCAGCTTCCGCACGGACTGGCCAGTCACCACCACAACAGCCATACCAAACGACCGGCAACTGTAACCACACCATCAACGACATCGCCATGACATCGGATATGACCGGGACATGCACACTGTTCCCCATCACATCCAGGAACACCGCATGCATCGTGGGAGGCAGTGGCATGGGCTCTGTGCATCGCACCCACATGGACGGAACTGCACGAACAACCAGGACACGACATGGATCCAGCGCCCATGGACACACACACCGCTCAGTGGACATGAATAGGTCGCCTGGAGTCTGTGGGTGCTGCACCCCTCCCACCCCCGCCCGGGAATCCCATACCAGGACCTTTGCATGGACGACAAGTGCATACAACAACAACACGACCCCAGTGACTGTGACATGTCCAGTAACCACCACAGTGCAACAACAAGTGGCACGCCGCTGCATGCACGCAAGCACATGCCCTGATGTCATCTCACATGCACGCGTGCATGAGGAACAACCGCAGCAAACCTGTCACATGGAACTGAGATGGACTGTGCCCATGATGCCGAGCGGTCTGGTAGGCTACATGTATACCGTCTGTGTCAAAGTCCGCAGCTCCGCAGCCATACGTAAATGTACATTAGCACAGCCTTGGCCAAGCAGATGTAACCCCACACCCTATCCCATTTGTAATCATGCTCAGTATATCCTCAACATGTATCCCGCTGCCAGTAGTGTCCACTATACTGCATCACAGAGGACAGAAGACTCAATATAATGTTTGAAACCAGAACTGTCTCCGCTGACTCATTTCACAAGTACGAATGAGAGAGGATGAGAGTATGTGAAGTACACGGCAGTCGTGACATGACCATGTAGTCCACTGGTATTGGATGTCAACGCAAATGAGTAGCACTACTGTGGAAGACACACATGTGTCGTGTGAAGTCGTATGGACGCAGTGCTCAGGTGGGTGGGTGCGACGGGTAGATGCGCACATGCCAAGTTGGAGCACGCCGTGTTGGGAGGGGTCATGAACAGTACACCACCGCTTCCCTGGGCATTGTGAGAGGACACCTGTCGGGGGAGTGAACACGTGTGTGCACAGCAGCCGGGCACACGTACAAAGCGGTACCAGGCGCACCGAATGCCCACCCTCTGTGGACAAGCTGGATCCTGTTGTGCGCCCGCCATGCCCCTTGACAAGGCACACACAGCCCCAGTCGACCAGGTGTAACCCCAACATAGTCAATCCACACAGGCGATACAGGGCACGGGATGGCAGTGGAGCATGGTGTGTGAGAGGTCTCCTCGCGCTCCTCCTGGTCATATCACGCAGGCAATAGAACCTCAACGTCCAGCATGGCAAAAAGTCAAATGGAAGTGTAGGGGGACGCACCACAGCACGAGCAGCACTGACGTCACGGGAGGTGGCTCGCACCATCCCATCCATTGCCCATCATACCAACCACGCCACATGCCATTGCGACTAAGTGCAAGCGCGTGCGCCACCACCCCTGAGCCCTCCCCAGAGAGGCCAAAGAGTGAATGTGTGGGCCATCAGCCACAGACGGACGCGGCATGGCCGCAAGGGCAGCCACAGCCACTGGGTGTCGCAGGTGGCGGATCCGGAAGGCGAAGACTGTGATGCATAGTCCATGCAGGCCGGGTCTCCATTTGGGGCACCACGCAGGTGGACGGCGTCCCGCCACACATCATACCCTGAGACAGCCCACTCGTGCAACTGGACCCACACATGCACTCCTTGCCCTCTCTGGTGCGAGCTTGGGGCTGCCTGTGCAAGCGCTAGCCTCGCAGGTGAGCATGCATATTGGGGGGCGAGGGGAGGACATGAGGGCTGGGGCGAAGATGACTGTATCACTGTCAGTTAGTACAAGGGATGACCCAGATGTGGAAAGGAAGAGACGTGTCCCGTGTGTACTGCAACTAGTCGCCAATCCAACTACCCCCCATGTCCGGAATGTAAGCCCGCACCTAGGCCCGCCCATCCGCCACATCGAACATACCACCAGCACGACAACCTTCCCATTCGAAACACTGACTGGGGGTGGCGACCAGTGAACAATCATGTGTAGCCTACCCACGCGTACATGTGGGCCCTCCATGATCCATGTCACCTGCGGCAAAGACATGACATGCGCAATGAGGGAAGTGAGGAGAGCTGTCCGCCCCACGCGCAGAAGGTGCATCAGCTCCACAGACCCAGCAGCGAGTCCAGCAGGGGTCACATGTGCAGGGGCAGCTGTGCCTGGTGTGAAGGCACATGCATATGGACAGCACATCGACCAATGTGTAGTCTGCCCACATCCACAGTCCATCATCATGCGGACATAGGAATTGAACACAGGGCAACACATCTTAGCTGGTGCACCCACCGTGACCAACAATGCGCAATCATCAACGTACCCGCCCTGTGCATGGCCCCCCACCCAACGGAGGCACATCCAGTGCCACCATCCCACACACACAAGCCTTCCACGGAACATGCTGTGTCCAATGGTCAGTACAGAGTCAGCGCCCATCTGGTGGATCCTGAACAGGAGACACATGCACACACATGCCAGCTCCCACTATGTACGACTGCCACCTGGCACGTGCAATGTAACCTCTCACCTGTGACGTGTGACTGCAAGCACACAGCCGTCTTGGCATGGGGCTGTCAATGTGGACACCAGTCAATGTTTCGGGAGCTGTGATCCGTACAGTGCTGTACATAGGGTGCAGTGCTGACACCTACTACTGTCTCATATCCCCTCGTGCCACAGGTCCCACTTGTATTGGCCGCTCAGCCCGTGCCCACATCGTCGTCGTCGTGTGCCATACTCATCCAGCCTCGGAAGCAGTTCCATGCTCAGCAGACACTCATGTTGCCGTGGCGTTGCCGCATGACGAATATGCAGTCAGTCCCCATCAGCACGCCCCGCAAGTCATTGGGGCCTAGATCCCCATGTGCATGCACATGGCAGTGGTATGTCTCACTTGCCATTGCCATTGTTGGGAGACCTGTGTAAGTGTATTGTGGCCGTGCCGTCCCAGCTTGACAGCTGGGCTGTGGCCCATGTGCTTGCTCAGTCATGTCAGTGATGTGTATGCGAAATTGCTATGTGCCGTGTTGCTTTGACATGTGTCCTCTGCCATTTAACCCAGGCGGAGACCGAACATTGACCGCCCATACCAATTGCTGGCGGACATGGACGATACAGAGGTAATCAGGAAGTTTCGGCTGGACAGGCCAACTCTGCATCGACTGTGTGCCATGTTAGAGCCCCATCTCCGTCCCCGCAGGGTGTATCCGACTGCTGTCACCCCCACGGCTAAGGTGATGGCCGCCATGCATTTCTTCGCCACTGGGTCATTCCAGCACACAGTGGGCATTGGAGGAGGGATGTCCCAGCCCATGTTCAGCAAGGTGCTGAGGGATGTACTGGCAGCCATGATGCTGTACCGGAACAGGTACATCCGCTTCCCCAGGGCTCGTGAATTGGCGGCAGTGAAGGGTGCATTCTATGCCCTTGGCAGAATCCCACACGTCGTGGGAGCCATTGACTGCACTCATGTTGGCCTTGTTCCACCACAGGCCACTGAGCACCTGTACCGCAACAGGAAGCACACGCACTCCCTGAATGTGCAAGTGGTGTGCCTTGCGGACATGGTGATCACCCACGTGTGTGCAAAGTTTCCAGGCTCGGCCCATGACGCACACATAATGCGCAACAGCATCTTGCCACGACTGATGGCCAATCTGCAACAGGATCGTGGCTGTATTGTCGGTGAGTATGTGGAGTGGTGTAGCGTGCTGGTTGTGCGATGCTGTCCCCTGTCCAGTTGGAATAGCAACGGTTCTCTGTGTCCCTCACACCCAGGTGACTCTGCGTATCCGAATGGGGCATGGCTGCTCAGTCCATTGAGGAATCCTCGCACCCCAGCAGACGATCGATACAATGAGGCACATGGGAGGACCAGACGTGTGGTCGAGCGTACCTTTGGCCTCCTCAAGTCCAGGTTCAGGTGCCTGGACCGCACCGAGAGTGCACTGGCGTACTCCCCACAGAAGGTGTGCCAGATAGTGGTGGCGTGCTGCATGCTGCACAATCTGGCCATTCGGAAGCAGATCCCCCTCATTGTGGATGACGGAGATCAACCAGGGCCCCAGCCCGCAGACCAGGACAGCTCGAGTGAGGTGGACAGCGGAGAGGAGGAAGCTGGGAATGTGCGCCAGCAGCTCATCGCCCGCTACTTCACTTGACGGTGAGTGTCCATGTACGACGGATGATGTGTCTGTATCTATGCAGGTGTGTGTGTGCTGTGTCAGGGTGGCCGTATGTTCACTGCGTGCAGTGTGTCAACGCTCCATGGCCAGGGTAGTATGCCACTGTTGGTGACTGTGGCATTGTGCCCTATTGCTCTGTGCGATGTGTGTACATTGCTTGTAGTTGTTGACATGTACTGTGTGATGGGTGTGTGACACACTCATTGAATGTGCTCCTGTTCTGTCTCCCACCCCTAGGTCCCTACAGGCCCTCCGGATTCCATTTCCATGCCACGCATCAGGTGCCTTTCCGCCCAAGGTGGCCGTTGTATTCCGTACAATAAAGACACAGGGCACAAACAGCAGTTAGTGAAAAAGGTGCATTTATTACAAACTGTGACATGTGATTGTGTGTAAGGTGATGACAAAAGTGGTGCGTGCAGTGACAATGAGCTGTCGGTCATGGCTGCGTGATGATCAGGGTGTACCCACTGGTTCTATGTCCATAGTCCAACACACACATGCCATCCAGATGGCTGTGTGGAGTGGGATCGTAGAGCAAGTCAATGCAGTGGCTGGTCAAGGAAGGCTGGCGGAAGGCTGGCTGGCTGCCTCACTTGCGACTGGAGCGTGCGAAGTCCTCCCGGGAGATCTGTTTCCTCTTCGGACGGCCCCTTCCACGTTTGGGAGGGGGGTGTGTGGTGGCGACCTGCTGGTGGTGGGTGAGGTGTGCTCACTGGCTGTGGACGCAGGGAAGTGGACACTGCTGCCCGAGCCTGCGCCCTAGCAGGTGGTGGCGGAGGTGGTGTTGCTGGCCTTGCCTGTGACCCCACCGCCACCACCAGCTGGCCCATGAGGTCCACGAGTTGGTCCATACGGGACACGAATTGGCCCATATGGGCGTCCATGGACCTCAGCACCCCCAGCACCTCCCGCGTGTCAGTAGCAGACCTGGCCCATTGTCCTTGGGCCTCTTCATAGGCCCCAAGGACTCTGGCCATTTGAGGCAGGGCATGGCTCCCAGGGGAGGCTGGCGTTTCCCTGACCCTGCTCCTCCTACCAGTCCTGCTGCCACCGGCCTGCCCACTAGCCACATTGCTCACCACGGTCCTCGCTGTGGCTCCCAGGGTGGATCCAGTCGGCCGGGCCACCACCTGCGCTGGGGCTGGTGCCAGCGAAGACGTGGTGGTGGTGGAGGCGGTGGTGGTCGGTGCGGCGATGGTGGCGGTTGCGGCAGTGGTAGTGGCCGCAATGACCGTGGGTGTGGCCGCAACGACAGTGGCAGCAGGGGACTGGGACTGTTCAGCATCCCTGGATGATGGGTTGGTGGGTAGGAGGGGTCCTGGGGAGCGGCTGGGCCCTGCCACGCCAGATGGGCCAGCTTGGTGGTCCGTGTCCGAAGAGGTGGACAGATCCTCCAGATCCGTGTGTCCTCGTTGGGGGCTTGTAGGCTGGCTGTGCTGGCTGCTGTCTCCATCCCCAGCGTCCAGCAGTTCGTCACCTGTGGAGAGAATGAGATTTGTTATTGTGTTGCACCTGGCGAAGTATGTATTAGTCGTCTGACATTGGCAGTTCGTGCAATCTCGTACATGGGTTTCCCGGAGGCGAGTGTGTGGCTGTGGCATCTGTAGGTGTGTGTGCTAGGCAATGGGACTGTGTGCTGTGCACATGTGGCATGGGACGGATTGGCCATGCCGATGGGTGTGTTGCTTTGCCCCTACTCATTGTGACTCTGGTGTATGCGGGCTCCTGGCCCATCCTGGGTCTGGTTTGTACTTTGCTTTTGGAGTTCAAATGGAATGCTTAGGAACGCATATGGCAACATGGGGGCCATGCCCCAGATTCGCATTTGGGAGGGAATATGCTTTTGGGGTTCAAATGGAACGCTTAGGAACGCATATGGCAACATGGGGGCCATGCCCCAGATTCGCATTTGGGAGGGTATATGCTTTTGGGGTACATGCTGTGAGCCATGGGTGCCGAACGTGACATGTGTTGTGGCAGCATGACAGTGCATGGTCTGAGGTGTGTGCATGCCTGACATGCCCTGCATATTTGCTGTCTGTTGTGGTTACTGGACATGGCATTGGACGCATCGTTATGAGTGAGTGATAGTTGTGTGCCAGCCAACGTATTGCAGTTGTCCCATCTCCTTGGTGTGCGTGCTGCCCTGTGCCATGTGCATCACTGCAGTGCTCGGGGGGTGTGGCCCATGTTGTGTGTTGTTGCTCACAGTGTGTCGTGCGCTTAATTGACTTCTGGCACATGGTTGGGCATGGGCATGTGTCTTAGCGTGACTGCTGTATGTGTGGCAGCTGTGCGGATGACATGCCTTTCATGAGACTGGGGCTGACGGATGGGATGGATGGTATGTTGTATGTGCATGGTGTGTCTGTGTGTTTGATGGGTTCAGTGGTGTTCGTGTGCATTTATGTTGTTCCGCTCTGTTGCGTCTAGTGTTGTTTGTCTTACATAGGCGTAGTTGTGGGGTGTGTGGTTGACAGGCAGTAGGGGCTACATGGACAGGACTTCAATGGTGTTTCGGTTGTGTGTGATGAGTTGCACAGTGGCTGCCGTGTGGGACTATATTCAGTGTGGCTTGTGCATGCAGACGTGGCTCCTTGGGTGTTGCTATGTCTGTGATGGGTCATGTGGGGTGTGAGTCTGCTGTTCATGTCCGTGTGCACATTGTTCACTTGTTCGTGACGGTGGGCGGTGCTGCGTGTTCGTGTGCTACGTGACATGTCCCATGTGTTGGTGGTGTTATGGTCCTCATGCCTCCAGTAATCCAGCCCTGTCCAGTTTCCCACCTGCAAGTTGTTCGTGCGTGCACTGTACTGGATGCCACATGGCTCTTAGCGGGGGTGCTCCATGTTGCAGGTCTGTGGGGGTGGGGGGTGTAGTGGGTCGTGGGGGTGGCTGTACACCCACTGACACCGATTGCTGTGGACCGTGATGTCTGCCTTTCGGCTGTCGTTGTGCACTGCGGTGGCTGACACGTGGGTGTGGGGTGTGGGGGATGCTCCTCCTTGCTGTGCTGTGGGACTGGGGACTGGTGTGTGTTGTACTTGGGCTGTCCCCCTCCGACCCACTGCACTTTGTGTTCCTGCCACTTACCTGTTACTTGTCGGTTGGTGCAGCTGTGCCTGACACATGGGTGTGGGGAGTGCTCCACCTTGCTGGTCTGTGGGAGTGGGGGCCTGGTGGGTGTTGTACTTCAGCTGTCCCCCTCCGACCCACTGCACTTTGTGTTCCTGCCACTTACCTGTTACTTGTCGGTTGGTGCAGCTGTGCCTGACACATGGGTGTGGGGAGTGCTCCACCTTGCTGGTCTGTGGGAGTGGGGGCCTGGTGGGTGTTGTACTTCAGCTGTCCCCCTCCGACCCACTGCACTTTGTGTTCCTGCCACTTACCTGTTACTTGTCGGTTGGTGCAGCTGTGCCTGACACATGGGTGTGGGGAGTGCTCCACCTTGCTGGTCTGTGGGAGTGGGGGCCTGGTGGGTGTTGTACTTCAGCTGTCCCCCCTCCGACCCACTGCACTTCGTGTTCCTGCCACTTACCTGTTACTTGTCGGTTAGTGCAGCTGTGGCGGACACATGGGTGTGGTGGGTGCTCGTTGTGGCGCTTCTGGCATATTTGGGGACCTGTTGGTGGTTACGTGGCTGGCTTAGTGTACACATGTCCCCACGCATCTTACAGTTGTTCGGTTTGGCCTGTGTGTGGTAGTGTCTGTTGCATGTGCGTGTGATGTGTTGTGTATTGTGTGCTGGACATGGGGGTGTTTGTCCCTGGGAGCTGTGGCATGGTGGTTGCGCATGTGTGTACATAGCGGTGTGCTGGTATACATTAGTTTGTACTTACCAGCCTCCACTCCCCCTGCTAATCCGGCGAGGATCTCCGGATGGATTACGACTCGCACCTTCTCCTCCCACGCTTTGAAGGTCTTAAAGAGCGCGGGATTCCCTCCGCCAGTGACGGCAGCCAGCTCTCTGTTTTTGCCCTCCTTCTTCTTGACCAGGCTCTTTACGTCATTCCAACGTTTGTTTATCTCGGTTCTGTTCCTGGGCAGGGTCCCGACTGCATTGACCTGGTCTACGATCCGGGTCCACATTCTGTTTCTGGTGGCTAGTGGTGTGTGCTGGACCATGTTCCCATAGATTTGTGGGTACACCTTGATGATCTCGTCGACCATGACCGTCAGCTCCATGGGCGTGAACTTGGGCATCCTTTGTGGTGCCATGGTGTTTGTGGTGCTGGTGCGGTGTGTGTTGTGTAATGTGCAGGGGGTTTGTGGTGCCGGTGTTTGGTGGTGGTGGTGGTGGTTGTGATGTGTGCGTTTCTGTGGTGTGCTGCTGTCCTTGCTGTGTCACTGTGTCCTCTCCTCTCCTCTCTGGTTTGCAATGTAGCAAGGGGTTGTGGTCTGTGGGAGTGCTGCTTTTGTACTCACCTATGTGGGTGTGTCCTCATGGTCTGTTGTTTTCAGGTGTGTTGTGTCTGGGGTTCTGGCCTTTGTATTTTTTGTTTGTCCGGGGGGTGTTTTCGGGATGTGTACTGTGCTTGTGTATTTGTGCGTGCCTTGATGTGTGGACTTGTTGGCCATGTTGTGTGCTATTGGTTTTGTGTGCGGATGGTTTCTGTGCAGGTACGTGGGCGCCATGGCTTCTGCCGTGTCGATTCTCATCGGCGTTGTTTGCGCTGGCGGGCGGTATATTTATTGTTTTTCCGCGCTCATGGCGGTGCGATCGTAATTTCACGTGCGGTGTGTCGGCCGTGTGGGCGGGCGGTTTTGTGTTGTCGTGCGTGTTTCCGTCCGTGGCGGGCGGTTTGACTCCGACTCGGACGATGGCGGGCGGTATTTTGTATGATTTTTCCGCCGATGGCGGTTTTCAGTTTGTGTACTCATAATGGCGTGGTCGGTGTTCAGGCGGTGTGTGCGGGCGGATTTTTGCCGCTTCCATGCCTGGCGGATTTTTTTACGCCGGGTATCGTAATGTGCCCCTAAGACACTTTAAAGCATTACAATATACTGTGTGTGCTCCTAGAAGTTAAACTTCAGGCAGCTGGATAAATAGACAAAATGGCCACAGCTGTATGGAGGACAAACGCTTTTTTGTGGAAGCACAAAACTTTCGCCCAATCAAAACATGTACTCCTGAGTCCCAACATATGGGTAGAGCCAAAGCCCCTCTCCAGGTGGTTCTCGCATAATTGTCTGGCGACAGCTGCCCTGTCAAGCCAGACCATAAAAATGCATTTGTTCTTTCGAGAATGTGTAGTGAAAAGTCAATTCACTAACATGTGCTTTTTCGCCACACATTACCCGCCTTCCTGTTGATTTATGGCTTTTCTGATCTGTTCATTTTCCCCTGGGAGCGCATTTATTTAACTCCATCTCTGAGATGGCTGTTTTAATTACAAAGAAGAAAACTAATCTATGAACTGGTATAAACAAACAATATGCAAACTTTAAGGCATAGATTTAGAACCTTACTGTGTTTTTACGCAAACTTATAATATTTAAAGGTTGACAAAAAGGACTTTTTTCAACGATAATAAAGTTTTATTAGTGCAGGCAACCACAACCACTGCATTAAATATTACCTCCTGACAAGGTGCCAAAATCGAGGGCTCCGGAGAGGGAGTGGTTTTCTCTTGTGACGTGGGCATGAGAAGCATGAACAAGAAAGCCCTGTTATCACCTGCTGTCTGTGCTACTTGCATACTGATTTTGTGTTGCATGAGGGGAATTGTGCAGTAGGGGTCGCTCAAAAGGCAGTGTTTCAGGGCAATTTTACCTGTCTCTTCTATACAAGTAAGAGCACTGAATCATTCATTTCCACTTAAAAAAAAATTACCCAGACACTTACACAGCTCAGCGAGTTGAGCTCTTGATGCTGAGACCTGTGTGTTATCTTAAGGTCACATGTTGAATCATTGCAAAGCAAAATTAGCTTTTTATCCTTTAGAGGCCAATAAAATGAATACAACTGATAACTGAGTAATATTAATTGTACAATATTAATGGAGATGAGGCATTGTTAGCAAAATGCTAAATAATATAGTTGAAATGTATGTGTAATTTTAACGTGCAGACTTAAATGAACAATGCTAGACCTGGCATCCTTGGCGTGGTTTCCCCTGACTTTTTGCCTTCAGACCTCCTGTTTTTGCTGACTATGGGGCATATTAGCAAGGGCACTATCGCCGCTTTAGCGGCACTTTTGCCGCTAAAGCGGCGATATTCATATCGCCCTATCAGCAAACTGTCTCTAACAGCAGTTAGAGACAGTTTGCGGGCATTAGCGCCCGTTTTTTTACCGCTTTGCATGTCAGCGATATTTATCGCTAATGACATGCAAAGTGGGCGTTCCGGACGAACAAACCTGGGAAACACCCGCTAACAGGCCTATCGCCTATTAGCAAGGTGGCCATGGCCCCAGTTAGCGACGTGAAAAGTCGCGCTAACCGAGGTCATCGCCATTTATTTAACACCTGCAATTAGCAGGTGTTAGCCATACCTAACATGGGGGGGTGGATTATGCTGATACGACCACAGGGTCGTATCAGCAAGGTGTTCTCCCTTCTCCATGCAACATCGCTGGTTTTTCAGCGATGTTGGCCCATTTCCCCCGCTATCGCTGGAATATTCATCGCCATAGCGCTAATCGTTGCTAATACAGCGTTAGCGTGGCGATATATTCCAGCGATAGCCGGCGATAAAAAAAATCACGCTAAGCAGGGTTAGCGATGATTATCGCCTCTTCTTGCTAATATGCCCCTATGTTTTTGCTGACTTGGGGCATTTTACTACTGCTAACCAGTGCTACAGTGCATGTGCTCCCTGCTTTAAACATGGTAACATTGGCTTATCCACAATTGGCATATTTAATTTACTTATAAGTCCCTACTAAAGTGCACTACATGTGTTCTGGACCTATAAATTAAATGCTACTAGGGGGAAGTGGCGGCTGTCACCGAGTAGTACGGGTGGACCAGAGACGTAGAAAAAAATAAATAAAAGTAACTTACCTGGCTGCCTGCCGCTGCCTCACTTCCATCCTCTTCTATTCCTGCCGTAAGCAGAAAGCACACAGAGGCTCCCCTAAGCCAATCACAATGCTGCTGTCACCAGCATGACAGAAGCATCGTGATTGGTCTGAGGACCATGGTTCAGCTCTCAGACAGGCAGCGGGAGCCTGTGCATGTTCTCCACCCAGGCTGTGCAATATAACCAGGTGGAGAACATGCTAAGTGCGCATGACAGTTTGTCCAGCCCAAGACGGCTGACCAAACTGTCATGCACACTTAAATGCCCCAATCACTCCTCTCCTGCTGGCTGTCATGACAGCCCAGCCCCGCCCCGTAAACCTGCTTCAATACGGAAAAATAAAATGATAATAACATTGAGTTATTATCATTTTATTTTTCCTTTTTCCACTGCTCAAAGAGCTGTGGGGCGGTGCTACTCCACATTAGCGGAGGAGCCATCCACTACTAGTGGGCCTGCAGCACTGATTGTGCCACCAACTCAAGTAGCCTTTTAAACATGTCTCAGGCCTGCCAATGCAGAGTCTGTGTGTGCTATTTTTAACTGCCATGTCGACCTGGCAAGTTAAACCTCTTGCCAGGCCCAAACCTTCCTTTATAATACATATAATCCACCTCTAAGGTAGGCGTTGGACAGCCCAAGGGTAGGATATTAAAAAGATAGGACATGTACTTTTAAGTTTTACATGTCCTAGTAGTGACAAACCACTTAAATTAATTTTTCACTACTTAAAGGCCTATCTCTCACATAGGTTAACATTAGGATTGCATTATTCCTTTTGATAAGTGTCATTTCCAATTGGGAAGGGATGGAACCCTGAAGTTTAGTGTCTCTGGAATCACAATTTAAAATCCCAACTTATGGTGAAATTAGATTTTAAATTGTAATCCTGAAAATGCCACTTTTAGAAATTGGCATTTTCTTACTTTAGCCATTTGGTGCCTTCTGCCTGTCTCTGAATACACGTCTGAGGTGGGTGGCAGCTGGGCTTTCTCTAAACAACCATATACAAAGGGAGCTTAGGTGTAACTGATGGGCCAGCCACATCTTGATGGCAGGGGCGGCCTAATGACTCGTGGGTGGTGGGGTGGGTCATGGGTCGTGCGCGGGGTGGGTCGCACGCATGTGGGGTGCGCATATTAAAAAACCATAAATAAATAAACTTATCTTTGTGCCAGATACCGTCTATCCACTCCTGCTCTCCTCCATTTCGGACGGAAGCACTGCCAGGCTCCCCTGACCAATCACAACGCTGCAATGAAGCATTGTGATTGGTTTTGAGCATCCTGGTTCGATGCTCAACCAGAGAATGGGGGCCTGGGCTTGTTCTCCACGCAGGCTGTAATGCAGCCTGCATGGAGAACGGGGAAAGTGTGCATGACTGGTTTGGACTCTCAGGATTAACAAGAATGGACCTTAAATGCTTAAATAAAGAAAGAGCAAAAGGACTTATGTTGGCTGTGATCAAGACTGTATCACAATTGAAACAGGGCAGCTATTCTTTGAATGTTCTCTGCACCACTTCCTTAGCTGTGTGCTGCAAAGATGTCACCAATTTGTTTAAAAGCATTTTTTGATACAACTGCCTGCCCACATCATGTCTGATAGCGCTGCTGTATACACCATGGGAATTGTCTTATTACATACTCGGCCATCTTCCATATCCCAGTCCTAACTGGCAGAGGAGCGTTGCCCCACTGCTTTCAGCAGTGGAAATAAAGGAAAAATAAAATGATTATAACTTGTTGTTATTATCATTTTATTTGTTCCTGCTGCTGCGTCTTTTCGGTGTTGGGTGGGGGCCCGCTATGCTCTCAGAGCAGAGCGGAGGGGTAGTGGGCCCTCCTTGAGTGCGCAATGACTGAATGGCCGTCCCTCTTTGTCCAGCCAAACAGTAATGCGTACTTTGCATGTTCTCCTCCCAGGCTGCATTACAGCCTGGGCGGAGAACATGCCCAGGCTCCCAATCCCTTGCTAAGCCCCAAACCGCGGCGCTCAGACCAATCACAACGCTGCATTGCAGCGTTGTGATTGCCTTAGGGGAGCCTGGAAGCCTGGGTGCTTCCTGCTCCGGAGCGGAGGGACGACAACGAGGGACGACAAGGAGAGACGCGGCGGGGAGGAAAGTTTTTTCCCCCTTTACCACCCCCCCCCACCTTCCGTCCGGCTGCCCCGATCCATGCCAGCTGCCACTGCAGGTGAGATACAATCTCAAGAATAGACATGGCCTACATAAACAGAACCTAGAGAGATGTCCAACTTTCCTTCCCAACTTCTCGTCTTTTTTCTCAGGACACAAATGATATTCTACTTAGGCAAGTGTTACTTCTTCTAAACATATATGAGGCTATGGAAAGCGAGTCCATTAAGAGTTTCCCCAGCATGCTTCCATGAAGATGGGCCTCACAGAACGAGCTGCAATAAAGGAAAGCTTGCATCCTTAATACCTGCATTGCGGTCAAGGAGGTGGTGCTGGGTGCAAGGGCCTGGTTTAACCGTCCATGTTCAATTTGATAAAAGGTCTTTGGCTATCACTCTGAAGGATAAAGGTTCTAGTCCTGGTGTTTCAATGGCATATGTCTTCTCTAAAGCTTAGTACAATTACAAAGAAGGCAGAGTGAGCACAGTGCTTACCTTTGTGTGTTTTATAATGTTCAGTATGCTGCAGTCTCACAAGGTTTCAAGCCTCAGTTGCTAGGCAACCCCATAAATCAGGAAGTAGCTAGCATACAGGTCTATTTAAACAGACTTTGTTTTTCTGAATTGCAGTTAGGCACTATGTGGAGTGAAGTAAAGCAAGAGAGAGGACAAATCATAATGATTCTTATTTATAGGAGGCTGAACCTGCCTCTACAGAGAAAATTATAATGGAGTTTATCTAGTTAATGATACAGTCAAGTATTGAGGCAGCGTATTCTGTTAGAGAGTCTCTCGCTCCTCCTCCTGAGCTACCCAGGTCATTGCCCTCAGTTGCAGATAATGATGAAGCCAAGCAGACAGGACTCATTTCCGTCAATGATCTACACAAGAAATGACATCACTGGCTTTCCCATCATTCATCTGCACAGGAAGTGATATCACTCCTTCCCCATCCCTGGGAACTACTTAATGGCAGCCGCAACTAAGGCAAGTCCTTCTGTGCCTGTCAGCGCCTGGACTGCACCCAGTGCCAGGAACCCAGCCCCCGCCACTATCCTGTAAGGACCCTCCACGCCCTTAACCCAGCCACCTATGCTGCTGTCTCGCAATACCACACAACATGGAGGGAGTGTTCTTCTGCACTTCCAATACGTTTTCAAGCACCCAACCCAAACCCACCCTCTCACACTCACACAATTCTAAAACCACACACAACACAAATTCACTCACCAAACACACAACTGAGATCTGGGACCTGTTGCAGGATATTGCTCCTAACCGAGCATCAACACCTGATATCACCACAACCATCCCCCTGGATACAAGATCGTCAGGCATGACAGACTTAACAAGTCCGGAGGTGGAATCCCCATCATCTACAAGAACGCCATTAGCTGCACCACCTCCATCCACACATCCTCCTCCAACTTTGAACAACTGTTGTTCTAGCGCAGCGTCACAGCCAACTTCACTCTAAGTGGCACTCTGATCTACAGACCACCTAGACTGGGCATTAACTTAACCAACACCATCACTTACTTTGTCGCATCACGCGCCTTCAACACTAGCAATTTTATCCTACTTGGAGACCTGAACTTCCACCTGCAAGACCACACTACCCGAGCACAAAAACACTGATTGAAGCCCTTGGAAGCCTGCGTCTCACCCAACAATTAAAGGTACCTACCCACTTTAGACACTTCCTGGGTGTTATTTTCACCACTTGTGACAGCATTTGAGTCAAAGTGCCCACACCAGTTCCTGGACAGACCAAACCTTCATCAAGTTCAGCAACCCTGTCCCAGTACAGCACACCACTGCCAGACCAGCCAGACAAAACTGGAGCAGCATCACTGACTAGGACTGGAACACCACTCTCACCTTCCACTGACCCAAACAAAACAACAGCCTCCCCAAAGCCATAAAGAATTTTAACATTTGGTTCATCTTCTGCGCTAACTCCCTGGCCCCCTTCAAACACAGCAGTACGATAAGATCTAGACCCTAGATCAGTTGGTGCACAGAGGAACTCAGACTTATGAAACACCACTGAAAACAACTGGAGAGCAAATGGGGAATGAGCCAAAACAATGCAAACAGGGGCACATTCAAATCTTCCCTGAGACGTTTCCACCAAATGACTTGGACTACCAAACACACCTCTCTGGCTGACCACATTGATGGCAACACCAACAGAAGCAAAGAACATTTTGCTATTTTGAAGGATTTCACATCACCAGCTGTCGCCTCCAACATTGGTCACCACATTGCAGGACCTCTACAAAAATCTCTCTTAATTCTTCAGCAACAAAATCACTGCCATTTACAGCAACTTCTACCCACACCCATCATCACCCCAGACCTGTAGTCCATCCACTCAGGAGCTCAATCGAACTCCTGCCTCACCACACCTACTCCAGAGAACTGCAACCTATCGGCACCATGCTTTCATCCCTTCTGAATGCCTCTGCCTCTTCCATGACCTTCACAGACACTTGGAAACACACAACTGTTCTCCCATTGCTGAAGAAACCTCCTGTAGTCCCTTCAATGCTCGCCAACTACAGACCGATCTCCCTCCTACTATTCCTGACCAAGGTCTTATAGAAAATCATCAACATACACCTCACTAAATACCTCAACTACCACCAACTCCTCTACATTACTCAATCTGGTTTCAGACCCAACCACAGCACAGAAACTGCTCTCATCCCTGCCATGGAGGACATCCCCAGGCCTCTGGATGGAGTAGACACAGTGGCCATCATCCTCCTGGAACTTTCTGCCGCATTTGACACGGTCTCCCATCCTCATCAAACTCCCACATGACATTGAAATCCGAATACGCACACTCCAATGGATCAGCTGCTTCCTGACTGGAAGGACCCAGTAAGTTAGCCTGACACGGTACACCTCGGACGTTCGCAACCTCATCTGTGAAGTTCCGCAAGGATCATCCCTGAGCTTGACCCTCTCCAACACATACATAATCCCTCTAGCCAGCATCAGCTCATCTCACAACATCAACATCCTCTTCCTCTTCTACGCTGATGACACAAAGCACACAGTACCCGGATCAAATGTAATGCCTGCATGATTGAATTGCCCACTGGATGAAGAACAACTGCCTGAAGCTGAACACCAACAAGACCAAAATTGTCATCTTCAGGAAGAGCACTTCACCATGGGACTCCATCAGGTAGCCAACAGAAAAAAGACTGACACCCACCCCCACCAATCATGCCAAGAACCTCGGGATTGTGAACAGATAATGGTGGCTAGGGGACCCGTTTGTCACACAAACCACATGTGTTGTTTTGCTTTCACAATCCAATGATCAGGAGTTGCCCACCCCAAACAATGGCTTGTCACCAATTCAAACCATAACTAATCAAAAGTTTTTTAACACACATCTGAGAGGCAACTATAAGAGCGAATAATAGGTAACAGCCAAATGCTATTTGAAAAAAGATGAATCGAGAGGTGTTGTCCTTGATTTGGTTATTCCTTTATTTGATTTTCAAGAGTCTTTCTCATTAGACAACAGAACCGACTCACTTAACCCGGACACGGTAAACGTCGACAACATAAACAACAAAACTCAAGAATTGTGCACAGCTCCTACAAACCATCAAGCCCTGAATAAGCTTGTACATGGCCGAAACACGTTGGCTGCGTGAGATTTTATGTCTTAAACTACATAATGAAAATCGAATAAAGGAATAAACAAATCAAGGCTAACACCTCTCGATTCATCTTTTTGCTAATAGCATTTGGCTGTTACCTATTATTCCTCTTATAGTAGCCTCTCAGACCTGTGTTAAAAAACCTCGGGATTGTCATCAACAGCAAACTTGTTATGACTGCCCAAGTCAGTGTTGTCTCCACCTCATGCTTTCATAACCTGAAGCTGCTGAGCATAATTTTCAAATGGCCCCCAATCAGTACCCGGAAACCATCACATACACACTTGTTACAAGTAAGTAGGACTACGGTAATACCTTCTATGCTGGGATAAAAAAAAAAACTCACCCAAAGGCTGCAGACCATTCAGAACTCGGTGGCGAGAATCACTCTTAACCTCCCATGCCACACTCACCCTACACCACACCTGAAGGAGTTCCACTGGTTCCTCATACACAAACGAGCACAATTCACACTTCCCACCTACACTTCCAAGGCACTTCATAACACTGGCCCAGCATACCTCAACAATTGCATCTGATTTCACCAACCTTCCAGACACCTCTGCTTGTCTGGACTCCTGCTTGCACACATCCCACACATATGGAAAACCAGATATCACAGTCTAGCCTTCTCCTACATTGCTCCTAAACTATATGGAACGACCTGTCGCTACACATAAGAGCCTTCTCCTCACTTCTTGAATTCTACGATAAGCTGAAGATCTGGCTTTCTGAGTACTCCCACTAGGCCCTAGCTTTGG
Source organism: Calotriton arnoldi (assembly GCA_963921515.1). Classification (NCBI taxonomy): domain Eukaryota; kingdom Metazoa; phylum Chordata; class Amphibia; order Caudata; family Salamandridae; genus Calotriton; species Calotriton arnoldi. The sequence goes on from CAWUFW010000777.1 coordinate 3,487,465, forward strand.
CTAGACTCACACCTACTCAATGCCAGGATACTCTCCAAGGTGATAGTGCACTCCAGAAATATGCATAATATTAAATTACACAAGCTGGATTTACATGGACGATTTGTTCAAGTCCCCAAACTCTGAGGTTTTTCAACTTATTATGGAAAACCTTGCATTGATGACAGCAATGTAGGAGCCTCAAGAAGAGGACTTCTTTAATCAGTATTATAAAAAAGAGGGCCTGATTCCCTGCCTCTGCACATATCAATAAATAAGGTTACAATGCATGAATGGGGGAATATAGAGAAGCAATTGTTTCCATTGTTCCTATCAAGGCTTTATCCAACTGAACATTTTTAAAGAGGAGTTTCCCCCTCTGGTAAAAGTAGATTGCCTGATGGCAGGTCTGTCTTCTAGGGGGATTCTGGTGTCAGATGATGCTTCACTGATGGACCTGATAAATAAGAATGTGGAGTCCGCTATGATGAGGGTCTATGCAGTTGCAAATTTTGGAATAGTGCTGACACGTACCCTGGTCAATACCTCCTGAAAGAGTTTCAAACCTTTGCTGATCAGATTCAGCAAGGTAGTGGCTTTTCTGAGACTCTCTCCACCATAGAGCGACAAGTAAGATTTTTAGCAGATGTCTCCTTTGATTCAATGGGTGTGGCTTCAGCTTCCTCAAGAGCTGCAATTGTAGGGGAAGACACCTCTGGATGAGGTTATAGAAGGCTGACACAGTGCAGAAGAATTTTTTGGTCAGCAATTGGAAAAATTATTTTAAAAAGAAATCAGCTGAAGATAGAAAGTCTTCTAAGACTCATCAGCTCTTTCTCGGAAGGAGCTCTGGCTGGGGCATCCCTGGAGCAGAAAAATCCTAGTTGACACCTGCCTCAGCCTCTCCGTCTCTATTTCTACAGCTACCCAAAGCGTGACTGTCCCAGAAGCACACCTGCTCAAGTAGGAGTTTGAGTGAAAAACTTTGCTCAAATTCACCAAGAAGAGTTTGGAGACAAGTTTGTAGTGTAGTTGGTCCAAGAAGGTTTTTATCAACACTTTCTACTCCTAACCCAAAGGATTATTTTTTTCAAGCCCCCCTACCAGAAGGTCCTCTTCAGCAGAATGCAGTGTTGGAAGATCTTCTATTCAAATCAGTGAAAAGTTCAGTTCTTAGAGCAGAAGAGAGAGTAGGAAGTCAGTCTATCCTGTTTCTATTTCAGAAGCTCTCAGAAGTTCTCAGGTCTATGTTGGATCTAAAGTGAATAAACCAGTTTACTCCCTATCAAAAATTCAAAATGTAGACTCTGGATGCAATTCCACCTCTATTAAGAAAAGACGATTTCATAACTTCCATCGATTTGAAGGATGCCAATTTGCAAATCCATATTCGTAGAAGCTTGGCTTTGCTTCTGTGCTGGACAGACCCTTTCAATTTCAAGCCCTGCCATTTAGCCTGGCATCTGCCCCAAGACCTTTTCTGAAGTTACTTGCAAGTGTTATAGGCATAGTGCATGTAGAGAGTATCAGATTATTCATTACTTAGATAATTGACTGATTGATTTGTGTTCTTTTTCAAAGGCATCAGAAAATTTCCAGAAGACGTTTCAAAGTATGTCCAAGTTCAGGTTTCTTGTGTACATGGAGAAGTCCAGTACACTCCAGTCAAGGATGATTAAGTTTATCAGGATTACCTTCTATACAATATTTTCTTCCCAACCACTGAAAAGGAAAACTTCAAAAGAATCTTTCATCCCTGCTAACGAAATCCAAAGCATCAGTCAAGGAATTGCTTGTGGTGCAGGGGGTCATGGGATCTACTGTATCAGTCATTCTGTGAGCTCGTCTACATCTTTACCCACTGGTTCATCACCTGTAGAGATTTTGGGCTCCAAAGGCTCAGGATTTCTCAAATTAGGGTCCCATTCTGGTGCAGGTAACTCAGGACCTGCAGTGGTGACTTCAGGAGGAATCATTGCGCAAGGGCTCTTTCTTTCTCTCCCCCTCCCATCGTAATAACTACTGATAAAAGTAAGAGGGCTCAGCGGTAACCTTTCAGACCCACCAAGTCTTTTAAAAAAACTCAAATGTCTTCGAATTGGAGATAGTCAAAAGCACTACTTTTAACATTGCTTCATTTTGCTCCAATGATACGTAAACACTTGTTTTGGTGGTCAAGAGCTATCTGCAACATGATGGATGAAAAGCTCCTTCAGCCCTAGCTCTGTTGACCCAGGCCATTTGTCTTTGAGGAGAACAGCACCTTATTTCTCTGCAAGCAATATTTCTTCTGGGTGGGGGAGCTTGCTTGCAGACCATCTAAGTCCATTTTTTCCTCATCAGTCTTGATGGTTCTGTATCCAAAGCTGTAACATCAGTTGACTCAGAGCTTTGGAACCCTGTGGCTGGATTTCTTTGCAATCCATGAGAATTGTCAGGTTCCATATTTTTGCAGTCTTGTACCATCACCAGGGGTTTGAGCAGCAGATACATTGTTGCTCCAGTGACTCTGGAGTTCTGTATACCTTTCCTCCCATTCCTCCAATTCCTATGGTTAGCCAGAAAATAATGGCGGATCAACCTCAAATTCTGTTAATGGTTCTGTTTTGGCCCCTCTTCTTGTGCAACATTCACTAGTTACCCATTGGCTTCTCCCTTTAGCTTCAATCCTCTACAAGGCATCTCTGGTGACATTTTAACTGGTGGTTTGGAGTTTGATACATTAAACCTTCAGGAGTTAGGAGAGAATAACTACATTAATTCAGCAGTCTAACCTGCCTGCTACCATGAATGTTTATGCTAGGCACTGGAGATCCTTTTCTAATTGGTGTTCTCCAAAGTCCCTACCCCTTACTGGTTGTCATCCAATGAAGATTCTTGATTTCATTCAGGCTGGACTTAGTTTGGGTGTTGCAGTGTCAACATTGTGTAGTCAAGGGTAGCCGTTAGAGCTTTTAGAAACCAGAAGTAGAGGGATTAGACCCCTTGGTTTCCAAGTTATTAAGAGCTTGATTTTGTAAGCGTCTAGTACTAATTAGGGATCTTCCTTTGGTGTTAAGTGTTTTGCAGTTTTTTTCCTTTTGAGCCTTTGTGATCAGTTGATTTCATGTCTTTTTCCCTTTATGGCTCTTTTTCTGGTCCCTATCTGTTCAGGTTGGAGAACTGGGGAACTTGGAAACTTGGAGCATTGCTTTGTTTTTATCTTTTTTGTTTTTTTACTTACAAGGTTACCTTGAGACTGAGGCCTTCTTTTGTGGCCAAAGTTCCATCAGATTTCCTTGTATCCAAAGATCTGGTTCTTTTGTTTTATTTTCATAATCTCTCCACTCTAGAAGAGAAGTTAGGCCCAATAGAGTTACATAGAGCATTGCCTGTTTATATTCCAAGAGCAACATCTTTTAAGAAGGTGTATTTTTGGTTTGTCACATTTGGTTTGTCTGGCCAGGGGCTAAACAATTTTCAGTGGATGGCTGAAGCAGACTATAATCCTGGCATATGAGAAGTCTGATATTGGTATCTGTGTTCCTGGTCCAATTCAGGGGAGATCGTCAAGAGGTTTGTCGGGTTATAGGGCAATTTTGAAAGGAGCTTCCATGTAAGATATTTGCATGTCAAAAACTTGGGCTTCAACTCACGCATTTATGAACCATTATCATCCACAGGCGAGAGGTTGAGTTTCATTTGTTTTTGGGGAGAAAGTCTTGAATGTTGTTCATCTCAATGCTTAATTATGTTTATTTTCAGGTTTGAATACATGTTGTATTGTTAGCATAATTTACTTCGAATATGTATTTTTTGTGACTTCTAAACTCTGCTTGGGTAATATGTCACCCACTAAGGACTGGGATGAGGAAGACAGATGAGGAGGTAATGTTGCGGTAGTTACTGATAATCATCATTACTCCGTGTTTAGGTCTTCCTCGTTGCAGTCCTGCTTTACCAGTCTACCCTGCCTGGTGGGAAACAGACAACCAGAACAATTGTTTGGTTTTGGTTATAAATAAATCCTTGGTATGGTGCAGGATGTTTGAGATGACGACTTCCTCTGTTTATGCTGGTAACAGGAAGGGGAACTTGACCAATTTTGTAGTTTTTGTTTATATTTTAGCTTTGATAGAAACCATTTCTATCCTTGGGATCACCATCTCACCCAGTAAGGACTGTGATGAGGAAAACCTGAATTAGGAATAATGAAGATTACTGATAAATTACCATGGCATCATCACCAAGAAACAAAATTGCATGGATGTTGGTATACAACGAACGGACAAAATTGATAAATATCTGCAAAACAATGCATTTACTTTGATGTCTGATACTGGCTGCATTGACAGGCCTGGGACATGTTTTAAAGGGCTCCTTAAGTGGGTGGCACAATAAGTGCTGCAGTCCCACTATTAGCATTTCATTTACAGGCCTTGGGTATATGGTTTACCGCTTTACTAGGGATATATTATTAATTTAAATATGCCAAACTGGTGTAACCACACTCCACCAGTGCCCCTAATCTCTCCAAAGTCCCTCTCTCACATGCATATCATTTGTTTAATAGCACTACTCAAACCAGTGTAGGGTGTCAGAGCACCTTACATCACACACATAATAAAGAGCCAATGAATCATACATGTGTAAATCAGCGACCTCTGCCTTCCCTACATCCTGACGCGTATCCTACGCTCGGCCGACCTCCATCTGGCACGTGTTCCTCGGTTCCATAGAACCAGAGTAGGAGGGCATTCATTCAAGTTGCTTGCGCCAACCCTCTGGAATTCTCTACCTCTGTCCATCAGAAGCATCCCCAACCTTCTACTCTTTAGAAGGGCTGTGAAGACCTGGCTTTTCCAGTGATCAGCAGTTTCCTCTCCCACTCTCTTTCCTGGCATTTAGCTCTGGGACGTCCCTTTGCCGGGACAGCCATGCACTTTACAAATTTCATAACATAACATATATAGAATATGTTACATAAGACAATAAGGATTACAAGGTGTAGTGGTCACATGTCACTGATACTAGTAAGCAGTATATTTTAACAGTGTTTGGTCTGGAGAGGCAGAGGATTACGTTAGGATTTAAAACATACCACAGTGGTTGGCTTTACTAAAAAGAATGTATTTATATCAAAATGGACCCTTTTTACCAAGACTGGAGAAATAACATAACATTGTAACCTATAGCATGCAATTTACATGCAGCTTTTTGATGACAGTTCATAGCTCACTGTGCTATATTTGGATTGTAACATGAACTGCAAGTACAAAAGGATCTCTCTGACAAAAGCAGCAACCCACTGAGCGATTCACATACAATACATTTTTGTGATTTGCGTGGTACACGTTCTTTGCAGCAGGCACTACTTTATCATGAGTGGAAACTGCAGCTAGAAAAAACTCTGATCCCTCTCCAGCAAGTACATTAATCACCAGAGTAATCTTGACATTTTATTGTTGCCTGAAAACTGTAGGGTGCACAATAACTTTGCAGTAGGTGCTTTTAAATACCGGCCCTGATTAAATGAATTCCAGTTCCACCGAGTTTTCACCCCTGTAATTCAGTGGCAGCTCCTCCACTATGGCAGAGGAGCGTCGCCCCACTGCTTTTAAGCAGTGCAAAGTACGAAACATAAAATGATAATAACTTTGAGTTATTATGATTGTATGCTTAGTGCTGCTTTGCGGGCGGGCGGGTGGGTGGGCAGAGCTGCTCTGCTCTCGGAGCAGGGCAGGGGAGGAGTGGTTTGCCCACTTCTAAGTGCCCAATGTCTGTTTCGTCTGCCCTCTCGGGCCACCCAAACCAGTCATGCGCACTTTCCCTGTTCTCCATGCAGACTGCAGTACAGCCTGCATGGAGAACATGCCCACCCCTCCAGCCCCTGGCTGACCGCCGTGTCACGGTGCTCAGACCAATCACTACATTGCATTGCAGTGTTGTGATTGGTCAGGGGAGCCTGGGTGCTTACCAATAACAACGATGCATTGCAGCGTTGTGATTGGTCAGTGGGGCCTGGCTGTGCTTCCTGTTTCAAGATGAGGAGAGCAGGAGCAGAGACGCGGAACCCGTTTATTTTTTTTTATATTGTGCAACCCAAACCGACCCTGTGTGACTCCCCTCCCCGTGATATCCCGCCGCCCCTCCACCAGCGAGCCATGTCAGCCGCCACTGCTGTAATAACTAGCATATTGTAATCATATTGTATACCAAAATAAACAAGAAGTGCTTCTTAGAAACAGAAACAAATCAAGGAGCTAATTTGTGATAAAGCAAATTTTGCTTGTGATTGAAAAAGTTATTTGTGCCATCCTGTTCCCTCATATATCTTACTAATTAACTATCTTGGGATTGCAGCAAATGAAAAGATAGGACTAAATGAAGGATGTGTAAAAGGCAAGCTTGATTAAGCAGGTCTTTCATAACCCTGGGCGGAGTTCGCATAAAGCGGCAAAAAAACTCTGCAACGCTACGCGGAGTTTCGCGAGCATGCAGATTTGCTTGTTCCGCATGCTCGCGCATGCTCGTGAGATGTTTTTGATGTTCAGCAACGCGGATTGCATGTTCGGGGGGAAATATCGCGCAAACTTCACCACACGGTCGCCAATGGGCGCGGCCATCTTGTTTTCCTACTCTTTGCATGGTTCTGAGGCCTGTTTTGCATCATCCCTCTCTAATCTTTTCAATCCTTTGTTTTTTACACTGTTTTTCTGATCTTTTTTATTTGTTATCTATCCCTCCCTCTCCCTAAGTGTATATTTTTCGTTTTATTTCTACTTTTACTGCGTTTTTTTTACTTTTTTCTACTGTTTTATATTACTTGCTTTTTTACTCTCCTACTTCTTCTCCTGACTTTATATTTTACTCCTTCATTTTCTTTTCCGCAACGCCCATCCAGAACCATGGCTAAGGGTACCTCCAATAGTAAGGGGAAGGCGCCCGGAAGGGGTGCAGCCCTGAGCCCTTTTCACCGAGGCGGAGGTGGCCGCCCTTGTTTTTTTTGTTCAGCGCCACCTCCCTTTAACCTTGGCAGCAGACGGCAGACCCGGCTCTGGTTACGCTACCCAGGAGCGTCACCGCCGGTGGGTGAGGGTGCGCCGGGCAGTGTTTCGCTGCTCTGGGGTCCGGTGCACCAATAACCAGCTGACCCACCGGTGGTCAGACATCTTGTACCAGGAGCAGGACCTGCTGGACCTGCTCGGTGTTGAGGTCGCGGGGCTTGGTGCGTAGCTATTTATAGTAGGATTGTGTGTTCTGTTCTGTGTTACTGTTATTGCGAATCTTATTTTTATCCAAATAGCAAGAATGCTGCTGCTTACATGCAGGTAAGTTACGTTTAAAAATCTTCTGTGATTGTTATTCTTCTAGACACTAGACAGGTGCTCAGCGCTACTAATCTTACTTGTTTGCAACTTTGCGCTCGCTTGGGCTGATAGAGTAAGAGAGTTTAGAGAATTTAAGTTAGGTAATGCTAGAGAGACTCTAGTCCTTTCCTTTGTCCTCCTGTCACTAAGATAGTGGTGGATTGATAGGTAGATTAGTTACAAAGGGGCCGATTCCGATTCGGGCCGGAAATCTCTCCGACCGAGCCGGACCCGGAGAGATTTCCGACCGAATCGGACCCGTGCAGCCCGACCGAACGAGTACGATGCGCACGTATGCCATCGGACTCGATTCGGTCGGACTCCCATTGAAGTCAATGGAAGCCTGTCGTACAACGCGTACGCGGGCTCCCATTGACTGAATGGGTGCGAGGCGGACAAGGGCGCCCCCTACAGCGTGTACGCGGCGAGCGACTCGCGCCGTACACGCACAGGTAGGGGGACCCATGGGTCCCCCTGTGTGCGACTCGCGCGGCTACGCGTACAGGGGGTCCGACACGGACCCCCAAAGTACGGCTCTGACTGCTCTTTGGAGCCGGAGTGCACGGCTCGGTCGGACTGCTCGCGGCGCGCATCGTACTCTACCCGGCCGGGGAACGTCTCCATTGCGCGGTGCGAGTCGTGTCCGAGCGAGTCGGTCGGTGCGGTTAGACCCGGGAACGAGTCGGTCGGAGCGGTCGGGACGCCCGGACGAGTCGGTCGGCGATTTCGCATCATACTCGCTCGCCCGGACGCGCGTACGAATCGGTCGGGAAATAGGGCTCCGAATCGGATCCGGTTAAGCCGAATCCGATTCGGAGCCCTACCGGCCGAGATCGGAATCGGCCCCTTAGTATTAGTTGGTAATTTTTTAGCGGTCTGCGTGACGCATCCTCCATCACGTCACATGCTGCTGAGTGCTGACTCCAGTCCTTAGTAGAACCTTTTGTAGTTTGTTAGTAAGTGAGTAATATAGCAACTAAGTCATCAGCAGCACATCAGCAGCAACCAACCAACAATTTGGTGTATGCAAATTTATGCATTTTTGAGGACTAAAATAAATGGAAATGCAGACTTAGTGAACAATTGGCCAGTCAAAGGGGGTTGATTCATTGATGATTTCGAATGAGATTGAAACTTAGAAGAAGCAAATATATTTTTGGCAATTAATTTCCAATGTCTTTGGAATAGGTGGGCTAGGTCAGGTGGTACTTACGTTTAGGATTCTGGAATCAGAATGGAACACTGGATTAGTTAATAAATAATAACTAGACGGTCCACAAATCCCATAATACTACTAGTCGATCAGATTAGATAGGTCAATTTTATTGCAATTGTTGTTTCCAAAAATGTTTTTGAGCATTTTATAAAATATTTTATTTGTTTCACACCAATCATCAAAGTTTGTCTCTTTCTTTATTATATCTTACATGATCAGCACCCAGGGGCAAGAAGACGGGGTCTGAGGCGGGAGCTGGAGAAGATGCCTCACAGGGCCAGGACCGCTCCTCTACAGAGGGCTCTGCTGCTGGCCCCAGTAAGTCCTCCTGTTGTTAATAATAACAATTATATTTCCCTAACTTTTACTGCACCTTATTTTTTTCCGAACTATTATTTCTGTTTCCTAATTCTATTTTTATCAAAGCTTCTTCGATCTATCTGTTTCTAAATTCTTGTTATCCCTGCCTCTAACTGCCTCTGCTCTGAATCTGTACAACTACTATTAGTCTGTCTGTAGCTAAGCTTGCCCAGTTGGCCACTCTTTATTTTTAAAAAGTTTTAAAACTCAGATTCACCATTAGCTCTAGCCACCGAGTCCAATCCTTTGGGTTGTCCTCTTCCAGACTTCTTATTCTTCTTGAGAGACTTTTCGACAATTGCCACCAACAAAATGCCCAACCAGATATTTTACTATTTTTGATTGGATAGGACATACTACTTCTGTCTACTCTACTCTAGTACCCGATTTGTTCTAGTGATGTATATGGTGTTTGTATGTATTTTAACTATTTTTTCAATCTTGCTAGTGAAAAAGAATAAATAGGGGGAGGCGTATATGGCATCTAAAAAATGTGTAATGTTTTTTCTAGGCGTACTGACCACCAGTGCCGGGACCAGTGGCGGGGCAGGAGATGCCAGCAGGAGGGAGCAGCGGATGCGGCAGCTGCCGCAGGGGTGGGTGAGCCAGCAGCAGTGGCAGGCGGTGGTAAGTTATACTTATATGCCTTACTTATTGACAATAGTTACACATTCGCTGCAAGGGTGTACACTGTATGTTGAGAGAGACTAAGTTGTTGTGAACAACGGTTAAAGAAGAAGACACCCTTTACTTAGCATTAGAGCAATGGCATTAGCGGCGGGAGTTGATTAACTAATGGCCTCTTCTATCTGACTTCAACTCAGCTGGGAAAGTTTTATGGAGAAGACTCAGAGGCATACAACTTTGATGGATGGGTTGAACGAAAAGGGAAAGAAGGGTGGAAGGAGGAAGGACGGGCAAGATGTAATATATGACTGGCAGAGAAGGATGCGTGGTATGCATAGGTGGCTGATAGGAATCAGATGCATGGGTGGTTGAAGGATGGGTGGAAGGTGAAAGAAAAGATGCCTGCCTGAGTGGGTGAAACTGTATGGGTGATAGGAAGAATCCTCCGGAGTGTTTCATGGGTCAAACTCAAAGGCAAGCAAGAAAGGAAGGACGCATGGGTGGTGGTTTAAAAAAAATAACAAATGTATGTTGTTGGTGAAACTAAGGATTCTTGAGAGATTAAGAAGAATGATAGGCATGTTTACTTTGAATGGATGGATGCCTGGATGGTATTCAATCATCATATCATAGGTGGAGACTGTCACTGGATGAAGAGTCTTTGAAGAGAATGTAAAAGAAAAATAAACCGCGCCAGAGTAGCAAAGCCAAGGAGAATAGAAGATTAGAATTGAAAAAATATGAAGCTAGAAGAGCAATGCAATGATTGATAAATGGAAAAATCTCTGGGAAGAGAAACAACAAGACTGTTTTTATGCAAGTTTTTGATTCAATGTTGTATTTTCAGAATACTCCCTTGACTCACAGTAGTTTGCAAGCACAGCATATATATTGTGTATGTATGTTATCAAGCGACTCCCTCCGACTCCGAGGCCCACTCCCTACCTATGTCATTTATTTTCGACTGTGTCAGCCTGCCATGGGTGACCTATCGGCTGCATGGTGACACAATCGAACAAGAGTACCTCATGTCGTCCCATATATAATCAATGATCATTTGGATCAGATATCATCTGCCTTGTTGTAGTAGTCAGGGTGAAAGTGAAATTGAGCAGTTGCCCTTGATGTAACAGAGTATGGCCACCCATAATAGAAAAATAAGATGATTTTGTAGTTGTTGACTACAGCTTCCCCACCTGCAGACAGTAGTAAATAAAAATAACGTGAGTCTGCGACACGAGTATGTTTGTCTAGGGCGCAAGCTGACTGAGCTGGCATGCCGGCTACAACAAGGTTAATTTAGCTAAACAAGAGAGAGAAGAAGAGGACTGGTCTACTCCATAGTGCCTATTAGTAGTAATGCCTGAAACTCCCACAAATGTTAGAGGCCGAGGAAGTGGGAGGATACCACAAATGTTATGTACTGTGCTTGCTAGTGCTACTGTGCCACTATGTGTAGAATTAATTTTGTGTTACTGTTTTGCTAAGAGTATTGGTTACAATAGTCTTTTTTCTTTCTTGATATAGCTACTCCTTCCAAACCAAAAAAAGCAAAACCAGACAGGAAGGAGTTGGCAGCCATGGCCCGGCGCGGGATCCTGGAGGCCATCTGCAAGGAATATCGGTGGCTGGTGGTTCTGGTGGAGGAGGAGGAGGAGGAGGCGGCAGCAGCTGCAGCCTCCTCCAATGCCCCGGGCCCCAGCCAGGCCCCCAAGTGGTACGGCGCCACGGTCTGGCAGCCGCCCGCCGTGCTTCATTCAACACTGCTGCCCCCCTGTGGATGCAATTGTAAATCTTTCAAGCGCCGCATGCTCCTCCGGATGGCGCGCCTAGAGGAGCGGATAAAGGTCTTGGAGGGTAACAAGCGACAAGCCCTCCACTAGAGAACTCCGTCGTATTGCCCCTTTTTGAATCTTTTTTTGGTGGGTGGGAATTGGGCGTTGGGGAAAAGTTGGGGTTTATCTTTATTATTTATTATGGACAATTGACCGGACATTGGTTGGACTCTTTCTTTACCTTTGGACATTGGTTGGGGTTAGGGAGAGGGGTGGGTCAGGTGTTGTGGGATTTTTACATTAGTTTATTTTGTTAAGGGAATAAATTATATTTATACTTAAACTTTACATACGATGTAAATGTTTTGTGGGGGTTACTCTTTGACTTCACACGGTTTCCTTTGCTGCTGCAGGGCCGCAGCCAGTTTTTTATTTAAATAATCTGCCGATAGTGTAACACACGAACAGATAGATGCGGTGCCCTCACTTGTGAGTGACTTGTCCTACTAGTACTGTCAGTCTCTCCTCCTAGTCTATGCAGTCTGTAACTGGACTCGGAAGGGTGTGGGTGTGTGAATTAATGAATTAATTTCCATATTATTAATTATGCTTCCCCCAAACTTCTTCTCTTACCTGTGATTGATGTTTATTTAAACTTAGGCAAAGCGATGGCTGCATGGTGATGATGGTTTGGTTTCCCAAGATGCCATGGTGGTGGTGGTAGTAGTAATAGACACTGGCAGTAGCATTTGCGAAAAAAGAAAATGAGACAGTCAGTCGCCTGAGGGAGTCTTGGGAAGGAGTAGTAGAACGAAGTACAGTACACAAGAAGACTGCCAAACAAGAAACCATAATGATTAGCAATGCTAAAGTAAAATAAAATATAATGGTGGTGGGGATAGCCTAGTACAAGTTACGAACTGTAGTTGACTCGACCTATGAAGTGGACAAGCGTAACCTTTAGTGCTGTAAGGATGATGAATCGATGCCGGCAATTAATTATGATGGATTATGTTCCTCTGGAAAAAAATTGACTTGCAAATACTGAGCAAGGGTGGGCAAGCAGAAGAAGATCCTCGCCCTGCCTTGAGTTAGTGTAGCTTTCCCAGCAAGTGTGTGATCAATTATTGGTGTAAATTAATTTAATTTAGTCACACCTCAATATAAATCACAAAGCCCGGGGAAAGAGGGTTAGGGTTTGATGAATGGTTGGGAAGGGGTATTTGAGGGAAAGGTTTGACAAAGACAAACACTACACATGGACAGCACACAATCTTGGCAGACGACCATCATATTCATAAATCTGTTAAGGGAGAAAAAGGAAATGCATGCATGATGATGATTTGATGGTTAGTGATAAGTTGTACTAACTAGACTAGTAGACAGTACAGGGCAGCAGTATATTATTAATTATTATTATTATTATGCAATTGCCTTGCCTGTCTGCCCTCAGAGAGACCTAAATTACATACATTTTATGTTCTGTTGTACCGGGCTTCCTTTTAAAGCTAGCAAAGAAAATTAAAAAATAGCTGTAGGGATCAATTATAAGCAAAGAGCAAATATAATCAACATCAACACACAGTCGTAATGATTGAAGAGAAAAAATGAATCAAATTAATTAAAAGATGATTAATGATACTAAGTTACTGTATGTTATCATGGTCAAATTGGGGAGGTGCATCTCGGCATTCCTCTTGGTCCTCCCTTCCATGGACCCTGCGTCTATTAGTCTTGGGTGCCACTGCCTGCCTGGTGGATGCGGATTGGTAAGGTAAGTGTGAGTTGTTTTTCCCAGTATAGCACAGGGTAAAGGCTGGCCTGTAAGTGAAGACGGAAAAACAAAAGGGATATTGAAAAATCAAGGAGAAAAAAATGCATAAATTACGGAGGAGTGCAACATGAACACTTTCAGAGGCGGCATGACTAAATCATGTCTACTCTGTTTCCAGCATTAACCTACAACAACAACAGGACAGAGCAGGCCCACGGCGCCCACCCAAACTCCACTTAGCTTAGATTTTGAGCACACATATACAGCAACATAGCATTTTCCAAATTAAGTAACTAAATCAATGCACCGCTGTCAGTCATACCACTACACTCGACTCCACCACTACACAGACATGTAGGTCTGCTGTGGTTGTTGTTGACTTGGTTGACTTGTTTACCTTTTAGGCCACTTCATGAAATGCCCCGAGTTATTCATCTCCGATCCTACTGACTGACTGCGATGAGTATAGTATGGTCATCATCATCATGGTGTCCAACTCAGTCTGTAGTGTACAGAGTGAGTCCAGATTCCATATTAAAAAATGCAATGGTTCGGCCTGCAGTAGAAGTACAATTTTGTTATTAAACAACAAGAAGGGAAACATTGACTTGGTTCACTTTTAGTGTGTAGATTAAATACTAGTACACTTCATGCACAACAACAACACAAACACCAATCACTCAGAGTCAGCGTCCAATGCATGCCATCCATCATTACCTGTTGTTCTTAAGGGGCAGTCCCTCTCGGCTCGGAAAGGAAGATAGCTATAGTCATGTTCTTTGGAGGGACTCGACGAGGCAGGCACACATTTCTTGTACTATTCTCCATCCAATGTCTGGCTTGAGGAAAATGGATTTAGGGCGAGTCAGGATGGAGCAGGACTCGGAGGAATGGACTTACTTCTTTAATAAATGCACACAGTTGCAACTCCAATTCGGCAATAAAAAGAGTAAGACGATGGTGATGGATTTGTTGTGATTCGAACCAGAAAGACACAGACCCACACAAATAATAAAAGTAAATAAGGAAGAAAGTAACAAGTTGAAAGCCTAGTTGTCAGAGAAGTAGAGCTTGTTCTCAAACTGTGGTGGTTCACCCAGAAGTAGGTCATCTAACACACAACTTCCATGACCTAAGTCACCGTCATCATCTTCCTGCTGTGCTACTTCAGGTATGGTGTAATCCGGTGGTATAAAGTGCTGATTCATTTTGATCATGGTTAACCTCTCCACGTTTTGGGGCGAGAGACTGGTCCTTTTCACTGTTACAACGGCACCAGCAGCACTGAAAACAGGCTCAGAAGAGACACATGTCATAGGGCAAGCCAGATAGTTTATCGCCAGCATGCTGAGCACTGGCCATTGGCGCCTTTTCCAATACCAATACAGCAATGGGTTTTGATCAATGTAGACCTCTGTTGGGTCATCCAAATAGGCCTGGACCGTCCGCTCAATGCTCAGGGGTGCTCCGCTTTGCTAGGCCTCTTTTGCCTTAGCTTCAGCACTTGACCTAACAAGCCCTTGCTGTAGAAACCATTCCTGTGCCAATTTTGGTGGGGCTGATGCTCCTGTTCTTGTTGTTGTTGATGTTGTTCTTGGTGGTTTTGGCTGCTGTGAACCAACCGCACTGCCCTCAGACTCTGAAGTTGAACTTGATGCCGGCTGCCCTGCAGTACTTTTTGTTGCCTGGAGTAGCAGGCCTCTAATTGCTGCCCGTTCTTTTTCTAAGCAACTGGCTTCTGCAGCTATCCAAGTTTTGTACTTGGCAACATCCACTTCTGAAAAAGGAATCAATGTGTTAGTGTTCAGTACTGCTTTGTACCGTGGATCCAGCATTGTGGCGGAAATGTATTGGTTGGATGACACTATGGGGCCGATTCCGATTTCGGCCGGAAGGGCACCGAACGATGGTCGGAGCCCTTCCGACCGAATCGGAACGTGCCGGCCGGATCCTTTTCTGACCGAGCCATTCCGATGGGCTCGGTCGGAAATGAATCCGACTGGGATTTCCGGATGGCTTACGACGGGTTCGGAGAGCCCGTCCGCTGTCCGGAAACCTTCAGTACTCCCCCGGCCGCCTCTTCACGACCGAGGGAGTACGATGGCAGTATTTCACTGCCTTTTCGTGCCGGTCTTTCCGGCACGAAAAGGCAGTCGGTAACTGTCTTTGGGGGCTCTCAGTAGGGCCCCCATGGGTGCGAGGCCGCCGAATGACGGCCTGGGGGCACCTATGGTGCCCCTCTGTTGATCCCTGCACCCGGTGGCAGGCACCTTGGGGTGCCGGCCACAGGGTGCAGGGATGAACTGCACCCCTGCTTTCCACAATGCAAGCATGCATTCCGCTCAGAATGCATGCTCCCATTGTGTAGTATACGAGTGCGACCGAACAGGGTTCGGTCGCATCGTACTTGCAGGGCCGTAACCGATGACAGCAGGTCGGTCGGTTACGGCTCCTGACCGATGTCGGACGGACCTGAGTCCGTCCGACATCGGAATCGGCCCCTAAGTCTCTTTGCACTCTTGTATTTTCAGATAAGTGAAGGGTTAAGCTCTCCACCAACTCATATGCGTCTTTTTTTTCCTCCACACCTGCGTACATTGCAGACACCCCCTTCAGCTGTTCCTGTAGCATGTGCAAGAATGGGTTAGCTTGGCCCATAGAACAGTCCTCCTTGCTGAGTTCACGTGTGAAGAGCTCAAAAGGAAGTAGCATTTCTGTCAGGCATTTAACTAGGCCCCATTGGTCCATCTCAACGGTCATGCCTTTCACAGTAGCATCACCTCTTTGCATGACATATTCATTGATTGGTCTGTACTGCTCAAACAGACGTTCAAGCATGTAATAAGTTGAGTTCCAACGTGTTGGCACCTCCTGGATGAGTGCTTTAACTGGCACTCTATGCTCACGTTGAATGATCCTCAGCTGCTTCCGGGCTTTAAAAGAATGGCTGAAATGTGTGCAGATTCTTCTGCAGGTGGTCAGTAAGGTGCTGACTCGGTCTTCTTTTTTCAGAAAGTCTTGAACAATAATGTTAATGCAGTGTGCCAAGCACAGGACCCTGAAATAGCCACCATCGTACATGGCCCTAACTATATTACTGCCATTGTCCGTGGCAACAAAACCAATGTTAAGCCCTTTTGGGTGCAGACATTTAAAGACCTTGCTGTTAAACTCTTCCAAAATGTTTGCAGCAGTAGGAGATTTCTCCATGGCGAACATGGCTACAGTTGCATGTTTCCGAGTGGCATTAAAAATCTCAGCAGTGTCAACACCTGCAGATATCTTTTCTCTAACCCCCACAAAAGAGATCCAGTGTGCAGTGATGCACATGTAATCAGTGGCTTGACAACTGGTCCACATGTCTGTTGTCAGGTGGATAGTGTGAACAGCACTCTGCTGCAAAGCTTGTCCAAGCAATTCCAGCATGTCGTGATGTAGTGCTGGAACAGCAACTCTGGCAAAATAGGACCGGCGGGGAACCTTCCATTTTGGGCAGATGGCTGTCACAAATTCAAGAAAACCAATCCCTCCCACAAAAGAAAAAGGGAGGAGGTCCAGCGCTAACATTTTAGCCAGCTTCGCATTGTACAAACGTGCCATTGGGTGGTTGCGTTTGTACTGCCCCTCCAACCTAAACATGCTGAGAATGGTAGGCTGGATTTTTTTCTTTTCTGGTGCCACTGATGCAGGTGACTTCTTGGCGCCAGATGTTGTTAGGCTCAACGCTGCACGTTTTTTTGTTGCGGTACTCTCTTGCCTTACTGTCTCAGCCTGACTCTTACTCTTGTGCCACTGAGATGTTGCTGAGGCTGATGAGGATGTGGGCGGTACCACTGCACTGCTGGGGACAGGGCTACTTTGTGTACCAGAGAAAATGTCTCCCTCTTGTTCACCTTCCACCGCGATTGTATCTTCTACTTCTTCATCACCACCAACAGCAATGGGTGCAGTTTTTTGGCCTTTAAGGTGCGCCTCCCACTGGATCAAGTAGTGTTTTTTCAGATGGGTTGTTTGGCCGCCGGTACCATAGTTTGTACCAAGCTTACCCCAACTAACACCTTGTCCACAAATGGAGCATATAGCAACGTTCTCCTCCTTACTGCTAACCGAAAAGAAGTCCCAAACTGGGCGTGGTGGAGTTTGACTCTCTGCAGACGCAGTACCTACTTCTACTGAGGTAGTTGTTCTGGATGTAGGTCGCTGCCGGGCCTTTGCAAATGTAAATTTGGAAGCTGCAGGTGGTGTTGGTGTTATATGTGTTGGTGGTATCCATGCCACTTCCCTCATAGCAATTTGGGATGGGGTATTGTCGGTCTCCACTGGGGCGGGACTAATGTCCATGATGACTGGCTCGTCATCATCCTCCTCTTCTACATCTACCTCCATAACTCTAAGGCTTTCTGGAACCTTCCTTTTCCCTAGCCTTCTCTCGTGGCATGTCTCACTCTCAGACTGAGGTGGTGACTTCCTCAGTCTTTTGTGCACCTAAAAGCAAAGAAGCCAGAAGAACATCAGTGAAACGTGGCATTTGTTGTTGTGGTTCAATTACTACTATTACAAACGAACAAATATAATATATACCTTAGTGTGTGGTCACACTTGTTATTGTTATTATTAATATTATTACATTTTATTAACTCAGTTTAGTTATAAAAAAACAACAACAGTGTAGCCATTTGTGAGACTTTGACAACAAGGGCTTTCATAGTGTACTGTGTACACTCAGGAAGGATAGGAAAGAAGATTAACAAAAACAAAAATACAAATGTAATGGAACCTGTTTGGCATTGTGCATCACGTGGGATGCAGCATTCATTGAGCTGCAACTGGCAATGGGGATGGAAGCAGTAAGCCAAGAGCAACAAAGGAAAGGCATGCAGGCCTATGGCAAAAGCAGCACACTAACTACCACCACAAAAAATGGCCACCAGCCACATGGTCACTCAAAACAAGCGGGAGGCCTGTAAAACAATGAACTCAAGCAGGCCTATATATGGCCAGACAAAGGAGGCATGCTAAACAACACAGCTTTAATGCAACAATGCAAAAACAAAAATCCACAGGGCTAAAAAAGATTTGCAAGTTACACAACAACCACACCACACACATCCAACAAAGGCATTTATTTAACACACACAAAAAAGTGAAATACCCCCAAAAATTAAATCCAATGCCATCCATGACCTAAATGATGTTTAAATTCGACAGACACCACAAAAACAGTTGCTTCATGCACCCATAATGAGTAGCTCTGGGCCTAATGGTTGGAAAACCCATTGGCAGACTAGGCCACATAGTGAATCAATTCAAATCAATAATATTGCAAATGTATTAGAAAATGTAGTGAACTGTGCTGCATTTTTTTGCTGGGTAAAGGAAGAAAAAGATTGCATGAAAAACAACAACAAAGCATGGCACCACAAGGAAATCTTGCAGGCCTATGGCAAAAGCACACTGGCTGCCTTCACAAAATAGCCGCCAGCCACACGGCCAGGCCACAACAAGAAGCAGTAAGCCAAGAGGAACAAAGCAAAGACATGCAGGCTTATGGCAAAAGCAGCACACTAACTACCCCCACAAAATGGCCACCAGCCACATGGTCACTCACAGTCACAACAAGCAGGAGGCCTGTATAACAATTAACTCAAGCAGGCCTATATGGCCACACAAAGAGGCATGCTAAACAACACAGCTTTAATGCAACAATTCACAAACGAAAATCCACAGGGCTAAAAAAGGTTTGCAAGTTACACAACAACCACACCACACACATCCAACAAAGGCATTTATTTAACACACACCCAAAAAAAACACATTTTGAAATTCAATACAATGCCATCCATGCCCTAAATTATGTTTAAATTCAACAGACACCACAGAAACAGTTGTTTTATGCACCCATGAGTAGCTCTGGGCCTACTGGCTGAAAGGCCTATTGGCAGACTACTGGGCTAGTGAATTAAATAAATATTGCAAATTGATTGCAAAAGGTGGAGAAAATGTAGTGAACTTTGCAACATGTTTCCTTTATAAAAGAAAACTAGTAGAAAAATTACATACAAAGAAACAATGAACTATGCCCCTCCTGAAACTACAGGCCACCCAGCCCACAACAATAAATAAAAAAAAAACAATGAAAAGTACAAAACAATTTAGGTGCAATGCCCCAATCAAACAAACACCAATTTTCCAACTTACTTGTGAAATCTCAAATCCAAAAGTCCTCAAATCCAATGATATATGATGCATCAGACACAAAGAGTGATCCTTCCAGCTCCAAATCCAAATAAAAAGTGAACAGAAGATGGACAAAGCACTGGGAGGAGCCTGCTGGACAGGAACAGGAAGTTGGAGACTCTGGGGCACTTCCTTCCTCTTAAAAAAAAAAGTAAAAAAGAAAAAGGACTCCTTGCACAAAAAAGTACAGCCAAATGTCAATCTGAGGAGTTTTTTTAATCCAAATCATCATTTCGAGAAGGTTTTGATGCAGCTCGAGAGATATTCTTCTCCAGATTGCAAATTCTGCATGTTCGGCATCGCGATCTTAACAAACTTCCGGCGGGAGTCCGATGGCGCGCCCGAATGACGTGTTCGCGATTGTACACTCTCGCGGGACCGTGCGGCCAGCTACCAAATCTCATGGCGCTCGGGAACGGATAGGAAATCTCGTCAACGATCGCAGGCATCCCGGTAAGTCGCTCCCACGCACGCAAAAACACATTTGAGCGCGCGAACACAAAAAAAACTCCACTCCGTTGCGGAGCGCAGAGTTTTTCGGTAACTCTGCGTTCTACGCGGAACGCGGAGTTGCCAAAAATCCGCAAACTCCGCAAGCGGAGCAGATTTTACGCCCAGGGTTAGTCTTTCACATTGGAATCTGGAAATATATCAACCAAAAGCAATTCATGAGAATAAGCATGAACGTGTTCACTACTGATTGATCTCTTCAGGTCACTAAGTTAACCAATAATACGCCCAGATACTATATCCTCTCAACTTAATTAAGCACAGCATATTTTTCTGACATCCACCTAGTCTGGTGGCCATCATCTCTTTGTGTCTTACTCTTTGTATTTTTGACTTGGGCTGGCAAGGATTGGGAAAGCAATACAGTCTCTGGCTGCTTGTGTTCATTCTGCAGGGGACAGTTTATGGCAGTTTGGGATGAATATGGTATGCAGACAGAATATCGAGTGGGAAATGTCGACTTACGGAAATATCGTGACAGAAATATCGTGACACAGAAATATCGACAGCAAGAATATCGTGGTCAAGGATATCGACTTTAAGGTAAGAAATATCGTTTTTAAAAATATCGAAGTCATTAATATCAATTGCAAAAATATAGTTGTTTAAAATATCGATTTTTTAATTATTATGTATTTTAGTATGTATTTTAAATGTATGTGATCTATTTTTTTTGTATAAGTATTGTTTTTGTTTTTTAATATATGTGTTAAATTTTTAGTAGTTATCAATTTTATTTTAATTGAATTTTGTGTTTTTTAGTTCCGTAGCGGGTTGTGGGTTTATAGGGGAATAGGGTGGGAAGTAAATTAATTATAATAAATTAATGATTATTTTTTATTTAGTAATATTTATTTAATTTAGATTTTATAGTGTTAATTATGGGAAGTAATTTACTATGAATTATTTATTAATTGGTTGTTAATTAATATAAATGAATTAATTGGTAGTTAATTATGGTAATTGTGTTATTATTTTAGGAGCGGGTTGTGGGTTTTATGGGGGTAAAGGGTGGGAAGTAATTTAAATATCATAAATTAATGATTTTTTAAAATGTATTACTATTTATTTAATTTTGATTTTATAGTGCTAATTGTAGGAAGTCATTTATTATTAAGTAATTATTAATTGGTTGGTAATTATTAATAATTTATTAATTGGTAATTAATTATGTTAATTGTATCATTTTTGTAGGAGCGGGTTCTGGGGTTTAAAGTGGTAAAGGGTGGGAAGTAATTTATTTTTAACTAATTAATAATTATTTGGTAATTAATGCTAATTAATTAATTAAAATTTAAATATGGCAATTGTGTAATTAATTTTAGATGTGAGTTGTGGTGTATATAGTGGTAAAAGGTGGGAAGTAATTTATTTTTAATTAATTAATAAGTAGCTGTTAATTGATATTAATTTATTATTTTAAAATTAATTATGGAAATTGTGTAATGATTTTTAGGTGTGGGTTGTGGGTTTTATAGGGGCAGAGGGTGGAAAGTAATTTATGTTGAACTAATTTATAATTAGTTGATCATTAATATTAATTTATCAATTGATAATTAATTAGGGTAATTGTTTATTTTTTTGTGTGTGAGTTTTGGTTTCATAGGGGTAACTTTTGGGGAGTAAATTAATTTTTATCTGTTTTAATTTATTTTTTAATTAATATTTTTTTAATTGATAGTTAATTATGTTAATTATGGAGATATATTTTTTAAATTTAGATGTGTGTTGTGAATTGTGTGGTGTTATAGGGTAGGAAATAAAAAGATTAAATTTATGTAATAATTGATATTTTTGTTTATAAATAATTACTAATTAAAAATAGTTCTTTGTTTTTAAATTATTTTTAAATGTATTTAATATAATAATTCTAGGTATTTGTCATACCTATTTAACAGTATAATATGTGTCTATTTTTTAGATTTTTTTAAATATTTTTATATATTTTTCATTTAAAAAAAAATATTTTGTGTTGGTGATATTTTGATTGTTTTCAATTTTAAACTGACTGGAGTGGGAATATACATTTTTACCCCTCCGCTATCCAACACTTTTCCTATTGTTGCACTTACTGGAGTGGAAATAGTATTTTTACCCCTCCGCCATCCAACACTATCCCTAGTGTTGCACTAACTGGAGTGGGAATAGTATTTTCTACCCCTCCGCTATCCAACACTTTCCCTACTGTTGCACTCACTGGAGTGTGAATAGTAATTTTTATTCCTCCGCTATCCAACACTTTCCCTACTGTTGCACTAACTGGAGTGGGAATAGTAATTTTTACCCCTCCGCTGTCCAACACTTTCCCTACTGTTGCACTCACTGGAGTGGGAATAGTAATTTTTACCGCTCCGCTATCCAACACGTTCCCTACTGTTGCACTCACTGGAGTGGGAATAGTAATTTTTACCCCTCCGCTATCCAACACTTTCCCTACTGTTGCACTCACTGGAGTGGGAATATTCATTTTTATTCCTCCGCTATGCAACACTTTCCCTACTGTTGCACTCACTGGAGTGGGAATAGTAATTTTTACCCCTCTACTATCCAACACTTTCCCTACTGTTGCAGTCACTGGAGTGGGAATAGTCATTTTTATTCCTCTGCTATCCAACACTTTCCCTACTGTTGCACTAACTGGAGTGGGAATAGTAATTTGTATTCCTCCGCTATCCAACACTTTCCCTACTGTTGCACTCACTTGAGTGGGAATATTCATTTTTATTCCTCCTCTATCCAACACTTTACCTACTTTTTGCACTCACTGAAGTGGAAAATTTAAATTTAAAGACTTTTAAATAGTTTAATGTTTTAATTTATAATACAATGTTTTTTTTATTAGATTTTATGTTATTGGTGTATGCATATATATATATATATTTATTTGTAAATTTTCATGTAGACAATTATAAAATACATTAAAATTAATAGTTTATTAATTGTTTTAAAGTAAATATTTTGGGCCCGATTCTGATGCGGTTAGGAAATCTTCCCGATCGAATTGGTTTGGAAATGGTTTCCGACCGACTCGGATCTGGAGAGTCCGACCGACCGAGTATGATGCATCCGGATGCTTCCAGATACGATTTGGTTGGACTCCCATTGACTTCTATGGGAGCCTATGTTCCTAACCGCATCATAATCTGGCCCTCGGTTGGGAAGATACGTTCCCGATCCGATTAGGAAGGAGCAAATGCCATTAGGAGGCCTTCCGAACCGCATCAGAATCGGGCCGTAGGTGGGAATGCTTTCCTAACCGCATCGGAATCAGGCCCATATAGTAGTAGTAGTATTATTTATTCGATCAATAACATGATCATATACAATAAAATCTCAATACATAATTTCATCAATAAAAATACATATAGAATTTAAAAAACATCAAGTGCATATCCAAGGATAAAATTACAAATTGTGTCGCATAATCAAATATAAAAACATGATAAAAAGAAGATACAAATGAATAAAATCAATACTATAATGTTGTAATAAGGGGGCTACTGCGTTATCCTTCATAATTTTTTTGTTGTTGCTAGGCTCGAAGTCTAGACCCTCACTATAGTTATCCCAATACTCCTGCAGTGGGGGTTTGTGTAGCCACCTTGGACCTCTGCCACCAGGCGTAGAGGAGATATCTAGATAGGGTAAAAACAAGCCATTTGGTCGTGTCAGAGCTAAATACACGCAGAGCATCTGAAGGGCGTGAGCAAGACAACACTCGACATGCAGGAATGATCCATTTTTTTCTCAAATTAGCAGATGCAGGACAAAAAAAACCATAATGTTCAATGGTTTCAGTAGTGGATTTACAGGACGGACAGGACACAAAGGGGTGGTGGTAGAATTTGCCCACCTACTTCTCATAGCATTCAAAGGTAAAGTGCCAAATCTAAATTGTACAGAAAGTGCACATGCTTGAGATGATTCAACATCGTCCATATAGATTTCAAAATTAAAACAACTTTTGACATTTAAAAAAGATGTAGTTAAAGTGCCAAGTGACCTAGACTCAGTGCAAACAGTGTTAATGAAATTCCAATACGTTATTTTTAACTGTGGTATCATTTTTTTTGTAATGGAATGAGGGTCGTCCCACATATTCCCCAGCCCTATTTTGATGAACCACCCTTTAACTTTTTTAAACCACGGCAGAAGACCTGATTTCCTTTGGGTGATTAATAGTTCCTCCACAGCATCTTTCACTGGTATTTGGGTGTTACTAGTCCATAGTCTTATCCAGACCATAAGCTTCTTCAGGACAGCACAGTGGGCAATAGATTTTAGCCCGAGGTCAAGGCGTAAGGGTAGTATAGGTGTGTTCTTAGGGAGCATTAAAAGAGCTCTTAAAAATTTGTTCTCAGAGACTTCTAGTTGGTCAATGTGCTCCAGACCCCACAGTTCTGCCCCATAGAGGTCAGCGCCCAAGCCTTTGGCCCTATGAATTTCTAGTGTAGGAGAGATTGGGTGAAAAGGTGAGCGTTTAACTCTTTTTAGAATTGCACAATCCACATGCTGGAGTGTCAGGACACTCTTCTGTATTTGGGGAGACCATGCCAGATTGTCGCTAATTCTAACACCCAACTAATCAAAGGCCTTGACCTGTTCTAGTAGTTGGGCTTCAAGCCTCACTTTCCCCTTGGTCGATTTATAGGGATTGAAAACCATAAACGTAGTTTTCGAGCAATTGATTTTAAGGCCCCGAACTTTGCATGCTGTCGCGAATTTGGTTAACACATTCTGAATGCCCATTGGAGTTTTTGATATAAGTGACGTATCGTCAGCGAATAAGAGGGACGGTATTAACTTGCCTTCCACTTTCGGTGGGTCGCCTCCACAATCATACAGCTCTTTTATGAGCTCATTCATGTATAGAGTAAACATAGTAGGGGCCAGCACACATCCCTGGCGCACTCCTCTCCTAATGGATATATTGTCCGTCAGACTCCCATTAGGGTTCCACCTGACTCTAGCATAATTGTCATCATGTAAACGGATTAAGAGTCGGAGTAGGCCAGGGGGGAGACCCATGTCCCTCAAAACAGACCAAAGCCTGGTGCGATCAATGGAGTTGAATGCTGTTTTGAGGTCAACAAACACTACATGAGAGATGACCCTTCTTAAGCTTGACCTCTTTCCATATGAGCATGAGAAAACACTTGATCTAGGGTGCTTGTAGCTGCTCTAACCCCTGCCTGCAGGTGCGAAAGTATGTTGTTGTCCTCAATCCAATTTTGGAGCTGTAATAAAATCATTTTGCTAAATTATGTCTGCGACACATCTATGAGGCTGATAGGCCTATAATTGGCAGGGTCCCCTTTGCCCCCTTTTTTAAATATTGGGATTATTTAGGCACCTTTCCAAGTTGCCGGAATGTCTCCTCCTCGTGTAATGGCATTAAAAACTAACTGGAGCAGAGGACCCCATATTTTGGGTTCAGATTTGTATAGATCTCCCAGGAGTCTGTCCAGCCCAGGGGCTTTACCGGTTTGCAGTGAGTTAATTGCATTCATGGTCTCCATAAGGGAGAAGCTCACTACCTCATTTGGATCAAGTACTTTATTACGAGCCCCGATTTCCTCCTCTGCATCCCCTACTAGCTCGCAATCTTTCTCTGAATACAATTCCTGAAAGTACTCTTCCCAAATGTGCGGTTGAATGTAAAAATAATTTTCGCTAACCTGATGAGTTACCCCTTTAGAAAAAAGGTGCCAGAATAGCCGAGAGTCCTTTTGCCTGGATGCCTCAGCTAGGATACGCCAATTTTCTGTCTCCCTACTCCGTTTAGCCTCCCCTTGTATACTCTCATATAGCCTCCTTTTGTTATTTATGTCAGTCCTTGACCCTTCTTTTACTGCCACCATTAGTTCTGCTCTTGCCTTCCTGCATTCCTTGTTGTACCATGCAGCATTATTGCTTTTGCATGAGTTTGACCTTCCCTGGCTGCTAAAATAATGCGAGATGTTATTAGACAGATCTTGATAGCTGGCCAGAATAGTATTGTCATTCATGTTGGCATTAGTCATCTTCCCTAAGGTCTGAGCCACCTCATTATAAATTTTGGGGAGAAGCTTGCCATCAGTGACTACATTCGCCCACTTGACTCTCCTGTTGTTGTTGGATGTTACCACCGGTGTCTTCGTTAGATTAAACTGAGGCTGTAAAACCGGGATCCCAGAGAGACTTAAAAGCAATGCGTTATGATCACTGTCCTCATGATTGAGGGCGGTCATATCGCTTACTTGTGGCCAAAGATCAAGGTCAACCTTAATATAATCTATTCTGCTTTTGGCATTCCCCCTCTTAAAGGTATAGTCTGCACTGGCATCTGAGTGTGTCCTCCCGTTACATGCACGAACCCCATAAGCGAGAGTAAACGAAAGGACTTGCTGCGCAACACAAGTGCATATTTTAAGTGCTGGGATCTGAAGCCTATTAATGCCTCTGGCGTCTTCTTCCTCCTGGACTATTTCCTGGATATACTCAACAGGCTCATATGTGGTATTGAGGTCTCCGGCTATAATAAAGGGGCATTCGTTTTTAGTGGATTCAAGGAAGTTAGTTAGCATTGAGACAGTGTCAGAGGGCATGTGAGGGCTTTTGAACCAGTTATATACATAAATAATCCTGAGGTGGGTATCCCCTTTAAACGAAACCAGATCGATACCAAGAATCTCCTGGGAGTCTATGTCTAGGTGCTTAATTTTACAAGCTAATGTCGTCTTGACCCAGATCAACATTCCTTCCGCTGGTCTGCCAGATGATGACTGTCTTGCTTCTATACTAAGGGGCCGATTCTGATTCGGGCCGGAAATCTCTCCGACCGAGCCGGATCCGGAGAGATTTCCGACCGAGCCGGACTCCCGCAGTCCGACCGAGCGAGTACGATGCGGCCATATGCTGCCCGACTCGATTCGGTCGGACTCCCATTGAAGTCAATGGGAGCCGGTCGTACAATGCGTACACGGGCTCCCATTGACTGAATGGGTACGTCACGAACAGGGGGGCCCCCTACAGTGGGTACGCGTCGGTGCGACTCGCACCATACATGTATGTTTAGGGGGGACCCTTGGGTCCCCCCTGTGTGCGACTCATGCGGCTACGCGTGCAGGGGGGTCCGACATGGACCCCCGAAGTCCGGCTCTGACAGTTCTTTGGAGCCGGACGCTACGAGTCGGTCGGGCTGTTCGAAGCGCGCATCGTACTTGCTCGGTCGGGAAACGTCTCCATTGCGTGATGCGAGCCGTGTCCGTACGAGTCGGTCGGAGCGGTTGGGACCCGGGAACGAGTCGGTCGGCGATTTCGCGTGCGCTCGCATCGTACTTGCTCGCTGGGACGACTGTACGAATCGGTCGGGAAAAGGCCTCCGAATCGGATCCGGTAAAGCCGAATCCGATTCGGAGCCCTACCGGCCGAGATCGGAATCGGCCCCATAATGTGGAAAAACCCACCCTGTGAATCTGTTCGATAGACCAAGTTTCTTGGAAAAGACAGATATGGCAGTTATCCACTAATTTACCCCACTCAGGATCATTAAGTTTAGAGCATAGCCCTGCAATATTCCAGGAAATGAGGGTCAGCTGCGGGTCGGTAATAAGTCCACCCTTCAATAGCTGCCTTGTTTGAGGGTTACCTCTTGTTATGTCTATGGTAAAGGCCTTATTTTCAGGTGGGCTGACTAGGGTGTGGTCCGCTATTTCTTTGGGGTTAGAATGAATCTGTTCCTCCATAGAAATGCCATCCTGAGAAATGTCCTGGGCTGTCATGAGAAGGGCATTCCTAGGCTCTAGTCAATCTAATTTATCCAAGTCTGTTAATGCCTTGTATCTATTGCTTGTTACAAAAAGGGATTGCTCCTTCCTCAACTGCTCATACCTTGGTAGTCGGGCGTTTTGTAAATTTACTGGACCGCAGGGTTTTAGGTGACTATAAAAGAAACCCAACGGCATTATGCCTATCCCTTGGTCTGGACCCCGACTGGGTTGGTTTCTCACACTCCTGATTATGGACCCTGCGAGGTCTGGGTTTCGACAGTTTATCACAATACAATCACCATCAATGCATTTGCTTAGGGGACCAACCTAACTTACTCTTCTAACCATGGAAATATCATGATAACTGGAGTTATCATATTCCGTATTTTGAGATAGCCAGTGACATACCTTATTTTTCAATTGATCTGTGGTTTCTTGTAGATTGCCCTGGAGCGGAGGGACATTAGTAAGAATTGCAACATAGGGACAACATTCGGGTGGAAGATCCAGTTCAGCCTCATTTATTGGTTTGTAAGAATGAGCCAAAACATTATTCTGTCGGAGAGGCTGCCTCGCGGGTCCATTACCATTTGGGTGGATTATAGGGCTCTGATTTT
Source organism: Calotriton arnoldi (assembly GCA_963921515.1). Taxonomy (NCBI): domain Eukaryota; kingdom Metazoa; phylum Chordata; class Amphibia; order Caudata; family Salamandridae; genus Calotriton; species Calotriton arnoldi. The sequence continues at coordinate 3,515,660 of CAWUFW010000777.1, forward strand.
TTAACCTGGACCTGTCGCCAGTAGACTCACTGTTACCTATGTGGTTAGTTTGCTTCAGACCACCGCGTTTTTGGTGTAAACTTCCCCCAGAGCAGTCCCATCCACCCCAGTTGACACAGGCAATGGGTTTTTATTCTTTTGGTTCCCCGTCCTATTGTGAGTGCCTGTGAGACCATGTATTCCTCCCATAGTAGGGCAGGCCTGTTCAGGTGCCCTATCCTTTTCTACCCCTTCCAGAAGACATGTGACAGATTTCATTAGATTTCCCAAGTTAGTCTCAAGCTTGTCAAGTCTAAAGAAGATTGGTGAGAGATTTTTGATTAATAGTTCTTCCAGCCGGTTTAGTAGAGAGTCCGTGTCTTGCCGAGATGAGGCCATGGTGGCGAGTTGAGAATCTTGCACAAAAGCTGGTGCTAAGTGGGTGTTGTAACTCCCTTGCGGAATTTCATGCAACTTTTTCTTAGACCTCGTCTTTGCACCCACTGTGGGTTCCATGTGTTTCAGCTTTTTCTTCCTTTTCACAGATGGTCCAAGTGACAAAGGAACTTGATGAGAGGGGAGTGGGTCTTCGGGGGTTAATAATGATTCAGCTGGCGATACAACTGGTAATTGAGTGTTTTCAGGGTCGCCACAGTCAATGAGCTCAAGGACCCCACTGTGCACTAGGTCCAGGTTCAAAGTAATAAGGGAGCTTCCCCCTAGGGATAACCGTCGTTCGGCTGCCAAGATTTCTTTATCAATAGCTGAAGTAGCCTTAGTTAGGAAGCAGTCAAGTGTGGAGTTCTGGAAGATCTTAGGAGTCTTAGGTGCCCCCTCCCCATTCCCCTGTTGCTTCCCTTTGGCCATTTTATGAGCGAAATTTAATGTGCAAGTAGTAGGTCGCTGTCGCAATATGTTGCGAGTAAAAAAGACTTACTACTAGAAGATGCTCTGACAGTCTTCTTGGGGACAACTCACAGCACCAGAGAGCTCACACAGAAACAGGAACGGCAAAACCAAGAAAATATGCCCAGCCCAGCCTCTTCCGGGCTCTGACGGGCGCAAACAGGCCCGACCTTGGCCCGGGCACGCCCGCGCACGTCCCACGCTGCGGGAGCCCTGGCCGGTCTTAAAGCTCCCCCCGCCAGTACGTGCAGGTGACGGTGGCGGCGTTCGCAATGCTTGGCGGCTGGGGGTTGTAGTTTGAGGCTCCCCCCGGTCACAGGATTCAGCAAAGACGGGCTTCCGCGCTGTGGGAGACCTGGCCGGTCTTAAAGCGCCTCCCGGTATGTGCAGGTGACGGTGGCGTCGTTCGCGCCGCTTGGTTGGCTGGGGGTTGTAGTTTGAGGCTCCCCCCGGTCACAGGATTCAGCAAAGACGGGCTATATATTACATTTTATATACGTATGTTTACCTTTTTTTAAATTAAATGTATTTGTTATATTTGTTAAAATGTATATTAAATCTAATTTTTTAAGTTAATTTTATTATTTAATATATTTAATATTATTTTTTATACATATATTAAATGTATTTAATATAATATTTCTAGGTATTTGTCATACCTATTTAACAATATAATATGTGTCTATTTTTTAGATTTTTGTAAATATTTTTATATATTTTTCATATTATTTTATTTTAAATATTTTATGTTGGTGATATTTTGTTTGTTTTCAATTTTGAACTGACTGGAGTGGGAATATTAATTTTTACCCCTCCGCTATCCAACACTTTACCTATTGTTGCACTAACTGGAGTGGGAATAGTATTTTTTACCCCTCCGCTATCCAACACTTTCCCTAGTGTTGCACTAACTGGAGTGGGAATAGTATTTTCTACCCCTCCGCTATTCATCATTTTCCCTCTTGTTGCACTCACTGGAGTGGGAATAGTCATTTTTATTCCTCCGCTGTCGAATACTTTCCCTACTGTTGCACTAACTGGAGTGGGAATAGTGATTTTTACCCCTCCGCTATTCAACACTTTCCCTACTGTTGCACTCACTGGAGTGGGAATAGTAATTTTTACCCCTCCGCTATCCAACACTTTTCCTACTGTTGCACTCAATGGAGTGGGAATTGTCATTTTTACCCCTCCGCTATCCAACACTTTCCCTACTGTTGCACTCACTGGAGTGGGAATAGTAATTTTTACCCCTCTGCTGTCCAACACTTTCCCTACTGTTGCAGTCACTGGAGTGGGAATAGTCATTTTTATTCCTCCGCTATCCAACACTTTTCCTACTGTTGCACTAACTGGAGTGGGAATAGTAATGTTTAACCCTCCGCTATCCAACACTTTCCCGACTGTTGCACTCACTGGAGTGGTAATAGTAATTTTTACCCCTCCGCTATCCAACACTTTCCCTACTGTTGCACTCACTGGAGTGGGAATAGTATTTTTACCCCTCCGCTATCCAACACTTTCCCTACTGTTGCACTCACTGGAGTGGGAATATTCATTTTTATTCCTCGCTATCCAACACTTTACCTAATTTTTGCACTCACTGAAGTGGAAAATTTAAATTTAAAGACTTTTAAATAGTTTAATTTTTTAATTTATAATACAATGTTTTTTTATTAGATTTTTTGTTATTGGTGTATGTATATATATATATTTATTTGTAGATTTTCATGTATACAATTATAAAATAAATTAAAATGATTAGTTTTATCAATTGTTTTAAAGTGAATATATATATATATATTACATTTTATATACGTATGTTTACATTTTTTAAATTAAATTTATTTGTTATATTTGTTAAAATGTATATTAAATCTAATTTATTTTGTTAAAGTTAATTTTATTATTTAATATATTTAATATAATTTTTTATACCTATATTAAAATTGATATTTTGTACAACTATATTATTTACATCAATATTTTTTTCTTCGATATTTTTGTAATTACCATTATAAATATAGATGTTGATATTTTTGACATCGATATTTATAACTCGATATTTGTTTATGGGGATATTTTGGGGGTCGATATTCTATCAGTGAACCATGGAATATTCCCAGGAGGAACAGGGCCAGTACTAATTTGCATAAGAGGGGGTTCTCTTTCTAGATTAGCACAGTGGGGGGAAATGATGGGTTGGAATGCTACACAGAGCAATTGCCAGTTGTCTAGACTATTTGAAAGCATTCCTCTAATCACCTTATGTGTGTTTAAGAGTTGCCATTACATGCAGCCTTAATATCAGTAGCATTGTCTGCAACGTTTTTTGCCTTTTTCAGCCTTTGCTTCTGTACTTTTATGTGTTAGTGAGGCTCAAAGCTCAGAAATAATTTCCATTTGTGCTTCAAACTGTATTGCACAATTAGAACAATTTTTGGTTTATTTTCAGAAGGTACATGCAGCTGTTCACTCATTTATTAGATCTAAGAATTATTCTCCCAAGGAAAAAGGTTGACTAGGAATAGCATCTACATAATTTTCCTTGTTAGACCTGTTATGCTTAGGGCGGTCTTCCCCCAAACATTTTGCCTTCACCCCCCCATTTTTCTCAATTCATTTTTGCTGGTCTAAGGATTATGTGTTCTTTAATCCTGCTAAACAGTGCAAAAGTGCTTGTTCTTACTCTCTAAAACATGGTAAAATTGGCTGACACAGGAGTGGCATTTAAATTGCCTTTAAATCCCTGGTAAATCAGTAAACATTATACACAAGGCCTGTTAATTAAATACTAATAACGGGCCTGTAGCACTTATTGTGCCACCCAATTAAGGAGCCCTTTAAAACATGTCCCAAGCCCTCCATTGCAGCCTATATATTCAGTTTTAAGCTGCCAATTCGACTTGGGAAAATAATTACCTTCTCAATCAAAAAAAGAGGGGAGTGAATCCTGCTGGTCTGGGAGGGTCCAGGGGTAACCACTCTATTCCCGAAACCCTCAACCAAACTTTTAGCCGTGAGTGGCATATATTTTATTCATCACTATGGTATTGTTGTTTGGGCGGCATCATCATTGGGTTTTGCACCTAGGTACTTGCTTCCCTAGGTGAGTACCACCTCCTCTAGAGGGAAAGTACTGGTGGGATCTATCTAATAAGGTCTAAAAATACCTCCTGTATCTTCAAAAGAAATTACTTTAATGTGTGAGGAAGATACTGAGGTCAGATTTTTAAAAAGGTGATGTTTTAGGAAGTGTGAATAAACCGTAACATCATTCAAAAGTGATTATTGTGACATTAAAAATGGTCCAAATAATTACCTTGCCAAGCTTTAAACTCCCCTTTCCTTAAATATAAAACACCCCTTAGGTAGGCCATATGAAGCCCATAGGGCAAAGTGCATTGTTATTAAATGGCTGGACATGTACTTTTAAATTTTACATGTCCTGGTTTCACGTGGCACATAAGGACATTGTCGTTTTTCACTAACTTAGCATGAGCACGTTGCAGCTTGCCTGCTGCTTTTGCGCACGTTACTACACGTTTTTATTTTTGCAATATTTCAATGATTGCTTTCACATGAAAACTCATCGCTGTGTTCATTCTCTGCATGTTCCTGGGATTCTGACTGAACATTATATGCAAGGTCGAACAACAATGCCCCTTGTTATTTTGTTCTGGCCAGATCTTAGCCCTTAGATAAAACATACAGATGCAGCTGTTGTTTGGACAGTGTACTTGGGTTTTTAGTGGAGTTCATGAATAGGTGAGACACACTTGGAGAAGGACCTTTCCAGGGAGAAGAGCGAGACAGCACATATCGAATGTGGCAGCTTTTTGGTTCTATGCCAGTGACGTCCTTTGCCATCGACTATTGGCTGACCTTCCGTTATGCCTCCTTCACCTGCATGCAACCTGTGTTACACTGTCTCTGGTGCCCCTTTCAATGGGCCCTGGATGTCTGCCTCTCCAATACCACACAAGCTGCCCTGGATTACGATCTGTTATTGGGTCCGTTGACGGCCCATGATCAGGAATGTGCCATGGGTAGGCGCCTGTTGTGCGATCCTCTGCTTGGACCAACGGCAGACTTGAGTACCTGCGCCTCTGCGCAGCGCCTCATAGCTGAGAGTTTCATTGAAGTTGACGCAGGTTGCCCGGACATGCTCCTTACAGCCTCTGGATATGAGGAGCATGTGTGCTCATTCGATCTACTAAACGGGTTGGCATGCTTTTTCAATATGGAGGGGACTAACAACATTCTGGAGTTCATGGCATTCTGCTTTTCATGTAACATTTTTCTCAGTGAAAAATAATCACGAGTGGATGGGTTTTTGAGTGCTCAATTGGCAACATGTTTTTGGGGGACCTCTTGACTCTCATAATTGGAATAACACAGTGACGCTTTGCCTCTGCTTACTTTTGGTTTCTGTCTTAGCACTGGGCTAATGATCTGGCCAAGGGGAGGGAGTCACGTGGCCCATAGGGACATTGTCGTTTTTCACTAACTTAGCATGAGCATGTTGCAGCTTGCCTGCTGCTTTTGTGCACGTTAATACACGTTTTTATTTTTGCAATATTTCAGTGATTGCTTTCACATGAGAACTCATCACTGTGTTCACTCTCTACATGTTCCTGGGATTTTGACTGAACATTATGTGCAATTGTGTTCTGGCCAGACCTTAGCCCTTAGACAAAACATACTGATGCAGCTGTTGTTTGGACAGCGTACTTGGGTTTTTAGTGGAGTACACAAATAGGTGAGACACACTTGGAGAGGGACCTTTCCAGGGAGAAGAGCAAGACAGCACATATGATGTAAATCTACCATCTATAGGCTAAGGTATGGGGTCTGCTGACAAAGCCCAGAGATCTTCTATTATATAATAATACTTCTTCTTAGCAAGGGGAGGGAGGTTAGGTACTATAGTCTTTTCTCCATTGTCTTTTTATGATGACATCTCCCTTCATGATTTATGGACTTGCTGCTATGCTGGCTCTATTTGTACTATGCATTGTCCTGCCTGTTGTGGTACGTATACTGCATGTTAGGGCACGTTAGTTAAAATAAATATTTTAAACTGTTTCGTGTCTCTGTCAGATCTTATTGTGGACAAGTACAACAGTGTGAGCGAAAGGGTGTGTCTTGTTACCCCGATTCCTGAGAGATGTGGGAGTATTGTGTTCTGGGGTGTCTAATAATTTGTTTCTCTGTGAGTGAGTAGGAGAGCAAGTGAGACACTATAGCTAGTCGGTCCTGGGTTCGTGGGTACTAAGGTGGTAGAAATACCCAGTCCCTATACACCAAGGGGCATATGTATCAAAGAATGTTTTTGCGATTCTCAAATAGCTATTATTAGCTAATTGATTTGAGAATCGCAAAACAAGATGTAAATAAAATTCCGCAAATATTTTGCGATTCCTTAGCATTCCTTAATTGCGACTCGCAATTTGCGAGTCGCAATTAAGGAATGGCTTCCCATTCATTCCTATGGGCCTAGAGGCCCATAGGAATGAATGGGAAGACATTCGCAATTTGCGAGTGCCCATTAGAAACTCGCAAATTGCTAATGTAATTTCAAGGGTGCAAGGGTGTCATGAGGACGCCCGGTTGCACCCCTGAAATGAGCATGTGTACACATGTGGCACACATACATGCCCTAAGGACATGTATGTGTGCCACATGACACTTTGAAAAATGCCAAAAAGTGCATTTTTCAAAGGAATCGCAAATTACCACCAACTTGAAGTTGGTGGTAATTTGCGATTTCTTAAGGAGAAATCGCACAACTTGGGTGCTTCCTACATTGCATTTAAGGAATCGCAATTTGCGATTCCTTAAATGCTTCATAAAATAGGGAAATCGCTAATTTTGCGATTCCCTATTTTGCGAGGGCCTTTTAGGATGATTCATCCCAAAAGACTTTTTCCCGTTCGCAAACGGGGCGATTCTGAGAATCGGCCTGTTTGCGAACGGGAAATGGGCTTCATACATATGACCCCAAGGTCCCATACTCCTGCGCATAGTTCTGTATTTGTGCAGAATCCCTGCAACATGGCGCCACCAACGTTTGGTCTGGTACTTATTCGCGAGACCCCTGAGTAGAGCTTGTGCTTGTCCACAATCCCCTCACTCCTGTTTCCGGAGACGTCCGTGTTGTGGGGGCTTAGCCTCCTATATTTGTATCTTTCTAGGTTTTTCAAGCTTGAATTTTAAAAGGTTTTTATTTACCCTATTTTGCGCTACCATTTTTTCAGTTTCTTTGTCCCATTTCTAATATGGCACAACCAGTCGCTATTGCGGCACCTCACCGCGCTGTGGTTACTGCATTCTTGACTCAACGTGGAGTCCCTAATGCGGGGGCAGATTTTATCATTGTTGTCGAGGCGGATGCGGCTTACCGCTTCGAAGTTTTCTACTCTTGGGTTACATTTCCCGCAGTGGATGGTAATGATAATTTCTTTCATGAATGTACAGCAGCCCCGGTTCCGCAGAATTATCGCCATTATGCATTACTTATCCGTCAACGGTATGGGAGCATACCATCTGGTTTAATGGCGCCCTTTCTCACCCTGTTTCAGTGGTCCATTTAGGCCCCTTATCGGTCGACGGGGCCACTTGCCCGGTTTTGGCTGGTTTCACTTCACATCCAAATTATCTTCATGTCACACTCGCAGAGCTACATCTGTTACATACATCATTAATTCATATACACAGAAGTGTCATACAATTTGTATCACATAATATTCAAGTGGCCCCGACTGGAGCCACTCTTCAGCCACCTGGACATGGTGGTGGTCTTGTCATTACTCCCATTATGATTAATTCAGTGATGGGCAAACGTCCTCAAAGTAGAGACGATTTACCATATTGGCATGCAGAAAATTTTTAGCAACTCTAGGCTGTTTCTCCACATACTACACCTGTTGAGAAACACAGGATCCTGACAATGAGGTTACTGAGTGGTATTGTTCCCACTTTAGCTGATTGCAACACCTGGGGGACGGTGTTTGCCGCGGTGTACACACTGTGCTTTGGCACCCCCTCCATGAGCGTTCTGCCGAGCGTTCTGAAGAAGGTTTTAGATGAACACGGCCCTGGAATTGGGGATGAGATTAGTGGGCATGTTCCCTATCGTCTCCGATATGATTCTGACCAATGTCAAAGGTGAAGCAGTTAGCTTGCAAGTGCGTCAACGCCTCTCGGCGGTGACTGATGATGATCGGCAGCGGCAGTTACCGATCATTAGTGCAGATGTGTATACATCATTGGGTCGCAATAGTTTGAGAGTAAGACCTTTTACTCAGGTACAAAATAAGCCTCCTCCTGACAAGGAGAGTCGTCCAGTCCTTCCTAAAAAGGCTTGGAATAAAAATCAGCAGCAGCAACAGCAGAAGCCTAGCTCTCGTGCTAGTTCGCCACCACCTGATGCTTCTGAACGTAGATATGATTTGCGCGACTGCTCTAAAATTAAGTCTCCTGAGAGGTTTCAGGACCCTGATCCTTGTTCTCCTCGTTCCTTTCAGGAATCATGGGATCAACAGTTTGGTGGGGGAGAGCGTCAGGATCGCAGACAAGGCGAGTCCTCTCAGCCACGACGTGACCAGCAGCGCCAGTTTAACGTAAAAGCCAAACCGGAGGGACCACCTCAATATCGTGCCCCTTTTCAGAAGAAAAAAGTTGCAGCTTTGACTGCAAAGTATGCCTCAGACGGTGAGAACACTGCTCCTCGATTGGAAATGGGAGGTAAGACTCCTTGACAGCGCGGCGGAAGTTACCATAGTGCGGGAGGCACTCCACCAGTGTCTGGAGGCGACAGCAACTGACACGTTCATTACAGTGGAAACAGCTGACACAAGAGTTGCACCCACTGATAGACTTTATGAGATAGGCCTCCAAATTGAAGGTGATATTAAACACACAATAAAGGCTGCCTTTTAAGATAACCTTTCTTCTTCCTATGATATTTTGTTGGCGGAGGTTGATTGGCCTCCCCCATTTGTTCTGGCTTCCTCCAGAGGGGAGTATGTTATTTTCCCGACTTTTTCGAATTTTGTCTCGGAGGAGGCTAAACAAGCTCACGCGTCAGAGTGGGCGTTAGCCCTTGCCCCGGCTGTGTATCGTAATCAGGTGGGTTGGGATCAGGATTTGCCGGCACATGAAATTCCTTTGCAATCAATGCCACAACTCCAACCCCAATATCCAATTAAGCGAGACGCGAAAGCATCTGTAAGTGAAATCTTGGCACAATTGGAATATCAGGGTATGATTGAACCCTGTGTTTCATCGATGAATAATCCTCTTTTTCCAATATCGAAACCGGACAGTTCATATCGTATTGTTTTGGATTACCGTCATTTGAATAGTCATGTTCGTACCTTTGCAGTACAGAGCACACACAGCTCTGTGTTAGTGAATAACATTGGTCGTAAAAAATATAAAATGACTCTAGATATCTCCCATGATTTTTATAGTCACAATTTGGCTCTTTGATAGCCGTGACTTGACAGCCTTCAGCACCCTCCGCAATCATAAAAGGTATACGCGCGTGCCTATGGGATATAAAAATAGTCCCGGTGCTTTTGTGGCAGGCATAGTGTCTGTTTTACAGGAAATTGACCCTGATGCTTTCTCGTACGTCGATGACATTTATTTGACGGATGATGAATTGATGCCGCATCTTGTGAGTGTGGACCGCATCATAATGTCTTTTGCAGACTTGGGGTACAAATTTGACTTTCCAAGTCGCATATTGCCTGTTTGGCAGCTCTTTTTCTGGGTTACAAACTCACCAATGAAGGTAGGGGGTTAGCCTCCTACTTTTTGGAGAAAGGTGCTCATTTGCAACCTCCCTCTACTCTTAACAAATTGCAATCTTTGCTGGGTTTTTTGAATTTCGGGAGGACTTAAATTCCTGATAATGCCCAGCATATCAAACCCCTTTACTCTGTGATACTACCTTCTTTTTCGGCTTCCTGTTGGCTTCCGGAACATACCGCAATTCTTCGGTCGGACACGTGACAATACTACTAATTTGGTCATACGGATTGTACCAGGAGCTTTAGGTTTCACTTACTTGACGTTCAATGAAGGGGACACGGTCCCCATAGCTTATAAATCGCATTTGTACACTTCGGTTGAGATGCGTTTCTCTTCTACAGAAAAAATTGTGACCGCTGTCCAGATGGCGATTCTGAAAGAACGTTCTCTGGCTCAGGGTAAACACATTTTCATGGTCTCGCCTGTACCTGTTTTGGAAGCAGTTACAAAGGCTAGTATTCCGAATTCCAAAGCCTTGCATTCACGTTGGATACTAGTTCTCTGACGTCGGCTGATGTCAACTTTATCTTTGACCCGTCTTTGCAGACACAGGAGTTTTTACAATATGAACATGTTCACCTGCCTCCTCTGTCATTGACTCCTCTTGATCAGTACAAATGCATTATTTACACTGATGGATCTGTGCAGCCAGCCATTGGTTCTAAACATGCTTATTTGGCAGCCTGCGCAATTGTGGCAGGGAAAATTGTGGATGTGGATTTTCAATCCTCCTTGGTGCACACAGTCTCTTGGTGACTGCACGGCTCAATTGGCAGAGCTACGTGCTTTGGTTTTGGCTCTCGAAATTGCTGATCCAGATGTTCCTACGCTTATAGTATGCGATTTCGTTTTACTGTGTACAATCCTTCAATGATAACTTGTTCTTCTGGACACAAAATAATTTTCGTGATTCTAAAGGTAGCTCAATTAAGCATAAAACGCTTTGGGTTCGAGTGGCTGCTCTCAAGGAATGTTTGCCACTCACACATGTTATCCATACTTTGGGCCATCAGCGTGCGGGAGCACACGCTGTTGGTAATTATCTGGCTGATGAGGCAGCCAAATCTGCAGTAGCCACATGTTCAGTAGCAGCAGTCACAAGGTCCATGACTAAAATTGATGATGATATTTTAGCGGCTATTGCTGCAACGAAGGAGGGAACAGAGTTTCCCCAAGGTTTTCCTTCGCATTACACATACCACTTGTCGTCCGATCAAGTCCCATTTGAAACTATCCCGTCCATTTGGGATCGGCTGATTCCCAACAAGGACCGTAGACTTTCTTTGATCATTGCCACTCATGAAGGCGTGGCTTCTGCGCATGCCGGAGTAACAGCGACAGTGTCTCTTTTACAGCAACATTTCTGGTGGCGTGGTTTATATCAACAGGCACGTAAATATGTTCTTTCTTGTGACATTTGTCAACAAATTAAGCCTTCTACTGTTGCTCGCCCACCCCACACTCAACTTTACATCTCTAATCAGCCGTTTGGCTGTATTTATCTTGATCACTGTGGTCCTTTGACATCTGACACTGCTTTTAAATACATTTTGTTTGCAGTGGATTCGTGCACTAGATTTCTTTGGGTTTGGCCGCAACGTAGTGCTGACGTTCAAACTGTCATTAAAGATTTGCGTGTCTTTGTCGGGACATTTGCCCATGGCACCTTCCATTCTGATTAAGGTCCTGCATTTGCTTCCAAGGCTTACCGGGATGCGATGAAGTCTCTGGGGGTTTGGGTGCAATTTTCGTCTCCATACCGGCCTTAGGGCAATTCAGTTGTGGAGCGGATGAACAGTGACTTAAAGCAATCTCTGACAGCTAGAGTCTTAGGTACTGGCAGGGGTTGGCTGACTCATTTGTATGGAATCCAATGTGCACTAAATAATCTCCCTAGAAAATCTCTGGGTGGGCGGACCCCATACGAAATGCTCTTTGGCATTAAAATGTTTGTGCCAGACCTTGATGGGCTAGACGCTGTGGCGGCTGCCACAACCTTTGATGTAGATAATCATTGTGCTATGTTACTGGATCTACAAAAAGCTTGTGATTCACAAGCAAGAGCCCAGTTGCCCTCTTCCCCGGATCCAGCGGTGCTGATTTCTGTTTCTGGCTGGCTTCCTAAAGTTGGAGATCTGGTCCGAGAAAAGGTGGTGAACAAAGAAGAATTTGGTCCATCCTACCGTGCACCGGTCAGAGTACTTGGTTTGAAAGGCACACGTACTGTGATCCTCCCTCCTTTACCTGGCCGTAAGGAGAATCGGTACATTTCAATCGAACATGTCAAGCTACACCATATGGCCGATACTGGATAGTATTCCCCCAAGCATTCCACCTAGAGATATTTCACTGAATCCGATGGCTTCTGTTTCTTAGACGGCTCCCCAGTAAACCGACGGAGAGATGGAGACTTCAATTTATTTTTTGCCTGTTTTACCTTCTACTTCCAACACTGCAGACATTGAGTATGCTTCTCCTCCAGTTGAGTCATAATTGACATTCTTGAGAGTACCATACATGATTCATCAGATGCTGCACAACCCCCATTGTTTCAGTTGGGGTCCAGTGGTTATTATATGGACAGTAACAGTTTTTCTTCTGAAGCATCTTTTTTTTCCTCGTCTGTGGAAAAAAAACCTACATGTACCAGTCTTTTCATCTCCTGTTTCAAAAAGACTTACCTGGTCCCGCCCTGGACATACATCTGGATGGTGCTTAGGATGATATTCCTCTTCATGTGGATCGGATTTGTGGCTGTGTTTTTCCTACTCATTAATGGCCATTATTTACCTGAACGCTCTGCTGTGAACTTTGTTAACAGAGTTCTGGCCCCTCACACGTCATCCCATATAATGAAAAGAGACCAAGCCTTTGTCAATATATCAGCGTTCCCTGTTGCTGATGGCATTGTCTGGGATAAAGTATCATATGATATTTATGTCCCGACCAAAATTTTGAACATTCCATACGTCTGCTGCGTTTCCTTAGGGGATGTGGTTTTGCCTGACATACATTCAGATGACGGGGATGTTCATGCAGTTCATTCCTTGTTCTCTGATTTGATATATTATGCTGCTTTTGAAACTGAAGATTTGTATTTTAATTCAGCTAATTACGCAGCTTTATTCTGCTATCAGCATTATGGCCATCATTTTTTACACAAAACTAAAACTCAAAGACCTTTTTTTAAATATACCCAATGGGAGCATTGCCCAACACCGTTACAGGGAAGTTCGAAGACCCAACAAAGTAAATTTGTATATTTTTCTGGTTACAATCTGTCTGACCCACAGTCCTATTTTTAAAAATAAAAGAAGCTGCCCCAAACTAAATTTATGTTAACACACACTAAATTGGTTTACTCCATGTCCTTCAGGAACGATTTGTCCATAAATGGTTAGGAACATTGGAAGGACACAATTGATTTAAAATCCATTTGGGGTACTAGAGATTGGCAAGTGCAAGGCACTGAAGCTTTGCATCATGCATGTCTGATACAGTCTCAAATTTTATTTTTAAATGACACGGTACAACAGGCTACTTGTTTAGGTTTAGCCACGGCCAAAAAATCTAATTATTCCCTCCATTCCATTATTGGTTCAATATGATACATGGCAAACACACACTAACTACACAATTGAAGACTTAGCTGTCTTATTTCAAAATGGCACTCTTAACTCTTCCAGTATTGACCCCTTGAGATGGTTACTGTGGCCGATAACTTTAAATGCATGTCAGTTACGTTTTTTGAATGCTACAAAAGGTTTTAAACAGAGTAGACCTGTTCCACGCTTCCCACATTTGCATATAGTTACCACATACTCTGTGGGTAAATTATGTTAGCAGTGGTTGGAACATTCCACACTGTCGTCTGTAAAACAACACCTTTCTCGTTTGTCAGGTGACATCGATTTGGCTGATTTTGTTTTAGGTTCAAAGTCCTCTCGAACAAAACGTTTTATTTATTCTGCATATAATGAATTTTGGAAACTATTGCAGATGGAAGCTGCGGTGCATCTCTGCCAAATTGACCAGGCTAATTTAGAAAAAGTCTTTGCAGTAGTAGATAATAGTATTAATACGCTGTCTTCCCGTATATACACTTTGGATAATATTGTATCATCTGTCATTGACATTGTTCAACTGAAGTGTCTGTTTTGTATCATGGTCAAAATCAGTCACGTTCTGTAATGCAGTTTGCTTGGACGTTGCAAACACTCAAAAATGGAAAAGTGCCATGGGAACATTTGAATGCTTCTGCACTGTTTTTGTTGTTTAACTTGACTGATAAACAGAAATGAATGTCCATGAAAGATGCCACATACACATTGTTACATATTGAACAATTAGAACAGTTACCATTTTCGGTAGCCAAGACTGATTCAGCTGTGTGGTTAATACATGGGGTTATTTCACGGACTATCTCACTTTTTCAGTTCACAGCATTCATGAAACATCATCCAGTTGGGAGATATGAGCCCCTCTGCAATAATTATATTCACGAATTATGGTCGCAACCTTTCACCTATAGATGTCAACAGGCGGATAATGAAGTTTTCCTTACAGGGGAGGACTGCGATTCCACAATAGGACATTCCCTAGTCTGTAAACAAGTTAAACTGCACAAAGCCTGCAGCGTTTGGGCACCTAATCTGACTTGTTTTTTAAAAGGTTCCCCTGTCCCAGCTCTTATTCCTGTGCTAACTTTGCTTTCTAATGGCAGTTATCTTAGTTTGAATAACCACGATGCTGCAGCTTGAGAGCTGGCATCCTGTATATAGTAACGGTTTCACAACGTGTTGCTTGTTGCAGCAATGTCCTATTTCCACCCCTGCATTGGATTGTAGATAGTTCGCTTTGGACTTCCATTCCAACTTTGAAAACAGATGTCAATAAACTAAGCAGACTCAAAGTGCTATTGTTTCAACAAGAAGTCACTCTCACATCAACTCGAGAGACCTTCGAATTGCAGTTGGCAAGAACCGCAAGTGAGATACACTCGCTGCTAAACACAAATCTCCCACTCCATTTTGGAGAATTAATACACCAAATATTTAATGCGTCTGATACTGAGGGCCTTGCCCACTTTTTTAAACTTGTGGGATCCGGCCTTGTTTCTTCCTTTCAGACTATTTTTGGAGTAATACCGTCCTTTATTCATTCTATTTTTTCCAGCACCTTTGGAGGTTTTCCCCTGTTGTGCGATCCTCTGCTTGGACCAACGGCAGACTTGAGTACCTGCGCCTGTGCGCAGCACCTCATAGCTCAGAGTTTCATTGAAGTTGACGCAGGTTGCCCGGACATGCTCCTAACAGCCTCTGGATATGAGGAGCATGTGTGCTCATTCGATCTACTAAACGGGATGGCATGCCTTTTCAATATGGAGGGGACTGACAACATTCTGGAGTTCATGGCATTCTGCTTTTCACGTAACATTTGTCTCTGTGAAGAATAATCACGAGTGGATGGGTTTTTGAGTGCTCAATTGGCAAAACGTTTTTGGGGGACCTCTTCCATAATTGGAATAACACAGTGACGCTTTGCCTCTGCTTACTTTTGATTTCTGTCTTAGCACAGGGCTAACGATCTGGCCAAGGGGAGGGAGTCACATGGCCCATAGGGACATTGTCGTTTTTCACTAACTTAGCATGAGCATGTTGCAGCTTGCCTGCTGCTTTTGTGCACCTTACTACACATTTTTATTTTTGCAATATTTCAATGATTGCTTTCACATGAGAACTCATCACTGTGTTCACTCTCTACATGTTCCTGGGATTTTGACTGAACATTATGTGCAAGGTGGAACAACAATGCCCCTTGTTATTTTGTTCTGGCCAGACCTTAGCCCTTAGACAAAACATACTGATGCAGCTGTTGTTTGGACAGCGTACTTGGGTTTTTAGTGGAGTACACGAATAGGTGAGACACACTTGGAGAGGGACCTTTCCAGGGAGAAGAGCAAGACAGCACATATGATGTAAATCTACCATCTATAGGCTAAGGTATGGGGTCTGCTGACAAAGCCCAGAGATCTTCTATTATATAATAATACTTCTTCTTAGCAAGGGGAGGAGGTTAGGTACTATAGTCTTTTCTCCATTGTCTTTTTATGATGACATCTCCCTTCATGATTTATGGACTAGCTGCTATGCTGGCTCTATTTGTACTATGCATTTTCCTGCCTGTTGTGGTACGTATACTGCATGTTAGGGCACGTTAGTTAAAATAAATATTTTAAACTGTTTCGTGTCTCTGTCAGATCTTATTTTGAACAAGTACAACAGTGTGAGCGAAAGGGTGTGTCTTGTTACCCCGATTCCTGAGAGATCAGGGAGTGTTGTGTTCTGGGGTGTCTAATCATTTGTTTCTCTGTGAGTGAGTAGGAGAGCAAGTGAGACACTATAGCTAGTCGGTCCTGGGTTCATGGGTACTAAGGTGGTAGGAAGACCCAGTCCCTATATACCAAGGTCCCATACTCCTGCGCATAGTTCTGTATTTGTGCAGAATCCCTGCAACACTGGTAGGGA
Organism: Calotriton arnoldi; assembly: GCA_963921515.1. Lineage (NCBI taxonomy): Eukaryota > Metazoa > Chordata > Amphibia > Caudata > Salamandridae > Calotriton > Calotriton arnoldi. The sequence continues at coordinate 3,531,895 of CAWUFW010000777.1, forward strand.
AAAACTCCTAAGTTCATTTTTCACTACTGTAAGGCCTATCTTTCCCATAGGATAACATTGGGTTGCCTTATTATATTTAATAAGTGCTACCTTTCTACTAGGGACAGGTAGGAAATTCATGTTTGATGTCTAAGTAATTGTTTTTAAAATCCTCTTCAATGGTAAAATTGGATTTTTAGTCACAATTTTGAAAATGCCACTTTTAGAGAGTTGGCTATTTCTTGCCCGAGCTATTTTATGAGGGCAGCCTGTTCCTGGGTCACATAATTGGATGTAGTTGGCATTTGGAATTTATATGTATTCCTCACAGACAGCCACACAGTAGTGGGATGCCTGGATGGGCCATCAGTGGTATGATGGGGGGTGGGGGTGGAGCTAGGCACAGCCCTAGTTACAAATCAATAGGCTGTGCCCTGTCTTCACACAGAGGACTTCACACTAGCCCATTGTGCCTGCAGCCATGCTGGAGCCTGGGCATGGAAAGCAGGACATTCCAAGCAATTCGAGGGAATCTCTAGAAACTTCTACTTCAAAGAAGGCACCAGGAATAAAAATAGGTCCCCCAGACCAATTCTTCAATTCACATTCTGGACCTATGGAAGGACTCTCAGAGGACTGGCTGCTGCTGTGGCCTGCTGTGTACTTCTGAAGACTGATTTGCTGCACCTGGAAGGACTGCTCTGCTACCCGAAGCCTGCCTTGAACCCTCAAAAGCCTGCTCTGCTGCTTGTGCCCTTTTCCACAGCTTGAACTCAGGACTACAAGTGTGACTCAAAAGGCTAGTTGGCCGTCCTCCTGATAAGAACCTCAGGGACAGGAAATGCTCCAACCATCTTGAACGCGTACTTGGATCTAGCCTGAGTGAGTTCCGAACCTCCAAGTAGTGCCTCTCCAGTCCTTGACCATTGGAAGTGGTGCTAAAGGTGCCCAGATAGCCAAACTCCAAAACTTGGGACTTAGAAAGGGTTTTAGCTAAAAAGTGCTCTGAGAACCGAGAGAAGACCTGGACCTACCTGCTGGTTGATTCGCCTAAGATGCATCACCGATTCACCTGACTTCACGGCAGCTACTGCTATGTTTTTAACCGCAGCAGCAAATCCTGTTCTGTAGTCCTTCGCAGAAGGAGTATCTAGCCTTGTGGAGCTCTTGTCGGCTACAGCTTGTAGCTTCATCACGCTGGAAATTTTCATTTCCCAAAAAAAGATTAAGTCCGAATATAGAAATCTTCACTGTGACTTCATCCACCAGCTGCATGATGATGAATCCCTCCTCCTCGGACACTGCTTGCAGTCTAGCCCTGCTGAGCTTTACCTTCTCAGACATTTTTCCACAAAATGTTTTCAAAGTCCAAAGGTAAGTGCTGACTCGGCCCAATGCACTTCTTGTATTCGACCCACGCTCCATTGCGATCAGACAAGCAGAACCCCTTTCCAGTATATTCCCTTCCCTCACTGGGTCAGTTTGATGGCTGAGGTGTTTAGAGATCTTGGGCCCGATTCACAAAAGTAATCTGAGACAAAATCCTAACTTTACGACTTTCGGTATTCACAAAAGGGATTTAGTAGTAGTAAAGTTAGGATTCCTAACTTTACTACTACTAAAATTGAGACAAAATCCTAACTTTACAACTTTTGATATTCACAAAAGGCATTTAGTAGTAGTAAAGTTAAAAAAGTTAGGAATCTTAACTTTACTACTACTAAATCCCTTTTGTGAATATCGAAAGTCGTAAAGTTAGGATTTTGTCACAGATTACTTTTGTGAATCGGGCCCCTTATTAGGAAAGTTATATTTTATGGACTGCGTTTTCAAAACATAATTTGGCATTGTCGATGGGAGAACATGTTTTGATGCTCTAGTGCTTATTGTCCAGATATTCCAAAGCATTGTGTCCCACAACACAATTTGAATCATGATTTCTGACATTAAATACTAAATATCTCATGTATTTAATGATTTGCTTAAAGCCTTACCAAACAGCATTAGCAAAATAGCTGAAAAGAATCCCTACTCTCCTTTTCTACCCTGTCATCCTATAGGCAAATTTGTAACATCCGCTTAGTAAAGTGAAATGGATGGTGGTCAGGGCAACAGCAGAAATAAAGTTTGATTTTGCCGATGAAAAGTGAACTGGTGACAGGCAATGTCCCGCTCAGCAGGATATACCCAGAAACACAAAATAATTGCCCGAAGATTCAGACATTGCCCTGCATAGGAGCACTAGCCCTTCAAGCTCATCTAAAAGTGCATGTAGTGCTTAAAGATACCAGCAGCATAGTTTTGGCTGCTGAACTTTCACAGTAACATGCTCTATGTCAGCCCACGATGATAAATGGAAGGAAAACAGCAAGCTAAAGTTTGATTAAGCCAATGAAGAGTGACCTGGCAGCTGGTGATGTTCAACTCAGTTGGATCCACCCAGAAACACAAAACAGTTGCTCCAATAATTAGATAATGTCCCGCATAACAACATCATCTCTTCAAGCTTCTTTAAAAGTGCATAAACTTCAGTAGGAGGAATTTCGAAGCAAAACAGTCATGGGAATAGGATGCTCATCAGCCCTGAATCTACTTAGAAGGCGAGGAGGGAAAGGGTAGGCAACAATCTGATACAGCCAATGCAGAGTGAACTGGAGAAGCTCAGCAGCATTCTCAATGTTGGGACTGGAATGCCCCCTGCATGGTGTGAAGACATATTTCTATGCCCTGAGTGCGCGACTGCATGAATCTGGTATCCTAGTTTTTGATTTTGATCCTAGCTTCACACTAATCTAGTGTGTGCTCAGAAGCCTAGACCACCTGTCACTTGATATGAGTGTGGTCCTGGGCCTGTAGTGGGACCTGGTAGGGCACATCAAGCGTGCCCTCATTATACTGATAGTGTACTACTGTCACTGTCATGGGTTTGCATGTGGAGCAGTGGTGGCAGTGCACAGTGTTCTCTGAATCCATGGCTCTGTCCTGACCTTTTTATCTCTGCCACAGGCTTGGAGGTCTGCTGGCTCACTCGTGTAATGATCCATCTCTATGCACTAACCCAGATCCTAGCACTAACATAAAGGTAAGTGATCATAACCAATTGAGAAAAACAAAATAACATGATTCATCAATAGAATAAACAGCAAAAGAGAGGCACAAGATATCAAACAATTAAGGCATGGAAACACAAGAAATCTATTTCCTTCTCTCTAAACTGAGATGTAAACTTTCTTGAATCAGAAGGATCCTCATATGTAACTGAATTGTTCTATCTGTATATGTAAGTTCAAAGAAGCATGGATTAATGATGTCAAATTTAGCATTAATTGCTCTCATCGAAGATTTCATATACAGGAATTCATTCTCTTTGCTGCTGTAACCTTAGGGCATCTTATGAGAAGAAGAGTTTGTTACCGGCCCATTAAATTTTCTTTTTCTTTTTAGCTGACATTATGACCTTTAATAAATCAGCACATACCAGGAAAACAGGATATCTCCTTTATGTTTAGAGGAAGGACCAGAAGATCTTTGTATTGAATCGAAACAATGAGCACTTTGAATGTTTAAATGTGTGCCATCTGGAATGTTTAAGACATTGGGAATACCCAACCTGAAAAAAGCAGTAGGCACATTTCCTTCAGTTTTTTCTGGTAGTCCATACATTGTTAGATTATTAGATTACTCCCCTATTTGTCTTTTAAGGGTTGCTACTTCAGATTAAAGATGATAAACTTTAAGGTATTGAGTCCTCTATATCACTATTCTCTGTTCTACATGAGAGACTTTTTTTTATCCTTTTATTCATCTTTTCCGTGAATGGTCGGAGAACCATGATTTCATATAAAAGAAATTCCATAGATAAGTCTGGTGTAGTTTTCACTGAAGGTGGTAAATCTTCTGTATGCCTCATTGTTAGATTTGGGGGTCTCTAGTTGGCAGAGGTAGGCACCTTTGACCAAATAGGGACCCTTGCGTCTAGTCAGGGTAAGGGGGTACACTCCCAAAATAACCCCTGCTCACCCCCTTGGTAGCTTGCCACGAGCAGGCAGGCTTATCTCAGAGGCAGTGTGTAAAGCATTTGTGAACACATACAGTAATATAGTGACAACACTACAAAGGGACGCCACACAGGTTGTATTATAAAAATAAGTATCTTTTAAATAGATTTAACACAAGACAACGACAAAAAGAATCCACAATACTGTACTTAAAAATGGTAGAAATAGCTTAGTTCTCTTAAGATGGTAAATGCGACACTTTGAGTTCAATGTACCTTTGGATGCGTAACTCTATACAACAAAAGAGTTGCAGGGAAGGTGATGCGTTAGTTCCTTACACGCAAGAACGGGGATGCGTCGGTTCCTTGCTTTGGGGGAGGTGATGCGTCGTTTCCCTACTGCTGCGTAGGGGACAGTGATGTGTCGGTTCCTTACCGGAGAGGAGGTGATGCGTCGGTTCTTCACCGCGTGGGGAGGTGATGCATCGGTTTCTTACTGCGCTTCTGTGGCAATGCGTCTAGCAATGCCGCAATGCGATGACGACCCGGTGCAATGAGACAAAATGGCATCTTCTTGATGTTGAGACAACGACGGGGTAATGCATGCACGCCCAACGGCCGTGCGGCGACTCAGTGAATCTTCTGATCCGCGACAGGCCCTGCGACACGCTTCTCTGGTGATGCGACGGCGTCTGCTGCGACAGCGACACTCTTCTCCAGGGATGCGGGGCGCCTCGGTGATGCGATGCGACAGCGGCGGCACGCTTCCTCAGCGATGCGACGACAGCTGCTGCGGCTGTGACACGCTTCTCCAGTGATGCGACGGCGTCTGCTGCGACGCGACACTCTTCTCCGGTGATGCGAGGCGCTTCGGTTGATGCGATGGTGACAGCGGCAGCGGCGGCACGCTTTCTCGGTGATGCGACGACAACTGCTGCAGCGGCGACATGCTTCTTAGTCTCTCAGAAGGCCCAGCTCAACAGCAGGCACTTAAATTCCCAGCAAGGGAAGGCAGGGAGAAGCTGGTTGGTGAAGTCTTGTATCCCTGAGACTTCAGGCAGGAGGCAAGCTCTAGTTCAAGCCCTTGGAGATCTTCCTACAAGTTGATGACAGTAGCACAAAGTCCTTTCTCCTTTCTTTGGCAATCAGGTATCCACTGCAGGCCAATCCTCAAGCAGCGCTCAGCATAGGGATAGTCTCCTCCTGCAGTCTCTCTCTCTGGTTCCTCTCCTCAGCAAAGGTTCTTCTTGTTTCCCAGAAGTGATCTAAAGTCTTGGGGTCAGGGCCCCAGTATTTATACACCAAAATCCTTTGTCTCTGAAGGCAGAGAGTGTATGTACCTAGTCCAAACCAGTTCTGGTCAGTCTTGGAGCACTTTGTTTACAGGACTCCTTCTTTCCTTTGACAGTGTGGGCCAGGGACATCAGACGCACCACAGGAGGTGGAGCCAGCATTGTGGGGGGAAGGCACAGCCCTATTCAGGTCCCAGGTGCAACTCCTCCCACCACTCTACATGTAGATCTCTCTATTCAGCCCTGTGCTGACTCACCCTGTCTCTTGGAAACCCCCAGACCCTGTCACTCACAAACCAGACATGGAATACACAACCTAGCAGAGGCAGGCTTGGACAGTTAGGCAAGAAAATACCTACTTTCTAAAAGTGGTATTTTCAAACACAGAATGTTAAAACCAACTTCACTAAAATATGTATTTTATCATTCTGAGTTCAGGCATACTAAATTCGTTTTTTTACCACGTTCCCTGGGTCAGTTAGGATGTTATAATCAAACTGCCCATTCTGGCCTATGGGGAAAAGGTAGCCTTGCAATAGTGAAAAATGAAAATGGCTGTAATTCACTATTAGGACATGCCACACACACCAGGGCATGTCCTACCTTATACTTACAATGCACCCTGCCCTTGGGCCTACCATAGGGGTGTCTGATATGAAGAAAAGGGAAGGTTTAGGGACTGGCAAGTGGGTGCACTTGCCCAGTAAACATGGCAGTCATAGACTGCACACAGGCTCTGCAATGGCAGGCCTGAGACACACTTTACAAGCTGCTTCTGTGGGTGGCACAACCAGTGCTGCAAGCCCACCAGCAGCATTTGATTTACAAGCCCTGGGCACACGCAGTGCACTGTACTAGGGTCTGACAAGTAAACCAAATAAGCCAATCATGGAGTCACTAATCCATACATCAATTTTACCATAGGGAGCACTTGCACTGTGGCACGGGATAGCAGTGGCACAGTGCCCAAAGCATCTAAGACCAGCAAAAACATCAGAGGCAACAGCAAAAAATGGAAGGGAGACCCACGCCAACAGTGCCAGGTCTAACACGTGTCCCCTCCAGCTGAAATGTGGGGAGAACTACCCTACCTCCTGGGAGTTCTCATCACTAAGGCGGAAAAACCCGGACAGACCATCAGCATTGGCGTGTTCTGTACCAGGGCGGTGTTCCACCGTGAAGTCCATCCCCTTTAGGGAAATGGACCACCTCAACAGCTTTGGATTCTCACCCCTCATCTGCATCAACCATCTGAGGGGCCTGTGGTCTGTCTGAACCCGGAAGTGAGTCCCAAACATGTATGGTCTCAACTTCTTCAGTGCCCAGACCACAGCAAATGCCTCACGCTCAATCGCACTCCTCCTCTGTTCCCGTGGAAGTAACCTCCTACTGATGAAGGCTACGGATTGGTCTAGGCCCTCCTCATTTATCTGTGACAAAACAGCCCCCACACCATGCTCTGAAGCGTCTGTCTGAACGATAAACTCTCTTGAGAAGTTGGGTGCCAGGAGCACGGGCGCCATGCACATGGCAGTTTTCAGGGCATCAAAAGCTTTCTGACATGTGTCAGTCCAAATCACTTTCTTGGGCTGCTTCCTGGAAGTCAGCTCTGTCTAGGGTGCAACGATGCTGCCATACCCCTTGACAAACCTCCTGCAATACCCAGTGAGTCCTAAAAAGTCTCTCACCTCTGTCTGGGTCTTGGGGGGCTCCCAAGCCAGGATGGTCTCAATCTTGGGCTGCAGGGGCGCACCTGGCTGCTCCCAACCTGGTGTCCCAAGTACACCATGGAACCCTGCCCGATCTGGCACTTACTCGCCTTGATCATGAGGCCTGCCCTCCGCAGCACCATCAACACTTCCGAGAGGTGGCGCAGATGTTCTTCCCAACTGGCGCTGAACACTGCAATGTCATCCAGGTAGGCGGCACTGAACTCTTCCAGTCCAGCCAACACCTGGTTGACCAACCTCTGAAAGGTGGCAGGGGTATTCTTCATCCCAAAGGGCATAACCCGGAACTGGTAGTGCCCATCTAGTGTGAAGAATGCTGACCTCTCTCTTGCCCCATCAGTCAAGGCGATCTGCCAGTACACAGACGTTAGATCAAACGTGCTGAGGTACCGGGCAGCCCCTAACCGATCGATGAGCTCATCAGCTCTGGGGATGGGGTGCGCGTCAGTCCTCGTGACTGAATTGAGCCCTCGGTAGTCCACACAGAACCGAAGTTCTGGCGTGGCACCCGGTGTGGCAGCCTTTGGAACCAAGACCACTGGGCTGGCCCAAGGACTGTTAGAGGACTCAATCACCCCTAACACCAGCATCTTGGAGACCTCCTCCTTGATGCAAGCTCTCACCCTGTCAGTTACCCTGTAAGTTTTGTGCTTAACAGGAGGACTGTCTCCAGTGTCCACATCATGGATGCACCAATCAGTGACCCTGGGAATCAGGGAGAACAAATCAGAAAACTGTCCCAGCAACTGGTGACAGTCATTCTGTTGCTCAGGGGTCAGGGTGGAAGAGAGGTTCACACCATCCACTGACCCATCTCGCTCTGTCGCCGACAGGAGGTCAGGAAGAGGCTCAGTCTCCTCCTCCATTCCAGCATCTGTCGCTAAGAGCATGCCCACTTCGGACCTCTCCAAGTGGGGCTTCAGGCGGTTGACATGCAGGACCCGCAAGGGGTTCCTGGGAGACCGCAACTCCACCAAGTAGGTAACAGGACTCTTGCGCTCCACCACCTCAAATGGTCCGGTCCACTTATCCTGGAGCGCACAAGGCTGCACGGGGGCCATGACCCACTCTTTCTGACCAGGCTGAAGCTCTACCAGAGTGGCATTCTGGTCGTACCACCGCTTCATCTCCTCCTGGCTGGCTTCCAGATTCACCTCAGCGAGTTGCCTGAAACGCCTAGTCTGGTTCCTGAAGACCAGCATGTAGCTATATACATCCTGGGGAGGTTTCCTGGGAGATAGCTCCCAGCCTTCCTTGACCAGACTCAGAAGTCCTCTCACGGGGTGACCATAGAGAAGCTCAAAGGGACTGAACCCTAGAGATTTTTGTGGCACCTCACGGTATGCAAAGAGAAGGCATGGTAAGAGGACATCCCACTTATGCCTCATAGGTTCCTCATGACCCATAATCATGCCTTTGAGGGTCCGGTTGAATCTCTCAACCAACCCATTTCCTTGGGGGTGGTAAGGAGTGGTGAACTTGTAAGTTACCCCACACTCCTGCCACAGGGACTTCATATACTTGGAAATGAAGTTTGTACCTCGGTCAGACACTACCTCTCTAGGGAATCCCACTCTGGAGAAAATTCCCATCAGTGCCCATCCCACCACAGGGGCCGTCACTGTCCTCAGAGGGATGGCTTCAGGGTACCGGGTGGCATGGTCCACCAAGACCAGGATGAACCTGTTGCCCATGGCTGTCTTGGTGTCCAGTAGCCCCACAATGTCAATACCCACCCATTCAAAGGGGGTGCTGACCACAGGGAATGGCTGGAGAGGAGCCTTTTGCTTCCTCCCACTCTTTCCACTTGCCTGGCAAGTCTGACATGTCCTGCAGTGAGTGTCTGAACTCCTGCACATTTGGGGCCAATAAAAGTGGGTGACAAGCCTCTCAAAGGTCTTGTCCTGCCCCAAATGTCCTGCTAACGGCACATCATGAGCCAGCCCCAGTAGGAAGGCTCGGAAGCGCTGGGGTACCACCAGCACATGGGCTGACCCAGGCTCAGCAACCTTAGGCTCAGTATACAGGAGATCATTCTCCCAGTAGATCCAATATGATCCAGACTGTTCACCTGCTGCCTGGTCTGCAGCCTGCTGCCGCAAACCCACAAGAGAAGGGCACTTCATCTGCTCCACGCAGAACTCTTCCCTGGAGGGTCCTCCTACCTGCTGCCAATGGGTCAACTCAGGCAGGTCCCCCAGTTCAGCTACCTGTTCCCCTGTAGGCTCCAAGGCATCCCCCTCAGGGTCTACCTCCCCCTGGACCGTGGGAACTTCGGGGGCCGGTTTCCCGCGCCCCCTGCCTCTTCTCTTTAAGGCAGGCACCTGGGCCCCCCTCTCAGGCTCCAGGTCCTCTTGAACACCCTTACTGGCTGCCATGGACCGTGTGGTCACACACGCCCAGTCAGGCAGACCCAACATCTCCAAATGAGCACTTTGCTCCACCTTAGCCCAAGGTGAGCTCTCCAAATCGTTCCCCAACAAACAGTCAACAGGCATGCCTGGCCTCACAGCTACTTGAAGAGTACCAGAGAACCCCCCCCCACTCAAAGGGAACCTGAGCCACCTTGCAGTGGCTCCCTGTGTTGTCAGTGGCAACAACTGGGTAAAATGCATTGGGGACAACCTGCTCTTCAGACACCAGGTGACACTTGACAGCTGTCACACTGGCTCCTGTGTCTCGAAGAGCCTCCACTCTCTGGCCATTGATGGTCACCCACTGCCTGTACTTCTTAGTGTTATCAGGCAGTTGGGTCCTGGGGACCACCTCACAGTCTCCTAAAGAGACAAGGGACATCTCTGCAGGACCCCACCCACCTTGGACACCCCTCTCCTCCCACAGGGCTACACTCGCCATCTGCGGGGTAGAGCACCAGTGGGTGCTGTCTTTCCAAACTGTGGGCATTGGGGATCATCCGACTTATAACCCACTTCACCACACTTGTAGCACCTCAGGGGTTCCATGGGAACAGGCCTACCTGTCGGGCCCCGTGCTTCTTCTCAGGGGGAGGCTGGGAACCCTTCCCTTGGTTCCCTTGGGGATTACTTTGGGGCCCTTTCTGGAACTCCCTCTTTTTACCCTTGTCCCCCCACTCTTCTGCTGGGGACCCTGCCCACTCTTGGCAGAGTCTCCCACGTGACCCTTGTGGACCCGGGTGCTCACCCAGCGGTCCGCCTCCTCAGCAAGCTTCCAAGGGTTAGTCAGCCTGCTATCAATCAGGTGCTGGCGTAGCTCTGGAAAACAATTACTTGACAAGTGCTCCCATGCAATTAAATCAAAGAGGTCCTCAAAATCATTCACTTTGCTACCCTTCACCCAACCATCCAATGCTCTGCAAAAGAAAATAACATATTCTACCCAGGTACCTGACTCCACTTTCTTGCAATTTCTAAATCTCTGTCTATACAATTCAGGAGTCAACCCATACCTGGACATCAATGCATCTTTCATGTGGCTATAAGAATTATGGACTTCAGAAGGCAAGTCTAACAGTGTGTCCCGCCCCTCACTAAGGAACCGCCCCCACAACCCCGCTCCCCAATCCTTCTCAGGGACCCGGTGGGAAGACATGGCTACCTCATAGGCTTTGAACCACTGCCCAATATCATCATTCTTATAAAACTCTCTCACCACATCTTTAGGAATATACACCCTAGCTTCACAGGCATTGACGGTGTGCTGCCACCAGAGGGCGTAATCTCTAAGTACATGCTTTGTTGGCACTGCCTAAGTTCTGCTCGGTATCTAATCTTTTACCTAAGCTTCATTGGCTGCCAATAGCCAAAAGAATCCAGTTTAAGTCTCTGTGTGTAGCCCACAAAATTCTGTCACAACAAGGCCCTCCGATCTTAGTGGACCTGCTAGTTCAGTACATCCCGAATCGCCCCCTTCGCTCTGCCAACTCGGGATTGGTGTGTACCCCCCGATTTCAAAGAGCCCGAGCTGGTGGTCGATCTTTTAAGGTCCAGGCGGCCCACCTTTGGAACTCCCTTCCGATCTCTATCAGAGGACTCCAAAATCATTTGACTTTTCGAAAGGCTTTAAAGACCTGGCTCTTTCCGGTGTAACTGTTTGTGTTTGTTAGAGTGGTCTATTGGCACCTGTTCTTTGGGTAGCGCTGGGACGCCCGTTGCTGGGGCAGCTATGCGCTGTATAAATCCGTAAATAAATAAATAAAATAAGCTTCTAGCTTTCAACTCCAACTCCCTCAAACTTTTCTCATGCTCCAACTGCATTCTCTTTTCCTCCAGGGCCAATCTCCTATTTTCTAACTCCAGTTGCCCACCCAACTTGAGCTTGGCAAGCTCCAATTCGTGCATCCTGTTTTCCTTCCTGTCCGCCAACTCCTCTGGGAACAGGCTTTTGGCAGAAACACTGCTACCTACTGGGGAAGTTGCTCTCCTCCCCTGTGGACCCAATGGCCCCTCCAGCTGCTCATCTGCATTCTCAGCCCCTTCCTCATTCTCAGGGGTATTCCTTGCTTGAACCCAGGCCCTCAGCGCCTTTTGGAACTCATCCTTCTTGGAGAGACCGGTCATAGCAACTTTAAATTTCCTGCAGAAGTGCATTAGCTGTTTCACATTGTAGCATTCTAGTTTCTCCTCTTCCCAATCAAAATCAACAGATGCTATGGATGCTGCTGTATCCATGGTGGTTAAACTTGGCAGTTCTTGGCAAAAATAGAAAATCCCAGAAAAACAATCTACCAAAAGTATGTGGTCGCGTTTTGGTCTGCACTCACTAGTAGTGTTCACCAATCACTGTACATGAGTCACAAATGCAAGTCCAGAATCCTCACTGCTGAACACCAATGTTAGATTTGGGGGTCTCTAGTTGGCAGAGGTAGGTACCTTTGACCAAATAGGGACCCTTGCGTCTAGTCAGGGTAAGGGGGTACACTCCTAAAATAACCCCTGCTCACCCCCTTGGTAGCTTGGCACGAGCAGACAGGCTTATCTCAGAGGCACTGTGTAAAGCATTTGTGAACACATACAGTAATCCAGTGACAACACTACAGATGGACACCACACCAGTTGTATATTAAAAATAAGTATTTTTATATAGACTTATCCACAAGACCACAAACGACAAAAATCCACAATACTGTAATCAATAATAATTCTTCAAAATGGTAGAAATGGTTTAAAAATAGGTTTCTTCACTTAAAATCAGTCTTTAGCAACAGATAACCCCAACTGGAGTTATCATGTCGTCGAGGTCAAAGAAATCCCAAAGTACGGCGCCGACCGCGAGGTGCGCGGCGTCGGGCCCAGAGTCAAAACAGACCCACAAAGAACAGTACCTTGGAAAAGCGAAGACAAAGGCAGCTCACGGCGTCGGGGAGGTGCGGCGTCGTTGGCGCGTTGCGGCGTCGGTTCTTTGCTTCGGGGGAGATGATGCGTCGGGACCTGGATGCTTGCGCAGGCAGGGGAGGCGTCAATTCCTGACCGGAGAGGAGGTGACGTCACGATGGCGCCGAAACCATGGTTCCGTACGATGTCACGATGTCGATGGATTCTTGACCACCCGCGTCGACGATCGGCTCCGCGATGATGTCGGTTTCAGAGTCGATGCGGCACAGCAGCAGGCGTCGGGCCGGCGTCGCAAGTCGGAGCAGCGCTCACGGCTATGGCAGGCTTGCGATGTCACTCACTGGCATCGATGGGGCACGGCGGCCGGCGTCGGGTCTACTACGTTGCAAGTCGGAGCAGCGCTCACGGCTTCGATGCAGGAGACGGCGTCGCTCGCCGGCGTCGGTGTTGCAAATTCCTTCTGTAGCACCAGAACAGCAAGTTCTAGATGCAGGCAAACAGAAAGGGTGAAGTCTGGTATGCCTGAGACTTCGGTCAGGAGGCAAGCTCTTCTCTCAAGCCCTTGGAGATCTTTTACAAGTTGATGAAAGTACACACAAAGTTTCTTTCTCCTTTCTTAGGCAGTCAGGCAACCACTGCAGGCCAATCCCCCAAACAGCACTCAGCATAGGGATAGTCTCCTCCTCAGTTTCTCTGGTTCCTCTCCTCAGCAAAGGTTCTTCTTGTTTCCCAAAGTGATCTGATCTTCCGGGGTTTGGGTCCCCTCTTTTATACTCATTTTCCCTTTGTTCTCTGAAGGCAGAGAGGCCTTTGCCTAGTCCAAACCAGTTCTGGTCAGTCCTGGAGCACTTTGTTGACAAGACTCCTTCTTTCCTTTCACAGTGTAGGGCAGGGACATCAGACACACCACATTAGGTGGAGCCAGCATTGTGGAGGGAAGGCACAGCCCTATTCAGGTCCCAGGTGCAACTCCTCCCACCCATCTCCATGCAGATCTCTCTATTCAGCCCTGTGCTGACTCACCCTGTCTCCTGGAATCCCCCAGCCCCTGTCACTCACAATCCCAGACAAGGAATACACAACCTAGCAGAGGCAGGCTTGGATAGTTAGGCAAGAAAATACCTACTTTCTAAAAGTGGTATTTTCAAACACAGAATGTTAAAACCAACTTCACTAAAAGATGTATTTTATCATTCTGAGTTCAGGCATACTAAATTCGTTTTTCTACCATGTTGCCTGGGTCAGTTAGGATTATAAGATGTAATAATCAAACTGCCCATTCTGGCCTATAGGCAACAGGTAGCCTTGCAATAGTGAAAAACGAAAATGGCTGTAATTCACTATTAGGACATGCCACACACACCAGGGTATGTCCTACCTTATCCTTACAATGCACCCTGCCCTTGGGCCTACCATAGGGGTGACTGATATGCAGAAAAGGGAAGGTTTGGGGACTGGCAAGTGGGTGCACTTGCCCAGTCAACATGGCAGGACCAGACTGCACACAGGCTTTGCAATGGCAGACCTGAGACACACTTTTACAGGCTGCTTCTGTGGGTGGCACAACCAGTGCTGCAAGCCCACCAGCAGCATTTGAGTCACAAGCCCTGGGCACAACCAGTGCACTGTACTAAGGTCTGACAGTGAATCAAATAGGCCAAACATGGAATCACTAATCCATACACCAATTTACCATAGGGAGCACTTGCACTGTGGCACTGAACAGCAGTGGCACAGTGCCCAAAGCATCTATAACCAGCAAAAACACATGAGGCAACAGCAAAAAATGGAAGGGAGACCCACGCCAACAGTGCCAGGTCTAACAAATTCCTTCATTATCTAAAACATTTGTCTTAGGATCAGCTCATTATTTTCCACATTCAGCAGCATCATATTCTCACATAGTGAGATTTTCTGAGATTTTTTAAAAATGTGTATCATGGGCATGTTGTTATTTAAAAATCGAAACGTATCTGCAATTGGGGTTGCTAGATTATCCTAGAAGGCAGGATAGAGGTTCATTTACTGCAATGCATGAATTGATATTTTCATAGTGAACCTAAATTGCCTTCATATGTTCAATCATCTTTTCAAACATTTTTATGTTATGCAAAGTGCACTATCGCACACAAAGTTATCCTAGAGCTGAGCAAGTGTGTGTGCCCAGCCCTGCCAGTTGTAGGTTGGTTAATTGAAAAGCCAGATCTTCAGCTTTCTTAGGAATTCAAAAATAGATGAGGAGGCTCTGATGTGATTGGGGGCCATTCCACACTTTAGGAGCAAAGTGAGAGAACACCAATCCTTCTGATCTGGTTCTGTGTATGCTTGGGGTGTGTGCCAGTAGGAGTCCTGCAGAGTAGAGGTATCTGCGTGGGTTGTGATAAGGGATGTGACTGTTCAGGTAATTGGGGCCTAAGTTGTGCAGTACCTTGGATATGTGTGTGAGGAGTTTTACATTAGAGCATTTGTGTATCGGGAGCCATTGGAGCTCCCTGAGGTCTGGAGTGATTTGAGTCCTGTGTGTGAGGTTGAGGATGAGTCTGGCTTCCAGCTTCTGGATGGTTTTTGTTCTTCTAGTTAATAGCTTGGTGATCCCAGTGTAGAGGGTGTTCTTGTAGTCCAACTTGCTGATGACTAGGCCATAAATGACAGTTTTTTTCAGTGTTGCTTGAGAGCCATTTAAAGTTCTTCCTCAGCATTTTCAGACTGTGTAAGCAGGACGATGTAACGGTGCTGACTTGTGCGGTCATATCCAGTTTACTGTAGATGATTATTCCATGGGTGCTTGGTGTGGGTCCAGGTTCAGCCACCATTTGGAGTCCCACGGTGAAGTGTTTGTGCCCAAGAACACTGCTTCTGTCTTGTCGGTGCTGAGCTTGAAAAAGGTGGCTTTTATCCAGTTAGCGAATTCAGACATGCAGGCGGTAAATTTGTTTCTTGTGTTGGGGGTCTTGTCCAAGAGAGAGAGTATGAGTTGCATGTCCTCAGCATAGGAGAGGATGTTGAAGTTGTGTACACAGATGACGTTGGCCTGAGGGATCATGTATGTGTTCAAAAAGGTGGGGCTGACCTATGAACCTTGAGACACTCCTCAGATAAGTTTGCTGGTTTCTGAGGAGTAGGGTGCCAGGCTGACAGCCTGTGTTCTATCCGTTAAGAAGGAGTAGATAAACCAGAGAAAGGGTCCTTGAATGCCAGTTTAATGCAGGAGCCTGATGAGGATGGGATATGAGACAGTGTCAAATGCTGAAGAGAGCTGCAGGAGAATGAGGGCTGCCATGTCTCCTCCATTAAGGATCATGTGGATATCATCTGTGGCAGCAATGAATGCTGTTTCTGTACTGTGGTTGTGCCTGAATTGGCACTGCGTGGCATCAAGGAGTTGGTGGTTGATGAGGTGGCCAGTGAGGCTTTGATTGATTAGCTTCTCTAAGGCCTTTGCAGGGTATGGCAGAATAGAAATGTTTCAGTAGGTGGAAAGCATGGGTGGGCCAGCGGATGGTTTCTTGAGGAGGTGCATGACGGTGGCATGTTTCCAGGTGTCTGAGAATGTGACTGAGTCGATGGAAGCTTTGAGGATAGGTATTAGTGCTTTGCTGATCACTAAGAGTCCTTTGATGAATGCATGGTGGGGGGAAAGGGTCAGATGGGGACCCCGAGTGGATGGTCTTCATTGTAGCTGCAATTTATATGGTGGTAACTGTGGGCCATTAGGTCAGGGTTTGTTCTTGAGCTATCATGGGAAGTTGAGTTGCGACGGGGACGGGGTCTGGTTGATGTTTGAAGTTGCTATATATGTAGGTAATTTTGTTTCAGAACAACTTGAGAGCTTGCTGCAAATGTCTTGTGAGAGGGTGATATTGCTGGAGGTGGCAGGTGGTGCGATGAAATCTTTGATGATGGCAAAGATTTCCTTGTTGCTGTTATTGCCACTTGGTGTTTCGTATCTGCTCGTGGTAGCATTTTAGGGCTGATTTGAAGAAGCCTATACATGTGGTGTCTTGACTTGTTCTCCATTTATGCGCAAGTTGTTTGCAGTGGTGTTTTGTCAGCCTGAGTTCCTCTGTGCACCAGCTGGTCTGTGGTCGGGCTCTTGCCTTTGAGTTGGGCTTTAGAGGAGCCAGGGTGTCAACACGTGGTGATCCAGCTGTTAGTTCATATATACACAATGGTTTCATGTATGAAATGGCCTTTTAAATTGGCCTGAACCGGAAACAAGCATCCTGGGCCGGTTTCAGGGTTTCACCCCTCATCAGCCAGGCTAGCTTGAATCCAGTGGCACAAGGAATGATGTTGGATTCAACCCAGATCTGTGACTGGGGGTGAGTGCCTGAAAAGTTTCAGCGCTCCGTCCATCATCTCCTTGTGTTTGCATTGTTCAACCCTAAGTTGGCAGGGTATGCCCAGATGTGGGTCCCTTGCTCACTTTGCCATTGGATTCAAGCTAGCCTGGCTGATGAGGGGTGTTACCCCGAAACTGGTCCCAGGATGCTGATTTACGGTCCAGGGAAGACCTTGCTTGGCAGTTCGGGCTGGACTGTTCCCATGAGGAACAAGGTCAAAACTGATTTGCATGTGGCTGGGTCTGAACTGGGGTGGCGAAGTGAGCTAAAGAATGATGTTGGATTCAACCCAGATCTGTGACTGGGGGTGAGTGTCTGAAAAGTAATCTCTTTGTGTTTGCTTTGCTTCTACATACATACAAAACATTTATGTCCCAGACAGCAGTGCAAAGTAGATTGACATTGGTATACATTTATGCTGAGGTTGAACTCATATAACTTACTTGCTAGAAAGCTGATGTTACATATATCAGTATCACATTATTTAGTAATGACTTATGTATGCATTCTTATAGACTGCACTCACCTCAAAAGGTATCAGAGTGCTGTATAGTAGAACAACACAATGCATAGCAGTGTGACAAATGTTCAAAGTAAGAAACCTTGTAACTTGAGCAAATATGTACAAATGATCATCAAACCAACATCATGACTTACCAGTAGAAAGGTGAAACAGGACACAAGACGTCTTTAAACAATTGTGGGGTGGGCAGTAGAAAAGAGGACACAACAGGATGATTAGCTCAAAATATAGTGCAAAGGAGAGCAAGAAGGAAATACTGTTAGCTAATGAACAGGATCACAGCTCCAGGTGTAGTGTGTGCAAGAAAGCTTTCAGATTTTTGTTGTTGTTTTTTTTAATTGGAGTAATATTTCTGAACATTTCAAAGATTTATAAGTAATGCAAGCTAACTTGAGCATAATCCTCGCTACCAAGGGTAACCAATGAAGGTCTTCAACCACTGGAGGATTGTGGTCCTATTTTCTTGTACCAGATAGCAACCAGGTTCTTGAATGAACAATAGCTTTATTATGGGTGAGTGATGAGGCGTGGTACCGATAAGAAGAGGATTTCCATAGGCAAGAAAAGACTGTTTTCTTAACAGAGTTGGCTGAGTGCTCTAATGTGACCAGGTGCATGGAAGGGATAACAAAAATAAACATGTAAACATTATCTAACTTGTTGCCATGTCCTCCTTTTGCATATGTACCAATATGCAGACTAAAAATGTGAAACACATTTAGTCTCCTATTTTAAGCTGGGACATAGGGTATTGGAGTCTTATCACACTGTCATAGCCAGTCACCTTGCTCTGAATCAGGCAGAATGAATATATACCTCCACCTATCCCAGGGTTAGGCCTATTTGGTCCCACCCAACTTCCTTGCAGCCAATTTCTATTGTGGTTTAAAAGTTGCACAAGATTTGAACCAGCTGGATGGGACAGCAACATTCACAACAATGTAGTGGTAGTTACTGTCAGTTTAGGGCCTGCATCAGTTATGTTACTGTATCAGTTATGTTACTGTGTCTATGAAACAACTGAGCAGCTGCTTAACTTTTCTGGGTACTCATGACGTGGCTGATGGCAAATCTTTGTACGATCATCCCTGTAGGCTTGGGTTTGGTATAGCAGGATGGCTATACCACAAAATACATAGTGACCAGGTAACTATCTCACACAACACCGGGGCATCCTACCGGCAGTGCTTGAGATTCACATTTTCTCTACTGCTCAGTAGATCCTACCAAGGTGGCTGCCTTAGACAACCAATGTCCAGTTTAAATGATTCAATAAAGAGAAGAACACAATAAAGATGAGACACTAACTATAGAAAGGTAAAGTTAGAAAAACAGTACAGGAGAGTTAAGTTTCAGTAGAGTGTATGTTGTTGTTTCTATATTTTATGTTAGAGATTGTTGTTGATGTATTCTTTTTATTAATGGCAATTTATTTTGTGTGGAATCATAATCTTGAAGATTTAGAAGAGCTCTGAATCTGCAGAACAGTGGTATGCAAACCTACCAAGCTCAAAAGCAGGTATTTTTTGCTGCTTAAGTATTGTTGATTGGTGCAAACAAGGTAGACTACTAATGTAACTAACATATTTTATACTCACCAAGATGTTTTGAGGGGAGGTCATGGTATATTTATTCATACATGAGATTTAGTGTATTTTATAAACCTGAAGGTACAGGCCCTTATTAAAAAAGTAAGTACTTAAATATTCTATGAGTCTCACATGAATCCCTTTTTCCCAGGAATCTGCAAAGGGATAGCTGGTGGCTCTAAATGCATCTACTACTGCAGATTTCAGTGCCATAAGTGTGGAGAAATCCACAGTCGCGAATCTCACTTAAGAGGTGGGATGTGAGCATTCCACTAAACATGGTAGGAGATTCACTCCAGACATGGGCTATAGTAACTCAACTTCCAGGATGGAAGGCGAAATAGATTACCCCGTGATTTGCTGGGCAGAAGAAATTGGAGTCATTGATTGTGGAGGGTGGAAACCTCACTTAAGCAACAACCACAATCCTTGCCAGAGTGTACCGAAAAATGCCCTACATTAACCTATGCATAATTCTCTGTTAGCTTGCCACAAAGCAGTCAGGCTTAACTTGGAGGCAATGTGTAAAGTATTTGTGCATCACACAACCAGTAATGAAGTAAAAACACTACACAAGAAAAATCCCAAGCCAATGTAGAAAAATTGAGTACATTTTAATAAATAAAATGAGACCAGAATGACAAACATCCAATAAGTAGAATCGTAAATATGCAATTTCAAAGTTTTAGGTAGATATAGCACATAAAAGCCCATCTCGTCATACTAGACCAGGAGAAAGTCACGAATTCAGGCTGATCGTGATAAAGCACGGGCTCAATACAGGGACCAGATTAGTCCTGCTGAAAAAGTTACCTTCTCAAAGTCTGGCGGGAAGAGTTCAGTTTGCAGATGAGTATGCTGCGAGGAGCAGGGAGAGCATCGCAGATGGTTGTCGCTATAGCACAAAGTGTAGGTCTCGCGTTGCTGGTTATCGTTGGCAGTCGCTGTAGTGTGAAGAATTGTGTTCACTGGAGCTTTGCATTGGTGATTGCACAGGTGGCAGAGTCTCAGCACGAACGAGCCTGACCGCCCAAAACATCAGCATTTCACCTTTCTTTGCACATGATTCCTTCTGATGCCAGCCAAGTGTCCAGGACCTGGATGGGCACCTCTTGGAGATGAGGGCACACTCTAGCCGAATCCAGCAGGGCTCAGGCAGGTCCAGTTGCAGGTCCAGGCAGGGTCAGTGCAGATGCAGGGAGGCCTCTGGAGCTTGTTATGTCCCTGTAACTCAGAACAGGAGGTCAGCCACCTGATCCTTGGAGTGAGCCAGGTAGCCTGGTACAAAAGGAGCAAGTTTAGTCTTTCTTCTCAGAGATCAAGGCAGGCCACAAGCAGCAGGACAGTCCGCTGGGGCAGCAGGCAAGCTTCAAGCAGCAGTCCTCTGAGGATCAAGGCAGGCCTCAAACAGCAGGGCAGTTTTTGGGGAAACAAGGCAGTCTTTATTATATAGAGTCCACAGGTCAAGGAGTGTACTGAAGAGTGGCTCTGGAGGTCCAATGTTTATACCTGGTGCTAAACTTTGAAGTGGAGGGTGGAATCCTGTACTGCCCCCACATCTGGCTCTGGAACGTTTTTCCCTTCCCCTGTTAATGACAAAAGGCTGGTGTCAGGTTCCTTTGTGTGTGTGGAAGCAAGTCACTTTGAAGTGGGGGTGGGGCAAGGAACAGTTGTGCACCAAGCCATTTAGGCCCATCATGCCTACACCCAATCAGCTTCTTCTCATTGTCTAGCAGGAAAACAAAAACCCCAATAGCAGAGCCATTCACAGTCATGTGACCCATGAAACTGGCAGCAGGCACCAAATGGTTAAGGCATGAACATGCCTATTATCTAAAAGTGGCATTTTCATAATTGTGACTTAAATTCTGACTTTATCTTTAAAGAGGATTTTAAAATGCATTTGAGTCCACACTTGACATCCCTATCTGTTCCCAATCAAAGGTTAGCACTTACTAAATAGAATAAGGTAAACCAATGTTATTCAACATGAGAGATAGGCCTTACAGTAGTGGAAAATGAATTAAGGAGGTTATGTAAAACTTAAACCCACATTTCCTATGTTTTAAATACAATGCACCCTGTCCTAAAGGCTTTTAGAACCTACCTTATGGGTAATGTGCATGTATTAAAAAAGAATGATAACGCCTGTCAAAAGGTTTATTTTGCCAGGTTAAATAGGTAGTTTTAAAACTTCACACACACAGGCTGCAATGGAAGGCCTGAGACATGTTTAAAGGGACACTTAAGTGGGTGGCACAATGAATGCTGCATGCCCACTTGTAGCATTTGATTTACGGGCCTGGGTAAATGTAGTATCATATACTAGGGACTTATAAGTAAATGAAATATGCCAGTCAGTTGTAAGCCATATGTACTATATTTTAGAGAAAGAGCAAAAGCACTTTAACACTAGTTGGCAGTCCTAATGTTGGTCCTAATGCCAACAAAAATGAATTCGGAAAACAGGAATGGTGAAGGCAAAAGGTTTGGGATTGACCCTGCAGAGAGGGCCAGGTCCAACACTGGGGATGTAGGAAAACAGCTTTCTTTAAGGGAGAAATGTTTACCACCAAAAATTAATAACTGTGTATTTGCAAAGGAGGCTCCATATCCCCTCTGCATTGTTTTTCGCTATGCATCACTCTGCACAAGTGTGACATTATCAGTAGTACGCCTAGAAACCTGTGTCTTGCATAGCTTTCCAGGTGTATTACTATTGATAAAAATGTAAAAAGCACTTTCAGGCAGCGATGTATATCTCCGCCCATACTTTGACGTTTTTTCCTTCGTAGGGGCCACAGAGAAGAACACTTCATAGTAATGTGGAGTGGATCTCATTAAAATATGATGTAGTACATTGAAAGCACCATGCAATATGTCGGATATCACTATAACCATTTTAACATCAAGGGCCTGATTCACAAAACTATTTGTGGCCATAAAACTAATTTTATAGCCACAAATGTCTCTATTTTGTGGTGTCAGATATTAAAAAAGGATGTCTGGAAGGTGTAAATGGTTTTATTACTGCATAATTGTATTCCACAAATGGGTACAATTATGCAGTCATAAGTTTCAAACACAAGTTGGGAGGTGGTTAGGTCAAGCACTGGTTTGCCTTGAGAGTTTGTGAATTCTAATAAACTTGAGTTTGCTGTCAATTAGAAACTCCATACTGACCCTTTCCCACCCTGGAGAAGGTTGGAGATTTAGTTCAGCAGAGGGCTGCTTTAGCTCCTTTTCCAGAAAGGGAAGGCAAACTGAACACTCCAATACTTTGTGGAGCTGATGGGAAGGGGCTTCTTTATATGGGAAATACTTTTCCATCCTGAGGAAAAAGGGAACAGGAAGAGAAGCGCATTTGCACAGCTGGTTGCCTTTCTCCAATCTACAGTTGTAACCTGTGTATAAATCTGCATAGAGGAAATGGTAGATTACATGGCGTTCCGGTAGCACTCCTTGAAACCTGCACCTGGCTGCCGCTTTCCAGCTGAACCTCTGGTACAGGAGCGGCTTGTGGAGGTAAGAGCGGTGGGGTGGGGTTTGGAGGGAGTCGACAGATGTAGACGAGGGAAAATTAAACAAAAAAAAAAGAAAACCGCTTACCTTGCGCTTGCCGCATCGCCAACTATTCCCTCGTCGTTGTCTGTCGACTCCCTCCCCACCCCGCCCCACCGCTCTTACCTGCACGGGTCGCTCCTGCTCTGGTATAGTTTGTAAATTCCCTTAAAGTATGCATTTACTCATGTCTGTAGGAGTATGCACATCGGTGTAAATATACTAGTTTTGTTTGGGAATTGTGCGTATGTCTAAAGACACACATTTGCAGAATTATATTGATGGCAATTCACAAAGAAGTAGTAGTAAATCTGTACCCAGAAAAGTGTTCCAGATTGTCTACTTTTTGGAATTCACAAACAATCCCAGAAGTACACCTGGAAAAATGTGCTGGGTGCAAGTTTTCCAGTGACTGATATCAGTGGCGTAGCAAGGGGGGGGTGGAGGGGGAGGTCCGCCCCATGCGGCACAAATTTTTGGGGGTGGCGGTAGGTGCCCCCACCCACTCTTACCTGTGGCAATCGAGGGGCGGCGGCTGCTGGAATTGCCAGCACCCCCCTCGCTCTTAGATTCGGCCAAACGCGAAGTCCTAGCTACGCCACTGACTGATATATTCTCTTGCCTCCTATATTCCCAATGCGTAGATCTACGTGCTGTTGATTTAGGCACTGGGTAGATGGAGCACTACCTGCTCATGCATATATTTTTTTTCCCTGGGGAAAACATGTTTTTCTTCAGAGAAACTGCTCTCCCAATCTCCTCCTAGTTGGGAGGGGTCAACCTTGCCATGCTGGAAGCGGAGTTACTCCAGCCCTTTGTTATTGTAAATCTACTATTTTAAGTGTGGCATTGGAGTTTGTGAACGCCGACAAACGTACAGGTGCATACTCTGTATTATGCTTCAAATCTTTTCCAGCTGGTACAGAGATGGATGGACAGCTTGATATGACTGCTGCTTTTTAGTCATATTACTGTTAACATTGCTTATCCCAAATTGTCCTGCACACCAGCAATTAACTTAAATCAAAATCACGAAGTATACCCAAAAGCTCAAAACGTCAGTTAGTAATTATGGAAATTAGTGTTTCAATCACTGATTGCTGCAATTATACAAAAATACTGAAATGGTAATTTAACAGCCAGGCATGATGCAACTGTGTCCAAAATTACAGATTTGATATATTATAAACATAGGAAAGCACATGCAGTTTATTATGAAAAATATTATTACAGCAACAGCAGTTGTGGCCTGACCTAGAGATCGTGCCAGACTGTAACAGAAAGTAGTACATACACTTATCTGTGATATAATGTTAATAACACCAGGGCATTTGTTAATGGCTTGATTTAGGCTTTGTCCCAAATGTAGGGAGATCAAAACTTATTGTCAGTAGCAGCTGGCAGATGATCTACTGTGTCTAAAGGAAGTGTGACAGCTGAGGGACTGCTGGGGATGGACAGAGAAAATTCCTTATATAGAAAGGCGGATTGCCATAGTATGTGAAGCCTTGCCAGTACCTTCGTTGGACACTGCCCTGTAAGCATACTTATCAAATGCTCATGCAATGGAGAGTAGCAGGGAAAGTTGTTGCACTCCGTTGCATGATTGGAAGAGAGCTGAAAACACGTCTACCAAAAAAATGGCTCTCGTCAGCTCTGTCGTAATGCTGGTGTACTTGTGTTTGCGCCAACACAGGCACTGTTATGTCATGCTGCAAAAGTGCCAGTGTTATGGGCCAGATTGCTTTTGTGCAGGAATGGATACCTTCCTGCACAAAAACAATCTTGTAAGGTAATTTCCTCTTTCTATGCATGATGCAGAATGGTTCATGGATTGAAAGAGGAAGTAACGAGGAGAATTAAAGATGTTTCTACTTGTTATGCCTTAGTGGGGAAGCCATAGCATTTTGACCCACTTCCAGGTTTACTATCATCAGTAAATCAAGCAGGCTTCAACATCTATGAGTGTATGCATGGGAACGCCTACACTACTCCAATCGAACTCCTCCCAGGCACAGTGTAACAATGCAGCTTGCAGGGCAATGTTGCGGTACATTGTCTTTACCAAGCAAGCAGGCCATTGTGCAGCATAGTAAATACCAACATATATTTTGCACTGTGGCTGTTCAAAAAAAGTGGCACAACCACGATGCAAAAACATAGTAAATCTTGGCCTAACTGCTCCAGGACTCCGAGAAAGGGACCCAAGTCGATTCCTCTCCATGTGCAAAATAATGGATGCAATGTCAATGAAGGGGTGCATTTTTGTGCCAGGTGCTTTGACTTTACTGGTGGGGTTAGGAATATAATCAAAGTAAATAATTATTGCCAATAAAGTAATCTATAATAACATGGGGTTTACAGGGTTTCTCATTCTGTCTACCTGAAGTACAATTGTTTTCTTTTTTTATGCGTTCGAATACTTTTAGTTGCGTGTTCTCTAAATATTATATGAAGATAAGGAGGTGCAGATAGGTAGCTAACAATAAAATGAGGTTCACAAGATGAAAGTATAGGAAATTGCTGTGGAACATTTGAGGATTAAGCGGTAGAATTTGCTTAAGATCATTGGATTGGGTAATGCAAATCTGAGACTAAAATATCTTTTTCCTTTTCCTCAATGGTAAGGTTACACTGTATCGCTGAAGAAATTGGATTATTAGTTGAAAAGAATGTGAGCCCTTCATAAGTAATACATCTGCAACTTTATGATTACTGTGAACCAAGTACCCCACTGTAACACTTGACTCTCTCAGGGTAGTGAAGCAGAGCATTCCCACTTTTATTGTGTGCGCGCGCACACACACACACTACTACTACTAAACACTATGCATTAATTACAAATATATAGTCAGATAGATGGAAATACCTTTGTGACATGCTGATATCATGTTACACCCCAGAGGGTCTTAAGATCTATAATCTCAATACCTACACCAGACACAATATCAAAATATAAGGGGGGCGGTCGTTATCAACAAGGTAGGCCTATTGGCTTTGTCAGGGTGTCACCACATCTGTAAAAGCTGCAACAAGTTATAATTCACCATTGCACCCCCACTGAAATGAATGGGTTCAGTATCAATATTCATTACATGTAATAATAATCAATTTGTGAAGTCAATGAGGATAGTACAAACACTCAATACTGTTCTTTATAATGTCAGACATTGCACTGTTACCCATCACCAGTGTAAAGAAAAAATTAAATTGAATAACATGTATCCCAGAGTCTGTCTGTTTTTATGCTACTAATGCAGGTCCAGAACCAGACAGCAAGAGTCTCCATACTCCAGAGCTTACAAACAAAAAGTTCCAGGTCCAGGAGTGCTTGAAAATAGCAGCAGCCTCTCCCTAGGACAAGGAGTTAATCAACACAGAGACTTATGGATGTAAATATAAAGCACTTTGGGGGATCCTCAAGGGGGCTACCACATTCCTGGCATTCCCCAAAACACTTTGCCATTCATTGGTCATACCACTGCCCTTCCTGGGACACCACAAAAGTAAGTATGCTAATTTGTGGTCCTGCCTCAGGGTATTATGGGGTGCCTTTTCACCCCAGGCTTGAATAGGGAATAAGGGACATTTTTGCTGTGGGCACATTTGTCCTTTCCCTGCCCAGAGCAGGACACTGTGCTTCCTCTCCCCATATCCTTTCTGTGTTACATCCCCCTCACAAACTCACCCCCAGATCTCGTAGCTGCCCCTCACCCTGCTATTCTCGGTCACTCAACTTCGTGCTACCGTTACCATCTTTCTGCATACCATGCTGGGCGCCTCCTGACTGTACCTCGCCGTGGTGGGCTACTTCCTCCTCGGAGCACCGAGCTGGGCCTTGCATGGGGGTCTCCTCAGCCCCCAGGAGAGTAAGAGCCGGGAGCTGAAGGAGCTCGGAGGGGTCTGGAGCTTTTGGGCTGACGATTCCTAGAGCCAAAACCAGGGCTTCAAGGAGCTCACTGTGAGAGACTGGGGCTGTGATTGATATGTCAGTTCCAGGCCTGGGAGTAGTTCGCGGAGTTTCGCTACGCAGAACTCCGCAGAGTGACAAAAAAACTCTGTGAAGTTCCGCAAGTGGCGAAGTGCAGTGCGAACTGCCGTTTGCGCTGGTCTTCCTGCCGATCGGGTAGAAATTCTACCTGAGCGGCAGCTCGCGTTCGCGAACTTACCAATCGCGAGCGCGAGTGGGGAAAAAACTCTGCTGCACTACGCAGAACTGAGTTTTCTGCAATCCGAGAGCTCCGCGGAGCGTGAAGTACAGAAAACTTCGCAAACTCCGCGAACGGAGCAGAGTTTACCGTCCAGGCCTAGTCAGTTCCCGCAAGTTTCAACAACATCACTAAGTATCCAAGTTTCAGATATGCAATTGGCTGGGTGTGGTATGAGATGGAGGTGTGGCTGCCCAGTCGCTGGCTTGAAAATTATGCTATAAGAGTGGTTCTCAGTATTGGCACCCCTCACTATTATGCAGTAGTGTGGGTCAACAGAAACAAGGTCACCAGACAGGAAGGAGGCCACCTCCCATTTGAAGCAGAGATTGTTGGGGGAACGGTGCCGCATCGCGATTGCAGTGAACAACACCCTGACATTAAACTGTCGGCCACCAGGATCAATTCAGTACATGACAGACTTCACAAGGTACCCAAAAGGCAATTTTATTCAAAATATCCATTTCAACTTTTTTAACTACACTGGTATTCAGCTAGCCTTTTATTATATATACAACCCTGTCTGTTTATATAGATGACATCAGCTTTGAGGTTGATTTCATTGATGATGTTGGTATTCTGTAATATCAAATATCTGTGATTGATGAAGAAGACTATTCTTTACTTTTGAAGCTGTATAACAGAGAAGCAAAAATTGCTGCAACAGGATCAGCCCTCTCCGAGCAGCTGAAGGTGGTGAACCACAAACTTTGGTGGCCATATTTAATGCATGAAAACCCTGGCTACCTTTACTCATTAGAGGTTACAGCAACAGCCCAAGTAGGCAGCACATTTTAAGAGGATGTGTATGTGCTTCCAGTGGGGATCCATGCAGTAAAGGTCTCTGGGAACCAGTTCCACATCAACGGAAAACAGTTCTATTTCTACGGTGTCAACAAACATGAAGAGCCAGACATCCGTGGTAAGGGCTTGGACTGGCCTTTATCATGAAGGACTTCAACTTGCTCAGGTAGCTTGGTGACAATTCTTTCTGTACAAGTCTCTATCTATATGCGGAGGAGATTATGGACACGTGTGACAAATAAGGCATTGTCGTAATTGATGAATGCCTCAGAGGGGTATAAAAGAACCTTTACGTTTTGGAAACAAATCCCTGTCTCACCATCTACTTGTGATAAAAGAACTGGTCCACAGAGACAAAAACAGGCCTTAAGTTGGGAAGTGGTCGGTAGCAAATGAGTCAGCTTCTGAACTTCCCCAAGCTGAGTACTATTTTAAAACAGTGATCGCTTATACAAAGACCATTGATCCCACCAGACCAGTAACCTATGTGACTGCCTCAAATTATGCACGCGACAAAGGTGCTCTCTATGTGGACATGGTGTGCGTGAAAAGTGACTTCTCTTGGTATCATGACCCTGGTAACCTGGAAGCAATTCAACTGCAGCTTGAAGCAGAGTTCAAGAACTGGTACAACAAATACCAGAAAAGAATAATCCAGAGTGAATATGGAGCAGACACCATCCCACGGTTCTAGAGCGGACCTCCCCTAATGTTCACTGAGGAGCACTAGAAGATTGCACTTAAGCATTATCATTCCTTATTTGACAAGAAAAGAAAACTGTATGTGACTGGATAACTCATCTGAAACTTTGCAGATTTCATGACGATTCAACAAACTACTTGTGTGGTTGAGAACCAGAAAAGGATCTTCACATGCTAAAAGCAACCAAAATCAGCAGCTTTTGTTCTCCTTGATCAATACAGGAAAATTGCCAATGAAACCGGATGTCTTGCCGGAATGGCCTATAATCTTTGATCCTAGTAAACATTAAGGGCCTCATTGCGATGTCGGTCGAAGTTTCCTCCTCCCAACACCGACTCAGTTCCGCTCAACCGATTACGATGCTTCTGAACACCTTTCGGAAGGACCCCCATTGACTTCAATGGGAGCCTGTGTTCTTACCAACAACACAGGCTCCAATGGGGAAAATGGGTGTCTGCAGAAAACCTTGCACCCTGTCGCGGGCACCTCATGGTGCCTGCCACACTGTCCATGGTTTTACAAGGGAATCCCATGGGTACCTCCAGGGACCCCAACCGGAGACCTCAGGGTGAAGGGGGGCCTGCTGGGTGCCCCCAAAGTCAGTTTCGGACAGCCTTTTTGTGTTGGACAGTCCGACTCGAGAAGGCTGTCAGAATCGGACATCGTAATTGGTCGGTCGGAAACGCTGGCCATTGAGCTGTACAAATTGGCTCCGACCGACTTGGATTCTCCTAATGCCGGTCTGAACCGATTCGGAATGACTGAACGGTTCCCTGTCCAACCACGAGCATTGTAATCGGTCGGTGGGAATTGTTTCCGACCGAGTCGGGCGGATAGGTTCCAACACGGTCTAGGGAAATCCGACTGTCGGTCAGAGGCTTTCCGATCAACATCGTAATGAGGCCCTAAGTCTTGATGTATTGCCATGGGTGTTTGTGAACAAGAATACAGCTGGAGAAAGGAATTCAGGTTCAAGTTTGCTTGTAAGTGGGATTGGCAGTAAGGATTCCAGATGGCGGACTTCTCTGACAGGGAATGCCTGCAAGCACATACATTTTAAAAATGCTAAGTGCATAAAGAGGACTCAGCATCATGTTGTACAGCCAAAAGAAATGCTTATGTTTTAGATGTTGTTATAAAGTACTGGGGTAACCCAAGAAGGCCATATTTTTCTCCTTGTTCAAAAATGGGTGGTGACTCAATCAAAATCACACCCCTCAAAGGTATATATATGGTCAATCCAGGCTTGGATGGTCAAAGTTGTCGACCTTTCAACCTGACTGTTGCATGAGAAAAATTAAGCCCTTGCATGCGGGTCTTCATCAGGACGGTAGAGAGGGGGGTGGTTTACATAGGGCAACCTAAGAAAAGACACAATTAATTCTAAAGTGGGTCCCATTAAAAACATTTCCATCACCATTAGTACAGAGAAGTACTGACCTCACAGCAGTGCAGCTGCACCGTGTGTTGGGGAAGGTGTTCCTTCACTGTACACCCTTCACTCTTGATCAGAAATACGATAAATAAAGTCTTCCACGTCTCAATCTGTGATTTAAAGAGAAGTGTAAGTGGTTCAAGATAGCCATCAAAAATCAAATATCAAACACATGTGGTTGGCAACCTAACATGCAGGTTAATTCCAAACATGCGAGGAACCTACCTCATCATGTGTACCATCCCTTTAGGATTCAGCTAGATAACTAGCAATTGTCAATTAGTGACAGCTGTAAAATAAAAGAGCAATTGAAGGTCTAAAACGGGCAACATACATGGAGCAACACCAGTATGTAAACACTGGAGAGCAACCGCACTCACCCAGTAGTTCAGTAACTTTACAGGAATAGATCTTCTAGGAGACTGCACAGGGAACAGGAAATTAATTCCAAAGCAGGCGCGTGTCGACGAATGAATCATAACGGGGAACTTAAAATTTGTAAAAAGGGACATTCGTCAAGAAAGATTTTTTTTAAAACGATCGGTCAGTGGTTAAAGAGCACTGTGCTCGCTCGAGCACTTACCTCTCCTGTGGTCCCAGGTACAGTGTCCATGCAAGCAGCGAGCGCGAGGTGAACAAAAGAAGTTAGACGTGCTTGCTTGCCCGTGAAACATGCGCGTAGACTCCGGTATGGAACCAGAGAGCTTAGTCTTTCTTCTTGGTAGTCCCGCATCGAAGCTGGAAAAATACGGGCAAGGGTCCCAGAAAAAGTGGAAAACCGGGGTGGCAATGAACAAAACTAATATGCTCCAAGTGCCATGTATCTATAACGAAATAGACTATGTTTACGAATAACCAAAGTAAATATGCCCCATAAAAAGAGGTGGACAGTAGGAAGGAAAACAATATGTGTTGGATATTCAAAAAAGAAGGACAATTGCGTCCATGTGTTATTAGAGATTTTAAAATGACAGTTACACGTGGGTACTAATATGCAATATACAAAATGAATATCGCCAACATGCAATGGATATTTACAAGTACAGTTATATTGTTAATCCATTTACATTCTCTCAGATTTAAGATGTTGTGGAAATTGCCTCCTCTTGGATTGGTGCTGGCCTTTTCTATCCCCATCCATTTTCAACTTTCTGCGGTATGTCCAAATATATTGAATTGTTCGACAAGAGGGGCACCCTGAACCTTGCACCTTATCCTACTGCAGTGTTGAAGTATTCGAGCCTTAACCTTCTGTCTAGTCTGACCTACGTACAAAAAATCGCAAATGCACCTGATAATATATATTACATCTGTGCTGTTACAGTTGGTATGGTCCTTAAGTTGGTGTGTGTGATTGTTTTGTCTGAATGATTTGACCTCTGTGGTTAAGTTACATGCTTTGCAGTGCCCACATTTGAAATGTCCTATAATTTGAGGAATATTCCACTGGGTCAAAAGGGATGTCTTGGTGGGCCCCCCAATAGGGACCTCACAACATAATCTTTTATACTTTTTTCTTTTTTGAAAGCATGCATGGGTGCCTCAGGTGTATCAACCTCATCCGCAACCAATGACCAATGTCTGCTAATGATTTTCTTGATTTCATTGCTGCATGTACAAAACGTTGTAACGCACATCATTCTGTCATGTGGAGTCATCATTCGTTGTTTAGGTTCCAAAAGCGTGTATCTAAGACAGTACCAGGCCCTCTTACGTGACCTCTTGAGTAGATTTTTCGGGTAACCTCCGTTGCTTAATAGGTTGATCAGCTCATCAGATTCTGTAAAGAAGTCATAGTTTTTAGAAAGTTTCTCCTGAGTCTGAGGAATTCCCCATAAGGCAAATTGTCCCTCAAACCCCTGGGGTGGTGGATGGTGTATCGCAGCAGTGTATTCCTTTAACTCTTTTTCCTATACAAAGTAGTATGGAGGAGACCATCATCTTCTTTTATGGTTATATCTAGAAAATGTATAGCCCTGTTGATGTATTCTAAGGAAAATTGTTTATCATTGGATTTCATATTAAGCCAATTGTGGAAACTTAATAAGGTCTCTTCTGGACCAGTCCATATCAAAAATACATCATGAATGTACCGTCTCCATAACCCTACGTTGTTGATGTATGGGTTGTCAGCATTAACTATATGGCTCCTCTCAAAGTAGTCCATATACAGAATTGCTCAATCTGGTGCGAACCCTGGCCCCACAGCCACACCCTTGATCTCCATATAGTAATGTCCCTGAAAGAAGAAAAAATTCTTAGTCATGACTATCTCAAGGGGTTTTAATATGAAATCTGTAGGAACATGCACTGGTCTTTGCCTTTTACCCAGTAATTCAAGTATGACAGTCAAGGCAGATTTTTGGGGGATGTTGGTATAGAGGAACGTTATATCCATAGAGACTAAAATTTGTTCAGATGGGTTAAATGTCAAATTGTCCACCAGTTTTATTGTCTCCATGGTGTCCCGTAAGTAGGCCACAGTGGATTCAGCAAAGTATTTGCAGAGGGGTTCAAGTATTGATCCACATCCAGATACTATAGGCCTACCCGGTGGTTTCTCCATATCTTTATGGATCTTGGGTAAGTTGTATATTGTAGGTAACCTCAGTTGTTTTTTATTCAACAATTCATACTCGAGTTCAGTGAGGAAACCCTGATTGAGCCCTTGGTCAGTAATTCTCTTATGGTGGGTTCACCCCTCAATAGATTATAGTTGGTTTTAACCTCTAGTTGTGAGAGAATCTCTGTCTTGTAGTCAGCTGTGTTCTGCACTACTATGGCCCCGCCCTTATCGGCTGATTTTATCACAATGTCATTGTTTCTCTTTAATGACTCCAGGGATTCTCGTTCTATTTTAGATATATTAAAATTGACATATTCCTTTTTGGAGACCAGGTTAAGCACGTATCTTAATACTACTTGTTCAAAGGCAAGTATTTTATGGGACATGAGATGGGATGGAGGTGTGAAAGTTGAAGGTGGTCTCAGTCCTGTATTGGAAAATTGGGGTCTTGTTGGGATTTGATTAAAATAATGTCTCAAACGTACTTTGCGAAATAATTGATGCAATTCCATCTTAAGGCTAAACGCATCAGGTAGCGCAGTCAGTACAAAAGAAAGTCCTTTACTCAGTATGCGTTCCTCATCCTGAGTCTAAGTAAAGTCTGAAAGATTCACAATAGGATTCAAACGGTCATTTTTGGGATCATTGTTCAATGCAAGGTTACTGTTGGGAAGATGGATCTGTAATGTTGTCGCTGTGTCTGAATCTCTCCATGAGTCTCCTCGGGGAATCGTACCTGTTTCTTCCCTCTGTTTCTGGGCCTCCCCCATCCTTGGTCTCTACCCCTGCCATTGGTCCATGGTTGGCCCCTGCCTCTGTGTGGGGTCCAATGTCCAGCCCCTAAAAAAGGCCCCTGCGGGGGTCGCTGGTAGCTATAGTTCTTTTCAAAGTTCCCTGAGCTTGTGCCTGGTCTTTCCGTATCGCTATCAATCAATCAATCAATCACAGAATTTGTAAAGCGCACTACTTACCCGCGAGGGTCTCAAGGCGCTAGGGGAAAAAGGGGGGGGGTGCTGCTACTGGTCGAACAACCAGGTCTTGAGTAGCCTCCTGAAGGTCAGCAGGTCTTGGGTCTGTCGTAGGCTTAGTGGAAGGGTGTTCCAGGTCTTGGCGGCGAGGTGGGAGAAGGATCTGCCGCCGGTGGTAGTTCTTCGAATGCGAGGGACGGTGGCGAGGGAGAGGTCGGCGGAGCGGAGTTGGCGGTTGGGGACGTAGAAGAGGAGTCGTCTGTTGAGGTAGGCTGGGCCAGTCTTGTGGAGTGCCTTGTGTGCGTGGATGAGGAGTTTGAAGGAGATTCTCCTGTCGACGGGGAGCCAGTGCAGGTTCCTCAGGTGGGGGTGATGTGGCTGTGGCATGGTACATCGAGGATCAGGCATGCGGAGGCGTTTTGTATGCGTTGCAGTCGCTTGATGAGCTTGGCCGGGGCTCCCGCGTAGAGGGTGTTCCCATAGTCAAGTCTGCTACTGACGAGGGCCTGGGTGACTGTTCTTCTTGTGTCTGTCGGGATCCACCTGTAGATCTTGCGAAGCATGCGGAGGGTGTTGAAGCAGGAGGATGAGACTGCGTTGACTTGCTTGGCCATGGAGAGCGTTGAGTCGAGGATGACTCCCAGGTTGCGTGCGTGGTCGGTGGGTGTCGGGGCTGCTCCCAGCGTCGTTGGCCACCAGGAGTCGTCCCAGGCTGAGGGGTTGGAGCCGAGGATGAAGATCTCTGTCTTCTCCGTGTTCAGTTTTAGTCGGCTGATCTTCATCCAATCGGCTATCACATTACAACGGAGGAATCAGAAAAGGTTGTGTATCTCCTGTAACCCCCCACCTCTGGTTGTATATCTGCCTTGGGTGTCTTGTTTGTAGTATCCTTCGTGTAAGTATGAGTAAGTAGCTTTTTTATCATAAAACTTGATATCTCTAGGTAGTCTATCAAGTTTATTTTTTTCTGTTGTTTTGTGTTGTAATCTCAAAATCCCTGATTGTTTTCTCAAGACGTTCCAAAGCCACTTTTGCATTTACTAAGGCTTTGTCACCTGCGTTTTCCTTTTTCAAATCGTCTATCTCCTTTAAGAGTTTTTGGAGCTCTTTGAGGACTGTCTTAACGCCCAGGACCATCCAGTGTCTGGAGCAGTTGTTGGCCACAAAGCAAAGGTTCTCCTGGAATTTAGGATTATCTATAAATATTGCAGGTTTGTTCTTTACTGGCACCTTAGAATACAGTGAAGATTACATCAATAAATTGATCGAAGGACATGTTTGCTCTAGTTTCGTGAACACCGCAACTGCCAACATTGACTTAACACTGAATGACAAGATCACTAAAATTGAAAGATTAGAGAAAAAGTTAGTACGTACACAACTCCATGGTCACCTACTCACTAAGTATTTACAGGCAAACATCATCCTGGTTGGTCTGCAGGTAAAGGCCTCATGGTAGTTGTAGTCAGTTCAATGTCACTTTAGCAACACTTGACAAATGGTAAGCTGCATGCTAAGTGAACATCATTAGTAACATGGCAGACAAGTGAGTAGGGGCAAAAGGATTGTAGCATCTTGGTTAGAGTTGGAGTCACAAGGCCTCATGGTAGTGTAGTCAGTTCAATCTGACTTTAGCAACACCTGACAAATGGTTAGTGTACCATAGCTGTTGGCAACATGCATTTTGAATGGACCATACATTTACATTTTAACACATATCATGGGTCCTGGATTGATATTTTGATGGTAATGCACTTACAGACAGCCTTGCAACATGTGGCATGTCATGGCGTTGGATACATGTAGTCATATATGTAGCAATACACATTGACACAGACAAACCGACATCTCAGATACTTTGAGTATTGCATGTTAGGAAAGTAGATAGAGACAACAATGGCAAAAGCAGAGTTAAGAGCAAACAGGACATTGTGATATTGTGGCAGTTATTGAAGTGCATCATACCAGAGTCCACTCCCCTAGTCCTGTCAAGCCCTCAGTATGCAGGATGGCCAAATCCTTCTCCACCGAGGGTAGGCGTTGTAATGGTGCACTGGGAGGGCCACCACCAGTCCTCTGAACCTCCAGGTGGTGGCTGTTGTACTTGGTACGTACCCCCAGCCTGAGGTCATTCCACCTCTTCCTAATGTTGCCCTGTGTGTGCAGGGTGGTACAGCATTCACTCTGTTGACTATCTTATCCCAGATTTCAGTTTTCCTATTTGCTCAGTGAAGCTTGGGGCCTGATTACGGGTCCCTCAGTATGCGTCCAGCAGACTCGTGGTGGCGCAGCAGTAGTGGTCCACCATTTTGCTGATTACGACTTTGAAAATCGTATAGGGAACAGTCATTCCCTGACGGTTGCGCAGGAGCGCCACAACGCATTATTCTGAGCAGGGGCTGGCACATTCCCGCTCTGCATTTTTTGAGTTTCTGGATCGCCAGTCTTTTCATGGAAGAGCCTTGCAATGAAAAGGCTGGCGGTGCAGGAATGAAGGGGGCCCTACTAGGCCCCCATGCCCCCTGCTGTTGAGATACATTCGGGGGTCCAACATGTGCCTCCCTGTCTGTATTGCGCTCAGTTCCAGCACAGCATAGACGTCTCTGTCCATGCCGTGCTGGAACTTTATGGCCATTCCCACTGCGGTGCCTGTTTTCAAGGCACCACCATGGGAAAGTCCAAAGGACTGCCGACCGTATTACAGGTTGCACTTTTACAACTCGTAATATAGCCAGCGGTGCATGCGAGGGTTTGGCACAGTGGAGGTGGCGTTGAGGTGGTGGCGGTGCGCCAAACTCTTAATTCGGCTCTTGGTTTTTTTCTCCCAGGCATGTTAAAAAAAAAATGTGAGTGAGTATATGGATAGAAAAACAAACAAGTGATAACGGTAAAAAGGTGCAAAACAGAAATTACAGGTGGTGGAGAGTGCTAAATGGGAAGGTGAAAAAAAGGGTGCCTTATCTAAAAATGCAGAAAATGGTGGTGCCTGTCTTGCTGTGCTGCAGTTGGGAAGCAAAGGATGCTGGTCAGGGATGGGGTGTGTTTTATAGTGTGATGTGCAGGTGTTTCCACTTGCCAACACACATCAGATGTGTAGTTTTTAAATCAATCCAATGGTCACTGTTATGTTGTTTTTGGCTCGTACCACAGTGGTCAATGGCCGTTGGGTAACTGCCGTTTGTTGACCACCGCTGGGAGACCATGAATATGACTGTGCAATCGTAATACGCTTGGTGGATGGACCACGGACCTGGCAGCACCGGTGGACACACCGCCGACATTGATTACTGCCAAGGTCCTGCCGGTTAGACAACACAACTAGTAATATGGCGTGTTGCAGTGATTCTCCACAAATACAGAACTATGCTCAGGAAATGGGACCTTGGTTTATAGGGACTGAGTCTTCCCACCTCCTTAATACCCACAAACCCAGGACCGACTAGCTATAGTGTCACACTTGCTCTCCTACTCACTCACAGAGAAACAAATGATTAGACACCCCAGAACACAACACTCCCAGATCTCTCAGGAATTGCGGTAACAAGACACCCCTTTTTTCTCTCACTCTTTTGTACTCATCCACAATAAGATCTAACAGAGACACGAAACAGTTTAAAATATTTATTTTAACTAACGTGCCCTAACATGCAGTATACGTGCCACAACAAGCAGGAAAATGCATAGTACAAATATTGTCAGCATAGCAGTCAGTCCATTAATCATGAAGGGAGATGTCATCATAAAAAGACAATGGAGAAAGGACGACTATAGTGGCTAACCTCCCTCCCCTTGCTAAGAAGAAGTATTATTATATAATAGAAGATCTTTGTGCTTTGTCAGCAGACCCCATACCTTAGACTACAGATGGTAGATCTACATCATGGGTGCTCTTCTCCCTGGAAAGATCCCTCTCCTAGTGTGTCTCACCTAGTTGTGCACCCCACTAGAAACCCAAGTACGCTGTCCAAACAACAGCTGCATCAGTATGTTTTGTCTAAGGGCTAAGGACTGGCAAGAACCAAATAACATGGGGCATTGTTGTTCGACCTTGCACATAATGTTCAGTGAAAATCCCAGGAACATGCAGAGAGTGAAAACAGTGATGAGTTCTCATGTGAAAGCAGTCTTTGAAATTTGCAAAAAATAAAGATGTGTAGTAACGTGTGCAAAGCAGCAGGCAAGCTGCAACGTGCTCATGCTAAGTTAGTGAAAAACGACAATGTCCCTATGGGCCACGTGACACCCTCCCTTTGGCCAGGGCATTAGCCATATACAAAAAAACAAAAATCAGAGGTAAGCAGAGGCAAAGTGTCTTTGTTGTTGGCCAATGCGTGTAATTTTGAAGTAAAATCTTTTTTCCGTACTGCCAGGGTATAATGTAGCAACATTTTGCCAATTGGGCGCTCAAAAAATGCTAACCATTCACAGTTAGTCTTCAAAGTAAAAAAAAAGCGGAATGCCATGAACTCCAGAATGTTGTTGGTTCCTTCCATTGAAAAAAGGCATGCTATCCAGTTTAGTAGGTCGAATGAGCACACATGCTCCTCATATCCGGAAGCTGATAGGAGCACCTCAGGGCAACCTGCGTTAACCTCAATGAAACTGCGGTCTAAGAGGCACTGCGCAAGAGCACAGGTACTCAAGTCTGCCGTTGGTCCGAGTAGAGGATCGCACATCAAACGCGTACCCCTGGCACACACCCGGTCATGGGCCTTTAATGGACCCATTAGCAGATCGTAATCCGTGTGGTATTGTACAAGCAGACATCCATGGCCCATTGAAAAGGGCACCGGAGGCAGTGAAACACAGGTTACACGCAGGTGAAGTAGGCATAACGGAAGGTCAGCCAGTAGTCGATGGCAACCGACTTCACTGGCAGAGAACCAGAGAGCTGCCACATACGATCACGGCACAGTTGCAACTGGACAGTTCCACAGATCGAGCATCCATTGCGAAGCAATAATAGGAGAACCAGCACGCCACAAACCAACAGGAGCAACAGGGGAAACCCTCCGAAGGCACTGGAAAAAATAGAATGAATAAAGGCCGGGATTACTCCAAAAATAGTCTGAAAGGAAGAAACAAGGCCGCATCCCACAAGTTTAAAAAAGTGAGCAAGGCCCTCCATGTCAGAAGCATTAAATATTTGGTGTATTAATTCTCCAAAGTGGAGTGGGAGATTTGTGTTTAGCAGCGAGTGTATCTCGCTTACGGTTCTTGCCACCTGCAATTCGAAGGTCTCTTGAGCCAATGTGAGAGCCACTTTTTGTTGAAACAATAGCGCTTTGAGTCTGCTTAGTTTATTGAAATTTGCTTTCAAAGTTGGAATGGAAGGCCAAAGTGAACTATCTGCAATCCCATGCGGGGGTGGAAATAGGACATTGCTGCAACATGTAACTCGTTGAGAAACTGTTACTATATACGAGATGCCAGCTCTCAAGCCGCAGCAATCATGGTTATTCAAAACAAGATAACTCCCATTAGAAAGCAAAGTTAATACGGGAATAATAGCCAGGACAGGAGTACCTTTCAAAAAACAAGCTAGATTAGGGGCCGAAACGTTACAGGCTCCGGGAAGCTTAACTTGTTTTCCTTACAGGGGAGGACTGTGATTCCACAGTTGGACATTCCCTAGAATGTCGAACTGTGGAATCACAGTCCTCCCCTGTAAGGAAAACTTCCTTTTCTGCACATTGACATCTGTAAGCGAAAGATAATGACCATAATCTGTGAATGAAATTATTGCCAAGTGGCTCATATCTCCCAACGGGATGATGTTTCATGCATGCTGTGAACTGAAAAAGTGAGATAGGCAGCAAAATAACCCCATGTATTAACCACACAGCTGAATCAGTGTCGGCTACTTAAAACGGTAACTGTTCTAATTGTTCAATATGTAACAATGTGTATGTGGCATCTTTCATGGACATTAATTTCTGTTTATTAGTCAAATTAAAAGACAAAAACAGTGCAGAAGCATTCAAATAATCCCATGGCACTTTTCCATTTTTTTAGTGTTTGCAACGTCCAAGCAAACTGCATTACAGAACGTAACTGATTTTGACCATGATACAAAACAGACACTTCATGCTGAACAATAGCAATGACAGAAGATACAATATTATCTAAAGCATATATACGGGAAGACAGTGTATAAATACTGTTATCTACTACTGCAAGGACTTTTTCTACATTAGCTTGGTCAATTTAGCGGAGTCACACTGCAGCTTTCATCTGAGACAGTTTCCAAAATTCATTATATGCAGAGTAAATAAAACGTTTTGTTCGATGGGACTTTGGACCTAAAAGAAAATCAGCCAAATCGATGTCACCAGACAGATGAGAAAGATGTTGTTTCACAGACGACAGTGTGGAACGTTCCAACCTTGCTGACATAGTTTACCCACGGAATATGCGGTAACTGTATGCAGATGTGATATTACCGCCAATGGCATACCCGATGTGCCACTGAACATTGATTCAAGTGCTGTACTGTTACTTTTCTTTTTTGTTTTTCAAAAATCAATAAAGTTGATTATCAAAAAACTGTATGCGGATATGGGAAGCGTGGATCAGGTCTATTTTGTGTAAAACCTTTTGTAGTATTCCAAAAACATAATTGACATATATTTGAAGTTGTCGGCCACACTAACCATCATAAGGGGTCAATAGTGGACGAGTTAAGTGTGCTATTTTGAAATAAGACAGTTAAGTCCTCAATTGTGTAATTAGTGTGCATTTGCCATGTATCATATTGAGCTTATGATGAATTAAGAGAATATTTAGATTTTTGGTTGTTGCTAAACCCAAACAAGTAGTCTGCAGTACAGTATCATTTAAAAATAAGATTTGAGACGGTATCAGACATGCATGATGCAAAGCTTCTGTGCTTTGCACTTGCCAATCCCTAGTGCCCCAGATGGATTTTAAATCAATTGTGTCCTTCCAATGCTCATAACCCTTCACGGACAAATCGTTCCTGAAGGACAGGGAGTAAACCAGTTTAGTCTGTGTTAACATAAATTTTGTTTGGGGCGGCATCTTTCATTTATAAAAATAGGACTGTGGGTCAGACAGATTGTAACCAGAAAAATACACAACTTTACTTTGTTGGGTCTTCTAACTACGCTGTAATGGCGTTGGGCAATGCTCCCATTGGGTACAATTAAAAAAGGGTCTCTGTGTTTTTGTCTTGTGTAAGAAATGATGGACATAATGCTGATAACAAAATAAATCTGCGTAATTAGCTGAATTTAAATACAAATCTTCAGTGTCAAATGCAGCATAATATTTTAAATCAGAGAATAACGAATGAACGGCATGAACATCCCAGTCATCAGAATGAATGTCTGGCAAAACCACATCTCCCAAGGAAACGCGGAAGACGTATGGAATGTTCAAAATTTCCGTTGGGCCATGGATATCGTATGCAACTTTATCCCAGACGATGCCATCAACAACAAGGAACGCTGATATATTGACAAGGGCTTGGTCTCTTTTCATTATGTGGGACGACGTGTGAGGGGCCAGAACTCCATCAACAAACTTCACAGCAGAGCGTTCAGGTAAATAATGGCCATTAATGAGTAGGAAAAACACAGTCATAAATCCGATCCACATGATGAGGAACACCATCGTAAGCACCATCCAGATATATGTCCATGGCGGGACCAAGTAAGCCTCTTTGAACCAGGAGATGAAAACACTGGTATGGGTAGGTGTCTCTTGCACAGTAGATAACGAGGATGACATGCCAGAGGAAAAGCTATTATGATCCATATAATAACCGCTGGACCCCAGCTGAAACAATGGGGGATGTGCTGCATCTGATGTTTCAGGTATGGTACTCTCAGGAATGTCAAGTATGACTTCAACTGGAGGAGAATCATACTCAATATCTGCAGACGTGGATGTAGAAGAAAAAACAGGCAATAAGTCAATTGAAGTTTCCATCTCCCCTTGTGATTGTTGGGGAGTAGTCGAAGAAACAGAAGCCATCGGATTCAGTGAAAGATCTTGGCGTGGAACACTTTGAGGCATACTATTCAGTATCGGCCATATGGTGTAACTTGACATGTTCGATTGAAATGTAACGATTCTCCTTACAACCAGGTAAATGAGGCAGGATCACAGTGCGGGTGCCTTTTAAACCAAGGACTCTGACCGGTGCATGGTAGGATGGACTAAATTCTTTTTTGTTCTCCACCTTTTCATGACCAGATCTCCACTGTTAGGAAGCCAGCCAGAAACAGGAATCTGCACCGCAGGATCCGCGGACGAGGGCAACTGGGCTCTTGCTTGTGAATCACAAGCTTTTTGTAGATCCTGTAACATAGCACAATGATTATCTACGTCAAAGGTTGCGGCAGCCGCCACAACGTCTAGACCATCAAGGTCTGGCACAAACATTTTAATGCCAAAGAGCATTTTGTATGGGGTCCCCCCACCCAGAGATCTTCTAGGGAGACTATTTAGTGCACGTTGGACTCCGTATAAATGAGTCAGCCAACCCCTACCAGTACCTAAGACTCTAGCCGTCAAAGATTGTTTTAAGTCATGGTTCATCCGCACCACAACTGAATTGCCCTCGGGCCGGTATGGAGAGGAATATTACACTTGCACCCCCAGAGACTTCATCGCATCCCAGTAAGCCTTAGAGGAAAACGCAGGACCTTGGTCTGAGTGGAAGGTGCCACAAGCAGATGTCCCGACAAAGACACGCAAATCTTTAATGACAGTTCCAGCGTCAGCACTACGGTGAGGCCAAACACAAAGGAATCTAGTGCACAAATCCACTGCAACTAAGATGTGTTTAAATTCAGAGTCAGAAGTCAAAGGACTGCAGTGATCAAGATAAATACAACCAAATGGCTTATTAGAGATGTAAAGCTGAGTATGTGGTGAGCGCGCAACAGTAGAAGGCTTAATTTGTTGACAAATGTCACAAGAAAGAACATATTCATGTGCCTGCTGGTATAAACCACGCCACCAAAAACGTTGCTGCAAAAGGGAAACCTTTGCATTTACTCCGGCACGGGCAGAAGCCACACCTTCATGAGCTGCAATGATCAAAGTAAGTCTGCGGTCCTTGTTGGGAATCAGTCGATCCCCAACGGACGGAATAGTAGCAAATGGATTTTTATCAGACGACAAGTGGTATGTATAACGTCAAGAAAAACCTTGGGGAAATTCTGTTCACTCCTTTGTCGCAGCGATAGCTGCCAAAATGTCATCATCAATTTTAGTCATGGACCTTGTGACTGCTGCTACAGAACAAATGGCTACTGCAGATTTGGCTGCCTCATCAGCCAGTGAATTACCAACAGCGTGTGCTCCCACACGTTGATGGCCCAAAGTATGGATAGCATGTGTCAGTGGCAAGCACTCCTTAAGAGCAGCCACCCGGACCCAAAGCGTCTTATGCTTTATTGTGCTACCTTTAGAATGACGGAAATCATTTTGTTTCCAAAGGAATAAGTTGTCATTCAAGGATTGTACACAGTAGAAAGAATCACACACTATAAGCGTAGGAACCTCTGGATCAGCAAATTCAAGAGCCAAAACCAAGGCACGTAGCTCCGCAAATTGAGCCGTACAGTCACCTAGAGACTGTGTGTGTAATAAGGAGGATTTCAAATCCCCATCAACAATTTTTCCAGCCACAATCGCGCACGCCGCCGAATAAGCATGTTTAGAACCTATGGCTGGCTGCGCAGATTCATCAGTGTAAGTAATGCATTTGTACTGATAAAGAGGAAGCAACGACAGAGGAGGGGGATGAACATGTTCATATTGTAAAAACTCCTGTGTCTGCAAAGACGGGTCACAGATAAAATTGACATCAGCCGACGTAAAAGAACTAGCCCATTGAATCCAACGTGGATGCAGGGCTTTAGAGTTCGGGACACTACCCTTTGTAACTGCTTCCAAAGCAGATACAGGCGAGACCATGAAAATGCATTTACCCTGAGCCAGAGAGCGTTCTTTTAGAATCGCCATCTGGACGGCCGTCAAAATGTTTCCTATAGAAGAGAAAAGCATCTCAGCCGAAGTGTATAAATGCAATTTATATGCAATGGGGTCCGTGTCCCCTTCATTGAACGTCAAGTATGTGAAACTGAACGCCCCTGGCACAATCCTTATGACAAAATTTGTAGAATTTTCACGTGTTAACAAGAAATTGGTCGCAAGCAGATCAGACTGCAAAGACCGAAGAATTGCAGTATGTTCCGGAAGCCAACAGGAAGCAGAGAAAGAAGGTTGTATCAAAGATAAAAGGGGTTTGATACGCAGGGCATAATCAGGAATGTATGTCCTCCTGAAATTCAAAAAACCCAGCACGGATTGTAATTTTTTAAGAGTAGAGGGAGGTTGCAATTGAGCACATTTCTCCAGAAAGTGGAGGGCCAACCCCCTACCTTCATTGGTGAGTTCGTAACCCAGAAAAAGAACTGCCAAACAGGCAATATGCGACTTGGCGAAGTTGAATTTGTATCCCAAGTCAGCAAAAGACATTCTGATGTGGTCCACACGCACAAGATGTGGTATCAATGCATCATCTGTCAAATAAATGTCATCAACGTAAGAGAAAGCATCAGGGTCAATTTCATTTAAAACAGACACCATGTGTGCCGCAAAAGCGCCGGGACTATTCTTATATCCCATAGGCGAGCATGTATACCTTTTGTGATTGCCGATGGCGCTGAATATTGTCAGGTCACTGCTCTCAGAAGACAAATTGTGACTAAAAAACCATTGGAGATATCAAGAGTTGTTTTATATTTTTTACAAACAATGGTGTTGACTAACGTAGAGCTGTGGGTTGTCTGTACCGCAAAGGTACGAACATGACTGTTCAAATGACATAATCCAAAACAATACGCTATGAACCATCCGGTTTCAATTTCGGAAAAAGAGGATTATTCATCGATGAAACACAGTGTTCAATTACACCCTGATATTCCAATTGGGTCAAAATTTCACTTACGGACACTTTCGCGTCTCGCTTGATTGGATATTGTGGTTGGGGTTGTGGCAAGGATCGCAAAGGAATTTCATGTGCCGGGGAATCCTTATCCCAACCCACTTGATTACGATACACAGCCGGGGCAAGCGCTAGCGCCCACTCCGATGCGTATGCTTGCTTAGCCTCCTCCGAGACATAATGCGAAAAAATCAGGAGAATAACATCTTCCCCGTCAGAAGAAGCTAGAACAAATGAGGGAGGCCAATCAACCTCCGCCAACAAAATATCATAGGAAGAAGTAAGGTTGTCCCAAAAGACCGTCTTGATTCTGCGTTTAAAATCACCTTCAATTTGGAGGCCTATTTCATAAAGCCTATCAGGGGGTGCAACT
Source organism: Calotriton arnoldi (assembly GCA_963921515.1). Taxonomy (NCBI): domain Eukaryota; kingdom Metazoa; phylum Chordata; class Amphibia; order Caudata; family Salamandridae; genus Calotriton; species Calotriton arnoldi. The sequence continues at coordinate 3,576,262 of CAWUFW010000777.1, forward strand.
CGTGTGTCAGGTGTTTCCACTGTAATGAACATGTCGGTTGCTTTACCCTCAAGACACTGGTGGAGTGCCTCCCGCACTATGGTAACTTACGCCGCGCTGTCCAGGAGTGTTACCGCCCATCTCCAATCGAGGAGCAGGGTTCTCACCATCTGAGGCATACTTTGCAGTCAAAGCAGCAACTTTTTTCTTCTGAAATGGGGCACGATATTGAGGTGGTCCTTCCAGTTTGGCTTTCACATCAAACTGGCGCTGCAGGTCACATCTTGGCTTCGTGGACTCACCTTTTCTGTGATCCTGACATCCGCCCCCACCGAACTGTTGATCCGACGATTCCTGAAAGGAACGAGTAGAACGAGGATCAGGAACCTGAAACCTCTTGGGCGTTTTAATTTTAGAGCGGTCACGCAAATCATATCTACGGTCAGAAGCGTCCGGTGTTGGTGAACCAGCACGAGGCTTCTGCTGCTCCTGATTTTTATTCCACGTCTTTTTAGGAAAGACTAGACGAACCTCCTTGTCCAGAGGGGTTTACTTTGTACCTGAGTATAAGGTGTTACTCCCAAACTATTGCGACCCAATGATCTATATACAACCGCAATAATGATCGGTAACTGCCGCTGCCGATCAACGTCCGCCACTGCTGAAAGGCATTGATGCACTTGCAAGCTAACTACTTCACCTTTGACATTGGCCAGAATCATATCAGAGACAATAGGGAACATGCCCACTAATCTCATCCCCAATTCCAGGGCGGGACCAGCCCAATGCTCATCTTGAACCTTCTTTAGAACGCTCGGGAGAACACTGATGGAGGGGGTGCCAAAGCACAGTGTATACACTGCAGCAAAAACTGTCCCCCAGGTGGTGCAATCAGCCAAAGTGGGAACGATACCACTCGGTAAACTCATTGTAAGGATCCTGTGTTTCCCAACAGGTGTGGTATGGGGAAAAACAGCTTTGAGTTGCTCAAAATCATCCCTATTCTGAGGACGCTTGCCCATTACTGAATTAATCATGATGGGACTAAGGACAAGACCACCACCATGTCCAGGTAATTGAGGAGCAGCTTCAGCCGGAGCCACTTGAATATTACATGACATAAACTGTATGACAGCTCTAAGTACATGAATTAACGTTGTATGTAATTGACATAGCTCTGCAATAGGAACATTAAGATAATTTAGGTGTGGTGTAAAACTAGCCAAAACAGGCCACATGGCCCCATCGACTGAAAAGGGTCCTAAACGGACTACAGAGACAGGGTTAGGAATAGCGCCATTAAACCATAAGGTATGCTCCCAGGCTGTCAACGGAACTTCAAGTAATCAATAAGGATGATAATTCCGCGGAACCGCAGTCGCTGTATATTCATGGAACAAATTATCATTCCCATCCACTGCTGGAAATGAAACCCAAGAATAGAAAACTTTGAAGCGGTAAGCTGCATCCGCCTTGACAACAAAGATAATATCAGCCCCCGCATTAGGTACTCCATGTTGAGTCAAATGGGCTGTGACTGCTGCGCAGTTAGGTGCCGCAATAGCAACCACCATAATAAATGCAGATTAAGAAATCAAAAGAACGGCAGCGCAAAAGCGGGTCAACAGAGAAAAACAACCCTGTAAATTTCAAGCTTGAAAAACCTATAAAACATAAATATAGGAGGCTAAGCCCTCACACCACGGACGTCTCCGGAAACCGTTGTGAGGGGATTGTGGACAAGCACAAGCACTACTCAGGGGTCTTGTGAATAAGTACCAGACCAATCATTGGTGGCGCCATGTTGCAGGGATTCTGCACAAATACAGAACTATGCGCAGGAAATGGGACCTTAGTGTATAGGGACTGGTCTTCCCATCACCTTAGTACCCACAAACCCAGGACCGACTAGCTATAGTGTCACACGTGCTCTCCTACTCACTCACAGAGAAACAAATGATTAGACACCCCAGAACACAACACTCCCAGATCTCTCAGAAATCGTGGTAACAAGACACACCTTTTCGCTCACTCTTTTGTACTCATCCACAGTAAGATCTAACGGAGACACAAAACAGTTTAAAATATTTATTTTAACTAACGTGCCCTAACATGCAGTATACATGCCACAACAAGCAGGAAAATGCATAGTACAAATATTGTCAGCATAGCAGTCAGTCCAGTAATCATGAAGGGGGATGACCATAAAAAGACAATGGAGAAAGGACTATAGTGCCTAACCTCCCTCCCCTTGCTAAGAAGAAGTATTATTATATAATAGAAGATCTCTGGTCATTGTCAGCAGACCCCATACCTTGGACTATAGATGGTAGATCTATCATGGGTGCTCTTCTCCCTGGAAAGATCCCTCTCTAAGTGTGTCTCACCTAGTTGTGCACCCCACTAGAAACCCAAGTACGCTGTCCAAACAACAGCTGCATCGGTATGTTTTGTCTAAGGGCTAAGGACTGGCCAGAACAAAATAACAAGGGGCATTGTTGTTCGACCTTGCACATAATGTTCAGTCAAAATCCCAGGAACTTGCAGAGAGTGAACACAGTTCTCACGTGAAAGCAGTCTTTGAAATGATTGCAAAAAATAAAGGCGTGTAGTAACGTGTGCAAAGCAGCAGGCAAGTTGCAACGTGCTCATGCTAAGTTAGGAAAAACGACCATGTTCCTATGGGCCATGTGACTGGCGGGCGGTAGATTGCCGGCGCAGCGGTGGAGTAGACAACGTGGACGCGATTCTCGGGTGATAAAGGGATGATATCTACTATTCCCAGTCAAAGATAAACCAATTGGGGGAAGGTGTTGGACACTAAAGTGGTGAAACTTCTATTCCTATTACAGACTAAAACATTTTAAGCAAGGTGCTACACAAAAAAATTTATATACACAATCAATACTCCATACTCAGATAATTTTTGATCTATAAAATAAACTACAATTTACTTAAAAACACACCAACCAAAACTACAAACGTATATATTTATAAATAATCATCAACACATAAAATAATAATAATAGCCATAATCCAATTCCTAAACTTTAAACCACATATTAAAAAATATAATAGTCCAAAATAAAAGATCATAAAATAGAAAAACATATAAGACCAACTTTAAAAATATTTTCTTTTTCAAAAAGAAATGAAAATTAATACATTTTACAAAATATATTCACTAAAAAACAAAATGTATTCAGATATTAAACATATTAAAATCTGATTATTTAATTTTTGGTGCCAATTTTTTCATTACTAGACCAATAGCATAAATATGCAACAAAATATAAAATTATACATCATAAGAAATACATAATTTACTTACACATTTGAGAAACTATTTTTATAATGGAATTATAATTTGCAACATAAAAAACTTTAACACTATTTTAATTTTCATAATGTATACCAAAATTAATTAAATTGAAACTTTATTGATTTTTACATTTTTTTAAACTTTATTTAATGTCATCTTTACATATTTGTAATTTTTAAAATTGTTTTTTAATTTACATTAAAATAATATGTATTCATTTTAATATCATTTATATATATTCTGTTTAATAATTTTGATTAATAATTTATAATTAGTGTAATAAAATACACTAATACAACAGGAGCACAGGGGGAAGAAAGGTCAGACCGCCCCCACTCAAACAATTATAAACAACATTAAATCTGACCTCCGTTGAACAGAACACCTGGTGTTCTTTTAGACCCACAGGAAGTTTTCACAATCACTTTCAACTTCCCCGCAGGCACGGCCAATTAACCATTACCAGCTGGTCTTTACTGTTCAATTTAAAACAACGTCAATAACCACAAAACCTACACACAAAAGTGATATCGTACCATCAAGTGAATGTGTGCAACACAAAAAAATGTGAGAAGAGGCCAGAGAGCACCTCACGCCCGCACACCCAAGGAGCTGCTGGATGGTACTCGCCAGTATGCTCAGGTTCTCATCATCGGTTGCTCTCGTGGCCAAAGAAAAAAAGGGAAAGAGTGTATAGAGACTTCCTACACTGACAAAATTTACAATATCAATTTGCATATCATTAAAATAATTAACATCACATTTACATTAAAATATCCACTTTTTTAAAATCTCTCCACCCGTACTCCCTAAAAAGCCAAAATTACACTATTATAATTAGAAATCTATTATTTTTAAATATGTGTACAATTAAAAAGACACTTTTCATCAATTTCATAATTAATAAATTATCTTACCTAAAACCTAAATAATAAACAAATATAATCAAACACACTACAATAAATGACATACAAAATAAGACCTACAAATGATATTACATAAGGCACTATTTTCTGAATCAATATTTTTACATCAATATTAAAAACAACACTTAAAACGATATTCTTACCATCGGTATTCCTGTTGACAATATTTTGGACATTGTGATATTCTTAACACAATATTTTTGTATCATGATATTTTTATTTGATATTTTGGCCACACTCTGATGATCACTCCTTCAATGCACTGTACGAGTTTTGCTGAAATAGCATGGATCCCACAAAGAAGAAGGCTGATTCATCCTGCACATCATTTCACTGACTTTCAAAGGTTTGCTATTATGAGTCAAGACCTTGATTGCTCCTTTTAACAAAATAATCATTTTCCAATGGCATTGGGAGACCAGCTACAACACATTGCCAGATAACCACTAGCACTCACGAGACAATGGGCAACAACAGAAATCCATACGGCACCATTTATTACGATTAATGTGTGCATTAAATGCATTCAATTTGAAACCTTAATTTAATTATGGTCCTACTCCAAACCCTTCAGTAACAGCCAAAAATGTGCTTGCACATCCTGGAAAGTTGATAATACACAGGAGACAGTCTTAAATGTTGCAGGTATCACTTTTTATTAACAAAGAAACACACGTTTAGAGTAACTCAACGTGTTTATTGTTTCAGTCGTAGCCATTATGTGAACACCATTATAATGATGACAATAACATCTATAACATGTAAAACCAAATAGCAATAAATCAAGAGTATTTTCAAGCATTAAAAGAGTACAAACAGTATTGATTACGAAGTACAAACTAGTGAAAATACAGCGAATTTCCATTAATTAAAATGTCTCTATGTTTTCCTCTTCAATGTTAGCCACGCAGACCACACGAGTGAAGCAATTTAAGTAAATATTATGGCTTAATCTGTTCCTTACATAATGCTAGGCCATCAGGGTAAGTCTTCTGTCGTGCTCCTTAAATAGTGGGAGGTGCCATTTTCACCTTCAGAGCACGGGTGGCTAGTGCTTATGGGGAAAAGGGGCGGAGCCCCCCCACTCAGTAGAGGAAGAGGTGTAAAGACTGACTGCTCCATCAGGGTTGAAACTGTTTTTTTTTTTGCCAGGAGTGCAACTGACCTGTGCAGATCAAGGTTCTCATTCACCCGGAAGCATAAGTAAGAGTCCTTGCATCATGAAAGGGGCATGTCTTTTTAGCACTGCCAGGGATATGCTCAGCTTTAGGGCGAATATTGTGTGGCCCTGGGTGAGGCCAACTTAGCGCCCTAGGTCTTAATGAAGGAGGAAGGGCCAGCAAGCACAGTCAAAGTCTGAGTGGGTTGTGCCAGCTAGATTCCTGGGCTCCATCCACTTTTTTACATTCTACTCTGTTGCTTTGGCATAAAGAAGGGCTGGGGAGGAGTCCATTAGGCAGGTCAACTTACTGGCACCTCCGCAGACCATCGTAACATCCAACCAGCAGTCAGTAAAATCTCAGCAGAAGATCAGATTGGAAGGACTTTGTTAAGAGAATACATACACAGTTTAACTGGTTCAGTTCTCTTAAATGCATCCACCATGTAACTGCAAAGCCACCATTAGAACAGCTTTTCAGAAACTGTTCCTCTCATTGCCTAGGACACCTCACATTCCATATGATGTCCACAGAAATCCAATGAGATACATCATATTTAAATGGACATGAACATGACATTGTAACATACAGGTCATAACACATCCCCCCAACAATAAAACAAATGTAAGTCCATAACACTGGATACGAACCACCAGATATGTGATAAATGGAATAACAAAACCAGAAAACAAAATACCGAGCAAATGTACATAAATAACCACAGTCTTGCAAAAGGAATACAAATGGCAAAACTGAGGATACACATTATTTTCCAAGTGCTAACAATGTTTGCACAAATTTTCTTTTCCATGAAAGGTTAACTACACATAATCCTTGAGGTAAGTACGTCTTCTACTAACTTGGGCTCCTGCAAGGGGTAAACCCATTCCTGATTTAAGCTCAACTTCAATACCATGTTCTAGGTTTATACCCTGTTCATAGACATCATGCTTGGGTTCATTCCGTCTCCCCTCCACCCACGACGTGCTTCTTGCCAGACAAGACATGCTCCACACCTCACCATTTTCCAGCACCACCACATTCTTTCTGACCTCATCTACAAGGAAAGGTCTCATGAACTTGGATTCACCAATGGCAAAGCACCTAGGTCTCTTCACATACACTTATTCCCCCTTCTTCCAATCTCTATGAATAGCACCATGTTTGACATCATAACGCTCTTTATATTCTGCCACTCTCTCCAAGCCAGATCCCACCATCTCTCTCTTCCACTCCAACCACCTGGGGTTAGGTTTGGAACCAGTTTTCCGTCCCTACAAACAATGGAATGGAGAAATTTTAGTTACTGTGTTGGGAGTGGTACGGTGCGACAATAACTTTTTTCTCAAGGTATTCATGAGGGATCCTCTGTCTACCACTACAGCTTGAGCACAATCCCTCACTAAACTATTCTTTTTTTTTTACAATTTACAAGGCCATTGGCCTGGGGTTAATACAGCACCGTGCAACAATGCTCAATTGACAATTTATCAAGAAATCCCTTCATTTTTCATCTGAAACGAACTGGACCCCATTATCCATAATGATTATTCTCCGGATCCCTTCATAAGTAAATAAGGGGCACATTACGATACCCGGCGTAAATAACACCGCCAGGCATGGAAGCGGCAAAAATCAGCCCGCACACACCGCCTGAACACCGACCACGCCATTACGATTACACAAACCGAATACCGCCATCGGCGGAAAAAGCACACAAAATACCGCCCGCCAACGTCCGAGTCGGAGACAAACCGCCCGCCACGGACGGAAACACGCACGACAACACAAAACCGCCCGCCCTCACGGCCGACACACCGCACGTGAGATTACGATCGCACCGACATGAGCGCGGAAAAACCACAAATATACCGCCCGCCAGCGCAAACAACGCCGATGAGAATCGACACGGCAGAAGCCATGGCGCCCACGTACCTGCACAGAAACCATCCGCACACAAAACCAATAGCACACAACATGGCCAACAAGTCCACACAGCAAGGCACGCACAAATACACAAGCACAGTACATATCCCGAAAACATCCCCCGGACAAACAAAAATACAAAGGCCAGAACCCCAGACACAACACACCTGAAAACAACAGACCATGAGGACACACCCACATAGGTGAGTACAAAAGCAGCACTCCCACAGACCACAACCCCTTGCTACATTGCAAACCAGAGAGGAGAGGAGAGGACACAGTGACACAGCAAGGACAGCAGCACACCACAGAAACGCACACATCACCACCACCACCACCACCACCACCACCAAACACCGGCACCACAAACCCCTGCACATTACACAACACACACCGCACCAGCACCACAAACACCATGGCACCACAAAGGATGCCCAAGTTCACGCCCATGGAGCTGACGGTCATGGTCGACGAGATCATCAAGGTGTACCCACAAATCTATGGGAACATGGTCCAGCACACACCACTAGCCACCAGAAACAGAATGTGGAACCGGATCGTAGACCAGGTCAATGCAGTCGGGACCCTGCCCAGGAACAGAGTCGAGATCAACAAACGTTGGAATGACGTAAAGAGCCTGGTCAAGAAGAAGGAGGGCAAAAACAGAGAGCTGGCTGCCGTCACTGGCGGAGGGAATCCCGCGCTCTTTAAGACCTACAAAGCGTGGGAGGAGAAGGTGCGAGTCGTAATCCATCCGGAGATCCTCGCCGGATTAGCAGGGGGAGTGGAGGCTGGTAAGTACAAACTAATGTATACCAGCACACCGCTATGTACTCACATGCACTACCACCATGCCACAGCTCCCAGGGACAAACACCCCCATGTCCAGCACACAATACACAACACATCACACACACATGCAACAGACACCACCACACACAGCCCAAACCGAACAACTGTAAGATGCGTGGGGACATGTGTACACTCAGCCAGCCACGTAACCACCAACAGGTCCCCAAATATGCCAGAAGCGCCACAACGAGCACCCACCACACCCATGTGTCCGCCACAGCTGCACTAACCGACAAGTAACAGGTAAGTGGCAGGAACACAAAGTGCAGTGGGTGGGACGGTGGACAGCCCAAGTACAACACACACCAGGCCCCTAGTCCCACAGCACAGCAAGGAGGAGCATCCCCCACCCCACAGCCACGTGTCAGCCACCGCAGTGCACAACGACAGCCGAAAGGCAGACATCACGGTCCACAGCAATCGGTGTCAGTGGGTGTCCAGCCACCCCCACGACCCACAACACCCCCCCACCCCCACAGACCTGCAACATGGAGCACCCCCGCTTAGAACCATGTGGCATCCAGTACAGTGCACGCACGAACAACCTGCAGGTGGGAAACTGGACAGGGCTGGATTACTGGAGGCATGAGGACCGGAACACGACCAACACATGGGACATGTCACGTAGCAGACGAACACGCAGCACCGCCCACCGTCACGAACAAGTGAACAATGTGCACACGGACATGAACAACAGACTCACACCCCACATGACCCATCACAGACATAGCAACACCCAAGGAGCCACGTCTGCATGCACAGGCCACACTGAATATAGTACCACACGGCAGCCACTGTGCAACTCATCACACACAACCGAAACACCATTGAAGTCCTGTCCATGTAGCCCCAACTGCCTGTCAACCACACACCCCACAACTACGCCTATGTAAGACAAACAACACTAGACGCAACAGAGCGGAACAACATATATGCACACGAACACCACTGAACCCATCAAACACACAGACACACCATGCACAAACAACATACCATCCATCCCATCCGTCAGCCCCAGTCTCATGAAAGGCATGTCATCCGCACAGCTGCCACACATACAGCAGTCACGCTAAGATACATGCCCATGACCAACCATGTGCCAGAAGTCAATGAAGTGCACGACACACTGTGAGCAACAACACACAACATGGGCCACACCCCCCGAGCACTGCAGTGATGCACATGGCACAGGGCAGCACGCACACCAAGGAGATGGGACAAATGCAATACGTTGGCTGGCACACAACCATCACTCACTCATAACGATGCGTCCAATGCCATGTCCAGTAATCACAACAGACAGCAAATATGCAGGCCATGTCAAGCATGCACACACCTCAAACCATGCACTGTCATGCTGCCACAACACATGTCACGTTCGGCACCCATGGCTCACAGCATGTACCCCAAAAGCATATTCCCTCCCAAATGCGAATCTGGGGCATGGCCCCCATGTTGCCATATGCGTTCCTAAGCGTTCCATTTGAACCCCAAAGCATATTCCATCCCAAATGCGAATCTGGGGCATGGCCCCCATGTTGCCATATGCGTTCCTAAGCGTTCCATTTGAACCCCAAAAGCATATTCCATCCCAAATGCGAATCTGGGGCATGGCCCCCATGTTGCCATATGCGTTCCTAAGCGTTCCATTTGAACCCCAAAAGCAAAGTACAAACCAGACCCAGGATGGGCCAGGAGCCCGCATACACCAGAGTCACAATAAGTAGGGGCACAGCAACACACCCATCGGCATGGCCAATCCGTCCCATGCCACATGTGCACAGCACACAGTCCCATTGCCAAGCACACACAACTACAGATGCTACAGCCACACACACGCCTCCGGGAAACCCATGTACGAGATTGCACGAACTGTCAATGTCAGACGACAAATACATACTTCGCCAGGTGCAACACAATAACTAATCTCATTCTCTCCACAGGTGACGAACTGCTGGATGCTGGGGATGGAGCCAGCAGCCAGCACAGCCAGCCTACAAGCCCCCAACGAGGACACACGGATCTGGAGGATCTGTCCTCCTCCTCGGACACGGACAACGAAGCAGGCCCATCTGGTGTGGCAGGGCCCAGCCGCTCCCCAGGACCCCTCCTACCCACCAACCCATCATCCAGGGCTGCTGAACATTCACAGCCCCCTGCTGCCACTGTCGTTGCGGCCACACCCACGGTCATTGTGGCCACTACCACTGCCGCAACCGCCACCATCGCCGCACCGACCACCACCGCCGCCACCACCGCCACGTCTCCGCTGGCACCAGCCCCAGCGCAGGTGGTGGCCCGGACGACTGGATACACCCTGGGAGCCACAGCGAGGACCGTGGTGAGCAATGTGGCTAGTGGGCAGGCCGGTGGCAGCAGGACTGGTAGGAGGAGCAGGGTCAGGGAAACGCCAGCCTCCCCTGGGAGCCATGCCCTGCCTCACATGGCCAGAGTCCTTGGGGCCTATGAAGAGGCCCAAGGACAATGGGTCCGGTCTGCCTCAGACACGCGTGAGGTGCTGGGGGTGTTGAGGTCCATGGACGCCCGTATGGGCCAAATCGTGGACCTCATGGGACAGCTGGTGGTGGCGGTGAGGTCACAGCCAGGGACAGCAGCTCCCCTCCGCCACCACCTGCCGGGGCGCAGGGTGGAGCAGCAGTGTCCAGTTCCCCTGCGTCCACAGCCAGTGATCACACCTCAACCACCAGCATGTCGCAAGCAGGCACCCCCTCGCAAACGTGGAAGGGGCCGTCCGAAGAGGAAACAGATCTCCCGGGAGGACTTCGCACGCTCCAGTCGCAAGTGAGGCAGCCAGCCAGCCTTCCGCCAGCCTTCCTTGACCAGCCACTGCATTGACCTGGACTACGATCCCACTCCACACAGCCATCTGGATGGCATGTGTCTGTTGGACTATGGACATAGAACCAGTGGGTACACCCTGATCATCACGCAGCCATGACCGACAGCTCATTGTCACTGCACGCACCACTTTTGTCATCACCTTACACACAATCACATGTCACAGTTTGTAATAAATGCACCTTTTTCACTAACTGCTGTTTGTGCCCTGTGTTTTATTTGTACGGAATACAACGGCCACCTTGGGCGGAAAGGCACCTGATGCGTGGCATGGCAATTGAATCCGGAGGGCCTGTAGGGACCTAGGGGTGGGAGACAGAACAGGAGCACATTCAATGAGTGTGTCACACACCCATCACACAGTACATGTCAACAACTACAAGCAATGTACACACATCGCACAGAGCAATAGGGCACAATGCCACAGCCACCAACAGTGGCATACTACCCTGGCCATGGAGCGTTGACACACAGCACGCAGTGAACAAACGGCCACCCTGACACAGCACACACACACCTGCACAGATACAGCCACATCAGCCGTCGTACATGGACACTCACCGTCAAGTGAAGTAGCGGGCGATGAGCTGCTGCCGCACATTACCAGCTTCCTCCTCTCCGCTGTCCTCCTCACTCGAGCTGTCCTGGTCTGCGGGCTGGGGCCCTGGTTGATCTCCATCATCCACGATGAGGGGGATCTGCTTCCGAATGGCCAGATTGTGCAGCATGCAGCACGCCACCACTATCTGGCACACCTTCTGTGGGGAGTACGCCAGCGCACCCCGGTGCGGTCCAGGCACCTGAACCTGGACTTGAGGAGGCCAAAGGTACGCTCGACCACACGTCTGGTCCTCCCATGTGCCTCATTGTAGCGATCGTCTGCTGGGGTGCGAGGATTCCTCAATGGACTGAGCAGCCATGCCCCATTCGGGTACGCAGAGTCACCTGGGTGTGAGGGACACAGAGAACCGTTGCTAATTCCAACTGGACAGGGGACAGCATCGCACAACCAGCACGCTACACCACTCCACATACTCACCGACAATACAGGCACGATCCTGTTGCATATTGGACATCAGTCGTGGCAAGATGCTGTTGCGCATTATGTGTGCGTCATGGGCCGAGCCTGGGAACTTTGCACACACGTGGGTGATCACCATGTCCGCAAGGCACACCACTTGCACATTCAGGGAGTGCGTGTGCTTCCTGTTGCGGTACAGGTGCTCAGTGGCCTGTGGTGGAACAAGGCCGACATGTGTGCAGTCAATGGCTCCAACGACGTGTGGGATTCTGCCAAGGGCATAGAATGCACCCTTCACTGCCGCCAATTCACGAGCCCTGGGGAAGCGGATGTACCTGTTCCGGTACAGCATCATGGCTGCCAGTACATCCCTCAGCACTTTGCTGAACATGGGCTGGGACATCCCTCCTCCAATGCCCACTGTGTGCTGGAATGACCCAGTGGCGAAGAAATGCATGGCGGCCATCACCTTAGCCGTGGGGGTGACAGCAGTCGGATACACCCTGCGGGGACGGAGATGGGGTTCTAACATGGCACACAGTCGATGCAGGGTTGGCCTGTCCAGCCGAAACTTCCTAATAACCTCTGTATCGTCCATGTCCGCCAGCAATTGGTATGGGCGGTCAATGTTCGGTCTCCGCATAGGGACAATGGCAGAGGACACATGTCAAAGCAACACGACACATGGCAATTTCGCATACACATCACTGACATGACTGAGTAAGCACAGGAGCCACAGCCCAGCTGTCAAGCTGGGACGGCACGGCCACAATACACTTACACAGGTCTCCCAACAATGGCAATGGCTAGTGATACAAACCACTGCCATGTGCATGCACATGGGGATCTAGGCCCCAATGACTTGCGGGCGTGCTGATGGGGACTGACTGCATATCCGTCAAGCGGCAACGCCACGGCAACATGAATGTCTGCTGAGCATGGAACTGCTTCCGCGGCTGGATGAGTATGGCACACGACGACGACGATGTGGGCACAGGCTGAGCGGCCAAAACAAGTGGGACCTGTGGCACGAGGGGATATGAGACAGTAGTAGGTGTCAGCACTGCACCCTATGTACAGCACTGTACGGATCACACCTCCCGAAACATTGACAGGTGTCCACATTGACAGCCCCATGCCAAGACGGCTGTGTGCTTGCAGTCACACGTCACAGGTGAGAGGTTACATTGCACGTGCCAGGTGGCAGACGTACACAGTGGGAGCTGGCATGTGTGTGCATGTGTCTCCTGTTCAGGATCCACCAGATGGGCGCTGACTCTGTACTGAGCATTGGACACAGCATGTTCCGTGGAAGGCTTGTGTGTGTGGGATGGTGGCACTGGATGTGCCTCCGTTGGGTGGGGGCCATGCACAGGGCGGGTACGTCGATGATTGCGCATTGTTGGTCACGGTGGGTGCACCAACTGAAGATGTGTTGCCCTGTGTTCAATTCCTATGTCCGCATGATGATGGACTGTAGATGTGGGCAGACTACACATTGGTCGATGTGCTGTCTATATGCATGTGCCTTCACACCAGGCACAGCTGCCCCTGCACATGTGACCCCTGCTGGACTCGCTGCTGGGTCTGTGGAGCTGATGCACCTTCTGCGCGTGGGGCGGACAGCTCTCCTCACTTCCCTCATTGCGCATGTCATGACTTTGCCGCAGGTGACATGGATCATGGAGGGCCCACATGTACGCGTGGGTAGGCTACACATGATTGTACACTGGTCGCCACCCCCAGTCAGTGTTTCGAATGGGAAGGTTGTCGTGCTGGTGGTATGTTCGTTGTGGCGGATGGGCGGGCCTAGGTGCGGGCTTACATTCCGGACATGGGGGTAGTTGAATTGGCGACTAGTTGCAGTACACACGGGACACGTCTCTTCCTTTCCACATCTGGGTCATCCCTTGTACTAACTGACAGTGATACAGTCATCTTCGCCCCAGCCCTCATGTCCTCCCCTCGCTCCCCCAATATGCATGCTCACCTGCGAGGCTAGCGCTTGCACAGGCAGCCCCAAGCTCGCACCAGAGAGGGCAAGGAGTGTATGTGTGGGTCCAGTTGCACGAGTGGGCTGTCTCAGGGTATGATGTGTTGCGGGACGCCGTCCACCTGCGTGGTGCCCCAAATGGAGACCCGGCCTGCATGGACTATGCATCACAGTCTTCGCCTTCCGGATCCGCCACCTGCGACACCCAGTGGCTGTGGCTGCCCTTGCGGCCAGGCCGCGTCCGTCTGTGGCTGATGGCCCACACATTCACTCTTTGGCCTCTCTGGGAGGGCTCGGGGTGGTGGCGCACGCGCTTGCACTTAGTCGCAATGGCATGTGGCGTGGTTGGTATGATGGGCAATGGATGGGATGGTGCGAGCCACCTCCCGTGACGTCAATGCTGCTCGTGCTGTGGTGCGTCCCCATACACTTCCATGTGACTTGTGCCATGCTAGACGTTGAGGTTCTATTGCCTGCGTGATATGACCAGGAGGAGCGCGAGGAGACCTCTCACACACCATGCTCCACTGCCATCCCGTGCCCTGTATCGCCTGTGCGGATTGACTATGTTGGGGTTACACCTGGTCGACTGGGGCTGTGTGTGCCTTGTCAGGGGCATGGCGGGCGCACAACAGGATCCAGCTTGTCCACAGAGGGTGGGCTGAGGTGCGCCTGGTACCGCTTTGTACGTGTGCCCGGCTGCTATGCACACACGTGTTCACTCCCCCGACAGGTGTCCTCTCACAATGCCCAGGGAAGCGGTGGTGTACTGTTCATGACCCCTCCCAACACGGCGTGCTCCAACTTGGCATGTGCGCATCTACCCGTCGCACCCACCCACCTGAGCACTGCGTCCATACGACTTCACACGACACATGTGTGTCTTCCACAGTAGTGCTACTCATTTGCGTTGACATCCAATACCAGTGGACTACATGGTCATGTCACGACTGCCGTGTACTTCACATACTCTCATCCTCTCTCATTCGTACTTGTGAAATGAGTCAGCGGAGACAGTTTTGGTTTCAAACATTATATTGAGTCTTCTGTCCTCTGTGATGCAGTATACTGGACACTACTGGCAGCGGAATACATGTTGAGGATATACTGAGCATGATTGCAAATGGGATAGGGTGTGGGGTTACATGTGATTGGCTGTTGCATGTGGGATGTGGGCTTCAGAGTGACATCTGCTTGGCCAAGGCTGTGCTAATGTACATTTACGTATAGCTGCGGAGCTGCGGACTTTGACACAGACGGTATACATGTAGCCTACCAGACCGCTTGGCATCATGGGCACAGTCCATCTCAGTTCCATGTGACAGGTTTGCTGCGGTTGTTCCTCATGCACGCGTGCATGTGAGATGACATCAGGGCATGTGCTTGCGTGCATGCAGTGGCGTGCCACTTGTTGTTGCACTGTGGTGGTTACTGGACATGTCACAGTCACTGGGGTCGTGTTGTTGTTGTATGCACTTGTCGTCCATGCAAAGGTCCTGGTATGGGATTCCCGGGCGGGGGTGGGAGGGGTGCAGCACCCACAGACTCCAGGCGACCTATTCATGTCCACTGAGCGGTGTGTGTGTCCATGGGCGCTGGATCCATGTTGTGTCCTGGTTGTTCGTGCAGTTCCGTCCATGTGGGTGCGATACACAGAGCCCATGCCACTGCCTCCTACGATGCATGCGGTGTTCCTGGATGTGATGGGGAACAGTGTGCATGTCCCGGTCATATCCGATGTCATGGCGATGTCGTTGATGGTGTGGTTACAGTTGCCGGTCGTTTGGTATGGCTGTTGTGGTGGTGACTGGCCAGATCCGTGCGGAAGCTAAGCATGGGTGCGGGGTTGGACATCATAGGTCACTCGGGAACCTGCGTTGTGGTCCGACGTATTTACAGGTTGTCAGGTATGCGATGCCGACCAGCAGGGCTTCCATGTCATTGGTGGTGTACATGTTTGCCAGCCAATGAAGCGGATGGTGGCTGTCAAGGTGTTGTTCGTAGGTTGTCCCTTGGAGGACCATGATGGGGCATGCTGGGTGACATTCGATGTAGCTGTTCTCGATGATCCGTCGTGTGGAGGCACAGTGGTCCCATTTCAGTGCGGGTGCGATGTTGGCCACATACGCCATGCCCCCATAGGCAGAGCAGGCCCTGTCGTGTGCGTCCAGAGGGAGGAGTAGTGGTAGCAGGTCCGCCTTCAGACATGCCGGGTTGGAGAGGCATATCTCGACGGGATGCTGGTAGGGACACCTCCGACAGTAGAAGACGGGCATGACGCAGCTGAACAATGTGATGCGGTAAGTCAGTCGGTAAGTTACGTTCAGCAGGGACAGGAGATCGCATCCCAATGTATGGAACAGGTTGGTTTTGTACAGCTTGAGCTGTTCGGCGTAGTTGGGTAGGTGTGTTGCGGTTGCCATTTCGCAGCGGTTCGTTGAGGTGGCGTGCTCCGGCTGTGTGTGCAGTCTGCAATGTGCACGCTCCGGGGTTGCTGTGAGCTCTGTGTAGTCGTGGGGAGACAGGACTTGTGTTCTGTTGGCTTGTTTGGAGGACACGGGCCCTCTTCCCACATGCTTCTCAGACAGTTCAAGGTCAGTGCTGTGTGACTCCTTCCAATTAACTTGCATGTGGCCGACATGGGGAGTGTTTTCTTCTTTCTTCCCCGTCCGTTGTGTGCTTCTGTGATATGCGCTATCTGCCCTGTGGTCGGTCTCCTCGGCATGCCTGTGTTGGTCTATTCTTGGACAATGGCTGTATTCACCGGCTTCTGTCGTAGGGCTGTGGTTTCGGAGTTGGAATGGAAGGTCATTCAGTGCTGTCTGCTCTCCCTTGTGTGGGCGGCAGGCTGCCTTTCCGCTCTGCGTTGGGCCTTGTGTGTGAATGTTATTCTTGGGCCACCTGTTGTCGGTCCCCGGGCTCTTTGGTGTTCCGTTTTATATGTCTTGTTCATATGTGCAGGGTGGTATGGGTGTTTCTGTGTGGTACTGGCGTTCCTCTTCCCGAAGGGGCCCTGCTTCTCCTAGTTGGTGTTGCCGCCGCTGTGTGCTACGCCATGTTTGTTACACTGGGGTGTGTCCTGCTGTTGCGTGTCTTCACTGACATGTGTGCGTCGGTTGTGTGGCGTTGGGTGTTGTCCGTGAATTGGGCGTTGGGGACATGTCTGTGGCCGGCCTGTCACGTGTCATGTGCGTTCGGGGTGGGGCTGATGTGTGTGCTGCTTGGTTGTGTCCCTGTGTCTGTGTGCGACGCATGCATGGCGCTGCGGTTGGCCTCTGCGTTGTGCGCATGTGTGGCGGCGTCATCGGCGCTTTGGGGCCGTGACGGGGTGGTTGGTTCCTAGTCCCAGGTGGTGTGTACACATGTGTTCTGCGATGTTACGATTTGGCCTGTGTGTCATATGTGGATGCGATGGTGGATGTGTTGTGTACACGCGCTGGTGGGGGTTGTCCGCTTTTTCCGCATTTGCACTGTGTGCGCTGTTTGCGTGCACTTGTTGTGTGTGTGCCTACCTGCGTCTCCGCGGTACGTTGCGTCCTTGGTGGTGCATCAGCAGAAGCATGGGGAGGGCCTGCAGTGCTGGATTCATGCTCGGGAGCCGCTTCTTCGTTGTCCGTGCTCTGCGTCCATGTTACCGCCTCTCTTTCACGTGCGGTGTCTCTTAGCCGTGGGAGCCGTTTGTTTGCGGCATCGTAATTTATGCGCCGGGCGGGACGTGTTTCGTCGGACGGTGTGTGTCAGTTGTGCTGCGCCGCTACGTGAACGGGCGCACTTTGATGGCGGACGGTGTTGCTGGCTTGCCGGCGGTGTTTGGTCTACTTTTCGCATCGTAATTGGGCGGGCGTGTGGACTGCTGCGTGCCGGCGGTAACTGGTGCTTTTTGCATCCGCCAGCACGGCGGTGGTGCTTCCGCCCGACATCGTAATGGGCCCCTAAATCTTTTATAAACTCCATCACACTCATTGGAGTTATAGAACTAGTGTAGCAATCAGTCACCCATTTGGACATATAGTTCACCAATACAACACATATCTTTCAGTGGGGGCTAACAAATTTAAGGGTCCAATGATGTCTAATCCCAGTTTGTACCATGGCTCTTCTAACACCTCCACAGGAGACAGGGGTGCAGCTCTCACCACTCTGGATTTGCCACTACTCAAACAAATTGAACAGTCTCTTACCGACCCTCCATCTGTCTATCAAGGCCCGGCCACCAGTAGCTTTCCACCACCCTTGCCTGGGTGAGGTTCCTGCCCAGGTGTCCTTCATGGGCCAAATTCATTATCTTGTCCCTTAATCCTTCCGGTGCAACCAAATGGTCCCCTCTGAGCAGCTTGCCATCAATAATACTTAATTCCTCATTCACTCCCCAAAGCATTTTGTACCAAATCACATCTTTCTCACATTCCTCTCTCCATTCCACTTCACTCAGAGCTAATTCCATCACCCACATCACCAGGATATCAGTTTCGGATGGTACTTGTTCCTCAAGTGGCAGCCTGGAAAGACAGTCTGCCACAACATTGCAAAGTCCCAGAAGGTACTCCACCTTGAAATTAAAATCAAGTACACTTTCCAGCCATCTCTTGATCCTAGGGGGTTGCTCTTTCCAAACCTTTGCATGTAAGTACAAAAGGCTTGTGGTCAGACCTCAGGGTGAAAGGCAAGCACCAAAGAAAAATGTTGAAATGATGAACAGCCCACACACATGCAAGTGCATCAGGCTCAATGTCAGAGTTTCTCTCGTCCATTTCCTTGAGAGAGCATGAGGCAAATGCGATAACTTTTTCTTCGTTATCTAAAATCTGGGCTATGACTGCTCCCAATCCTCTGAGACTGGCATCGGTGGCCAAGATTGTTTTTTGGTCACTTCAAAATGCCCCAAGCTGGGCATGCTCCCAATTACCCTTTTAACTTTTGAAAAGGCCTCCTCGCACTGAGCTGACCACTCAAACTTGACTGCTTTCTTCAACATCGCCCTTATCGGCATCACTCTGCTGGCAAACCCCTTAAAAGGTTTCAGAATAATACTTGCCAAACCAAAAACACCGTCCTTATCAGCTGGAACAGGAGCTTTCGTGATGGACTCAGTCAAATTCACCTTGGGCCTATTGCCTTCCCCAGAGATGGTATGTCCAAGGTTAGAAACTGTACCCACTCAAAATGTGCATTTCTCTCGCTTCAACGTGAGCCCACTGGCCCTCGACCTCTCCAAAACTTGCCTCAAAATGGCATCATGAGCTATTCTGTCCCTTCCATAAACAAGAATGTCATCCTGGAAGAAAAGTACATTACTGATCCCATCCAGGACTTCCTTCATTAGTCTCTGGAAGCATGGGGCTGCCGAAGTCAGGCTGAATGGCATCCTTTTGAACCTGTAGGCTCCTAGAGGTGTTACAAAAGATGTAAGGTGATGGGAATCTTTGTGCAACATCATCTGGTGGTAGGGTGCAGAAAGATCCATCATGCTAAACACATGGGCCCCATTTAGCATTTCCAGCATTTCCGCTATATTCAGAAGAGTCTGGTGGTTCACCCAAATACATTGGTTAAGGTTCCCGAGGTCCACACATATTCTCAATTTGGACCCATTGTCTTTGGGTGCGAGGACCACAGTTCCAACCACTCTGCCGATTCAATCTCTTTGACCACATCCAACCTCTTAAGCTTGTCCAACTCCTCTTTTAAAGGATACATCCTAAAGTTTGGAACATTATGTACCATATGAATTACTAGTTTGGCATTATTTTTTAGGACAATCTTGTGTTTAAATCCTCTCAGTAAGCCTAGTTCTTTCCTGAACACATCGGGAAAATCCTTTACCACATCGTCATCTTCACTGATGTTTTCTAGGAGCATGACCTGGCAGTGGCATTAACCTAGAAGGTTATCCCCACATTTAGCCACATAGACCTTGCCAACAGTTTCACACCCTTTAAAATTGATACTCATTATGGTGTAACCAATGAGATCAATTTTTGTACCACCGTATCCTCCAGGAGAAATGTGAGGGGCAAGCAGCTCTATGTTATCTTCGCCAAATATGCACTCCCAGTTTATGTCCCCTATGAGAGTGAACGGGGCACCTGAATCTGCTAGTACTGTGACCTCTTTTCCATCCACTATTATCTGACACTTAGGCATTTCAACCCGTCCAACATCCACCTCTTCATTCATTTGGGTCACTTCATTCATCTGGTTCTACGATACACCCAAAATTGCATGTCGGTGCAAATCCAGCTGGCCATCTATAATTTGCACCTTTGTATTCTTGCATACCCTAACCAGGTGTCCCTTTTTCCCACAACGTCCACAGGCCAATTCAAGTCAATTATTTTATTATGATTTGGAGCTCCAAAGAGTTCCACATAAAAATGTAGAAAAAAACCTCCAATATACCAAATCATCCAGAGCTTAAGAACGAGATAAAATACATGCAAAGACCTAACAGTTACAGATTTCGTTGAACAGTACAAAATTTGAGCATCATACAAGATGTTGAAAGTGTAAGTGCGCAAATATAAATCCAATTTCACAGATCCTTTTAAATACAATACTAACTAGGTCAGTGCAAATTGGATTGCACCATTAAATACTCCAACAACTTCAACTGTATAATGCAAAGACCCCATGATCCTATGTATAATATCAAATTAAATTTTGCCCAAAGGGGACCCTGTGCAAAATACATGCAGAGACCTAACAATTACAGATTTCATTGTACAGTACAGAATTCATAGCAGCGTACAAGATGTCGAAAGTGCAAGTGTGCAAGTATAATACCAATTTCACAGATCCTTTAAAATATTCTACTTAAAATATGAAATGTATTTTGCCTAAAGGGGACCCTGTGCAAAATACATGCAGAGGCCTAACAGATACAGATTTCATTGTACAGTACAGAATTCATAGCAGCATACACAATGTCGAAAGTGCAGGTGCACAAGTATAATACCAATTTCACAAATCCTTCAAAATACCATCCTAACTAAGTCAGTGCGAATCGTATTATACCATTAAATGCTGTAACAACTTCAACTGTATAACACAAAGACCCTACAGTTCTTCTTATAATATGCAATGAATTATGCCCACATGGGACCCTGTTCAACATACCACAGCTAAACACAACACATTTAGTCCTTCTCTAAAATATATTTAAGAATTGTTTAAAAAAACAGGAAAACTTTAAACACACTGGTTTGGAGGGGGGAGGCCTAGAGACCGTTTCGGGCCTCCTCGGCTGTAGCGATGTTGTATTTTAGATACAGTGCGCTCAAAAAACGACGTTGTAATGGTTGTAATAGGGGACAGACAAATAAAACATGATTTAGATCCTGCACCCAGTTTCCATATAGGTGACAAGTACTGCCTGGATAATCCCTCCCACGCCCCTGTTATAATTCACAAGGGTAGCAAATTCAACCTTCATAGCAGGATAGTTCTGCGCACTCCATGGGGAAGATTCCATAAGACAACCGGTTGAGGTGGTTTATAAATACTACTCCCCACTATTATATCATTACTGGAATGCACTGAAGACAATACAGCATCTCTTTTATGGCAGACTTCGTAAGTTGTTTTTTGATTAGAGTTTTCAAAACTTGTTTTGGTAGAGAGCCTACGCAGCTATGCCCAATTACAAGTAAGTCTGCAGCTTTCACAAAATTCCTGAAGACAACGCTTTTCCCCTTCAGGCAGGCAAATGTTTCCTGTCTTAATGCTGCCCGTAAAGGGTTCTCAACACTATTCAGTAGGGCATTACTCCATCTTAAGCATGCAGCCATGGCGAACACATGAGTTGAGAGAAGCCCGAATTCGAGCCGGATCGCCGCTATGGAGGCTGCACGGTTCAAATTACAAATTTGGCGCCAAATGCACCCTTCCACCTTCTCAAAATAATCCCACTGCTGTTCATCCACTGATTTACCAGCGTAACTCAGTACAGGCGTGATTTTAATTTTGTAAACTGATAAAACATGTGCAAAGTGTCTTTGCCCACAACATTTATAAAGTCAACCAATTGCGCAGGCCTGGGATGTTGCCTTACTTCTGCACTGGCCAATGTGATCAATGCTAGAACACTGGCTTGTAAAAATTCTTCCTAGATATGGGTACAACTTCACTACATCAAGTTTGTCTTTCCCCAGAGACCAATGCATATTTTTTCTAACTCTACATCTCTGATGTCTAAATACTATAATTTTGCTATTTGAGGTATTTATTTTTAAAAAGTGATCATCCGAGTAGTGAGCTAACTCATTAAGATGCCTTTGTAGTCCTATCGGAGTTAGGTCTAACAGGATGGAGTCATCTGCGTAAAGCAGACAGCTCAATTTCATTGATCCTAGTTTCGGGGGATCCCCTTTACAGAGCCTCACCCTGCTCGGCAAGTCATTGATATAAAGAGAGAAAAGGAGATGAGCTAATAAGCACCCCTGCTCCAGCCCATTATGAGTCTCTACTTTACTGTACAGGCCCTGATTACCTCCCATCAAGACCTGGCTCCAAGTCGAGGAATGCAATACAATGATCAATCTGAGCAAGTGCATGGGGATCCCCATTGCGGCCAATTTCCTCCACAGTGTCACCCGGTCAACCCGGCTGAAAGCCATGGAGAAATCTATAAAGGCAGTGTACAGGGCCATTCCCTTGGCCATTGGGTATTTTTCGATCAAGGTTTGCAGGGCAGTAAAATTATCTAATGTGCAGCTATGCTTACGGAACCCTGCTTGCTCTGCAGGGACAAGGCCATTCCCAAAAGCCCAATCCTGGAGATGGAGGAGTATGCTCTTAGCAAACAGTTTTCCTGTCACATCCAGCAATGCGATCTGCCTAAAGTTGGCAGGGGACGTTCTGGGACCTTTTTTATATAATGGAACTACAATACTTCCTCTCCAGGAGGACGGAATAATCCCATATGCGTAGCAATAGGAGAATACCGGACAAAGGAATTGAGCCCATGCAGAACTATCTTGTTTGATTATAGCTATCGGAAGGTCGTCTGGGCCCATCGCACCTGAGTACCTTGCCCCTTTAATGAAGCACTCTGTTTCCTTACAGGAAGGGGTGCCGTATTCATTACCCATGGGAGATTCCATGATTACCTCTAAATTCGGCCCGGTCATCCGATTTAGTGCATATAACTGAAATATATTGGGTCCACTCTGCATCTGATATTAAGATGGCTTTTGCCTTAATTTTACTATCACAATATTTGGCTATTAAAGGCCACTATTTCTGTGAGTCAACGGACTGTGCAACCTCTCTTGGGTTAATCCAGTTTGAATCCATAGCCCCTCTACATTCGGATGCCTGCATTCTTTTTCTTACCTGCTTCAATCTATTGATTTCCCTTTGTCTGGTGAAAGAAGCCTGCTTAAATTGTTCCCTTAATAGGGCATTTATCTCCTGGTTTAACTTTTTACCTCCCCGATATAACCACTGGTTGATTCATGCCACTACCCATTTTTTCCTTCCACATGATCTAAATAAGGCCAGATTCTTCTCAAACCAGTTGATGGGATTTTCCTGTATAAGACCAGAGCTCGCATTTTCGATAAGCCTCCCTAAACATGTAAGGATTTTATTGGACCAAAGAGTGCGCCCATTTGTTTTATTATACATAATGCTATCATCTGTGGGATTCCAGGGCTCCAGTGACTTGAGTTTCAGGTTGACATCCACTGATAAAATACTGTGGTCACTCAAGTTTGTCCTCAGTACCTTGAATTGTGTGCATGCACCAAAGAGCTGGTAGGATACCACCATATAGTCAATAAGTGACTGCCCCCGAGAAGCATGGAAAGTAAGGGAGGCTGGGGAGTCCTCTGTGAATCTCCCATTTAAAATAACAAGATCATTCGTTCTCAAACAATGCAAAAAATTCAGCCGTCGCTGATCTGATCTAATATGGCCGGGCAACGATAATTCAGGGATGGTCCATACATCCTCCAGCTCCTGGTTACAAAAGGCCATGCAAGAACAGCTTGAAATTTTAGCATTAAAATCTCCCACCACCAATATCGATGTGCACTCTTCTGAGATACTAATTTTATGCACAAAAGAAAAAATAGATTCAACCAGAGAGTCAGTCACCCTCCCAGGAGGAATATATACATGTACCAATAAAAGGGGTGGGTGCTGACCTCGTAACCCATTACCCAGCGTAAGTTTCATGCCCATGCAAAGATTTGACGGATGAAGAAAAAACAGAGGATTCCAATTTATACTGCAACTAAGTAAGATAACCAGGCCTCCACGTGCATCCCCTTTTGCTGAAGCTATTGCTGCACAACAGAAAACAAAGAAATTCACAAAATTAAAATCTGCACAGCTCCATGTTTCTTTAAGGCAAATTATCTTTGGATCATGTGTCATTAGGGAATTTAACTTAGAGCTGGGTTTTCCTACACCAGCCAGGTTCCAGTGTAGTGTAGTTCCTATTTCCCTAATAGGCTCTGCGCATTGGAATAATATAACCTATAGGCTTGACATAGGACTGAGGTCGATATGTCCCTATCGAGTATATTAAACTTAATTACTTGTGCCAGCTAGCTCAGAGGCCACTAGAAATTCCTTGAGAACAAGAAGGGAGTAGTTTCTGGCAACCGAAAAACATGACCACTTTGTTTCCCTTTAGAATCAGAACACGTCTCAGAATCGTGGAAACAATAGATAACAGTTTCACTCAGTCAATCATGCATGCTTAGTTTCTACAGAGTTACACAGAAAGGAAAGACGGGCGTTTCAATAAAAAGGGTTTTATTGAACAGTCTTGTTTCTCGTGTAAGAGATATGTGCTGTTACGATCACAAGACAGTATGCAAGATAAATAATGTACAGAGTAAGCAGTAGAAATAAATAATACTGCACTAGCATTATCTTTTAGCATATATTGACGTACATAAATAACATGAGCTAAAAATGCGAGTACTCATACGATGCATCTCTAAGCTAGTTCTACCCCAATGTACCTAACCTGGTCTAGGTGTAGGGAAAGGTAAGAAGTAGGTGGAGTATTCTCTAGTATGGTATACTAAGAGTATGTTAAGTATAGTACGCCAAGTATGCCAAGAGTCCCTCTAGGTTCTAGTCAGCTCCATACCTTGAGAATGAGAGAGGTGGGAATCTCTTGCCGGATCTGGAACTCTAACACCCCGCGAAGGGAGTCAGAACACTGAAAGCTGGATTCTTCTGCGTGCAGGAATGACAGCGTCTTCTCAGTGCGTCAGGCCGGGATACGGGCTCCTCTGAAGTCGAGGTCTCCTCTAACTTGCTTGGGCAAGGGAAGGTATATTTATACCTGGTAGGTGTCTTGGAATGTTAGCATTGACGTGAAGTCGGACAGAGGAAGACGTCAGGCATGAACCCTTAAGGTATAACGGTTCATACATAATAGATGAGTTCTTGGAGAAATCAATAGTCCTGTGCTAGGGGAACTCCTGAAGCTTAAGGGTCTGGTTTCTAAGAACTCGTTGTGACGTTAGGGTGGACGGATGTCGGTGACCATGCCTGTATTTGGAGTGCACGGCTAATGCCTAAATAAGGACTGGGATTCTATGCCTATATAAGGGCATGATTCAGGAAAACCTATATACGGATACCCAAAGCGGAATACAACACCAGGACAAGATTCTTCCCAGGGGGCTATCTCCGCAGCATGGGGAGTTTTATATTTTCTTTGGAAGCATTCAGTGAACCAGCTACCTAACTCCACTGGGCCACCTCCTCTTCCCCTCTGGGTTTGGTGACTCTTTGGGCCTCGGGTCCCGCAATATTAATCACTCTTTTCCCAGATGAACTACCCACCGAGATTTTAAAGTCTTTCAATTTTACAACCCCCCTAATATTGGATAACACTCTACCTAAGTCCTGGCAATCTTTCCTATGGGATTCAAGTGGACCAGAAACTGCCTCCTCAAATGGGAGAACATCAATCCCATTTTTCCTGAAATGATCGGCACTGGCCAAAACTAACATTGCAATTATCCCAGAGCTAAAAGTTACTCTGGAATTCGTAAGTCCACTTCAGGGTCTAAGAATACCCGCTCAATATCTTTACTTATTACCAGTCTCAGGTTCTCAATTTCGGATAGTAACTGCAAAAGGAAACTTCTATTAAGTGGGTGCAATTCTCTATCAAACAGTGAAGCAAAAATCAGGGTATTAGGAACTTGTCTTGATCCATGTCCTACACATACCTTATCACTCTGCCTTGGATCAGCCCCGACTCTGGCATTTGTCCTATAGGAGAAGTAAAGTCAGGCCCTCCTTCAAAAAACCTCCCTTGATTAGGATCTATCCGTACAGGGAGAGTATCCCTACCAGAAAGGTCTGGGGGGAAATTATCCACAACCTGCCCGACCTCTGACTGAACATCATTTACCTTTATTACTATACTCTCTGGATCCAGGTCTATCCTTGTTTTATGGAGCTCTGAAACCAGGTCTATCCTTGTTTTATGGTTCTCTCATTTGGTGCACAACCCACCCCCCCCATTATATCCAGTTATCCCCATATCCTCGTGCCCTTTCTCTTGCTCTAATCCCCTCCATGCAGGTTCATCTATCATGATAAGGGATGGGAGAGGATTTACCTCCGAGCATCCTAAATTCTGGCCAACATGGGACCCAGCGGACTTGGGCTCATTACCATTTTGAGGCAAAGAGGAAATGTCAGGTTCTTCAGATACTGTAGGAAACCTATATTTTTTGGGCTTACGATTTGTTATACACCGAGTCCTATTCTTCTTCTCCTTCCGTACTTTTAACTCATGACTTTCTACCTGAGGGCCACCCTCCCCGGGAGCAGCAGCATCTAATTCAACCCTGGACAGTTTAACAAAGAGAGGGTCAATTGATGAAGCTATATCACGAGACATACTAGTGTTCCCTTTTTTAAAAATAGAATAAACCGGCAGAGGATTCTTAAGTGCTGATGCTTTTGTATTTTCCCCTAAAACAGTGTGCGGATGATCCCCCGTCACTTGATTTTCGGGGGTAATATGAGACATATTATCTAACATTGGGCTATCTCTGGGCAGCACAGTGGAAGAGGCCCCCGAATCTTCCCAGGCCCCCACCTGGATTCCCATTTTCATCCCCCCTATATTAATCTGACTTGCCTGAGATTTCACATCATTACCCTTTTCTGCCTTGCCTAGACAAGAACTGGCAGAATTGAGCTGCTGCATGCCCATTAAAATCGTGGATAATACATCCAGAATGTGATCAGAGTTAGCGGTAGATTTCTCAAGCAAAGTTAAAATTGATGAAAGAATCCTCTCTAATGCATAAAGTATGTCAAAATTAGCCCTCCCTCCCTTATTTCCGTTGCACCCTCATTCGATAATTGCCAAATATCTTGTACCCCTTTATTTCGGGACGCCTCTAATTTCGATAGTCCCAATGATCATACAAGAGAAACACTAGAAGGAGTGCTACTGTACAAAGCTGGCATACGAAGGAAGCTAATATGATAGTCCGATGACAATCTCAAAGCTGATTCCTGGGCACCCGGCGTTTTGAATTTAACCTCCATTACTTGATTTTTTTCCATGTGTATGGCAATATCCGGCAGTTTGTAGTCCTTTAAATCCCCAAGATCAAAACTGCAATCATCAATCTGTAACACCCGTGGGGTCACTTTAAAATGAGAGAGACCTGATGATAGCTCTACAACATTCAAGGGGCTAGTTATACCGGCCGGGATCATGGGCTCCAGTGTGACACCAGGTTCAGACAACAACTTAGCACCAACATCATTTGTTTCAGATTTAACCTTGACATCCTCCATATCCATGTCCATTTCCATTTCCGTTTCTTCGACCACTATAGTTAAAGCACATTCATCATTAAGCTGAGTTGGTCCCCCTAAGTTCTGTTTAGTGAACTTGAGGTGATGCGGAACTGTCAGCTCTGAGAGAACAGTACATATGCCCACCTCATCCACATTAACTGCACCTGGAGCCATTCCTGGTTCCTTATTTTTTAGCACTGTGCCCCTCAGACCCTTCAAGAACATAGACAACATAGAGGGATGGGATTTTAGATAGGACAAGTGAGCTTGGGGCTTCTTACGCCTGATGGTCTTTTGCAATTTAGGTGGGATGGAATAGTTGGGTGTAAGTCCAGGTAAACCTGGGGCAGACCCTGGCAACCCTGTCATAGAACCTGCAGGCGCGATTAAGC
Source organism: Calotriton arnoldi (assembly GCA_963921515.1). NCBI lineage: Eukaryota > Metazoa > Chordata > Amphibia > Caudata > Salamandridae > Calotriton > Calotriton arnoldi. Next base: position 3,604,492 of record CAWUFW010000777.1, read on the forward strand.
GACCAGAACGCAAGCACCTAGAGGGCGTCTTCAAAAATGTTATGGATTCGCCAAGAGTAGCAACCTTGTTACTAGTACACCGATATCACTGGTGCCACTGGTGCTCTCCCCCCTTCACTCTGCGATGCTTTCCTTCTCACACAATCAATTTGATTTACATTTTCAATTTCACCTCCTCAAAAAGCAGAGGCTTACGAGACAGGGGGGGGGGCAAAAAAAAAATATCTGTGCCAGGGAGCAACACCCTCCAAGAGGTGCAAGCCGCACAAATCTAATGCTGGCCGCTTCCGCACCACCAGGGAGATGGGTTGCCTTAAGGTGAGGTTGTTTGCACTCAGAGCCACAAAAAAACTCCAGGCTACTAGGATTCACTCATCTAGTCCTAGGCTATTTCCAGCATCAATGCATTTTTTTGCATTTTTTATCAGGGAGCAGAATGGGGAAGGATTAAAAATGATGGACAGGAACAATGTGCGCATTCAGCACTTTTCGGACCCTCTGGGCCCCGAAGAACCTCGTTGTCCGCCGAGCTTTGAGCTCGCTCCTTGCTCCGAACAAATGGAGGACTCCTCCACTCTCTGGCAGCCAAGTCTCCTCTGCCCGTCTTGCAGGTGCTCTTTCAAGTTCAGTACAGGCTGGTGGCAGTGTGTGGGGCTGGGGCTGGTGTGGGCAGTGCGCTGGCGGAACACAGCAAACTGCCGGCTTACCGCCCCCCCACATCATCCTCCATATGCTCGGACCTCACCACCTGTATCCCAGCCATCTCTTGCCATCTCTCACCTCACCTGCACCTGCAGCAGTAATAACGGTGCGGTGCAGCAGTGCGGGCAGCGCAGCTGTGCAGTTTGAGTGCCAGCCCAGGCCGCTCCACCGCGGCTTCTGCGACCTCTCCGGCCGTGGTTCAGCAGACACACAATGCCACTGCTCAGATTCCTCGCATAACAATTGGGGCTTTGCCACTGGATTCAAGCTAGCCTGGCTGATGAGGGCTGTTAGCCCGAAACCGGTCCCAGGATGCTTGTTTCCGGTCCAGGGAAGACATGGCTTGGCAGTTCGGGCTGGACTGTTCCCATGAGGCACAGGGTCAAGACTGATTTGCATATAGCTGTGTCGGAACTGGGGTGGCAAAGTGAGCTAAAGAATGATGATGGATTCAACCCAGATCTGTGACTGGGGGTGAGTGTTTGAAAAGTTTCAGCATTCCGTCCATCATCTCCTTGTGTTTGCTTTGTTCGCCTTAAGTTGGCAGGGTATGCCCAGACATGGGTCCCTTGCTCACTTTGCCACTGGATTCAAGCTAGCCTGGCTGATGAGGGCTGTTAGCCCAAAACCGGTTCCAGGATGCTTGTTTCCGGTCCAGGGAAGACATGGCTTGGCAGTTCGGGCTGGACTGTTCCCATGAGGCACAGGGTCAAGACTGATTTGCATATAGCTGTGTCGGAACTGGGGTGGCAAAGTGAGCTAAAGAATGATGATGGATTCAACCCAGATCTGTGACTGGGGGTGAGTGTTTGAAAAGTTTCAGCACTCCGTCCATCATCTCCTTGTGTTTGCTTTGTTCGCCCTAAGTTGGCAGGGTATGCCCAGACGTGGGACCCTTGCTCACTTTGCCACTGGATTCAAGCTAGCCTGGCTGATGAGGGCTGTTAGCCCGAAACCGGTCCCAGGATGCTTGTTTCCGGTCCAGGGAAGACATGGCTTGGCAGTTTGGGCGGGACTGTTCCCATGAGGCACAGGGTCAAGACTGATTTGCATAAAGTTGTGTCGGAACTGGGGTGGCAAAGTGAGCTAAAGAATGATGATGGATTCAACCCAGATCTGTGACTGGGGGTGAGTGTTTGAAAAGTTTCAGCACTCCGTCCATCATCTCCTTGTGTTCCCAGCCATCTCTTGCCATCTCTCACCTCACCTGCACCTGCAGCAGTAATAACGGTGCGGTGCAGCAGTGCGGGCAGCGCAGCGGTGCAGTTTGAGTGCCTGCCCAGGCCGCTCCGCCGCAGCTTCTGCGACCTCTCCGGCCGTGGTTCAGCAGACACACAATGCCGCTGCTCAGATTCCTGGCATAACAATTGGGGCTGTTGGATAGGTGATTGGGGTTACCATATCTGTAACATTTCAATTTAGGAATGCCTTTAGTGTGTCTAGACCCATTTCCTTTACTCTTGACATTAACCACACTGCCCTTGGAGCTGGTAGCTCCCACCTTGTGTACTGTTGCGCAGTACTCATCATCTTCTTCAATGTTCATGTTAAGGTGAGCCACTCTTTCATCTGTACTAGCAGGTTTATCCTGCATCTCCTTGACCTACCCTGTCATGTGTTCTATTCCCTCGACGATTTCCACTGCATCTTTTAGGATGGGATTTTTTGGGAGTAACTTCTCCAGCACACTAGGATTGTTAGTGCAACTAATCACTTGAGCCATAATTAAGGATTCTGTTAGGTCTCCAAACTCACAAGTGCGTGCCAAACTTTTGAGTGAAGCTATGTAATTTCCTACCTTTTCTGTTTTGCTTTGGACTGTAAAGAAGAATTTATGTCTCTCCATAACCAAGTTTAGTCTAGGTCAAAAATGCTTTTTTAACATTAACATGGACATCTCAAAATGTCTCTGAGGTGCCCTTCAGTATTCCCTACTGTGATCTTATCCAGGCTTTCATAAATGTTACGACCCCCAATTCCCAGATTGTGTAGCAAAGCCCTGTTTCCTTGCTGGTGAGAACATTTCACCCCCGATAGCAATTACGTAGGAGTCAAACAGTTTTTTCCATTTCTTCCATGGCAAAATAGGGTCACCAGCATCTGGGAGGAACTGCAGAGGTGGAAACATACTTCCTACTGCCATATTTCAGGAAGAATTGATGCAGAATTAAATATACGTGCCCAAAATAATTAAATATAACAATCTAAAACAACTGGTTGAAATCATATATCTCCAAAACAGACTAACATAAGGAATAAAAATAGTAATCACCAAGTCTCCAGTTGTATTTGTTAACAATAAATTGTAGCTGGGAGTTCTTAAATTAGTTAGGTAAGGGTTGCTTACCCCTCAGTTCTGACGTTTACGATTTAAGAAACCTTTTCAGGCATATAGGGGTCAATGCAATGCACAATGACTCCTACCCTGCCGAAATACGTGTCCAATAGTGCCAGGAACAGGGAAATGCTAGAGCGCGTTTTTAATTCCTTGCAGTCACTTCCTGATGTGCCTTCGCACTTCATTAACTGCAACACTAGGTTTGTTGTTTATTGTATTAGATGTCATTGTGGACTCATATATATAGGAAGCACGCTACATCCCCTAAAAGAAAGAATTCAAGAGCACATGAGGGCTATTCGCAATAACAACCCAGACTATCCATTTGCTGTACATTTCAACAATACACACCCCTCCATAAATATGACCAACATCAGATTCCATGGAATCACACAGGTGCATTGTAGTCCAAGAGGGGGCGACAGAGTATTAGCTCTGAGGAGAACAGAGACACAATGGATTTTAAAATTATGAGCTGTAGAAAAGGGCTTAAACAGGGACAGGGAATTACACGTGTTCTTGTCAGAATAACCCATGTTTTAGTCACATTGACTCATATTCACATACCCGAGTTGATACTGATAGAATATATGGCTAACCCTTTAACATCAATCCTCTCCTAGACGGTAGTTATGGCTTCACTCTTACCATCCAGTGACAAACAAACTATGAGTACTTTATTGTTACTTGACTCTGTACGAAATATATTGTACTTGATGCTGTAGACCAGAGGTCTTCAAACTTTTGTAGGTTGAGCCCCCCTAGCTGAATTTTTTTAAATGTCGGGCCCCCCCCCACCTGACAGAAATTTCTGGAATCTGGTACACTACATAATCGACCGCCACCCACATATCCCGGGCCATATCCGGCAAATAATGTTCAACACAATCAGAGTGTTTAGTTAACTGCAGGTTTGTGAGTGGGTGTGGTTAAATGACAGAGGCTTATTACACAGCTCAAAACACAGTTTTCCAAGATTACTCTTCTTACTCGGAACATTAAGGACAGGCATGGACATTCACATTAATGAGGAATGGGCTTCTGGTGATTTATCAAGGCAATGCCTCGTCAGGGGCAGTAAACGCTATATAAACACAAGGCTTCTGGCCAATAATTTATGAGCTATGCATCACGGAAAGGAGTCACTGAACAAACAGCTGATAATGTTCACAAACATGTCCGCGAGTGCGCTGTGCGTGCACAACATGGGGCAGTGAGCAGCTGTTGTAAAACATTGAATGATTATGCAAAGGACAAACAACCCGCCTACCTCCACTGGCCCCGCCCTTTGCTTGTGCTTTTCCGTGAGTCGTGCCCTGCCGATTGCACAATTGTTTTTGACAAATGATAAAGGCTTCCAGAATTATACAAAACCTGTGCAACGTGGCGCTCTATTCTTTGGAAAGTTGCTTTGTGTAAGTGATTGTTAACTCAGTATTAAAATACATTGAAAATAGTCAGGAGCCTCACACCTAGATGCAAATGAAGCGGAGGGGAAAACAAAGGTTAGCACTTCACACATACTTAAGAAAGGCAGCTTTTCACTTTGTTCAGTCCCTGTTTAGGAGATATGCATGCACTGTAAGAATGTCAGATGTGTTGGTCTTTCCCAGTATTTACACACAGCAAATTGCATTTATATAGAGCTTACTACACCTGAGGAGGCGTTGAAATAATTTAAGTACCACTATTTTTTCCTGTATCGCCCTACTCATCCCAATGCAGGGTGTCAGAGTGCTTTACATAAACACGCACATATTACATGTACAATACATTATATAAGTTTGTAAATTAATGTACAGGATGTGTTACATAAAACTGGGGGATTGCAAGGTGTAGAAGTCACATATCATCTTCCATAGCTCACTGTGCTATGTCTCTTCTTATGATGCACTTCCTGTAAAGTCGTGGCTTGTGATGCCACTTTCTATGATGCCAATTCCGGTGATGCCATGTGTGATGTCGTGCGCCGTGACGTCACTTGCATACTGCCTAACGAGGTTAGTCCCCCCACTTCTTTTTTTACGACTTGTGCCCTGAGCAGGTGCATTCAATATGTTACTTGGATACGAATGCACTCCTGTGTTGCTCGGATTCCACAAGTTTCCATTTTCCTCCTTACTTGAGGTTTCCCACACTGATAGGTCACTGATCCTCTCCTAACAGAATAATCGTGTCAGCTGGGTGTTGTGGGGGGTTGTCACACCTTGGTGGCTGAACATGCATTATATCAGTTTGCAAGCTCACTGTATGACACTTTTTAATCTCAGACCAGAAAATGCTTAGATCATGAATGCAGAGTCCAGTATTCTCACTGTCACAGACCTCACTCTGTTAGACAAGTATTTTCTGAGGCACGCAACTCTTCCACTGAAATTCAAACTCCGCGAGACATAAGTTCCTGTTGCCCGCAGGCCGTAGCTTTTGAGCCTTCCATGTCTCCGGCACAGTCATTTGAAACACTTTCAAAGCTCCACCATGCCATTTTCAACACTTTCAAAGTCTTCACAGTCACTAGTGCAGGTGGGAGTTGTGTTGCTTCCCATGTGAGAAGTTCTTGATATTGCAAATAACAATGGCGCTATTTGCACCAGCACTATTCACACTGCTGCAGTGGTGTCCTTTTTTAAACAATAGTTTTGCTGTTTCTGTAATTTAATTGACAGACCATCTGTAAAATTCAAATAGCCCAAGTCGCAAATAATATCTGCCTCATTCCTAGAAAGCACAATTATTAAAACTCGGCCTGCCTAGGAGCATGATAAAGGTATGAGTCAGTCATTATTCAGGACAACACTAGATGGCAGCATTCTGCAGTTTAATGTTAACTGAACTTGCACCGCTTTTCATAGAAAGGAGACAAAAAGTATCATTAAATTATAAAAGTATGCACGTTGTGCCCCATCGGTTTCCCCTCCCTCCCTCCCACTCCACACCTCCCTGCTCCGCCCGGCCCCCCTGCACTTCGAGAACTGGGCAACACTGAATGTGTGCTCGAAGGCTGTACATAACAGGGCAACATTCTAGTAAAAAAGCCCTTTTCACTTACCTGTTGACGATGTAAATGGCAAAATCCTTCCCAGTGAGGCTGTAAAACACAGAATAACCTCGACAGCAGCCAAAGAAGAATAGGCAGCAGGCACAAGGCAAACAACAGGAGTGAAAAAGCGCCACACTACCAAAAGGTAGTAGTATTCAGGAGCGTTATGCCCGCATATTTCGCGGCACTTCCTGCCATCGACGATGCTGTCCCCCTCATTGGTGGAACGTCAGTGGTGACGTACCTATGTGCTCATTGGATGCTGTGCTCCAATGGAAAAGCCCCATTTGAAAATAAAGTAGAAATGCAGGAAGCAAACGTACCTGCGACGTAGGAGTGGACAACAATGAAGGTGAGGTTTTAGGGTGGAGTGAGCGCCCCCCTGAGATGGTGTCGTGCCCCCCTGGGGGGGCGCGCCCCACAGATTGAAGAACTCTGCTGTAGACAATAAGGATATGCATATATGACTAATAAGGTTTCTCCTAGTAGCAGATATACATGTGTTGTGCCATGAAATGTTTTTCTGAATATATGTTCTTGATGTCTGGTGATACGGACAATTTACTTGTTTGTTTTACCCTCTGAGTTTGCAACTATCGATGGTGCCGTTTTTAACCAAGTGAAGGATAAAGTGATTCCACAGGTAGAGAGGATTGAACTTGCCCGTTTTAATGGATATACTTTGGGCTGGACTTGTTGTAGGGATTCTGCACATATACAGAGCTATGCACAGGATGATAGGACCTCGGAATATAGTGGTGATCCAACCATAAACCTTAGCACCTAAAACCCCAACCCGACTAGCCTTAGCGTCTCATTAGCAACAAAATTACCAATGATTAGACAACCCAGAACACGGTATCTCTCTCTCAGGACTCGCAGTAGCAAGAACACCCTTTCATCACTCACTCATACCTGTCCACAACGTGCGTAAGAAGAGACACTGTATAGTTTAAAATGTTTATTTCAACTAACGTGCTCTCAGATACAGTACACGTGTCAGTACTATCAGCATAATGCATAAGAATAATATAAGCAGCATAGTTACAACACCATAGAATACAAACGGGGAAAGCATTTCATAAAGCAGTGGATATAGGGCTAAATTACCTTACCACCCTCCCTGTGCTAGTAGCTAATTTATTATAAAAATAGAAGACCTCTGGGCATTGTCTAGCGAACCCCCATACCTCAGTGTCTAGTGCAAAGTCTACATCAGCAGACAATCACAGCTCTTCTCCCTGGAAAGGTATTTCTCCAAGTGTCTAAAGCGTGAAAAGCGCAATATTAAAAGCACACAAATTTCTCCATGGCAGCTGTACATAGTGTTATGTCTAGGTGTGAGGGACTGGCCAGATCAGCAAGAACAAGGGACGTTGTTTTTCGACCTTGTACATGTTGTGCAGACGTAGCCCAAAGGGAACAGGAGAAAAGGTGAAAGACAGAAAATGCAGACAGTTCTAAAATAACTTGGCAGGAGCAGAGGCTGATAGAACAACGGCTTAAAGTAACGTGCGCAAAAAAGGCATCATGGCAGCCAGGCCTAAGTCAACGCAGCAAAGCAGACCAGGAGGCCACAAACCACATGACACCCTCCCCTGGGCAGTCCATCAGCCAATACCAAAGACGAAGGCAGAGTTCAAACCGACTGAGCAGAACTGAAACGTCCACAGTGGATGCAGTCCCCATGAAGGACAACGAATGGGAGAGGGGGGAAAAAAATGTTCGAGATGAAAAAATACAGTCAGCGAGGCAGGTCACAGAGAGCGAAGGCCATGTTAATCCATCAGAGTGTGAGTGCAGAAAAACGCCACACCCTCCAAGAGGACATCATTGGAATCGTCAGAAAACATTGACGCCATCCAGTCCAACAAATCAAAACTGCAGGTATGCTCCTCACAGGAGGGAGCATCAAAGAGCAATGCGGGACAACTTGCGTGGTACTCAATATAACTCTGTTGTAGGAGATTCTGAGCAGCCGCCCAGATATCCCATTGTGCCAAAATCCCCAGTGCAGCCGCACGCGTCATGCAGCCTGCAGCGGAACAGTCCCGTTCATGGGCCTCTAAGGGACCCACCAACCGAACAAAATCCGGAACAGACAACGACGTATTGGAGAGGCAATAATCCATGGTCCAGGAGAAAGGACAGCGGATGCAAGACAGCACCGGTTGCACGCAAGTGAAATACGCAAAGTGAAAAGAAAGTGTATAGGACACACTCAGCGTTGCCAACGGCAGGACGCCGAAGCCAGCGAGGATGCGCTCACGGAGCAGCCGGAGCAGACCTGGGTCGAGAAGGGCCCATCGGGGAGCAGCCATTGCGCAGGAAACAGACCAACAGCAGTACACCAGCCACCAAAGCGAGGATTATTGGGAAGCCACCAAAAACGCTGGAAAAAATAGAATGAATAAAAGCCGGTATCACACCAAAAATAGTTTGAAAAGAGGTCACAAGGCCGGAACCCACAACCTTAAAAAAGTGTACCAGACCCTCAGTGCGAGATGCATTGAAAACACGGTGAATCAGTTCACCGAAATGTTGTGGGAGATTAGTGTTCAAAAGGGCCTGTATTTCACTGTGGGTACTTGCCACCTGGAGAATGAATGTCTCCCGGGCGGACGTGAGCATAACCTCCTGATTCAATAATAGCGCCTTTATTCTGCTCAATTTATTGAAATCCACCTTCAGAGTAGGAATGGAAGGCCAAACGGAACTATCTATGATGTCGTGCCGGGGAGGAAAAAGCACATTTTTGCAGCAGACAACCCTGTGGGAAACTGTAACAATATACGGTATGCCGGCCAGCATGCCACAGCAGTTTTGGTTATTCAAAAGCAGATAGCTACCATTCGAAAGCACAGTGAAAGTAGGAGAAATAGCTGGAGCAGGAATACCCTTTAACACACAAGCAAGATTCGGAGCCGAAACGTTACAAGCCCCGTGCAATTTAATGTGTTTGCAAATAAGGGAATGACCCACAGTGGAATCGCAAGACTCCCCGTGAGAAAAACTTCCTTTTCGTCTCTAAGGCATTTATACATGAAAGGCAGGGACCAAAGTTCATGCAGGAAGGCACTTCCCAAGGGCTGGAAACGGCCCACAGGATAATGCTTTATGCACGAACTAAATTCAAATAAAGAAAAAGGCAAGGCGATAACTCCATGAACTAGCCACACAGCAGAATCCAATTCCGCCACAGAGAATGGTAAGGGCTCCACTTTCTCGATATGTAACAGAGTGTATGCTGCATCCTTCATGGACATGAACTGCTGTTTGTCAGTTAAATTAAAAGGCAGAAATAAGGCCGTGGTGTTCAAAAATGCCAAGGAACTTTACCCAACTTAAGTGTTTGCAAAGTCCACGCAAACTGCATAACTGAACGTAATTGATTCTGACCATGGTACAACACAGAAACATCATCTTGTACAATATCAACAACAAAGGACACAATATTCTCTAACGTGTAAATGCGGGAAGACAGGGTATTAATACTATTGTCAACAACAGCAAGCACCTTTTCCAAATTTGCTTGGTCTATTTCCCATAGACGGGAAGCAGCTTCCATTTGCGACAGCTTCCAGAGTTCATTATAAGCTTCATAAATGAATCTCTTAGGTCGTGGACCACGGGGTCCCAGAATAAAGTCGCCTTGAGACCCGTAAGGGTGAGTAGTTCGCGCTTTACAAATACGGATTTACAGATCAATGTTGCCTGATAGGAGGGTTAAATGTTGTTTAACAGATTCTAGGGAAGAGTGCTGCAACCACTGTTTACACAATTTACCAACAGAATATGTTGTTACAGTACGGGAGTTAGAAAACCTAGGATCTGGTCTATCCTGTTTGTATCCAGGGACTGAGTCGTGAAAACGCAATTGGCACGCATTAGATGATATGGGCCAAGCCAACCAGGGTGACTGAACAAGCATAGAAACATTAAACGAATTGTTCTGAAACAAAGCTTGCAAAGTGGCAAGGGACATATTAAAGGGCAAGCTTACGTTGGGAATGGAAGACAACGATGGAATGGAAGGCGCGTTTAATTGTTTAATTGTAGCCAAACCCCAACACGTAGTCTGATAGATGGAAGTATCCAGAAACACCATTTGGGACGGGATAAGGCAAGCACGGTGCAAGGCTTCAGTGCCTTGCACCTGCCATGGTTTAGAGCCCCATATTGATTTCAAATCCACAGTGTCCTTCCAGTACTCATAACCACCCACAGCTAAGGCGCTCAAAAAGGAACCCGAATATAGCAATTTGGTGTGGGTCAACATGATTTTCTGAGTGGATGGTGCATTTAATTTAAAATAATAGGACCCAGGGTTCGATCTATCAAAATTTGAAAAATAAGCACATTTATTTCTAAGAGTCTGGGAGCTACCAGGTAAAGGTGTTGGACAATGCTCCCACTGGGTGTAGTTAAAAGGACCACGCAGTGCACTTGGTTTATGGACAAAGTGGTTGCCCCAATGCTGGAAGCAATACAAATCAGCATAATTTGCAGAATTCATGTACAAATCTTCAGCATTAAAGGAAGCATAATATTTTAAATCAGCAAACAATGCTTCAACGGCATGCACATCCCAATCGTCAGAATGAATATTACTTTTTACGACATCACCCATCGAAACTCGAAGGACATTTGGTACATTAATAATTTCTGTCGGTCCATGTATCTGAAAATGTACCGCATTCCATACGATGCCATCAGCAACTGGAAAAGCTGAAATGTTCACAAATGTGTGGTCACGCTTCATGATGTGAGATGAGGAATGTGGTGCCAAAGTTCCAGCGACACTGTTCACAGCAGAGCGTTCTGGTAAATAGTGACCATTGATGAGTAGAAAAAACACAGTGACAAAGCCAATGGACATGAACAGAAAAATTAGGAACAGCACCAACCAGATGTTTGTCCAGGGGGGAATCAAAAACTTGTCTCTGAACCAGGATACAAAAATACTGAACTTGGACGGGACAATAGATGAGGTGGAATCCGAATCAAAAGAATAACTCGTTGGGCGCAGTGGCGTTGTTGGTAAGTGTGCCACCGACTTGTTATCGGGATAGGTATACTCATTCTCGTCGTTGCCGGGGGAAACCGGGTGTTCGATCGAGTTTTCAAGCAAATCATCCATCTCAACGGCAACATCAGTGACCGTTCGGGCAGGAGGGCCACGAACACTTGTCCGGTGAATGGCAGGGCAAGAGACCGCTGGTGTAACGCTATTCAGGATCGGCCAGATGTTGTAGCTAGACATTTTCCACTGAGATGTATCTGTTCTCCTTGCAACCAGGAAGTGGTGGTAGGATTACTGTACGTGTTCCCTTCAAGCCCAGGACTGGAACCGGTGCACGATAAGAGGGGCCGAATTCTTTTTTGTTCTCCACCTTCTCTCGAACCAGATCTCCAATCTTCGGAAGCCAGCCGGCCACCGGAATCTGCAGGGCAGGGTCTGTGGCTGAAGGTAAATGTGCGATTGCAAGTTTGTCCCGGGCTTCTTGTAAGTCCTGTAACATAGTAGAATGGTTATCTACATCAAAGATGGCGGATTGCGCCGCCATATCTAGACCATCAAGGTCAGGCACAAACATCCGAATGCCAAAGAGCATTTCGTATGGGGTCCGCCCACCCAGAGGTCTTCTAGGGAGATTATTAAGTGCACGTTGTACGGTATACAAATGGGCCAGCCAGTTCCTGCCAGTACCTAAGACCCTAGCTGTCAAGGATTGCTTTAAATCACGGTTCATTCGTTCAACGATCGAGTTGCCCTCAGGCCGATACGGAGACGAAAATTTCACCCGCACCCCCAGTGAACCCATGGCGTCCTTGTAAGCCTTTGAGGCAAACGCTGGACCTTGGTCAGAATGGAAGGTGCCACAGGCAAAAATTCCCACAAAGACACGCAAATCCCTGATGACATTTCGAGCATCAGCACTCCGTTGTGGCCAGACCCAGATGAAACGTGTGCACGAGTCCACTGCCACTAAGATATATTTATAGGCAGTGTCTGAAGAAAATGGACCGCAGTGATCCAGGTAAACACACCCAAAGGGTCTGTTGGAGATGCAGAGCGGGGTCTGTGGTGGTCTTGTAACCGTAGAAGGCTTAATCTGTTGACAAACGTCACAAGAAAGCACATAAGTACGGGTGTCTTTGTATAAACCACGCCACCAGTAACGCTGCTGCAAGATGGAAACGGTCGCAGACACACCAGCATGAGCCGAAGCCATGCCTTCGTGTGCAGCCGTTATCAAGGAAAGTCTGCGGTCCGCGTTGGGGATCAGCCGATCGCCAACGTCGGGTATTGTTACATAAGGAGCCTGTTCGGGACCTAACTGATAAGAATATTTGGAAGGAAAACCCCTAGGGTAATTAGCACCTTCTTTTGTTGAGGCAATAGCTGCTAAAATATCAGTATCTATTTTAGACATGGATCTAGTAACTGCTGCTACTGAACACGTGACTACTGCTGATTTGGCTGCTTCGTCTGCCAAACCGTTACCAACAGCGTGTGCGCCCACCCGCTGATGGCCAAGTGTGTGAACCACCTGTGTGAGGGGCAGACGTTGTTGCAAATCTGCCACCCGTACCCAAAGCATTTTATGCTTAATTGTGCTACCTTTGGCGTCTCTATAGTCGTTTTGCGACCAAAAGAACAGATTGTCATTGTAAGATTGAACACAGTAATAAGAATCGCATACAATCAAAGTGGTCACATCCGGATTAGCGAACTCAAGTGCGAGTACCAATGCACGCAGCTCGGCCAATTGTGCAGTACTGTCCCCGAGTGCCTGAGTGTGCACCACAGTAGATTTGAACTTTCCGTTCTCAAAGGTACCTGCAACAATAGCACATGCGGCTGAATAAGCATGCTTGGAACCCGTGGCCGGTTGTGCCGAACCATCGGTGTAGATCACACAGTCGTAATCCTCAAGCGGTAGCAAGGACAGAGGAGGTGGATGAACGAATTCATACTGTAAAAACTCCTGTGTCTGTAGAGAAGAATCAAAGATGAAAGTGACATCCGGAGACATCAAAGAGGTTGCCCATTGAATCCAACGGGGTGCAAAGCTTTAGAATTCGGAACACTTGCCTTTGTCACTGCCTCTAGAGCAGGATATGGTGTTACCACCAGAATGCGTTTTCCCTGTGCCAGTGCGCGTTCCTTAAGAATCGCCATTTGCACTGCTGTTAAAACTTTTTCCACAGAGGAAAAGTGCATTTCCGCAGAAGTGTAAAGATGTGACTTGTATGCGATTGGAACTGTGTCACCTTCGTTGAAGGTTAAGTACGTGAAACCCACTGCCCCTGGAATTATTCTAATCACCAGGTTTGTGTGGTTATCACGAGTCAACAAGTATTTAGACTCAAGAAGGTCTGTCTGCAAAGACTGCAGAATGGAGGTATGCTCCGGAAGCCAGCATGACTTCGAAAGTTAGGTTGTATCAAGGCATACAGTGGCTTGATACGCTGGGCATATTCGGGAATGTAAGTACGCCCGAAGTTCAAAAAACCCAGCAAAGACTGAAGTTTTTTCAGAGTTGTAGGAGGGCACAAAAGTGCACATTTCTCTAGGAAATGGGGGGCTAAGCCCTTACCTTCATTGTTGAGCTCATAGCCCAAGAACAAAACGGTAAATTCAGCATGTGTGATTTGGCAAAGTTAAACTTATAACCTAAAACTGCAAATTCTAGAATAATGCGGTCCACTCGGGAAAGATGCAGGAATAGTTTGTCGTCTGTCAGATAAATGTCATCGACGTACGAACATGCATCTGGGTCTATGCCGTCTAACAAAGAGACAACACGGGCAGCGAATACGCCTGGACTGTTCTTGTAGCCCATGGGTAAACGCCGGAATTTGAATAAATTACCACCGGATGTAAAAGCGCTCCATTGGCTACTCTCCGGGTCTAAGTTGTGCGTGTAGAATCCATTGGAGAGGTCAAGTGTCGTTTTATATTTTTTACGAACAAGACTGTCTACAAGCGCAGAACTATGTGTGTTTTGCACCGCAAAGGTCCGACAATGTGAGTTCAAATGTCGGTAATCCAAAACCAAGCGGTACGATCCATCGGGTTTAGAAACCGCGAAAAGGGGATTATTCATTGGTGATACACATGTTTCAATCACTCCCTGATATTCTAACTGAGTCAGAATTTCGGAAACGGGGCCTTTGGCTTCACGTTTAATGGGATATTGGGGTTGTGGCTGTGGCAGCGACCGCAAAGGTATTTCATGGGGGGGGGGGAGTCCTCATCCCAGCCCACGTGATTGCGGTATAATGCTGGAGCCAGGGACACAGCCCACTCAGCTGCAAGAGCCTCCGCTTTGTCCTTTGGGACATGTCGAGAAAAGCTCGGAAGGATTACCTCCTCCCCTTTACGCGCAGCTAGTATGAATGGGGGCGGCCAATCCGCCTCCGCTAACAGAATGTCATAAGAAGAGGTCAGATTTCCCCAAAAAATCCCTTTCATTACATGCTGTATATCACCTTCAATTTGAATGACAATATTAAATAGTCTGTCAGGGGGTGCCACTCTGGTGTCTGCTGTCTCGACAGTAATGAATGTTTCAGTTGCTGTCGCCTCCACATGAGGACGTAGCGCCTCCCGCACTATGGTAACTTCCGCGGCGCTGTCTAGGAGGGTCACTGCCCACGTCCAATTCAGGAGTCTCGTTCTCACCGTCTGTGGCATATCTCGCTGTTACAGCGGCAACTTTCTTCTTCTGAAATTGCGGGCGAGAACGTTGAAATTCTTCTGCTTTCCCTCTAACCTGTTGTCGAGGTTGGTCTCGTCCCTGGGGAGCCTCTCGACCCCTTCCTCTATCCTGGCGATCTCCTCCACCGGCCTGCGAAGTTGTCTGTGCCTGTGAAGAACGAGGAGAACGCGTATCAGGGATCTGAAACCTATCCGGAGATTTAATTCTCGCCCTATCGCGCAAATCATAAGTGCGTTCAGAAGAGACGGAAACCGGGGATGCGCCTCTCGACCCCGGTCTCTTTTGTTGCTTACCCTGTTTTTTCAACCTCCAGCTCTTTTTAGTAAAGACTGGTTTCTCATCTTTCTCAGATTGAGGTTTTGGTTGTTGTTGTTGCGATTGTGTTTGTGATTTGGCAAAAGGCTTAACTCCCAGGCTATTTCTGCCAATAGTTTTGTAAGCCTGGGCAATAATTTTCGGTAATTCGCACGGCTTGTCCGGTTCTGGGACTAAAGCCAAAGCATTAGCTACTTGAAAGTTTACTGCATCGCCCTTGACATTCGCAAGGATCAACTCAGCTACTACGTCGAACACTCCCACCAGTCTCATCCCTAATTCCACAGCCGCTTCAGGGCCATGCTCATCCTGCACTCGTTTAATTACAGAGGGGAGTACCGTCATGGAGGGGGTGCCGAAACACTTCGCATATACTGCTGCGAATACCCTACCCCAGTTGTTGCATGCCGCCAACTCGGGGACTAAGTCTTTTGGCAAACTAATCATAAGAATTCTGTGTTTTTCCACCGGAGATGTGTTTGGAAAAACTGCCTCCAGCTGGTCAAATTTCTCTGCAAGCCAATAAGGAAAATCATCCTTGTTTTGTGGGCGCTTGCCCATCACCGAATTCACCATGACAGGACTTATGGTCACACCTCCTGCACCAGCTGGATGGGCCGCAACTCCAGGTGGGGCTCCCTGGATGTTGCCTGTAACATACTGCACCAAGGCTAGATGCACTCGCACTAAAGCCGAATACATGTTGCACAGTTCCGCGACTGTTACTGTCATATATTGCGGATGTGGGGTGTACCCGGCCAAGACAGGCCAAGTGGCCCCATCAATAGATAAGGGGCCTAAACGAACCGAAGTAACCGGTTGGGGGAGGGCGCCATCAAACCAAACACGGTGTTGCCACGCCGTGAGCAGTACTTCAATATTCCTATAAGGTCTATAGAAATTAGGAACCACGGTGGCTTCATATTCATGGAACAAATTATCGTTCCAATCCACCGCCGGAAAGGTGACCCAAGAGTAAAACACCTCAAAATGGTAAGCTGGATCGGCTTGAACCACAAAGATCAGATCAACACCCGCGTCAGGCACTCCATACACTGTTAAGTGAGCCCGGAGCGCTGCACGGCTATGTGCCGCAATTTGAACAATAATTGAATTTGAAGTTAGCGCACACCTCAAATGAAAAACTCGCAAAACTGTTAGAACAACGTCCACATCAAAAACTCTGCTAAAGGAACCCTCCTCACTCTCCGTCACCTCAAGAAAATCAAACCCTTTATACCCACCGATGATTTTAAACTTGTAGTTCAGTCACTTGTTCTTTCACGTATTGATTATGGTAACGCCATCCTCAACGGAATCCCCAAGGTCCACCTTGCTCCAATCAAAGCTGTGCTCAACCTTGCCGCCAGGCTCATTACAGACTGCAAACGCTTCGATCACATATCCCCGGCTCTCAAATCTCTTAAATGGCTCCCTATTGAAGGCAGATCTGCATACAAAACTGCCTGCATCACTCATAAAGTCCTCCACCAAAACACTCCACAGTACCTCTCCAAGAAACTCCTCATTGCGGGCACCACACGACCCCTGAGAAGCACCAACTCCCTCTTCCTTATACCACCACTGCATAAAAAGAAAGCCACACAATCACGCTCCTTCTCTGGGAATGCCCCTATCATCTGGAATGCCCTCCCAAAAACCTGCGCTGCAACCCCTCCTATTTCAGCTTCAAAAAAGACCTCAAAATCCACCTCTTCAATTATTATTGGGGATCCTAACTTGTGACCTGCACTCGATCTCCAATCTCACCATGTTATATTAGTCCAGTAATATTTGTCCATTTCATGAACATCATCGGCCTAATTACTTGATATGTATAGCTCCTGCCCCTGTTTATCTATTTGATTCGTTTATCTAACTGTTTTATTTGTCTATCTACTTGATTTGTATATTTCACATGTTGTTGTCATTATCTTTTATCTACTTATACGCCATGTTTGGCCCAATTATCTTTGGGGGTCCTAACCTGTGACCTGCACCTGATCTCCAATCACCATGTTACATTTTGTCCAGTATTATCTGTCCATCCCCGAACATCATATACCTAGTTTCTTGAAATGTATAGCTCTTGCACCTGTATATTTATTTTGTTTTTGTATATTTCACACGTTGTTTCTTTATCTTTTTTTCTATTTGTATGCCATGTTTGCATTATATTATCTTCTCATGTAAAGCGCTCTGATACCTCTGGGTCTAGCCAGTGCTATATAAAACTCTCAAAATAAATAAATAAAATAAATAAATTGTAGGCTAGAAGTAGTCGACAATCTAAAAGGAGGCAGCACAAATAGGGTTTTATTTAAGAAACCTTTTAACAACTTCAAGCTCGAAAGAACCTATAAAAACGTCAATATAGGAGTTATCACCGTCACACACGCTTCCGGAAGCGTCCGTGAGGGGAGTTGTGGACAAGCACAAGCACTACTCAAGCGTCTCGCAGATAAGCCCACTCGTTGGTCGCGCCATGTTGTAGGGATTCTGCACATATACAGAGCTATGCACAGGATGATAGGACCTCGGAATATAGTGGTGATCCAACCATAAACCTTAGCACCTAAAACCCCAACCCGACTAGCCTTAGCATCTCATTAGCAACAAAATTACCAATGATTAGACAACCCAGAACACGGTATCTCTCTCTCAGGACTCGCAGTAGCAAGAACACCCTTTCATCACTCACTCATACCTGTCCACAACGTGCGTAAGAAGAGACACTGTATAGTTTAAAATGTTTATTTCAACTAACGTGCTCTCAGATACAGTACACGTGTCAGTACTATCAGCATAATGCATAAGTATAATATAAGCAGCATAGTTACAACACCATAGAATACAAACGGGGAAAGCATTTCATAAAGCAGTGGATATAGGGCTAAATGACCTTACCACCCTCCCCGTGCTAGTAGCTAATTTATTATAAAAATAGAAGATCTCTGGGCATTGTCTAGCGAACCCCCATACCTCAGTGTCTAGATGCAAAGTCTACATCAGCAGACAATCACAGCTCTTCTCCCTGGAAAGGTATTTCTCCAAGTGTCTAAAGCGTGAAAAGCGCAATATTAAAAGCACACAAATTTCTCCATGGCAGCTGTACATAGTGTTATGTCTAGGTGTGAGGGACTGGCCAGATCAGCAAGAACAAGGGACGTTGTTTTTCGACCTTGTACATGTTGTGCAGACGTAGCCCAAAGGGAACAGGAGAAAAGGTGAAAGACAGAAAATGCAGACAGTTCTAAAATAACTTGGCAGGAGCAGAGGCTGATAGAACAACGGCTTAAAGTAACGTGCGCAAAAAAGGCATCATGGCAGCCAGGCCTAAGTCAACGCAGCAAAGCAGACCAGGAGGCCACAAACCACATGACAGACTCAGATAAACCCAAAAGTTCTTCTTAATCAGCTAATATCTAATAAGAAAGAACAATTTAACTTATGTTTAAGAGAAAATACACCTCTGAAAGAAATTATCACGGCTTTCTTGGACATTACACATTTAGGAATGCAGTAGCGAAAGTAGTTGTTGTTTAGGTCCTGAAGAAAGCCTGGGCAATTGGCCCATTAGGCTGAAACTAGTTGAGCACACTGTAAGCGGCCTATGTGTTCAAAGCTGCTTCTGCACTATTTTTAAAGTAGGATTGGAAGAGATATTTGTATTAAAAGGATTTCTTTCTCTCTTCCAAATCCTTTTTAATTTCACTCACATGCACTGCACTTAGATTTTCATCACCCTAAATAAATGAAGATACTGGTGTGAGGCCGGTTACTCAATGAACATATGGTCTCACTTTTTCTATCTTTACTTCCTCCTTTTGTGTTTTTCGTGACTTGGCCGAAATCCGATCCACATGATCCTCTTCTGTGATTTAGAAGAGTAGTGGTAGGAAGGAAGGGTATCCAAATGATGACACTGACCACTCTTGGTAGTTGATGGAAATCCGACAAGGTCATTTATTTGATTTCATGTACTTTGGTATCTAGGGTGTTGGCACTGTTGTGTTAATTTATGATTCAGTACCGGCTCCTTTTAATAGACCACCAGATTTATTTGTTGTTGTTATTAGTAAAGAGGAGGAAACAACATTTAAGGGAGGTCACCTTCTTTACAGGAGGCCAGTATCAGCAAAGACGATAGATCATTTTGGAGGATAGTTAATTCCTCACCATGGAGCACAGAGGGGCACCCTAAGATTGAGGCAGCAATACTGGAGGAAGAGTGGATTAATCACTTTGTTAACATTTATTCAGCACCTTCCACAACAAATCTACAAGAACAGGGACAAACTAATAATAAGATGGTAGCTATGTCCCAAACCTCTACCATCTCTCCCTTTTCTTTGGAGGAAGTTATTAGCGCAATCCAAGCAAGCAAAAGCAGTAAAGCCCCTGTACCAGATGCCATTCCCGTTGACCTGTACAAAGATAACATCAATCTGTGGGGCCCACTGTTGACCCAAGTTTTAAGGGCTAGCTGTAAAGTGGGATTTTTACCATCTTGGGGAGAATCAATTATTGTCCCCATATATGAAAAAGGAGACCGTCTAAATCCAGCATGTTACAGGCCAATCTCCTTAATTGATTCCCTAGTAAAGGTAGCGGGACGGATAATCTTGGATAGATTACAGCAGTGGGCGGAACTGCATGGCAAACTGTCAGATCTACAATATGACTTTCGCCCCGGGATTGGGACAATAGAGCAGAGTCTCAATTTAAGCCTGCTTATCAGTAAATATGTTAAGATCAAAAAGGGGCAGATCTATTTAGCCTTTGTCGATCTTTCATCAGCTTTTGATTGCGTAATACACGACAAACTATGGTCAAAACTGAAAGATATGGGGGTAGAAATGCCAATTATTGGTTTTCTGAGAGACCTATACACGGGGTTCTGAGCCAAGGTAAGATTTGGTGTAAGCGGAGAATGTACCGAAACCTTCAGCGTGGAGAGAGGGGTGAGACAGGGGTGCGTCCTGGTCCCCTTCCTGTTTTCTTTATATATAAACAGTGTGGGGGAGGAGCTCGCTGCAGCAGTAAAAGATCTTCTGCAAATTAGTACGCGCCCAGTCCTGGCCCTCCTCTACGCTGATGACGCTGTCCTTATGGCGTGCACCCCACTGGCTCTGCAGTCATTGCTTAATAATTTTGTGGATTACATGAAGAAACTGGGACTCCATGTTAACCAAGCCAAGACATTTATTATGAAATACGGTAAAAATAGTAATAAATGTAGAACTATAGTAATAAATGGAACTAAAATTGATTTTACGTACACCTTCTCTTATCTTGGAGTCCTGTTTGATAAGGAGGGGTTGTGGAGGAAGGCCATCGAAAACAGAAAGAGCCTTTTTATCAAGGCCTGCTGGGCCCTGAGATGCTTTGCAAGGCGTTTGGGAACAAACCCGCCAGATATGATGATGAAGATCTATAAAGCAAAATGTACTAGCATAGCACTTTATGGGGACGGCATAAGGGGACACAAGACATGTGTAGAGTTGCAAGCAGTAGAAAATGAATTTTTTAGACATCTACTGGCAATTCCCAAAAGTACATCAGTACATGTATTACATTCTGAACTTGGTGCACCTTTCCTTACAAATGTAATTAAACTCGAACCTATTTTACTTTGGCACAAAATCTGGACATCAGAATATACAGTCCTTAACCGATTGATATAGGGTGATTGTCTTAAACTATCCTCATACTTGTCCATTCCATGGATGGCATATGTCCAACAGTTTTTCCACAATATGGACCACTCTGAATAGCCCGGTGTGCAGAAGAAAGGGCGTGAATCACGAGGAGGAGAAGGAGGTGCAGCGTTCGGGAGTGACTACAGCGGGAGCGTCGCAGGACACGAACCGAAGCACCTGGGAGGAACCATCAGGAGAGAAGACCTGGTGGAATCCTGAGGAAGGAGGAACAGAGCCGAAGAGGGAGGTTTCCCCAACGCCAGCTGTCTGCGGAAGGTCTGGTGGAAAGGTACAACCGGACAATCAAAACCATACTCAGGAAACTGATAGGAGACACAGGGAAAGACTGGGATCGTAAGCTACCTCTTGTCCTCTTTGCCATCAGAACGCACAAGCAAAAATCGACGGGGTTTAGTCCCTTTGAACTCCTGTTTGGACGTAAGCCCCGTACTCTGTTAGAGATGGCTGCCGAACAATGGACCGAGGAGGAAGACGAAGGGAAACCCCTTTTAGGGTATATGCAAACATTGAAGGAAACATTAGCCACCTTATGGGATACTGTCCACCAGAATATGGACAAAGCCCAAGCTAAACAGAAAGAACAGTATGTCCGTACCAGCCGAATGAGGGAACTAGCCATAGGGGATAAGGTACTGATCCTACTACCTTCTTCAGAAAAGAAGCTGTTGGCCACTTGGCAAGGACCATATACTGTGACACAGAAAGTTACTCCAGTCACCTACGGAGTAGCTGTCCCTCATACTCATAACCTAGGACAAACCTATCACATCAACCTCCTTAAGAAATGGGAGGAGTCTGTTGGCCCTTCCGAGGATAGGAACGGGGTAAAATCTGTGTGTCAGGTAACCCTCAATAAAACACTAGACATACATAAGGACCTAGAAGGAGAGGACAAGAAAGAGAAACCCCAAATGGGATCCAAGCTCTCACCCGAGCAGCAGCAGCAGTTGGGGCAGCTCTTGGACCAATATCCAGGATTAAGTTCAGGCAACCCAGGGTGTACAACCTTATTAGCTCACGATATTATTACTCAAGAAGGGCAAGTAGTGAACCTGAAACCCTATAGGATACTCGAAGCCAGAAGGACAGCAGTAGAACAGGATGTAGAGGCTATGCTCAGAGCTGATATAATTGAATCCTCTCAAAGCAATTGGCGCTCTCCAATTGTGTTGGTACCCAAACCGGATGGAAGTCTTCGTTTTTAAAAGATTTCCGCCAGGTAAATGCCCACTCAAAATTCGACAACTACCCCATGCCCCGCGTGGACGAGCTGATCGAGAGACTAGGCGAAGCCAAGGTATGTCCACCATTGATCTGACTAAGGGCTATTGGCAAATCCCTCTGACGCAACCTGCCAGAGAAAAGACGGCCTTTTCAACGCCCTCTGGGCTATACCAGTTCAAGGTGATGCCATTCGGCCTACAAGGAGCCCCGGCAACCTTTCAAAGGCTTATGGATGTCATATTACGAGCTCACCAAAGATATGCAGTCGCATACTTAAACGATATAGTGGTATATAGTCCGGATTGGGAAACCCACTTAGACCACCTAAGAAATATTTTTGATACATTGAGACAAGCTGGCCTTACCCTGAACCCGAAAAAGACCACCCTTGGAACACATCAGATAGAATATTTGGGGTACACCATAAGCGAAGGAACCATAAAACCACAACTTAATAAATTAGAGGCTATCCAGAACATTTCCCAACCCACTACCCGGAAAGAAGTACGAGCCTTTCTTGGATTAGTAGGCTATTACCGCAGATTCATCCCTCAGTTTTCCGAGATAGCTAGTCCCCTCACAGACTTACTTAGGCACAAGCGTACTAGAGCCAGGATAGAGTGGAATAACGCCCAGGAAGACAGCTTTTGTTCCCTAAAACACTTACTGTGTAATGCACCTGTTTTGAACTGTCCGGACTTTAGAAAATCATTTGTTTTACAAACGGATGCCTCTGATAGAGGACTAGGAGCAGTATTGTCCCAACCAGATTCACAGGGGCTGCTACGGCCGGTGTTGTTCCTGAGTAGGAAGCTGTTTCCAAGAGAAACCCGGTATGCCACTATGGAAAAAGAATGCCTAGCCATAAAATGGGCCAAGGAGTCAT
Organism: Calotriton arnoldi; assembly: GCA_963921515.1. Lineage (NCBI taxonomy): Eukaryota > Metazoa > Chordata > Amphibia > Caudata > Salamandridae > Calotriton > Calotriton arnoldi. Next base: position 3,627,449 of record CAWUFW010000777.1, read on the forward strand.
TACAGTATTACTTACTGGGGCGTCCCTTCTTTCTTTTAACGGACCATGCTCCCCTGACTTGGTTAGCCACACATAAGGATACCAATGCCAAAGTACTTCGATGGGTCTTAGCCTTGCAGCCCTTTTCCTTTCAGACTATGCATATCCCAGGAAAGATGCAAGGCAACGTGGACTACCTCTCCCGCTTCCCTGTATCAGAATGGCCCGATCGTCCATCCCGGAAAGAAAGGCAGTGTGATAGGGGCGCATCGGGGGACGAGACCTCCGTACACTTTAAGATGGCGCCCATCTATGTACAGCCCGTAAGGAGGTCAGCGGTGGAGATGCGACGGTCCCCCTGACATCATCGGGGGAAACAGGAGTGAAAACGAGCCCGGTGTGCAGAAGAAAGGGCGCGAATCATGAGGAGGAGAGGGAGGTGCAGCATTCAGGAGTGACTACAGCAGCAGCATCGCAGGACACGAACCAAAGCACCTGGGAGGAACCGTCAGGAGAGAAGACCCGGTGGAATCCTGAGGAAGGAGGAACAGAGCCAAAGAGGGAGGTTTCCCCAACGCCAGCTGTCTGCGTATCCGTACGTCCCCAGGAGAAGCAGGATGTCGAGATACCCCACGCTACGGTCCAGGAGGACCGTAGCTCCAGGCAAGTGCCGTTCTTACGATTCTGGAGGAGGTTAGCTGGGAGGGGAGGAAAACGGGACTCTGCATGATAAATGGGCACAGTCTATGACCGCTCCCTCAACCCCCATTCCTTCACACACCGTGGTGATATGCTGCATAGGTGGAGGGACAGCACACTACCCATAGCCAAGGACTAAACAGGACTGACTGGTGGTTGTTTTGTGTCTTCTGTTTTCTCTTGGGGACACCGGGCCCCCTTTGGGGAAACGACAAGGAGTAGAGGAACGCTGCCTGGAGAAGAAAGGATTCCCCAGTGATTGCTGAAAGCCAGAGACGTTTTATTTTGGTCATAGTCCTGCCTTGCTCCATTTTCCCTATGTATGAAGACTTGTGGGGCAGCTGTCTTTAATAAATCATCCTAGGTGTTTCAACACCTTTTCATAATCACGTGCTGACTGGTTTTTGCTTAGATAAGGACTGAACACTCCTGTCCTGGGAGGGGTATTATATCACAGAATGATTGGTCCACAAAACTGACAAACTGCCCCTGTGATAGCAGGATGCTCCAGAACACTATGCACTTGGTTCTTTTGTGTAAATTTTACTCTCGACAAAGGAAGCAGTACATTTTACCCATCATAAGTCAGTTAGGCTTCACACAATGCCACCCCGCCTCTTTGTACCTACAATCTTTGCCCTCTCTTGAAATTTGTTGTAGACTGTCCTCATTTTTATGGGCCGCTTTCTATGTTCGAAAAAGTATGATTTTAACTAACATTTAGATCAAGACAAGTGGTTCACACAACTTAGGGGCACAGCTACTAAGTGCCTTGAGAAAAAGTAATACTGGAACTTAATATGGAAAATATTGTATACTTGCACTTTTAAAGGTTATGGGCCCTATTCGCATACTTAAATGGAATATATTGCTGGTAGATCATTTTAATAATTTGATCTGACGTTTTTAATTGTTTATAGATTGTATTTTATTACTTGAAATGAAATCGAGCTATGTTTATATTTGTGTAACTGCTTTTATGGATGTTTTTTCATGACCCCGAATAAAGCGATATATGACTATGACTACTTGTTTCTTTAGTGATGTCGCAAGCTGGATATCTCTAATACGTCTTAATATTATCTCATCACTGTTAGAAATGGGGGTCTCTAGTTGGCAAAGGTAGGTACCTTTTTCTAAATAGGGACCCTTGCTTCTAGTCAGGGTAAGGGGGAAACACACTTTAGATAACCCCTGCTCACCCCCTTGGAAGTTTGGCACGAGCAGACAGGCTTATCCCAAAGGCAATGTGTAAAGTATTTGTACCAACACTCACAGTAACACAGTGAAAACGCCACAAAAGGACACCACACCAGTTTGGAAAAATAAAGTATCTTTATCTAAACTAAACAAGACCAAAACAACAAAGATCCAATATACACAGTTAAAAATATGACTTTCAAAAGGTTTCAAGAACTTGTACCATAGAAAACTATGGATGCGTGACTTTTCACCAAAGTACCTGTAAATGCGTCAAAGTTCCAAAGCCAAACAGCCGCAGAGTCGGTAAAACAAAGAGATGCGACACTCCTGAGACCTTGGGGAGGCGATGCGACAGTTCTGCGACACGCAGAGGACGAGTTGCGTTGAGTCCGGTCTGTATGGGGAGAGATGTGTCGATTCTTCGTGAAGGTTACGGTTCACAGGTGACGTGTCGGGAAAGCGTGCCGCACAGGTACGATGCGTGGATCTTCGGGATGCGTCGGCGATCGATGCGGCGGCGTTGCGCGGGGCTGTGTCGGGCGTCTTCAGCCACAATCCCTCGATGCGTTGATTCTTGCAGCGATGACAGTCGCTGCGACGGTTTTCGCAGCGGCGCAGCGATACGTGGAAAATCTTCTCGCGCCGTGAAGATGCGTTGGAAAAACAGCCGCAAGAAGAGCGATGCATCGATTTCTGTAGTTCTTTGAGTTTCTTCTCTCTTCCAGCTCCCAAACAGCAGCAACAACCTCCAGAGGCCCAAAACTGGCACAGGCACCTCAAGGCAGGTCAGAACTCACAACAGCAGAGTTCAGGGGAGCTGGGGGTGAAGTCTTTGTGTCCCTTAGACTTCTGAACAGGAGGTCATCTCACTTCAGGCCCTTGGAGATCTCATTCAAGCAGGGGACACAGCACACAGCAAAGTCCTTCTCCTTTCCTTGGCAGAAACAGCAACTGCAGGCCAACCCAGACACACAGCAAGGGCAGTACTTCTCCTCAGTCTCTCCAGGTCTTCTCCTTGGCAAAGGTTCCTCTTGAATTCCAGGAATGATCTAAAGTTCAGGGGTTTTAGGTCTAGTACTTATACCCCAAAATGTCTTTGTTCTCTTTGTGCAATGGGCTCTGAGCCCAGTTCAAACCAGTTCTGGGGGGCACTCTGCAAGGGCACAACAGCCTCCTTTGTCAGTGTGAGCCTTTGATCCAGGCACACCGCAGGGGGGTGGAGCCAGCATTGTGTAAGGCAGGCACAGCCCTATTCAGGTACAGGTGCTACTCCTCCCACCACTCCAAATGCAGTTCAGGCCTATTCAGCCTAGTGCTGACTCATCCAGACTCCTGGAGCCACTGCACTTCCCCAGCCCTTGTCACTCCAAAGCCAGACAGTCAATCCACAAACAGGCAGAGGCACACAGGAAGGTTGAACAAGAAAATAGCCACTTTCTAAAAGTGGTATTTTCAAACACACAATTTAAAAACCATCTTTACTAAAAGATGTGTTATTAAATCCTGAGTTCAGGGATACCAAACTCCATTTTCCCATCTTACTCCTATGGGAAGTTATGCTTGTAAAATGTTACAAAGCATTCCCCATTCTGTCCTATGGGCAAGATAGCCTTTCAATAGTGAAAAACGAAATTGGCAGTATTTCACTATCAGGACATGTTACACACACAAGTACATGTCCTACCTTTCACATACACTGCACCCTGCTCTGGGGGGTACCTTGGGCCTACCATAGGGGTGTCCTATGTGCAAGGAAAGGGAAGGGTAGGGCCTGGCAAGTGGGTGCACTTGCCAAGTCGACATGGCAGTTAACAAACTGCGCACAGGCACTGCGGTGGCAGGCCTGAGACCTCTTTTCAGGGCTACTCATGTGGGTGGCACAATCAGTGCTGCAAGCCCACTAATAGCATTTGAGTTACCAGCCCTGGCACACTCAGTGCACTTTACTAGGGACTTACTGGTAAAACAAATATGCCAATCAGGGAGAACCAATCACAATATCAATTTACACAGGGAGCACTTGCACTTTGACACTGATCAGCAGTGGCAAAGTGCCCAAAGCATCTAAGCCAGCAAAAACGAAATCCAGCACAGCACCAAAAACACAGGAGGTAGAGGCAAAAGTCAGGGAAAACCATGCCAAGGATGCCAGGTCTAACAATCACTGACTGACAGTGATTTACGGTGTATTTCTCTTTGATAACCAGTCATAAACAGTAGAATGCTTACAGTATAACATTCATTGAAGTACAAATGTTCATTTACACCTCTACACTAAACAAGCTTTTTTTGGCCTAACTCTTTACTTAATTTCTTAATCTGAACCTGCTTACTCTATATGTGTTTCTATTTTTGAACACTACTTCACTTACCAAGATGGCCACCATTTTCACTTTCTTCGAACTTAACGTTATAGTGTAACAGTCCGTTTTCTATTTTCACGATATCTTCGTTGAAATTGACTTTTTAACAAACTGGTCATTAGTCTGCTTTCCACTCTCATGACGTCCGGTTTTCCGGGAACACCACCCATTTAAATTCACTAGCTGGAACATGCCACCGTAGCGATACAGACGAGAGAAGACTACGGCAGCGTGCGGTCTACAGAACAGAGAGGTTAGTCTCACTACTCTGGAAAAATCCAGGAGTCTGGTTCTGGAAATGCTCAGGTTATTATTATTATTATTAATTTTATAAGGCGCACAGCTACCCGGAGGTTTCCCAGCGCCATTGGATACACGCTAAAAAGAGAGCGACAGCTATTGGTTAAATAACCACGTTTTTAGGCCTTTGCGAAAGTTGTTGTAGGTAGTTTCATGCCGAAGTGGCGAAGGGAGTGAATTCCATAATGAAGGGGCCAGATAAGAAAAGGTTATTCTCTATATGATCTTTCATGACTTCATGTCTCAGTTTGCTGACTCAACTCATGGGGTTAGCAGTTAATGACTAAGCTGAACGCATTGATACATAATCAAACTTAAAAGTAATCCCTCTCTTTACAGGGACTTCTCATAGTCCATCTGAAGCCGTTTGAATTTGATTTACGGCTCTCTACCTTTTTGGGGTCTCAACTCCCTACAAGAAATACAGATGTAAGTGTATTTACAATATTAATATTTCACCAGGTAGTTTGTACCGAACCACTAGCACGGTCTAAGCTATCTGTTTTCTTTTATATGTCACTTATGACTGTGTGCATACTTAACCACATGTTTTTCTGTAATTACAGCCAATAACTTGCAATCGATTTCTCAGCTATTGCTTCTAAAACTGTTCCCCAATACCGCATGAGAAGTGGTCATTATACGACTTTGCTGTAAGCGTCTTTTAAGGTGCTTATTATCACACCAATAAGAAATGTAATAAACCTACTTCGCTCTTTCAAGTAAACATACCTGACATGGTTTAATATATATTTTAGTCATTAGGATCTGAAGTCTACTGAATTACTCTTTGTGAGAAGTTGGCCTGGTATATGCTGTCCACTAATTAAGGTGGGCACCTTGCACCAGTCCAAACAACCCTTATGGTGATTAGGTTAAAGATAACCTTTTGAAAGCTATCCTAGTGGTAGCTAGGGAGAGCAGCCTTCAGGCTAAGTCTTGAAGGAATGTTAAGCACCTTGTTTTACCAGAATGCAACCTTATAGTACTGGTTAAATGAAAGGGAAAACACACAGTAGTTATAAAAATATGTATTTATTATATATAACACTCTCTAGTATCCTCTACATGAGGATAGAACACAAATCAAATAATACGGTTGCAAAGAATCAAACGTAAGTAGCAAAATACACAGTGGGCTCCCGGGGGAGACCAAACCATATACTAAGTAAGTGGTATAAGAACCACGACTCGGGACTAGACCTAGTCTAGAAGGTCTAGAAACGCTGGGACCCCAAGGAACCACGCAAGGTGAGTGAATAGGGACCCCACGGAGGATGGCTGCAGTGTGGGAACACGACCGCGTGCTCCGTACAATTCAATGGGAAAGTCGCGGTTGGAAAATCACAGATGAAGGACCCTTCCCAGCAGATTACGAAGACAGTCCTTGGAACTTAAGGGTTTGGAGAGCCACCCCACCTGTGGATACCTTTGTACCAGAGTTACCTATCCCAGAGGAGCCGGTTGCATAGGTGCGAAGTGGCGTCGGAAACCCTTGTCGTTTTCTATGGATGTTAACAAAGAAATGCTGCTGCGGGAAGAACGAAAAGTGTCCGGTGGAATCCAAACGTGGATTCTAGATGAGAAGAACCTGAAAGCAGAGGGGACAGAGTCTGGGTCACTTTGGAGCGACCAGGGGCTCGGTAGACGAATGCCCACCGATGTCAAGTGCTTCAGGTGTGTTGACGGTGAGCTTGACTCTTCAGCTGCGAGGACCCGGAGATGTCTACGACAACCAGGAGCCAAAGTCAAGCTGTCCCATGAAGGATGTCGAGTGCTGAGGGGTCGGTGTCTGGCTGGAGCACCAATCAAGCCTTGGCAACAGCAACAACGTAGATGGTCAAGTTCAGTGTCGATCTGGCCCAGCAAGGACCAGGAGACTCACTACAGCAAGGGGAGTCAGGGCAGGCCTGGAGCAACCAGGGGAGCCCAAATAAAGCAAAGTTGACCCTCTAGTGAACCCACAGGCCGAAGGCACAAGAGTCGCAAGGGGACCTCAGGCAGTTTCACAGGATACCAGTTAGCAGGGCACAGAGTGCGAGGATGCCAGAGTCCTTCTCAGAAAAGATGCGCTGGGGTCAGGGCTACCAGTGGCCCAATGCTCGGAATTGTTGCATGACAACAAGCATGTGCAGCTGCAAATAAGCGCGGTGCACAGGGGTATGGGTTTACAGTCCCCATGAGGGATATCCGCCTCAAACTCAGTGAGAGGGCAGCTCAACCTCAGAGACCTTAAGGAACCCACCTCCTGTGTTGCTGGAGCCTTCGGAGTCCGCAGGAGCTCAGGGTCAGCAAACCGGTCAGATGCATTATGGTGCTTGCGTTTGCAGGGGAGTGACTCCTTCACTCCAAGGGAGATTCTTCTGTTGTCTTGGAGGTCCACAGGGTCCTGCACGGAGCCTGTATGGATCACGGACAGTGGTGAGACTGGGGACGGCAAGGGAAGACGAAGTCGAGCCCAAGGGAGGTCCAGCGAAGTCCAGCGTGTCCAGACGGTCGAAGTGTAGTGGTATCTTCTTGCAGAATCTTGTCCACGTAAATCTAATGTCCTGTAGCCAGGTAACCCATTTTATACCCACGGGAAAGGGTTGGACAGATTCTAGGGACCCTCATAGGGGAGGGACAGGACATGGGGTGGCTACACCCATGTCCTTTGTCCAGTTTCGCGCCAGAGCAGGAGCGGATGGCTCCCAGAACTGGTTTGAACTGGACTATGCACAGGGACACCAAGTGTGCCCCTCGTGCAGACTTTCTGGCACGGAGACAGTGCACCCACCCAGCCCCAATTCACTAAATACTGTCTGGGAGGTGGTAACACCTCCCTGTGACAGGATGCCTATTGTGCTGCCTTCCCCTGCTCGAGCTTGGCTCAGCAGTAGGAGGGCAGCGTGTCTGTGGTTGGCAGCATCCATTTTGTGCTGTTAGGCTCGAGAAAGTTGTTACCAGTAGACTTAGGTACCCCCAGAACCTCGGTTCTGAGGGGAGGAATCATACCTCCCACACCAGTTACTGGTGTGGAGGTATGATTCCAAGGTGTTTTACACCAAACACGACATACTTCGCTGCAGTCGTTTTCGAGATAGCATTTACCGCGAGGTTATAATGCACTTCTACCTATATGTCTGGTAGTATCACGTACAGCCTGGGAGAATGGTCTCCGAAGACTGCAGAGGTGCCCTGCTCATGCAGGAGCACCCTCTCACGCAAAACCCAGCACCCTGCCTTCAGGATTGTTAAGGCCTGCTATAGGGGTGACTTACAAAGTTTTAAGTGTAGTGATATATATAGATATAGTGAACCTATATCTTAAGTAAGTGGTGCAATCACCAACTTACACAGGCTGCAGTAGCAGACCTGAGGTTCCATTTTGCATGGCCTCTCTTGGGGGGCATAATACGTGCTTCAGCCCATGGGAGGCCTCTGGGGTACCTATGCCCTGGGTACATGGGTACCATATACTAGGGACTTATAAGGGTACCCCAGTATCCAATCTGGAGTGTACCAAAGTACATATGTTGCAATTTAAGGGAGAAAGCAGATAGGCTGGGGTCCTGAATAGCAGGATCCCAGCCAGACTAGTCAAAATAGAGGGTGCAAAAAGCAAAAAGTGGGGGTAACCATAAGAAGCAGATCCTACTTTCCTACACTCTTTTCTACTGATCACCACAACTATCTAGCTGCATACATCTTCTTGAGACTCTCCTAGTGTTAAGGTCAGATTCCCAGTCATTAATAAGACCTTTCTTTGAATATATACCTCCGCTGTCATCAAACAATTTCCCTCAGCCTCTTCTTTACCTCTGATCACCTTCTTTTTTCCCATCAATGATTTTGGGGTTACTTAATTTGGCAATCTGCATTCTTTTTACAGCACTTTGCACAAATCGCTCTAGTTTTTACTTCGATTCCACCCTCCTTAATTGTTTTCACTATTTTTCAGAATGGGACTATTATCACTTTTTTCCCAATGTTTCTACCATCACTTCGGACTGTGTCCTTGTTCTTATCGCACGGTTTTGGATCATCTTTCTGAGCACTTTGTCTATACACTGTTTAGCTAAATATGGATATGAATTACTATACAGTCTTAGGACAAACTAAGTGTATACATATGTCTCTATTATTGTTCTTACAGCCTTGAAAAAGTGACAGATGTCACGAAACACGTGTCAGCTGTTGTGTGTTCTCTTCATCAAGGACTGGATTATTATTACGTCATTGTAAACAGATCTACCGTTTTAAACTTTGAATGTATCTCTTTTGATGAGGTGTTCAGTCCTTGTATATTTTGTCATATACTTGTGTAACATTGAAACTAACTAAGGAAAACTAATGAGAATAATAAATCAGTGAATGCTCTTGAAAACGAAATTTCCCATGTTTCCTGTGTTTAGAGTATCCTCAAATGTTCCAGTTTTGATCAAACTATATCAGCAATTAAGTATCAAATGTTGTGAGTGCCGGGGTATATCAGCTTTTGAATACTGTTGCGCAGTACTCATCATCTTCTTCAAAGTTCATGTTAAGGTGAGCCACTCTTTCATCTGTACTAGCAGGTTTATTCTGCATCTCCTTGGCCCACCCTGTCATGTGTTCTATTCCCTCGACGATATCCACTGCATCTTTTAGGATGGGATTTTATGTGAGTAACTTCTCCAGCACTCTAGGATTGTTAGTGCAACTAATTAATTGAGCCAAAATTAAGGATTCTGTTAGGTCTCCAAACTCACAAGTGCGTGCCAAACTTTTGAGTGAAGCTATGTAATTTCCTACCTTTTCTGTTTTGCTTTGGACTGTAAAGAAGAATTTATGACTCTCCATAACCACGTTTATTCTAGGTCAAAAATGCTTTTTTAACATCAACATGGACATCTCAAAATGTCTCTGAGGTGCCCCTCAGCATTCCCTACTGTGATCTTATCCAGGCTTTCATAGATGTTACGGCCCTCAATTCCCAGATTGTGTAGCAAAGCCCTGTTTCCTTGCTGGTGGGAATATTTCACCCCTGATAGCAATTAAGTAGGAGTCAAACAGTTTTTTCCATCTCTTCCATGGCAAAATAGGGTCACCAGCTTCTGGGAGGAACTGCAGAGGTGGAAAAATACTTCCTACTGCCATATTTCAGGAAGAATTGATGCAGAATCAAATATACGTGCCCAAAAAAATTAAATAATATAACAATCTAAAACAACTGGTTGAAATCATAAATCTCCAAAACAGACTAACATAAGGAATAAAAATAATAATCACCAAGTCTCCTGTTGTATTGTTAACAATAAATTGTGGCTGGGTGCTCTTAAATTAGTTAGGTAAGGGCTGCTTACCCTTCAGTTCTGACGTTTACGATTTAAGAAAACTTTTCACGCATATAGGGGTCAATGCGATGCACAATGACTTCGTAAGTGACCCAATCCTCCATTGTAGGACAGAATTTGTAGGTATATTTAACCATAAAGGTAAAGGTCAAGAGGAGTAATGGGGGAGCCAACCCACAGCACAATGAAGAAATAAAGTACCTAGCTCCTCAGCAGCCCAAAGGGCGTAAGGAGAGCCAAAGAGCAACAAAAATGGAGCTGTGCACACTCCAGGGCCCAAAATGCACTTTTTCAGCCAGCCAGGCGTACAAAACTTGCTCTGGGGAGAACCGGGTGAAAATGAAAGTATTTCTGGCTAATTAGGGCGATCGTGACGTGTGTAGCCCAAATCCTACTAGAAAGTAGCCCAATTGGGCTACGCACGTAGCGATCGGGAAAACAAGGGTTAATTCTGGCTCAACGCGTCTGGGCCGATCAGGGAAGCCTCTGCGCGTATTTACAATGCACTATATACGTTGCCGAAGGCAGCGCAGTACTTATACCCGCAGCGGGAGTCGATAGAGAAGTGGCCGAGCGGCTGCAACAAAGACGCCTTTCCCGCTGCAGCGGGCTTTTGAAAACTGATGCGCGCTGCTGACAATGAGAATGCAGCCCTCCGGCTCCACGCAGGGAGCCGACACTAGCGACCGAAGCGGTCGCAGCCCCCAAACAAAGCTCCCAAGCACCACGGGGAGACGCGCTGAAAGCGAGGGGCACAGCGCGTATGAACGCGCAGAAAAATTCACCATAAGCAAAACGAGAGTAGCGCTACCACATCTACATACTAGCGGCGCGTGCCTGATACAGCATGACATTAAGCATACAGATAAAAATCATAGGAGCAATATGAAGGCACTTAACTTTCTGCGTGAGCAGCAAAGAAAGAGGATGATTTCCGGTTATGGTGGCTCTTGTGGGGGCTTTCAGGATGTGATGTGTTACATGTGCATCATGGGAAATGTAGTTTATTTTACATAATGCAAAGTTTTCATTGGCTGCTGTGAGTGGCAATAAATGAAAGAGAAAGCATAATCCTCGCCTCCGTGTCCTTAATAGAATTGAAAATTCTTGGCGCGAATGCTAGCTAATTTTTTATTCCTAGCAGTCACTTCCTGATGTGCCTTCACACATCGATAGCCTGGCTGTTTACTCAACGCTAGTCAGCGTTCTAGTCCTTTCCTTTTCATACACGTCACATGGAGGACACGCTGTTCAACAATCCGGAAAAACTGCTGCTTGAAAGGTCACGTATCTGATGCCACAGCCAGTGCAGCTTGCGCATGCGGCTGAGTTAACGCTCCCTTCACACGCCAATGGGGTTCAATAATGGATTCTTCGTTGCTCACTAGGTCCGCTGTATCCGTCACAGGGGTTCTAGGCAATCTGCGGCACAATGGCAGGCGCTGCTGAATGCTGGGAGCCCGTTCCTGGGGCTACCATAATGGCATTATTTGAATCCCATGTAACGGCAATGGCATGCAGGTTTGTGCTCGGCACTGGGGCTCAACGTACAGTCTCCCCCATTAAAATATGCAACCCTACGCTAGGGATTTTGGCAACAGACAGTTTAATATGCAGGGATCCTGTCTATAGAGCGGTCACAGCAGCTCAATCACCGCTTCAATAATTTGCAATCATTTTCCTTGTTGGTGGAGATTTCAGGTTTGTCAGCATTCGCACACAGGGTTCATCCGAGGATGCTTCAACTCGTCGCCAATGTTAAGAAAATACATACTCAGTTTTAACTTGTTCATTTCTCTTTAATGCATCCACCATGTAACTGCAAAGCCAACATTAGATTAGCTCTTCAACAACTGTTTTTCTTGTTGCCCAGGATACCTCACATTCCATATGATGCCCACAGAAATCTAATGAGTTACTGTGATATCCTCACTATGAGGTCAATGATTTTTCTGCATTCTTCGTTTTAAATTCTTATGTGTCATGTAACCTGTAAGTGCATCCTACAAGTAGGCTCTCATATTCTGTGTTCCAGCCTTGGAGGACGAATGTCCATTAGGCGGTCGTCTTTGGAACAGCAGAACAGGGCAGACGCTTTTAGATGGGCTCTTCACTTTGGATTACAAATACTTTAAAAAATGTGTATTGGGTTTACCTACTACAGTGTGTTTATTGGATCCATCACACTTCAACAATTTGGCACCGACTGGAAACGTATTCACAGGAGGATCAGATTTTTTCTTTACTATTTGGAGCTCTTATGCAATTTATCCCTGCTACGGATTGGTTCTTGGCTGGCCATTTCCTTGCTGTGGTGCCTTTCTTTTACTTCTGCACCTTCCGGAATCGTTGGAATCCTAATTGGTGCTCCACTATTTGGGAGCTTGACTGGGGGACTGATCTTACGTCACCGCAGACGCCTCAAAACGTATACGAGGCAGTACAGTGCTAAGGCTCACGCACTGTTTGTAAGACGCGCCGTGACTGAGGCTTGTGCATTGTTGAGGAGACGTGCTGTGCATGCGCTGCAACCGAACTTCACCTGTCTATAGGCAACTTGTAAGCTTGGAAGCCGGCATGCACGCTCTGCTTCACTGGCAACCAAAATGCTCCGTTTGGATCTGCCTACACATTCACATCCAAGCTTTGCCTGCTCTGCTGCACGCATTTTGGCTTTTTGATTTCCAGGCAACCAAGACGGTTTGTATGGACCAGCACGCATGTAGTGTACAAATTGACCGGCGAAGGTGGTGTTTTGTTCATTATTTTTTTTTCTTCAAATAATTTTGCGTGCCTCACTTTAAGGAGCTGCTTTTTGCTTTCAAATCACATGCCAGTACTCAGTGGTAACATGCTCCTTTTCCTCTTCTTCACTGTTTTCTTGCTTCTTTTCTTTGCTGATTTTGTTTGTAGTTGCGCTATGTCTGGAAGTGGTAATGTGCAATAACCTCCTCATTTTTTGGTTGAGCCAGGGAAGCCTAAAATTGAGTGGAAACATTGGGCGCACATATTCAGAATCAATTTGGTTGCTATTGATGGGAATAATTACATCGCTGCCAGGAAGTCTGCTATCTTGTACAATTGCTTTGGAACTGAGGGACAGAACATCTTTGATAATTTGCCTGAAATTCAATCCCCAGAAAAAGATTTAGGAGATGCTGCAAGTGGAATGTGTTTGTGGAAGCAGAATAAAGACTGGCCTTACATTTCTCAGATGAACCTAGCATTGTATTATAGAAATAGTGGGGCATATTAGCAAGGGCCATTATCTCCGCTTTTTGGCTTTAAGAGCCAAAAAGCGGAGATAATATTACCGCCCTATTACCAAGGCGGGTGCTAACATGCATTAACGCATGTTAGCACCCCTTTCCCTACGCCTCGCTCTGCATCTCTAATGAGATGCAAAGTGGGCGTTCCTTCCCAGGATAACAGGAGAAATGTCGCTAACCGACATTTCTCCTATTATCAAGCTGCAGGCGAACATGCAGAGCGATTAGAAAAGTAGCGCTAACCGCGGTTAGCGCTACTTTCTAACGCCTGCTCTCAGTATGACTTAGCCATGATATCCAAAGGAAGGTGGATATCATGGCTGAGTCTGTCCTGCCCTATCAGCAAGCTATCGCCAAAAGTTGTGTAATTATCGCTGGATTTCCAGCGATAATCGCACATTTGGCAGTTAGCGTTTGCAATTTTATCACTGTTGAGATGAGCGTTGCTGATAGCACGCTATCTCAGTGATAAAATTCAGCGTTAGTCCGGCGATAATTATCCTCGCGCTAAGCGCGCTGAGCGATAATTATCGCCGGACCTTAGTAATATGCCCCTACATTTCTACTCACAAAAGCAAGCGGACGATGAAAGCATTGATCAGTGTGTGGCTGCTCTTAGGCTCTTAGCTAGCAGATGCAAAATTGAGAATGCCAAAGATCAATATTTTAGAGACCAAATTGTTTTAAACTGTAATTCTAAGAAAGTTCAGGAACACCTTTTATGTGCCACTAACCCTACTCTTGATCAAACAGTTAAGATTGCCAAAGGCATTGAACGCTCTATGGAATCAATAAAAGTGTTATCAGGCACTTCTAGTTGTGTGGAAAGTATGAGTGCGAGTGTGGTTAAAAAATTACAGGATAAGCACAAATCCATAGTTTTCAAATCTGCTGTGTGTTACAGATGTGGCTCAGTTAGCCATTTGGCAAACAGTCCTGGTTGTCCGGCTCAAAGTAAAAGGTGTGCTGAATGTAAAAAAATAGGTTATTTTATGAAAGTTTGCAAAAATAGTGCAAGTGTTAAAGTGAGCTGTGTTCCTGATATAGAACAACAGTATGACCATGTTAAGGATGAAATGAATTCTTTGGCAATTTTAAATCTGGGTACCGAACAACAGGAAGGTAATGAACAGTTAACAATGATGCACCTTGTATAGATGAAGTGGCTTTAGTAGCTAGGAAGAATGGGCCATATTGTAGTGTTAAAATAGGTAAGGTCAATGTCAGAGTCATGAT